>OY979712.1:20604851-21339669 GCA_963855925.1 Inga laurina
CTGTAGTTGAGTGGGTTTTTTCTGAAAATCTCAAATCTTTTGGAAGTGTCTTTCAATAGTTCATAACTACATTATTAGTTATTGGTTCTCAATTCCTTTTTATTATTACTAGGTTATTTATCTGCTCATTCTTAGTTCATTCATATACAATTATACATCACATGTGTAGCCACATGAGCTACCAAAGTGTCCAAGTTTATTACAAGTTTACTACCTACCATTTGCCATATTTCAATCTTCATTCCACCACTACATTCTCTTCTTGCCCATCTTCATGCATTCCTTTTCTGTCTTTAACACACCTATTTGGTTGGGTAAGGGGAGAGTGAGATTTGGGAGAATTTTATTAGCAAACATTACTAACCATGCATGCAAGATAAATTCTTAGTGCATGACATGCTTGCTTACATAAATTCATACTAACATAATGACATTTGCAAGATCAATGTTTTACACATTACGCCTATGGCCACACCATAAGTAAACACAGAGCTTCAATTATCACATATGTTCCATACAATTCATAAAAGCAATAATACATATCAACGCACAATCATATATATATATATATATATCAAATACATGCAAGTTAGGAAAGTTCACTATCTGTCTTTTTGTTCTCCTCTTGTTCCTTTTCTTCCAACTACTGTAGCTTCTTGCAAAGTCTTCCATTACGTCTTCCTTGACATCCCATGGGCCTAGATGCATAGCCACATTGATAGAGCCATGAAAGCAAGCTATTGGGGTAGCTAATATAATACTTACTAGCCCCTAGATCATACCTCTAATTCTCATGATCTCCCTTGCCACAATTTCCCTTCAATGCTGGAATTTCAGAGTTCAATCCCTAATCTGCCATATTTCTTTGGTCAACTTTGGAAATTAATAACTTAATCTCTAAGGCTCTACTTAAGGTAGTTCAAAGTCCTATTCACTGCTCTTTAAGTCCTTTGTAATGGAAAAATATTAGCCACTGCCAATTACAGGGTTAAATTCTAGGAATCCTTAACCAACACAACTGGTCTAGAATTCATTCCTGATTTGATACCTCAACTTTAATAGATCATAACTTATAATCTATAGCTCTATATCATGTATTCTATATATCAATTTAAAGGTTATGGAGTCTACTAATACTCTAGAAAATATCACTGTGATTAGACAACATTTGTTTGGTTAATATCAAACCACAAGCAGTCTGATTTCCAGAAAACAAATCTGGTAGCACTATTCCTTTAACTTAAAATTTTGGGTTTTCAATCCAACCTTTCTGAAATTATGCTCACCACTTATTCCCTTGCATTTTTTTGTGTTTAATCTAATGTTAACCTCAAAAATACCAAAATCACTTTTCTTCCCTAGGTTATTCATCTGGCTGAACCACACCCTCAAACCAAACAACAAGTAATTTAGAATTTCTACCACCAACTTGTCTAGTATCATCGTTTAACATCATATATCATCATATTCATGATCATAAAAACATAAAATCCTAAAACCCCAATTTGTCCAAAACCCTAGGTAGCCCAAAATATTCTTGAAAACTTAATAAATCCATAAGATATTTGGTTTAAATCATAGCTTAGGCTTACCTCTACGTGATACTATAATTGATTCAGAATTTTGGCAGTACTTCCCCTAGATAGATGACACCAAACACCTCAGATTAGAAATCCAAAACCGTAGGATTGAAGCTTATACTGAGTAGAAGAAGTTTTGTGAAGGCTTTATTGATTGGAAACAAGGATTTTGTAGCAAAATCGGCTTGGGACTCAAGGATACTAAGTTTTTCTCCACCTTCTCTCCTCTTTCTTTTTCTTATTATTTTCTCTAATTTTCCCCTATTTTCCCCTTACTGGCCAAAATTAACAAGGGGTGGAGAGAGGTTGGATTGGTCTTGAAATGACATATGTCATGTGCTAAAAATATCCTAGGGAGCCTGATGCTCCTTTCCTTTGACTTAGCCAACTTGCTTGCCTAAAAAATGCCAAGGACTAGGACATGTCCCAAGATACAATCATTCTCTTTCCTCTCTATTCTTGGCCATCCTAGCTGGTCAGGGAAAAAGAAGTCTGATGATTTCATCTAGCTTCCATATTCGGTGTTCGGGTAAGTTAGGTACATGTCCAAAATTGAGACCAGTGGATTTCCCTGATTAAGATGCTAGGTGGCATCCCTAGAGAGAGCTAACACAAAAGTCAAAAAGTAAATGTAATGATGATGGACATGTGTCCTTTTCTTGTGGTGCCAACACAAAAAGAAAGACATACTTTATTAAAGTTACTTTATAAAGGCTGCTAAATCATGCCACGTGTCCACTTGCTGCTTAAAATGGTGTCACATGTCCTATAACTTGGGGAATTGCTCTACTTATTGGCCCCATATGACGCCACAAACTAATGCACCTTAAGGAGGCGCCATGTATGCCATAGTGCCTATATACCTTCATACTTTATCCAACTACTTATGTACTTTAAGCCTCATATAAACTAGAGACTCGATCTTTACCTAGATATAGTCCCTAAAGATCATTCTATTTCCCAAATATTCTTGGGACTCTTGCTAAACTTGGGCCTAGTAGTTTGCCTGATTCAGATTTATTCTCATGCTTTTAGGCCTAAAATCTGGGATTTTACACCCCACACACATTTAGCACTCAATTTATTTACTCAACACTCTCACACTCCACCATTTGATTAGTCAGACAAAATAAAGAAAGAGAGAGAGAAAGAGAAGAGAGAGTAAGAGAAAGAGAGTTGGAGAGAGAGCAATGGAGGAATCGCTAGAGAAAAGGAAGAACGAAGCACCAAATGCCTTGTTCACTAATGTAAATGTGTTTAGGTGAGTCTATTACACCTTTAGCTTCCTTTTACCGTTTGGTTTGAGTGCATTTGAGGTTGTTGTTCTATTGATTTGTTGCTGGAAGTTGTCAAGTTTCTAGAAATAAACTCTTTCACCATGAGAGCTCAATTTGTATGTTGGTTTTTGAGGGATTTTGGGACCTTTTTGGTTTGGTTCTTGCTTTCATTAAACAAGGTAGGATGCTAGGTGTTCTTAGGGTCAAATCCCTAGAGGTTTAGAGTCTATAATTAGGAGTTGCATATTGGTTTTCTTCATTCTTTTAGGTTCTATTGGAAAATTATAGAAGCTCAAACAAAGGCTTTAGGATGAATTTTGCTCTGATTCTTTTTGGTACTAAAACTTTAGGATATGTAGTAGGTAATAGAATCAAAAAGAGCATATTTAGAGTGAAAATAATGAAGTTATTGAGTGTTGAATACAAACTGTCGGATTTTAGTTTTCCAGGGAGTCAGGTTGTTTAAGGGCTTAGTTTTGATCAGTCAAACCTTGTCTAACGATTGTGAAATTTTACTGAGAAATAGTACACATCCAAAGCTTTAAAATGTGTCTTATAATGCACTACTGGATTCCTAAAGAGAAAGTTATGATTTTTGAAAGTTATGTCAAGAAACTGGAAATTCTGGAAGATCAGGTTATGGTAGTAGAAAAAGAAATGAATTTCATAAGGTTAATATGGTAATTTGGTCCTGTGATTATTTTCCACCTTAAATATACATTTAGAGCTTTCCATTTACTATTAGAACATAGGATTGGATGTGTAATTTATAAGTTATGAATTTTTAAAGTTTGGGTATAAAATCTAGGAAAATTCTAATTTTGTCTGGGAGCAGTCATTTTGGTCGATGAATTTAGGAGGTCTTGAGCCACCTCATTTGGAATTTTCTAACTTGCGATATGAATTTCCAAAGTAGCCTGAAGAATTGTGCAAGATTGAATTGAACTTTGGAAGATTTAGCTTTAAAGAATTTGTGATTAGGAGAAAAATTAAGGATTGGAGATATATGTGAGAGACTAAAATAACCACATGATGTACCTAAATCACAAGAGAGAGAAGCTTATATAATATCCTAAATTGGGAATACTTTAGACATAACTACACAAGAATATTAAAGATAACCAATAAAGTTAAAATAAAGGACGCGAATTTGGAATGGGTCAAGAATAACATAATCTTTATTATGTCAATAGAATTGGAATAAGTAATGACCCATCTATTCATGAATTCTAAATTATTAGGATTTGATATTTGCCTGAGCTTAGAGAGGATGCTTGTGGGTAAAGGTAAATTACAGAAAAAGAAATAAGGTAGTAACTTTCTCTCATATACTATGTATTGTTTTGCAAATGTGTTTTTACCATTGATTAATTTCATTTCATGAATATATAGAATTAATGTTCAGACCAGTGTGTCCTGAGACCGTCAAACTTGAAAGTGCATTGTTGTATGGGATGCATCATTGTGCTATAAGACCTGATATGCATTCAGAGTTGTACCAGGCAAGTACCTGAAGCCGTAAGTCCCAATAGTGCATTTTTGCATGGGATAGTGTCCCTTGGCTGTAAGACCTTATATGTGTTTAGTGTGTTAAAAGGGTAGTGTAAACCCCCTTCCTTAAACACCTTGAATATGGTTCGAAAATGTGGGATAAATTTAAACTGGAGACCAGAGCATAATTTTCAATGCATTAGAGGTCCCTGCTTCAAGACAGGATTGGGTCCTATGATAAAATCAATTTTTAAAAACTGTTTAATAAGGTCTTACTTTCACTTTTTGAATCTATTTGGCATGTTCAATTATATTTGATTCCATTTATTAATATCAGAGTAATTAACAAAATTTCCCGACAGACCTTCAAGTTATATTCATTAAATAGCAGGGTCTATAAAGGATAATCGCCTATCTTGGTTCCCTTACCAAGGTTACATACAAAAATAGTTCTAAGTTAAGTACGTCCACCTTTACCAAGTGTACAAGTGTTACAATACACTTACATTTACATCTAGTACAACATATACATTTACCCAAATGTTTGATAACTAACACAAAACCCTAATGTCCTATCAGTATGCATTATCCACCCTTGTTTACCTGCCTTTCCTTTGATCTGCTTGCCCTGCCTATAGGTTAGCCATTTGAAAGAGTTAGATTCATATGAATCTTAGTAGTAACATTTCACTCATATGATATATAATTTCACAAAACATGTAAGCAATCATCACAAAACAGCATTTACAGTAGCATACACACAACATTCACATTTGTGACATTTGTCACCTTTGTCACAATTCTTAACCTTCATGACATTCATCATATTCGTCACAATTCTTAACATTCGTGAAATTCGTCACATTCATTACAATAAATGATAAGCACATACATATAAAGCATTATACATGATATAAGAGAAAGAGTCTCTACCTTTTTCTTTCTGCTCTTGCTCGAGCACAGGTTTCTTACGCTTAAGGCATATGTCAAATCCTATAAATCAGAATTAAAAGCAAGGAGTTATTACCTATTTCAATTCTTAAATAACTCTAAAATACTTGGGGTTGGTTATCATTTGAGTCCCTTTGGTGGCTATGAGAAGCTCAAACAAAAGCCTAAAAGGATTAAGAAGAGCTAGACTCGTTATTGCCATTAAAAAATGTAATGTGCTGAAATTAAGGGTTAGCCGTAGCCAAGAAATGCTCTGGTTATGGCCAAGAAATAGTTAGAAATGTTTTGACTGCGGCCAAAAATCTTTTGCCGTGGCCAAAAACAAGTTAGAAGCTTTTGGGCTGCGGTCAAGAAAATTCCTGTTTCTTAGCTGAAACTCAAAAAATCATAACTAAACCTATACATATTGAAATGGAGTAATTCTAAGTCCTACTTGGAGCTTTCTTAGTCATCGATAAAGAAACAATATGAACCACTACTATATGCAACCACAAAAAAAATAGAATTCAACTAATTTCCTTACCTTTCCAAAATAAATTCCAGTTTCAACCGCAAACTTTGGAATTACATAACTCCCATCGCACACCTTCAAATGACACCCATTCTATATCAATTTAAAGCTTGACATGTATACTATTAGTTTCGAAATTTTCAAAATTTTTAAAGATCATTTACTCATTCAAAATTCCCATGCAAACTAGTTTCCCTGCATATAGTTTTCATTTAGAAAGCTTCCAATTTTTTCAACATATGTTTCCAATAGTCAAAATCGATAACTGGGGTAACTCCCCATAAAATTTTTCTCATAGAATCCAATGGAAACATCAAAATAATCAAATTCTCACTTCTCTGAAATTCCCTATTTTGGGCAAAAATTCAACACAAAATCCAAAAATTTCCAAAATTTCGAAATTTTCCATTTGTCCAAGACACACAACAAGACACCATCAATACCACAAAACACCATGAACTCTCTAAAACCCTAAATACATGAAAAATAGGCCAACATTCCACAAGCCCAAGTTTTCAACCAATTATCACAATTCATATATCAAATGGTTGCTTTTGCTCACCTATACTACTTTCTCTAGTTTGTTCTTTAATTCTCCAATCTCTAGTTTTTTTGACTACACAAAACATGTCCTTTTGAAAATCTACAACCAGACAAATGAAACTCTCATAAAGAGGAATATGGTTAGGGAAGAGGTTTTGAGCAATAGAGATCATCTTCAAGGTCAAAATTCAAGAAGAAGAACTCACCTTCACAAAATCTTCTTTGTCTTTCCTCTTCTACCTGCAGCTGACTTAGAGAGCTTAGAGAGAGAGAGTGAAAAGTGTGAAATGAAATATCTATATCCCCCTCCAAGCCCCTAAACGAAATTGAGAAGAGAGAAAATTTGCAACTTTAATTGCTTGACTTTTTAATTTCATTGCTTAGTCCAAATGGTGCAAAGTGTGAAAACCCTATAGCTCCATCAAAAGCAAGTAACCATATAGTTACCTTAACTAATTCTATTAGCCATTTAGTCACACCTCTTATTCTTTTAGTTGATAGTCAATTTCTTCTTCGATTTCTGACTAATTGGCTGATAATTTCCTTTCTTCCTGTTTTTTCCCTGACTATGACAATTTTAACTAGATTGCCACTTGACATATGATTTGATCCCTTTATCTCTTGCCATGTGGCCTTCCCTTCACTTTTAGTACGATATAGACTTTATTACTATAATTTAACTTAATATTGGGTTTAGGCGCTTTCTGCTGCTAATTTCGATCATAATTCTCACTTTATTCCCCAAAAGTGTTCATCTACATTCGTTACATATTCTCTTGGAGTCAATGAGCCCTTATAAATATTTTGGGGCATTACAATTCATGCCCCGTACAATAAAATTTCATCATGAAATTTGTTACACATATTGAGACATAAACTTTGAATAAGGCCTCTTTATGTCAGCTTCTGCTTCCTAGGTTGCTTTCCTCTGAGACAGTCCCTTCCAGACCACCTTCACAAAAGGTATACTTTGGTGTCTAAGCTGCCTTTCTTGTTGATTAATAATTCATTCTGGCTCTACCATATAAGTGAAATTGTCTTGCATGTCAACATCTTCATAATCGATAATGTGCGTAGGATCTGGTTGGTAATTCTTCAATTGTGAGACATGAAATACGTCATGGAGCCTGCTCATGTTTGGGGGTAAGGCTATCTAGTATGCTACAAGTCTGATTCTAGCAAGAACCTCAAATAGACCAATATACTGTGGGCCCAACTTTTTTCATTTAATTACTCTACTAATTCCCGTGACTAAAGACACTCCCAAGAACATGTGATCTCTAAATTCAAACTTTAGAGGTTTCCTCCTTTTATTAGTATAGCTTTTCTGTCAACTTTGTGTTGCAAGGAGCCTCTTTCTAATAATTTTAATCTACTCTATGGTTGATCAACAAGATCTGACCCATACAATCTTCCCTTAGACTACTCTATCCAGCATAAAGGTGATTGGCACTTTCTGTTGGAAATTGTGCCCTAAGGGCCAATCATTGTACTTTGAACATTATTATTTTAATGAAATTTCTCCATTCTGTTATCATATTATTTGCATGTTAACTGTGATAATTGTATCCTTGGATAATTCATGAAGATTGTCCTAAAATGTCCCTAGTCGGTCATCTATGCGGGAGCAGAGATGAAACAAAACCAGTATGACTTTGATAAGATATGGTGATACAAATCAAAGTCTTAGGCACTTGTAAGAGTACAAGGTGCTGGACCGACCCACTATGAGAAAGCTACATGGATCAAGTCGTAAGTTTTTCTCATGTATAACCACGTCACAATGCCCTTAGACCTGAGGTCATCATGGATTTCTACATGAGAGTTGCTAAGCTTTGAACTAGTCAAAAGTCACTTTTGAACGAGTGATGATAAAGGCTATGATCGGGCTTAGTGGTTTTTTGTGCAGAGGAATATGAATGATCAAGATGGAATTTGTCCCTCATATTAGTAGAGAGATATTACTAGGCCCCTCGATAAGTGAGTCTGAGAAATGTATGACCATACCATAATGGAAAGGAGTTTCCATTTCCATTGTCAGGCTACTCAGGAATCAAGAAAGTAATGGTCAGGAGCAAGAGGATGACATTATCCATGCCTTATCCTTGATCGATATATCGTGTGACAAAAGGGACGTGACATGGTTGTATGACATGTTGCATCATGGTAATGATCCTCATATGATTTGGGTAGTCGTAATGTCTTGCTAGAGGCCGCTTGCGAAGTTTGGGTTAGTATAGTTATTGGCCCACTACCAACTTCATATAGTCTACAGGGTCGCACACAAGAATGACCCAACACGAGATAATGTTTAATTTAGGGTGGAAAAATTTTATATTTATATATATAATATAAAATTCTTTAATAATATTATATAGATATATATTTTCAAAATACATATCTTATATATTATATATATGTCTATGTATGATATTATATGATATTAGTATATTGTGTTAGTTTTAAATTTAATTTATTAAGATATATTAAATTTAATAACTAATATGATAGAGATATAGTATCTTAGATTTAATTTATAAAGATAAATTAAATCTAATGGCTCTTTATTTGGATTAAATAAATATGTTAAATTAAAACTGTTGGACAGATTTAATTTAAACTGAATTTATTTAATTAGCTCATCAAGATAATTAATTGTTGATTAATTTCAAAATTAATTATGATTAATTTTTTAAATTTGAATATAGCCATTATAGGTTATAAACTTGATAGAACAGATATACTCACACGTGCATGAGAATTCAAAGCCACAAGGGAACCCCTAAAAACATTGGAGGTGCTAGCACGCAGTCTCTGTTGGAGAGCATTCGTGTGGGTACTGGTAAAGGGAGTGGACCTAACATGTGGGCTCCTAGAGATCTTGAAAACCCTAAGTTGAAAAAAGGTACGAGTTCTTTCTAACCCGATTTAAATGTCATTGATAGATCCTCGATTAGGATCGGTAAAATCGTTAAAATTCTTCCGCTGTGCCTGCTGATCCTAACACTTCCTCCCATATAGAGCTTCATACAGAGCCTTCTGAATACTTGCATGATAGCTATTGTTGTAAGCGAATTTAGTAAATAGAAGGAAGTTGTCCAAATTCCCTTTATAATCTAGTACACACACCCTTAACATGTCTTCCAACATCTATATAGTCCTTTCTGATTGATACTTGAGACTCTTGTTGTAACCCCCTACCGTAATTATATCCAAAATACGCGATTAAAGTGAAATAGAGACCAATATGAAACAAAACTACATTTTACAAACCCATCTACCAGACGGGGTTTTCACAAATACCTTTCGAAATCATTTATAACATGGTCTCACATTCATATTCCGAATACAATTACTATGCGAAGATAAACCACATTTATACCAATATCAGAGTGCACAATATAATCATCCCGGTAATCCCAGATTTCATATCTTCGCTAAACAATCATAGGGCACATTAGCCCATACAATTCCTCATATAGGGATTACACAAACATATTCGAATCATACTCAATACTCATCCAAATATACAAATACAATTATCCAAATATACATCCCAACTAAGATAACCAACTACCAACTTCAATCCCGAAGGAGTCTTCATCGCCCTTAGCTGCTCGCTATATCCTTGATCTACTACCCTGTCTGAAAGGTTAGTAGGGGAGGGTGAGATTCTAGAGAATCTCAGTAGGTAAACAATATAAATATGCATGTACGATAGATGTTTAATGCATAACATGCTTGCATCATATAACTATCACGATGACAAATCTGTCAGCTCAATGCTTCTAACAATATACTAATGGCCATAGCATTAATTGAAACATAGCTTCAAATTACACATAATCATGCAAAGCTAAGACATGCACCAACACACTAACACATATATCAAATACAAGTAGAAGAGATATGTTCCCTACCCTCTTTCCACGTAAGCTCCAGCACCGCTTACTCATGACCAGGCGAATATCGAACCACGTTCAGGGCGAACATCATCCCTATAATCAAAGCAATGACATAGGGTTATTCTTTATTCCAAAACCTTACTTCCATATCACTTAAAGTTGGTTACCATTCATGACCTTTAGGAGGCTAATTAAAGCCTAAACATATGCCTAAAGGCTTGGGAAAACACTTGACCAAAAACCATCTTCGGAAGTCCAAAATGTCATTTTTGGGGGTTGGCCGCGGCCCACAAATCCGCTAGCCGCGGCCAAAAACTGCCCAGAAACATTTGGGCCGTGGCCCAGAATCCACTGGCCGCGGCCAAGAAAATCCAGTTTCTTGGCTGAACTTCCAAAAATCATAACTAATTCCACAAAATTCGAAATGAGTTGATCCCAAAGCCAAATGAAAGCTATTCAAGTCCTCTACACAGGAAAAATATTGGCCTTTACTGGAAATCACCACACAAATACAGAATTCAACAAAACCCAAGACTGTCCCAAAAGAGTGTTCATTTTCGACCTCAAACTTTGGACAGCTATAACTCACAAAAGAAAAAACAAAATGGCACAATTTATGTGTCCATTTTGAATCTTGGGATGTGAAATTTAAGACTGGAAAGTTTCATAATTTTTAAATATCATTTGCCTAGTCAAAACGTCCACAACACCAGACTGCCCAGAGCAAAACTTGAAGGGACAAATTTCTCAGTTTTGCACCAATGATTCCAATGGTTCCCAAATTCACACCAAATACCATTTCCACATAAATTTGCACAAGGAATCCATTGGAAACACCAAATCAATCAAATTCACATTATATTGACATGTTTCCACAAGATTCACAACATGTCAACACACAACCCCAACACAAACACATATTGCCACTCTTTTCATTCCAAGTTCTCATACCAATTCCAATGGCTCTATAACACATCAAGACACCAATTGCCACTCAAACACAAGGAAATTCATGCATTTCAAAAATCACACAAATTCAGGGCAAAATTCGAAATTCACAATACTCAACCATAATTCACAAAACTTAGATCAAAAGGTTTCAAATACTCACCTCTTCCTCTTTCCCAAACCAATTTCTTGATTCTTCATCTTTCCACTTTTGCTCAAGCAACAAAACACCTCCTCTCACAAATCTAAAACCATAGAGATGAAGCTCTCATCACTATGAACAACTTTATAGAAGGTGATTAGAGCATTAGAGGACCACAAGCCAACCAAAATCTCACCTACAATTTTCTCTTTCCTCCCCTTAAGCATGACGCCATGGAGAATGAAGGAGAGAGATGAAGATGAAGATGATGAAGAGAGAATCAGTTTTTGGGATGACAAAACCGACCTAAAAGTGAGAGGGAGAGAGGGAAAATAAAGTTTGACACTTTGACCAATCCAAGGGCCCAAAACTTGCCAAGTGTCAACATCTCAACACACCTCCCATGAGCTCACATGAGTACACCACATGGGATTCCACCCCTTGATCTATTACACAATTCAATCTCAACCATTGATCTTGAAGTTACCAATGAGTTTCCTCTTCGGTAACCGATCAATCGGTTGGTAACTTTACCGTTTTGCCCCTGATTATGGCAATTCCTCTTGAATCACCACCAAATACATTTTCTCATTCATTTTCTTTCACAATGTGCCCTCCCCTCTATTTTAAGTCAATTTAGAGGTTAATCCATAATTGAACTTAAATACAGGGTTTCAACATTGCTCACAACACATACGAATCACATTCGAAACTCAAATCACATTGGATTCTCCAAAAGGGTTTATTCATCACTAACCACTTCCACTTTTGGAGTCAATATCTCTTAATCACAATTTAGGATCTTGCTAAACCAAGGATTAGCAGTCCACTAATCTCAGGCTTATTCTCTAGCCTCAAGTCGTAGAATTTGGGGTATTACACTTGTTGTCATAGATAGTTTTATCGTCACACCATACAGGTAATATCGCCATATCTTTATTGCAAAAACAATCGCCCCAAGCTCTAGATCATGGGTAAGATTGTTCATTTCATGAGGCTTCAGCTGTCGGGAGGCGTAGGCCACTACTCTGCCTTGCTGTATAAGGACACACCCCAATCCTTGCTTACTAGCATCACTGTACACAAAATAAGTCAAGTTAGGATCAGGTATAATCAACACTGGTGCAATTGTCAACCTCTCTTTTAGCTCAGTGAAGCACTTCTCACATCGATCATTCTACTTAAAAGGTTGATCCTTTCACATGAACTTGGTTATCGGCAAGGTGATCCGTAGAAATTCTAAATGAACCTTAAGTAATAACCAGCAAGACCCAGAAAAATGCGCATCTCAGCAACAATTTCTAGCCTCTTCTAGTCTATTACTGCTTCAACTTTACTGGGATCAACTAAGATCCCTTCTTATGAGATAAGATGGTCCAATAGTAATAATTACTATTCATGTGTTAACCATTTCAACGGTATGCAATGTAGCTCATGTATGATGTTTTGGATATTCAAGCGTTGAAGGACAAGGCTCTCTCTTACTTGGGTGAACATTTTTCAAATGTTCAAGACATGATTAGCATGTGAATTCATTCATGTCTAGATGGAGGAATGCAAGCCTTGTCCTACTCCATTTGATACATATTCACTCTTATTAAAGAAGATTGAGTGGAATTCTGCCAATTGCATACTATACTAACATCTATAGTGAGTTTAATTATGTTGGATATTTTTCCCTGTTGATTCAATTTAAATATTCACTAATATATGTCTTTTATGATTCTTACAATTAGGAGAAAAGGGCAAAACATTGGTGGAAAAATCACTTTCTAAACCGAGTAAAAATGACTTTTTAAACCAGTTTTGGATGAGGACTTGACACAGCCGATCTAAAAAGTCTGTTACTTTTTAGACTGTTTAAGCAACCGATCTTAAAAATAATTTTTTAGACTGGTTGTTTAGATTACTTTTTAGACCAGTTGTTCCAAAAGGGATGACTTTTTAGATCGGTTGTTCATAACAACTGTTCTAAAAAGTCATCCCTTTTAAACTTATTACCGGTTGTTATTTTAAAAGGGATGACATTTTAGATCGGTTATTCATAACAACCGGTCTAAAAAGTCATCCTTTTTAGACCGGTTACCAATTGTTCATAATAACTGATACGAGTTCAGATGATCAATTAAATAGTGCAAGTATACACTGTCGTAATCAAGTAATATAGAAGTAAGTAGAGTATCGTTCCCACGAGGATTGAGCACTAAGTACCAAAATAGGTAATTTTAATTCTATTTAGTCGATCGATCAATTGGTAATTGAAAGTGCAAAATAAAATAAAAGAAAAACAATTAAATATGAATGCAGATGATATGAAAGCAAATATGAGAAAAATTCCTAGGGATTAGATTTCACTTCACAAATTCCGGATTGAATCACTTATCTATTCTAGCCCAATTTATTCCACATAATTGATAGTCGAGTTTCCCTAATTTAATTACCAGCCTCTTCCAAGGTCAAGCAATTCTATAATCAATTGCTAATCCAATATATTCCTATATGAATTTAAGCAATTAATTATGCATTAAGATTTATGGAACTCAGTAAGACTACACAACTCATATGAATATATTCCTATTTCATATGCAAGTCATGATTTTAAATATAGGGTCTACACACATGTATCTCCTTCCGGTCTCAACATGCATATTGAAATCATTCAAAAGATGGCCAGTCAATCAAAAGCATTAAGAATAATAATTAAAACTCAATCATGAAGGAGAAATTCAAACTAGATTTAATAAGTTAGGATTCAATCCGTCATTAGTAAGCTACGTCATCATCCTAGGAAAATAAAAGTTTAGCACATGATGAAATTAAAAACAAAACCAAAATAAATTGACATTATATGAAGCTAGAATGAAATCCTCAGAAATACTGAATAAACTTGAATATTACAATATCAAACATAAACATACAACCAAAAAATGAATGAAAGATGAAGAAATCTAGCCGTCCATTGAGGAGGTAAAACCTTCCATGTAGGCGGCATGCAAAATGCAATACAATCCTAAGCCTTCCAAGATGGAGGCATGCAAGAAGTAATAAAATCCTAAGCCTTCCAAGATGGAGGCATGCAACAATTGATACAATGAAATTAAATCTAGAAAGTAACACACTCTTTTTTCAGAACTATCAGAGAAAGGATCTCTTTCTTGTCAGAGAAGGGCCTCTAATTGTCACAGAAGGACCTCTGATTCTCTTCCTCTCTTCCTCTTGAGCTTGGCCTTGATCTCTATTTATAGGGGAAAAAACGTGTGCTACAGTACTTTCACTATTCCCCTGGCGGCTGCTACAGTGTTCTGGAAGCTTCAACAGTGTTCCGGCGGCATCTACAGTGTTCTGGAAGTTTCTGCTACAGTACCCCGGCGGCTGCTACAGTGAAGTTGACCGCTACAGTTCCTGTTGACTGCTACAGTGCCTGGCAACTGCTACAGTACTTTTTATTTTTATTTTTATTATTTTTTTAAATGCTATTTATTCCAGAAACAATATTTATTTATCAATCACACCCAAATTTATTATGTTAAATGCAAATATCGTCCATAAAATCATCATATAAGGGAAAATAAACATGCAAATATTTTACTTATCAATAACCGGTCTAAAAGGTCATCCTTTTTACACCGGTTGTCCACACAAATGGTCTTAAAAGTCATTTTTAAGACCGGTTGCTACTAAAAAGTTCTGTATTTTTTTTTTCTGTTTCATCATTAGAGATCATTTGTTAGTCAAACGAGCATTAACTCAAACATGCACATATACATCCTAAAGACATGCTAGCTTCCAAGACCATACTTAGAATTGCTTATCACTCATCCATACATACCAAGTCACCATATTTAATTTATACAACTCATTGATTTTGTTTTGCAATTAACAACTTATAACAAAATAAATGTTGCCATTTGGAGTTCATTTCTCCTTTCGCTTACCATTGCCTCTTTCTTTAGCTTTCTTATTAGAAACTTGTAACCTAGCATGGTTAGTTATTCGGGGGTGGGATTCAAAGAATTTAAGAAGCGAACATTTAACACTCAAACATATATGGAAAAACTTGGTAGTACAACATGCTTGCAACTTAACAAGCACCTTCATCATGTAATGACATGCTTAAAACTATCATGTATTAATTGTAAAACATAAAGGCCTATAACATATGTCAAACAAGTTTACATGTTTAAATGCATTGTTTCATATAATCACATAAAAACAACACACATGTTAATTCCACTTTCATAACATGCAACTTGCAACACCCGTTTACATTTTGATATGCCCAAAGTAAAAAAGGCATGGTTCCATAGGCATATTGAAAGAGCACAAATATAAAGATAATAGTAATTGTTTACATACAGGAATCATCCCTAAAGGGTTTGATAACATTTATATATTTGTCCAAAATATTCAAAAATAAAGACTACATATAACCACTATTCCTATCTTAGGATCCACACTATCAGTTCCCCATATCTACCACATTGCCTTTGGATCCACTAGTTCCTGCTGGCATATATATCATTTATGAAAAAGGATGAGATTCTAAGGAATCCTTGTAGTAACAGACTATCGTTCATTTAAAATGCTAAAAGTAAATATGTTATGCACCATGTATGTATAAAATTAATGAACAATATAATGGCATGTATACATGAGTAGAACTTTAAACCCTACTATCTGTATACCTTGGTTGGATTGTTACCCAACAATAGATCCAGGAAAGTGGGCCCAACCCGTCGGGGCGGCCCGTTTACGCCCTAACCCATCAAGGGTCGGGCTTACAAATTGTAACCTCCAAAGGAAGTTGGGCCTAAAAGGGTCGGCCCTATAGGGCCAAGGGCTTCAAAGGGCTAGCCTTGTAGGGCCTCGGGCCGGCCCATTAAGCTCGTTTATTTTCTTTGTTTGAAAAGGGAAATCGTGTTGCCTTTTTAAATTGCCTTATTGAATCTATATGTCACTTTGTCCTCATATTGTATAAAGTATGATTTTTTAGTATATTGTTTTGCCTAATTGAATCATATTGTGATTTTTTAGTATGCTTTTTTAGTATATTGTTATGCTTATTTAGAATAAAATCATATTGTATACTGTTCTGCTTAATGGAGTATGATTTTTTATTGAAGATGTGATTATTTGACTACTTGAGCCTACTACTCAAAGTGAAGCACAATCAAATATCCTTGAAATTGATGATAGTGGTGAAGCACATGAAAATGATAGTCGTCATACTTATATTGCTTAGAGTTTAGAGTGTTTAGCTTCTTGCCTTCTTATGCTTTGACCTTCGTGTGAGTCATTTATGGACATTATTTTACCTTTGATTATACATTAGTAATTGTGTTTCTTTGTTGTATGAGATGTGTTGTTTAAACCTTAACGTTGATAACATTTGTGTTAAATTAGAACTTTAATAATTGTTATTTACTAATTGTATCTCTCTGGGAAACAAACACAGAAAAAATAGTTAAATATTATGAAAAAGGACTTCTCAGCCCCGTGAGCCGGCCCTGGCCCGTATGCTCACGGGCCGGGCCTTAAAAAATTGCAATTTTTCTGACCCCGGGCCTAAAAGGCCGACTCTTTTAGGCCCTAGCCAGTTAAGGGCCACCCCTGATTCCAACTCTATTCAACAAGCAGGAGAAAGTGCACTTCCCGCACTAACTGCACCTTCTTGGCAAACCATGTTGATTAATTAAAATACAAACAATGGCATACACAATCATATGAACCATGGCATAATGTATGAAGGATAATGTCACTACCTTAAATCTTTTTTGAACTCAATAAGCGTTCCTCGGTATGCGTGCCAACGACTTGGGCTCTAAACCTGGTCCTAAAATTGCAAATGTACAAAGTTAGGTTAAAACATATTCATGTACTAGTTTAGACACTTTCATAGTATTTATGGTTGTTATATGAGTTTATCTTGAAAAATTACTAAAATGATGCCTCTTGGGACCGGCCTAGCCCGGCCCCGCTTAGCCGGTCTAACTGTACTTTTTTTGAAATTTTGACCTAAGCTATTTTGACATATTTTTGGCCAAGGAACCCATTTTTGGCCTCATAATTATAAAAGTCACTACTAAAAGATAAAAATGCCCTTGGCAGCCCCTAATTTAAGGTCTTAGGGGTGTTTTGATCATTTGTCTTTTTAGGGCCTTTCTGTAAAATTGGTGAACAGTAAGCCCACCTAGTTTTCTGTCCTAAACACAATGAAATCATCATATTATTGAAAATCCAACCCTAACCCCTTATTCTTGACCTGACTAAAACTTAGAGAACTTTGAGAAAAATTAGGGCTTTTGAATTTTAATCTTAAATCCTTGCTCCTTTCAACTCTTAATCACTTGATTAACCATTTATTTACATTTTAACCATGATTTAGACTAGATTTAGGTAGCATAATTTACAATAAACAGCAAATTAACCACTAGACCACCAATTATTCCAATAACAACAATAATATCAACCAATGATTGAAGCTTATGGAGTTACCTTTGGCTTCTCTTTCTTTCTCTCTCTTACCCGAATACTCAAGCTCCACAAACCCTAAGAGTTAGCATCCTCAACACCTTGAATCATATAGAAAAGTAGCTTAGAGGATAGTTTAGACAATTTAGGGACCAAAGACCAAGATTAGTAAGCCTACCTTTGAAGTTTTCCTCAACATTTCTCTAAAATCATACAAGTTCCCTCTCTCTCTCTCTCTCTCTGTGTTCCCTTTGCTATGAACAATGGAAATGGTAGGAAAAAGATGAAGAGAAAAGCTTTATAAAATATCTTACCTTTTGCTCTAATTTAATTAATTACCAAATTTACAAAATGTTGACTTTTTTTGTCAAAAATTAATTGGACTTATTCCCATGCAAATATGATTTGAAGCCCAATTGAGATTCAACTAATCTTTCTCCTCTCTTGGTTAGCATAAAAATGCCTAGCTCGTCCTCTCTATAAGCCTCAATTTGCTTCATTACATTGCTCAAGTCACATGTACACATATGCCACATTTTGGTCAAATTTGTACATGTGCTTCAATTTTTTTATAAATTCATACTTATTTGACCAAAATATTCCAAATATATGTTTCCCTTTTATTTTCCTTAATTAATTGTGTTATATCCCATATGTTTTGATGATAACAAAGATTGGAATGATCTTACAAAAGGGTTTTATAATAAACAAAAGGGTTTTGAACAAAGTAACCAAGTATTTGGAAGTAGGGAAAGACATTACTCAAGTAGGCACTAGAGTGAGGATCTCCATTACTCGAGGGATCACTCGAGTAATGTGTGTCAAATAGTCTCGAAGCTCTCTGCCAAGATTTGCATAGTGTTACTCGAGGACTTACTCGAGTAATGAAAAAGGATCACTCGAGTTACCACTCAAGAGACCAAGTAAGAAATGAGGCAGTAAAGTCTTTGCCAATATTTTGAAGGGATCATTTGAGTGACCACTTGAGTGATTTCGCTAAATCACTTGAGTAACCACTCAAGTGATAAGGGCAGAAATATTGACTTCAGTCTCTGCCAAGTTTTCAATGTATAACTCAAGTGATCACTCTAGTAATGGATTTAGATTACTCGAGTAATAAAGTTCATAAAGCATGATCTTAATTTGATATTTATTGATTTTTTATCTATATGATTAATCTTTTATTGTGTTAGTAGTCTGAGTATATTTGTAGAGAAACAATGAAGATATCATATGTTGAGAGAAAAGTTAAACATAATGCTTGTAACGTCTGAAATACTCACCTACCATAAATGGCTAGTTTTCAAATTCAAAGAACGGTCAAATGAAGCTGTGTGACTCTAATAGACATGTTGAAATGGTTCTAATGGCTATTACAAATTCAACTATAAATATAGAAATATTCAACAAAGAGTGACAACAATTGAGAACACACGAACATACATCGATCAACATATTCTTAGTGTACTGTTTCTTATATTCATTCTTGTACTTCAATAATTATATATTTGCTCTGTGAGAGAGATTTTCATTATAAACTCAATATTTGTTATTGAGACAACTTAAGGTTGTGGAACCTTGGGTTGTGGATTTGATTATAACGTTAGGGGGAGCGAGTATCCAGTGAAGAAACTTGCTCCATACAGAGGTTCTAAGAACCCACTGAAACTTGGAAGTTATAGTGAAACTGTTAGAGAAGCTCTGAGGACTGGATATAGGTCAAAGTGTTATGATCGAACCAGTATAACTCCCGGTGTACACTTTAGTGATATTTCTTCTAGTTCTTAACTGCTTTAAATTTCTAGTCAATTTTTATATATGAAACGAATTTTCTGTAATTACCTAATTCACCCCTTCTCTTGGGTGAAACGCTTGAACTAACATTTGGTATCATAGTGTAGTTCTTCTTGTTCAGGTTTAACAACTTAAGAAGGATCCAAAGGCAAGCATGGGTGAAGGAATACTTCCTAACAAAGCTTCTATCAGCAGACCACCGGATTTCAGCAGTGAATATTTCTCTTTCTAGAAAGCAAAGTTCAGAGTATTTGTAGTAGCTACAGAATGCAAACTATGGGAGGTGATTGAGAATGAAAGCTATAAACCTGTAATTATTATAGATTCACAGAAGGTTTTAAAGACACCAGCCGAGTACGATGAGAATGACAAGAAATTCATCACTCTCAACAACAAGGTAATTCTGATGATTCAAAGTGCTTTGAGTCAAAATGAGTACTTTAGGATTTGCACACTTCTAACGGCTAAGGAAATGTAGCTAGCCTTGAAAATACCTCATGAAGGAACTTCAGGAATAAAGGAAAACTTAATCAATACTCTAGTTTCTGAATTTGATTTACTTAAAATGGAATTAGGTGAGTTAATAGTTGAGTTTGAACTTAGATATACTTATCTTGTTAACCAACTTACAGGCTTGGGAAAGTCTATGATCAGCGTAACCAAGTAAGAAAGATTCTAAACATACTCTTTAAAGAATGAGAGGCCAAAGTCACTGTGATTGAGGAAGCAAAAGGTTAATCAATGCGATCGGTTGCTTCTCTATTCGTAAGTCTCTCTGAATATGAAAGTAAATTGAAATTCAAACAAGAACTAGAAGATATTGATCACAAGAAAAAGAAAGCCCTTACACTAAAAGAAAAAGAGGAAATCCAAGAAGATGATGAAGATTTCGATTAAGATGAAATGGACCTGATAATAAAACAATTTAGGAAATTTTATAAGAAAGGCTAGGGATTCATAAATTTTCAAAAAAGGAAGAATAAGTAGTAAAGAACACATCATCTACTATGAATATAGAAAGGCAGGACATATCAAGTTAGAATGTATGGAACTGACTCAGAAGAGCAAAGGAAAGAGAAAAGGCAAGTTTTTCAACAAGAAGAAAGCTTTTGTATATGCTATATGGGGAGACAGTTCCTCTGACGAAGATAGCGATGAAGAAGAATTAGCCAATATATGTCTGGTCGCTCGAGAAGAAACAGAAGACAAGGTAATTGATTATGATCTTACCTATGATGAATTACTTTCTGAATATAATGCTTTACAATTTGAGTTCATATTCATTCGAGCTCATCTTCAACTAGCTGATATCTTCACAAAACCCCTAGCTAAAGATTAATTTCTATTCATTAGAAGAGAATACAGAATGGTAAATCCCAATGAATTGTAAGTTATTTTATGTTAAAAATTATAATTTGATCATGTTTTGATGATTATTGACTGTAGCATCGGAGTATCTAGCAATTTGTTTTACAAGACCTTGACACTCTATTTTGAGGTATGTAAATTAGAGGTTAATAGAGTACAACATTACTTGAGGGGCAACTTCAAATAATCTTCAGAATACTCGAATGAGAACTGGAAGTAATAGACAACAATACTCAAGTGACACTACTACAGATTATACTTATAACTACCCTAAAGGACGTCCCTTTTTGAAAAAGGGACTCCTAAAATATTGGTGAGTGGCATATGTGTAATTATAGATGAAAATTGGAAAGGTTGGCGCATAAAAAATAATTAAATCTTGCATAGGAGGGGCCAAAAAATGTTTTAGATGTCCCCAATCAAAATGGGGACGTCTAAAGACCCTCAAAATCAGACCAGGATATCATATACAGTAAAAAAATATTAGAAAACCTTTAGACGTCCCCAGAAGAGTTGGGGACGCCTAAAGAACTGACTTCAGATGTCCCAAGCCCTACTGGGGACGTCTAATGTTAGGCTTTAGATGTCCCTAGCCTATCTAGGGACTTCTAATGTCACGATTTAGACATCCCTAGCTGGTCTGGGGATGTCTAAAGGTACCTTTAGCTGGGGATGTCTAAAGCTGAATCACATGCCCTGGTCGACTTGACCAGTGCATGTGTAGTGTCAGAAAAGTCCTCTGCTTTACTCTTTCACTCCTCCTATCTTCTTCACTTGCATCATCGCCTTCTTTGCGCTCTCCTCTCCCCTGGG
Source organism: Inga laurina (assembly GCA_963855925.1). Classification (NCBI taxonomy): domain Eukaryota; kingdom Viridiplantae; phylum Streptophyta; class Magnoliopsida; order Fabales; family Fabaceae; genus Inga; species Inga laurina. Next base: position 20,626,646 of record OY979712.1, read on the forward strand.
TTTCTTGTTTTTTCTTCTTTCTCCAAATCTTTCTATACGGCTATCCCTTGTTTCTTCTTGGTCCTCCATCTTGCTTGTCGCCGTCTTTGCTCTACTAAGTTTGCACCATTTTCTCTCATTCTCGCCACCATCGTCCTCCTTCTTACCACCGTGGGCTATCTCCCTCTAATGTTTCAGCAACAGGTTAGCTAACTAAACTTGTGAATGCTTAGTAAAATGCATTTGATTCTAGGCTGGAATTTAAGTGTGATTTGTGCTTGAGCTTTATCTTTGCTGTTTTGGTAGTAGACTTGCTAAGACAATTGTTGTCAATGTGAGCTGTGAATTTAAAGTTTGACTTGTGCTGGACCTGTATACCTTGCTTGCTATTGAGTTTAATTAGTGATTAATAAAAGAATAAATTAATGTGTGACTGTGAATGGCTAAAGAATATGGAAGTTTTATATACACACATGCACCAGTAATAGTTAGATCAAGCTAGATGAGATATATATAATATAATGATATATATCATGAACAAGGATTTCTAATTTAATTTTTATGAATGATGTGTGTGTGTAACATTGGGAGAATAACTATTTCTGTATTGGCATCTCAATAATGTTCGAACCTAGCTAGATGAGTCAGTAGTATTAGATATTAATGATGAATATATATATATATAATTATGCGTGCATGCTTAGAAGCATAAGGGGAGCGATAGGAAGAGGATAATGGCGAGAGAGGGAATGAGGAGTATATTTACAGAGATATTTCAAGGCATGCAATCATTCCAATGATCATGTGTCCCTCCAGTCATAACTACAACAACACCAAACTCTCTCTCTCTCTATCTCTACACACACACACACACATCTGATTATATTCCTTCATAAATCATTCAACAATAATAAAAAATTTATTTTGCTACTTTAGTTTGCCAATATTTATTATTTGAATAAAAACATTTATGAGATCTCTTCTCCTATTTTTTTCTATTTGAAAATAAGTAAAAAATATTGAAAATTTTAAAAGGGCTTAGAACTTGCTAGTCAAGAACTTGGTGCCAATTTTTGTGGTGCCAATTTTTTAATGTTTAGTTGAACTTGGTGCTTCCTTTAGCATTCAAGAACATAGGAAAATGGGTAGAATTTGAATTGGAATTCTTGAAAACCATAATCTTGTTCTCTATGCTTTCTGGTACATGAGATTATGGTACTTTCTTTCCTTGCATTTACCTAATGCTCCGAAGTAGAGAAAATAAAGCTAGGAATTTTTGTTTGGGTTAGAAGAATTAATGCTAGCTTCCTTCTTTTTACTCTTGTTTTAGTGCTATGAAAGTTTATTTTACTCTTCTTAATTAGTTTACTTTTGTTTAAATTAAGCTGAGATGGTTTGTTATTTTGATTTTGGGATGTCTCACTTGTAAGGGGAAATGCTGCCAAAATTTTGAAAAACAAAATAGTAAAAGGCAATTCCATGTGTTGACAATTATTCTAAACTTGAGTGTTATTGGGAATGGCGTAGGTGAAAATAAAATGGATCATAGTTGGATGAATGCTTTGAGAACAAGTGAACAATATGAGAATGGGGTTGAAGAGTTTATTGAATATACTAGAAGGAGCGCTCTAGCAAAAAATGGGATGTATTTTTGTCTTTGTGTCAATTGTTTTAATGAGATAAAATGGGATGTTTAAGTTATAAGGGATCACCTACTTTGTGATGGAATAAATCTTCGATACACAAGGTGGATATGGCATGGTGAGGAAGTAACTGATTGTCTGTCACACAAGAAGGAAGCTGTGGATGTCATAGATGAAGATAGAATGGAGAGAATGATTCACGATGTTGAGGTAGAATCCTTTGCGTAGTCGCATGAATATGACAGCCTGCGGACTGATGCAGAGACACCGTTGTACCTAGGGAGTAAATACACACGGTTAACAGGAACATTACATTTGGTTAACTTAAAAGCAACTTGTGGGTGGACCGATAGTAGTTTTACAATGCTGCTTGAACTGTTGTGTGATATGTTTCCAGACGATAATGTACTTCAAAATCGCATGTATGAGGCCAAGAAAATCCTATCTACAATGAGTATGGAGTATAAAAAGATACACGCTTGCCCTAATGATTGCGTACTGTATAGAAAAGAGTATGAAGGTCTGAGTGAGTGCCCCAAGTGTCAAACTACATGATACAAAGTAAAGAAAGATGGTGGTTGTAGAGATGGGACAACTAAAAGGAAACCTGTAAAAGTTTTGTGGTATCTTGCAATAATACCGCGCTTTAAGCATTTGTTTGGCACTGCAAAAAAAGTGAAGAAGTTGAGATGGCATTTGGATGATAGAATATCAACGAAAAATATCTTCGGTGCCCAGCTGACTCTCTGCAGCGAGCCGATAAACCTTCAGCTTGGGCTTTGTACAGATGACATCAATCTGTATGGAACTCTTAATAGCACACACAGTTTGTGGCCAGTACTCCTTGTAATATACAACTTGCACTACTACAGAATATACTTATAAAGACCCTAAAGGACGTCCCTTTTTAAAAAAAGGGACGTCCAAAATATGGTCAGGTTCAAATTTTAGAGATTGGCGCGTCTGATTACCTTTAAACGTCATAAAAAAAAGAAAGCCTTTAGACGTCCCCAGCACAGCTGGGGACGTTGTAGAGCCTCACATGCACCAGAAATGATGTGACCGGTGCATGTAAGGATGTCAGAGAGCTCTTCCTACTCCCCTGCCATCTATCTCTCCTCCTCCCAACTTTACTCAATCACACATTCACTCCCATCTCTGTGAGACTCCGTCCCCATCTGCTGCAGTTTTTTCGTTGTTTCTCCTTTCCCATTCCACTCCCCTGCTGCATCTCCTCCCAAATTCATCACTCCATCCCCATTGATCGGTCTCCTCTCCCTTTCTTGGTTTTTTAATTTCTTTCTCCAAAGCTTCCTCACTTCCGTCACCAGGCCACCTTCTTTGCTCCCCTGCTGCAGTTTTTGAGATTCTTAGTTTGCAGATTCTCCACCACTGTCGGCCTTCTCCAAAGCTTCACCACTTTTCAGGTTAGTATTTTCGTTTTGAATAAGATGACAGGGCGTTTTATTATTCTTTTTATTATTAGTTTTGTATGAATTGAATAAGTGTTTAATTTTTTATATTTTTAGTATAGTATATTTTTAGTATTAGTTAGAGGTTTATTTCATTACTCTGTTTATGTGTTTTGATTAGGTTGATGATGGTAACTATTAGTTTTGGCACATGATAAATGCTTTTAATTAGTAGGGAAAGGAAAAGAAATGCAGGGCGTTTTATTATTCTTTTTATTATTAGTTTTGTATGAATTGAATAAGTGTTTAATTTTTTATATTTTTAGTATAGTATATTTTAGTATTAGTTAGAGGTTTATTTTATTACTCTATTTATGCGTTTTGATAAGGTAGATGATGGTAACTATTAGTTTTGGCACATGATAATGCTTTTAATTAGTAGGGAAAGGAAAAGAAATGAGAAAAGAATAAAGAATAAAAAGAAAGTAAAAAAATACAAAAAAAATTATCTTGTAGACACACAATTGTTTTTTTGCCATAAGACACACACATTAATATATATATTTAGTGCTAGAATTAGGCAATCTTATTGTAACTTAGTGTATGTAGACATTAATATAAGAAATTCGCGTACTTGCATTTTTTTTTTTACAATTTTTCATTAAATTTGCGTACTTGATTTAATAATTTGGTTGCTAAAATATAAGTGTATTATGTTTGTGCTTGGTGCTAGAAGCTAAAGTTATGTTTCATTTAAATTAAGCTGAGATGGTTTGTTATTTTGATTTTGGGATGTCTCAATTTTAAGGGGAAATGCTGTCAAAATTTTGAAAAACAAAATAGTAAATGACATTCCTAGTGTTGACAATTATTATTAACTTGAGTGTAAATGGGAATGACGTAGGTGGTAATAAAATAGATCATAGTTGGATGAATGCTTTGAGAATAAGTGAAGAATATGAGAATGGGGTTGAAGAGTTTATTGAATATGCTAGAAGGAATGCTCCATCCAGAAATGGCATGTATTTTTGTCCTTGTGTCAATTGTTTAAATGAGAGAAGACAGGATGTTGAAGTTATAAGGGATCAACTACTTTGTGATGGAATAAATCTTTGATATACAAGGTGGATATGGCATGGTGAGGAAGTAACTGATTGTCCGTCACACAAGAAGGAAGATGTAGATGTCATAGATGAAGATACAATGGAGAGAATGATTCATGATGTTGAGGTAGAATCCTTTTCGCAGTCGCATGAATATGACAGCCTGCGAAGTGATGTAGAGACACCGTTGTACCCAGGGAGTAAATACACACGGCTGACAGGAACATTACATTTGGTGAACTTAAAAGCAACTTGTGGGTGGACCGATAGTAGTTTCACATTACTGCTTGAACTGTTGTGTGATATGTTTCCAAACGATAATGTGCTTCCAAATCGTATGTATAAGGCAAAAAAAATCCTATCTACGATGGGTATGAAGTATAAAAAGCTTCATGCTTGCCCTAATGACTGTGTACTGTACAGAAATGAGTATGAAGGTCTGAGTGAGTGCCCTAAGCGTCAAACTGCACGATACAAAGTGAGGAAAAATGGTGGTTGTGGTGATGTGACAACTAAAAGGCAACCTGTAAAGGTTCTGTGGTATCTTCCAATAATACCGCACTTTAAGCGTTTGTTTGGGACTGCAAAAAAAGCGAAGAAGTTGAGATGGCATTCGGATGATAGAATATCCGATGGAAAATATCTTCGGCACCCGGCTGACTCTCCACAGTGGAAGAAAATAGATGAAATGTTCCCTGAATTTGGCAGCGAGCCGAGAAACCTTCGGCTTGGGCTTTATACAGATGGCATCAATCCGTATAGAACTCTTAATTGCCTTGCCATGCCATCTAACTTTTTTTTGATCTGTATATGTTGTGATAGTTATCACTGGAGTTTGTGTGTTGTCTGTCCTCGGTCGCACGTTGTTTACTGGTTTGATTCCTTAAATAGAAGACCAGACAAATAAACTAAAAGCGTCTTCAACCAGTAAGTTATTTGTTTGTATTTCATTGCTTCTTGATTCTTGACTTAATGAATTATTCTAATTTATTTTGATTTTCATTTTAATGATAGGGCATGCACGACGTATCGAGCGCTTGGTGGGCCACACGAACGTAGAGGTGGCAAAGATCCGAGATGGTTGTTTCCAAAGGTATGTAGTTTCAAATCAAGTTCTTTTGATTGACTGTCGTTTTAGATATGCCTTTATTGATTTTAACCATTTTCTTTTGATTTATAGTGTCATCGACAACCTGACGGCTGGGAATGTGGATATTATGTCTTGCTTTATATGTTTAACATCATTCAGAGTGGCATTACGACAGATTTTGAACAAGTAATCGCTTCTTCATTCTCAGAGGATAATATTCTTGGTGTTGTGATTTAATGGTAATTCATTCACTTCATTTATTATTTCATCTAAGCTTATTTTCTAATTTACAGATTTTTGACAATGAAGATGCCTACTCATATGAAGACTTAAATATGATCAGAGACATTTTGGCTGGACATCTTCTTCAACGTATACCAGAAGAGTAAAGTCTTTAGTAGTTTGTATAGGACATACTTTTGTGGTAGTACATATAATTAGCGTTATTGTTGTTGGATATAGATTGGATTTTTAGTCTTGGTTATTGTACAAACTGGGGACTTGGATATAGATTGCTGTGTAGTTTGTGTGGCCTGAAAGTTTGTGTGGCATGTAGTAGACTTGGATATAGATTGTTGTGCAGTTTGTGTAGCATGTAGACGTAGTAGCCTTGGGTTGATCACTGTGTTTGTTGTTGTTTCCATTCTGCTGAACTGCTGTTGTTTTATTCTGTTGTTGGAATCCTATTTCTGCAGTTTACATTTTCCAGACAGTGTAATATATAAAAAGTCCATTTTAAAAAAAACTTTCAACGTCCTTAATAAAAAAGGGACGTGGAAAGTCTGCTGGCGACACTTTAGACGTCCTCAGTTCCAATTGGGGACGTCTAAGGTCCCACCTTAGACGTCCCCAGAAGAATTGGGGACGTCTAAGGTGGATATTAGACGTCCCCAATTGAAACTGGGGACGTCTAAGGTCCACCTTAGACGTCCCCAGAAGAATTGGGGACGTCTAAGGTGAGTTAGGGACGTCTAAGGTCCCACTTTAGACATCCCCAGTGAACTGGGGAAGTCTAAAGTCTGCCTTCCACGTCCCCTGTATTACAGACATTAATGACGTTTTTTTGTACGACCCTCACATAGACGTCCCTCTGTTTTCAGATGTTAAAAGGCCAAAAAAAAGGACGTTAAAACTCTTTTTTCTAGTAGTGTTGCCTCCCTGGCTTTGTATGAAATGTAAGTATGTGATACCTTCTATGATAATTTCTTGACCAAAACAACTAGGAAACGATATTGATGTCTACTTGGCGCCTTTGATTGAGGACTTGAAGAAGTTGTTGGAGAAAGGCATAGATGTGTTTGATGCATATAAGAATGAGTCCTTCAAGCTATGTGCAATGATTTTCACCATGATCAATAACTTCCCTACGTATGGAAACCTCTCAGGGTACAGTGTGAAGGGGCATAAAGCATGTCCGATATGTGAAGTAGACACTCACTTCCACCAACTTAAACATGGAAGAAAGACGGTCTACCTTGGTCACAGGAGGTTCCTTCCTAGGTTCCACCCATATCGTAGGTTAAGAAAGTATTGTAACGGCTTGCCAGAGCATAGACTAGCTCCAAAGAAATTAATGAGAGAGGAAGTTTACAGTCGGGTTGAACATATCAATATCTTAATCTGTAAGAATCAAAAGGCTGCGGGTGAGAAGAACATATGGAAGAAGAGATCAATTTTATTTGATCTTCCATATTGGCATAGGCTTGACGTGAGACACAGTATTGATGTGATGCATATGGAGAAAAATGTTTGTGATAGCCTTGTCAGTACACTTTTGCACATTCCAGGGAAGACCAAGGATGGGATTAGTGCGAGACTAGACCTTGTTAATATGGGAATAAGATAATGGTTACATCCACAGCTAAGAGATAATGGTAGGAGGGCATATATGGAGCCAGTAGCGCATACACTATCAAAAGCGGAGAAAAGAAGTTTGTGTGGGCGTTTTAATGAAATTAAGGTACCACAAGGATATTCTTCAAATGTGAGAAGGTGTGTGTCAATGGAGGATTTGAAGTTAGTGGGAAAAAATTCTCATGATTATCATGTGCTGATACAACAACTATTACCATTAGATATTAGAGGCATTATGAAAGATGAAGTTCGAAGCACTGTGACAAGATTGTGTGTTTTCTTTAATGCTATCTGTAACAAAGTCATTGACATTGAAAAGCTGGTTGAACTGGAAGCTGAGGGTTATATTATATTGTCCCAATTAGAGATGCACTTTCCTCCTTTATTTTTTGATATAATGCTGCATTTGATAGTTCATTTGGTAAGGGAGGTAAGGCTCTGCAGTCTAGTTTACCTGAGGTGGATGTACCATTTCGAGCGATACATGAAGATCTTAAAAGGGTACTCTAAAAATCCCTATTGACCAGAAGCCTTAACAGTTGAAAGGTATGTAGTTGAAGAGGCTATGGACTTCTGCAGGATTATTTATCAGGGAAGAAGGAACAATCTCGACATGCAGAGGGGAGGAGCAAGGGAACACGAGGATTGAAGTGAAGACTATGCCTCGTGAAGAGGTGTTGCAAGCACACCTTTATATCTTGAATAACATGGCAGAAGTTCAACCATACATAGATGAACAAAGAAAGAGATTGAAGAACATGGATCTGAGGAAGAGTGACATGCAGATTGCTATTGAGCAAAACAAGACATTCATAGAGTGGTTTTAGGAAAAGGTTTTGCATGAGACCGGTGTGTCTGAGACAATAGAGTGGCTAGCCTGGGGGCCTTCGTTTCAGATTATTACTTGGATCGGTTATGATATAAACGGGTATTCTTTCTACGCAAAAGACCAAGATGACAGAAGTACCATGCAAAATAATGGGGTGATGGTAGAAGCTGAAGCCATGCACTTTTCCAGTTTTGAAGACAAAAACCCCTTATTAGCATTTATGCCTATTATAGAGTGATAGAAGAAATACGGGAAATCACTTACAACAAGTTTAAAGTTGCTTTATTCAAATGTAAGTGGGTTAGCAATAATGGTGTGATAATATATCAACAATTTGGATTTGTCTCAGTTGATCTTGAAAGAGTAGACTATAGGGATGAACCATTCATTCTAGCAAGCCAGGCAAAACAAGTGTTTTATGTCACAGATCATGCAAATAAAAAATTTCTATTGTACTTCAAAGTAAAAAATAGAAGCATGGTGATCCGACCTTCAACCTTGACGACACACCTGTTGGAAATTGTGCCCTAAGGGCCAATCATTGTACTTTGAACATTATTATTTTAATGAAATTTCTCCATTCTGTTATCATATTATTTGTATGTTAACTGTGATAATTGTATCCTTGGATAATTCATAAAGATTGTCCTAAAATGTCCCTGGTCGGTCATCTATGCGGGAGCAGAGATGAAACAAGATCAGTATGACTTTGATAAGATATGGAGATACGAATCAAAGTCTTAGACACTTGTAAGAGTACAAGGTGCTGGACCGACCCACTATGAGAAAGCTACATGGATCAAGTCATAAGCTTTCTCATGTATAACCACGTCACAATGCCCTTAGACCTGAGGTCATCATGGATTCCTACATCAGAGTTGCTAAGCTTTGAACTAGTCAAAAGTCACTTTTGACCAGGTGATGATAAAGGCTACGATCGGGCTTGGTGGTTTTTCATGCAGAGGAATATGAATGATCAAGATGGAATTTGTCCCATACATTAGTAGAGAGATATTACTGGGCCCCTCGATGAGTGAGTCTGAGAAATGTATGGCCATACTATGATGAAAGGAGTTTCTTTCTCTATTATCAGGCTACTCAGGAATCGAGAAAGTAATGGTCAGGAACAAGAGGATGACATTATCCATACCTTACCCTTGATCGATATATCATGTGACAAAAGGGACGTGACATGGTTGTATGACAGGTTGCATCGTGATAACGATCCTCATATGAATTGGGTAGTCGTAATGTCTTGCTAGGGGCCGCTTGCGACTTTTGGGTTAGTATAGTTATTGGCTCACTGCCAACTTCATATTGGCTTACAGGGTCGCACACAAGAATGGCCCAACACGAGATAATGTTTAATTTAGGGTGGACGAATTTTATATTTATATATATATAATATAAAATTCATTAATAATATTATATAGATATATATATATTTGAAATATATATCTTATATATATATATATGTATATATATTATATGATATTATTATATTGTGTTAGTTTTAAATTTAATTTATTAAGATATATTAAATTTAATAACTAACATGATAGAGATATAGTATCTCAGATTTAATTTATGAAGATAAATTAAATATAATAGCTCTTTATTTAGATTAAATAATAGGTTAAATTAAAACTGTTGGACAGATTTAATTTAAACTAAATTTCTTTAATTAGCTCATCAAGATAATTAATTGTTAATTAATTTCAAAATGAATGATGATTAATTTTGAAATTTGAAAATAACCCTCATGGGTTATAAACTTGATAGAGTAGATATATTCATATGCACATGAGAATTGAGAGCCATAAGTGAAACCCTAGGAGACATTAGAGGCGCTAGCACGCAGTCTCCGTTGGAGAGCATTCGTGTGGATACTGGTAGAGGGAGCGGACCTGACGTGTTGGCTCCTATAGATCGTGAAAACTTTGAATCATCAAAAAAGGTATGAATCCTTCCAACTTGGTTTAAACGCCGTTTATAGATCCTCGATTAGGATCGGTGAAAATTTTAAAATTCATCCGCTGTGCCTACCGATTCTAACAGTGGCATCAGAGCCAGATCAATTGTGCGTTTAAACTGAGTTTATGTTCTTATACATGTGATATATATGGGATGTGTACGTATGTTTATAAGAAACACTCGAATATGCATGTGATTTGGTTAATATGAAACGAAATTATTTAGAAAGATGTGATCTTGTAATTTTGTTGATTTTCGTTTTCGTTTAAATTGAATCTTGAAATTGTTTTGTTTTCAATTTTGAAACATGTATGTGATTCTCGTTTTGGAACAAGCATGAAATCGATTCCGAACATGTATATCTTGAAACTTGTATGTGATTTTCGTTTTGAACAAGCATGAAATTGGCTAGGGTACCTGGGATTGTAGTTGCCGTACAGACACGTTAGGGTCTCTAATCGGATTTAGGGATTCAAAACTTTGGGGTAGACAATCTGGATCAGAATCGTTCTGGATTTAGGGATTCGAAACTTTGGGGCAGACAATCCGGATCAGAAGCGTTTTGGGCCGTTGTTTTTGAAATTGGGCCGAAATCCCTTAAGAATTAGACTAAATGAAACTTTGGGGTAGACAATCCGGATCAATTAGCGGGACTGCCGTGACCACCTCTGCGTAGCGCAATATAATCTGATCACGACATTTATTGCTTTTCATATTGTATGAATTCTTGTTGTGGTTTATTATTTATACTTGTTTGGGTATGGTGAACAATATGGCTTTAGAATTTTATAAAGGTTGTAATATTTAAATACGACATGTGTGCCGTGCCTTTATCTAAATACTCTCGATGTACATTCTCTTCTCATCTCACTCCCCTCGAATGTTTAAACGAGGTTTCTCTCAATGTATTTCTTTTTTTTTTTATTTAGAGAAGTCCTCTCATTGGCTTGGGAGGATTTTAGGTTAGGTAAGCCATGTTGTGTCACGTTTAAATTATGCTTTTGATAAGATCATTGCATGATTACTTTTACGTTTATATGTATTTATCTGTTTGAGATACGACCATGATTGCATCCATATAAAAAAACTAATTAATTAAGCCCTCTGAATCAAATCTTAAGTCATAATGCCGTCAATTAATGAATACTTGTCAAAACCTAGATCGCTCAATTGTGGAAACCACCAAAGTGGATGCATTTGAGTTATCTTGATGAGACAAGCTTGAGTAATGGTGCTACTCATAATATTCATTATTGTTTTGACTTAATTGAGATTAACAAAACGGTTTTGAATCTCAAGGCATTAGATGGGGTTAAACATGCCGGATCATATGATGATTAAATCCCATAAAGATCTAAGAGTTAAATGTGATGTAATTGGTAAATAGGTTACCTACCTAAATAACTTGAATTTAAGTGTCTTGCCAAAGTGGACTTAAGTTTAAGCCAAATATGGATCTTAGCCCACTAATTATTATATTGAGGGTTGTAAATTTAGTGGGAGATTACTAACTAACTTTGCAAATTTTAATTGTAGAATCATGTCGACTAGTAATACTGCTACACTTTCATTGCGATCGGTACTTGAGAAGGACAAACTCAATGGGACAAACTTTCTTGACTGGTTCAGGAACTTGAGAATTGTTCTCAAGCAGGAAAGAAAGGCTTATGTCCTAGATTAACCCATTCCTGAGGAGCCTAAAGCCAATGCTCCAAGAGCTCAGAGAGATGCTTACACAAAGCATAAGGATGACTCTGTAGATGTAGGTTGCCTGATGCTTGCCACTATGGTTCCAGAGCTCCAAAGAGATCTGGAACTCATGGAGGCTCATGAGATGATTGTACATCTCAAGGAAATGTTCCAGCAACAGGCAAGGCAAGAAAGGTATGAGACCACAAAGGCCTTACATTCCTGCAAAATGGCTGAAGGTGCATTAGTTAGTACTTATGTGTTAAAGATGAAAGGCTATATTGATCACCTTGAGAGGCTTGGATTTCCCATGAGCCAGGAGTTAGCTACGGATTTGATCCTCAACTCACTCCCAGAAAGTTATAACCAGTTTGTTATGTTGTTTCCATCCTATTTCTACAATTTACATTTTCCAAACAGTGAAATATATATATATATATAAAGGCCATTTAAAAAAAAGCTTTCAACGTCCTTAAAATAAAAAGAGATGAGGAAACTGCGAGGGACACTTTAGACGTCCCCAATTTAGACTGGGAGGTCTAAAGGTCCACTTTACACGTCCCTATTCTAAATAGGGGACGTCTAAAGATCCATTTTAGACGTCCCCAGTCTAAATTGGGGACGTCTAAAGGTAGACGTCCTTAATTCAGTCTGGGGACATTTAAAGTTCCATATTAGACATCCCCAGTATGAAGTGAGGATGTATAAAGTCCTATTTAATGTTCCCTATTTTACGGACGTTATTGACATTTTTTCCATGACCATCAGATAGATGTCCCTTTGTTTTCAGAAAAAAAAAACCAAAAAAAGGGACGTTGAAACTATTTTTTCTAATAGTGAGACCACTCGAGTGATGCCTTAAAATTCAAGGCAGTGAGCATTCAAGTTAAATAAATTCAAAAGAAACAAGATAACATTTGAATCTGAACAGTTAGAGGTTGGGGAGACTACTCACTCGAGTGAGCACTCGAGTAATCGTCAGTATAGATTACAAATCAACCAAGTTTCAACTCAAATTTGCCTTGAAGTATCATCAAATCATAAAGGGAATATACATGGGTAATTACAATATTACTCATGGTAGGTACACACTTAAAATGCATCCTTTTTCAATTTCTGGCATGATAACTAAAGTGACCACTCGAGTAATGCCTAAAGATCACTCGAGTGATATCGGCCACTAGGGTTATATCTGTCAAGACTTTGTCACTTTTACACAAAATCTCTGAGTGATTCCTCCTAGTGTTTTCCAAAAATTTTTCACAAACACTTTATCTCTTTATTTCTGTCAAAACCCAAAAATCTACTCTTCTCAATCACAATGGTTCAGACCAAAACTAGTCTTCCTAATACTCCTTCTGGGTCTTCTGAGCCTCAGCAACCCTCTGATTCTCCTCTATCTCCTCCAACAAAGAAACAGAGAACTTCCTCTAAACTGAAACCCAAACCCAAGGCTCAAGTGAAACCAAAAGCCAAAGGGGTTGTAATCAAAGAGCCTATTTTCACAAGGGATCAAACAAAGAAGGCCATTCCTCCAGGTAGACCCAAGGAAATGATAGTGCTACCCTCACCTTCCTCAGATTCATCTGACACTCCCTCTTGGTCTGGGAAACCTTCTAAAGGAGCCAAGTATGATAGAAAACTTGCCCAAGCAATGGAAAGTATGCTAGATGAGGCTTCTAAATCTAGAGGAAGGAAACAAGGACAATCCTCAAAGGATTTGATAGAAGAAAGAGAAGGAGACATTACATTCCTACTAAAGGCCTTTAATGTAGAGAAAATTGAGGGGTCTTAGAAATTCAAAGAACACTTTTCAAGGAGAAAAGTGCTTAAAATGCACTACATTGACCTTAAGCTTCTTTAAGAGGTATTGAAATTTGACTTAAGCCCTTACCTTGAGTCTTATATGCCCTGGCTATCTATTAGACTTCTTTTTGCCACAAAAAATAGTTAGACATTTCTATTGCAATTCGGAGCCAGTAAATGATGCCCTTAAAGACTCTTTAAAAGAGGAAATGGTATCTAAGGTTAGGGGACAAGAAATCTTGATCTCACCCTCTAAAATAAACACTTGGTTAGGAATAAAGGACCCTCTTGAAGATATTCATCCCAACCTTGATTCAAAGAAATTGCTTACCATTTTGAGGCGTAGTGAGAGAGTGGGACCACTTAACTTTAACTCGAGTGAAATGTGTGATTTACATAGAGTCCTATGGTATATCTACTTTAGAGACATAGTCAATAAGTCAAACAATTTCACACATTTCATTGAGAAAGATTTCAGAAAAATAGCCTCCATTATTCTCAAAGAGCAAAATGACCTGGGTGAACTCATATTTGCTAAGATCAAGAGATATAGGTTTAATAGAACCAAGACCACCCCTATGCCTTTTCCTTAGCTTATCTCCTTGTTTCTAAAGAAGAATAAGATTTGGTACTTGAAGACGAATGAGCCTATTGAGAGACTAGCCCCAATGGGAAGAAATCAAATAGGTAAATTGGGCATTAAAATTTCTTTAAAGAAACCCTTGGAGTCCAATCCAATGAAAAAGAAGACTAAGATCGAGACAAATAGATTGGATGATACCCAATCCTCTGTGCCTGCCACTACTTCTCCTCCATCATTCTTATATGAAACTCTATAGACATTCATAAAGAATGTACTCGACGGCTTTCATGTAGACATCACCAACACAAATACAGAACTTATCACCTACATGAACCACAAGATGGGAGAACTTATAGATAGTATGAACAAACACAATGACATAATGCTGGTAGAATAATGGGCTCAAGGACATGCTATTCATGAGTTTGGTGACCTCATACGATCATTACATGCCACGATTAATGCTTTAACTCCCAGACTATCCATACCTACATCTACTCCTAGTACTCATTCAATTCTATCCTCCGAGCCTGGTCCTTCTACCATGCCTCCTCCTATCATACCTATCACCATCCCTTCCAACCCTATTTTTACCATGCCAGACCCATCCACATTTGACCAAGTTCATATCACTATTGATAGGCCTATTCAACCTCAGCTAGTACCAACACCAATTGCCTCACCTATAGGTACTGAGCTACTTTATTCACACTACTCCTCCAGTGATCCTTCCCATCAGTCACCTACTAGAACAGAGGAGGTTGAAGTTGTAACCCCCTTCCTTGACAGTTGTTAATATGATTCTAAAACATGTTATTAAATTGAATTGGAGACCAATGGTTAATTTAAAACTCATTAAAAATCCCAACCTCATGACAGGGTTTGGTTATATGATAAGGTGGGTTTTTTAAAATTTTTAAAACTTGTTTAACACAGTCTCACTTCCTCTTTTTGAATCTATTTGGCTTGTTCACTTTAGTCCATTCATTAATATCAGAGTGTATAACAAATTTTCCTAACAACTCTTGGGTTCTATTCAACTACTACATGTGTTTATAGGGCATGATCGCCCCTTCTCAGTTCCCATACCGGGGATTACATACATTTATACAACTCTATGGTGGACACAACTACCTTCACTATAATGCACTTGTCAGGAGCACTAGTCACCCTTGTTCCCATGCTTCTCCTTAGATCCGCTTACGCTGGTTGTAGGTTAGTCATTGGAAAGAGTGAGATTCATACAAATCTCAGTAGCAACATTTCACGTATATGATACATAATTAAATAAAGTATATAAGCAATTATCATAAAGCAGTAACAATTACAGTGATGCATGACTTTCATCATAAATGACAGTTCTCATGACCGTATGCACAATAACGATAGCTCTCACAGCTATGGTGCAATAATGATAGCAATCACCACTGTACACACAATAATGATAGCTCCCAAGACTATAGTGCAATAACGATAGCTTTCGCTGTATTCACAATAACGACAGCATTCGTTGTATACACAATCAGAATACACAGTAGTAATTCACATGCGTCACAATTCAATGATAAGCACATACATACAAAGCATTACACATGATAAACAAGAAAGATTCGCTACCTTATTTTTTCTGTTCCTGCTCGGCACCAGTTTTGTATGCTCAAGACAGATGTCAAGTCCGATACATCATAATCAAGGATGATGAGTTATTGACTATTTCACTTTTCAGACAGCTATAAAACACTTAGGGTTGACTATCATTTAAGACCTTTAGGTGGCTACTAGAAGCCTAAACAAAAGCCTAAAAGGTTCGGAAGAGCTAGATTAAAAACCACCCTTCAAAATTTCAAAACATTGAAATTAGGGGTTAGCCCGGCTAGAATCCAGTAGCTGTGGCCAAGAAATAGTCAGAAACATTCTGGCTACGGCCAAGAACCTTTGGCCATGGACAAAAACAGATAAGAAACATTTGGGCTGCGGCCAAGAAAAATCCTGTTTCTAGGCTAAACTTCCAAAAATCATAACTAATTCTACAAAAAACAAAATTAGGTGATTCCAAGCTCTATGGAAAGATATTTAAGTCCTCTATATAGGAAATATACAAAATCAAATGAATTCCCATATTGTTCCAGAATAGCTTCCAGTTTCAACTTCAAGATTTAGAAATACATAACTTCAAGCACACACATCACAATGACACACCTTATATATCCATTTTGAAGCTTAACACATCTTCTATTCAACTGGAAAGTTTCAAAATTTTTAGGCACTATTTACTTCTTTAAACCTGCCATGCAAGCTAACTGCCCAGTATAGAGTTTTCACCGATAACATTTCTAATTTTTCAACAAATGTTTCCAAAGGTCAAAATTCACAACTAAGACCACTCCCACACAATTTTCACATGGAATCCAATTGAAACATCAAAACAACCAAATTCACATTCCTTTCATAAGTTCTATTTTGGGTCAGAAACTACACACAATATCATAAGTTACCAACTTCATATTCAATTCCCAAATCAATTCCATTTAGCCAATAGACACCACAACACACCAATACCATCAACGAAACACCATAAACCCTCTAACAACCTAATTCCATAAAAATTAGGGCAAATTCCCGAGCCAAAACACTCAACCAAACATCACAATATACATGTCAAAAGTTAGCTTTTTCTCACCTCTTCCTCTTCCACTAGCTTCTTCTTTAATTCACCGACTACTAGTTTTGTTGAATTCTCAAAACACCTCCTCTTAAAAAACTAAAACTATACAAATGAAGCTTGCATCAAGAGGAACAAGATTAGATAAGAGGCTTTGAGAATTTGAGGTAATCTACATGGCCTAAACTCAAGAAGAAATCTCTCCTTTTTAAGAATTTCCCTTCTCTTTCCTCGCCACCAAGGATGACTTGAGAGAGCTGGAGAGAAACTGTATGAGATGAGGATGGATCAGTTTTTCCTTACCACCCATGCTCTTTAGTAAACTATTAAAGAGAGAGGGTGAGGGAAGATTTGAATAAAATAATTACTTAGACTTCTTGACTCACTCTTTTGGTGCCATATGTCAAACTTTTATGCCCTGTCATAAAGAATTTAATTACATGATCACACAAACTATTTAACTTAGCCATTTATTCACACCACTTACTCTTTTAGTTGATAGTCAATTGCTTCTTCATTTGTTGACTAATTAGCTGATAAATTTCTTTCTTCCTGTTTTACCCCTGACTATAGTAATTTCTATTAGATTACCACTTAAGACATTATTTGACCCCCATGTGCCCTCCCCTTCTCTTCTAATTCAATTTAAGCTTTGAAACATAATTAAAATTAAATACAGGGTTTGGCCACTTTCTACTACTAATTCGGGTCGTTCGAGTCAATAATCACATTTTATTCTCCAAAAGTGTTTAGCTAATGTTCATTACATCCATTTTGGAGTCATGAGTCTGTATTCACATTTTGGGTAATTATAGAATTACTTCTTAGACCCCAGTACCTCAAAACCCTTCCTCTTTCATCCCATATCTATATGATCCACTTCAGATACCACCTGTGTATCTCCCTGAGCCTGAGCCATCATCTCCTAGTTTCTCTTATCAGGGTGACTCATATGACTCGGGAGGTGTACCTCTTAACATCACCCTTATCTCTATTGCTAAACTATCTAGCTCCAGTTCTTCTCTCAGTTGATTCCTATTTTACTGATGATGTGAGAAGATATGTATGTAATTTTGTGAAGATCTGTTAGTTTGCACAACATAGGGTACAACATAGGGTGTATAGGTGTATTGGGATTTAGGGATTTTTTTAGCTTTGTTGACTTGTTTTACTTTGCTATGTAATAAATGTAATCCTCTACCTTGATAATCGTAATTAAGATTCAAAAATGCTTAATTTAAAAGAATTAGAGACGGACGGATACACTTTTCTCAAATCTCTTTTCTAAAATTCATTCAACATGGTCTCAGTTCATCTTTCGAATCTAATTACTCTGCACAGTTCAATCACATTCATACATATCAGAGTGCATAGCCAAATTCCCGGCAACTCCCGGGTTTCATACATGTATAAACTAGGGTTGTAAGTTCCAACTAGGGTATCACATGACCAACATCAACGTAATATCTACATTTCAAAAATAAACAGTAATCCCAAGTCGAAAATATATAACCAATAACCTAATAACACATCTCTAAAAGATCCTAGCCGCTCCTGGTGGTTCATTTCTCCTTGGAGCCATTTGCCCTGTCTGAAATATTAGTCAATGGAAATAATGAGATTCAAAAGAATCTCTGTAGTAACAAATCACTCATACAGTGTATAAACATATAGCATATATGATCATGTTAAGCAGCATCACAATGATATATGGCTCACGCCACATATGACAGTACTCATGGCTGTAAACACCATACATCAGCTTTCGCTGCGATCTCAATACAACAGCTTACGCTGTAATCACTATGTGTCAGCTTTCGCTGTGATCTCAAAGCATCACAATGTATCACAATGTATTTCTTAAGGCATGACAAACATACATACTGTAATATCCCAAAAAGTGATTAAGGGCTAATGACTTCAAAAGTGGATGTAATTATTGTTGAATAAACACTTTTGGAGAATGTGTGATGGGAATTTGGATATTTTAATGATTCCAATGGCTTCCTTGTGAAAATTCATGTGGGGAGAGTGTTTATTGTGAAGTTGGAACCATTGGGAACAATTGTGCAAAAGTTGAAAACTCTGTCCATTGAAACTCTGTACAGGGCAGCCAATTTGTATGGACGTTTTAAATAGGCAAATGGTGTCTAAAAATTCTGAAATTTTCCAGTATTAAAGTTCACATGTCAAGCTTCAAAATGAACATATAATTTGTATCATTTTGATTTGTGACCTAAGAGTTTTGGATTTCGGAAGTTTGCCCAGCGAAATTAATTATTTTCTGGAACAGTATGCAAAGATTGAAAGTCTGGGAATTTTGTGGTGATTTTCAGTAATGGCCAATATTTTTCCTATGAATAGGACTTAAATATATTTTATTTGGCTTTGGAATCACCTCATTTCGATTTTTCTAGAATTAGTTATGATTTTTTAAAGTTTGGGCAGAAAAACTGTCATAAAATCCGAAAATGGGATTTATGACATCAGCATAATAAAACATGACATCATCCTAATGTTAAAACACTTTTTATTCATCATCTTCATCAGCTATTCCCGACGCCATTCTGTAGCCAAAGTAAAGAAAAAGAGTTGAGAGGGTTTTGGGAGAAAAGGAGAAGAGAACTCGCAAGGTAAGCCGATTTCTCCGACGATCTAGCTCCTAACGCGTATAACTCCGATCCTAAGCTGCTCCTTTATGTTCTTTAAGGTTTGGAAGCTCCTCTTTTGGTGTTAAAACACCTAGGGTTTTCATTCAAGTCAAGGAAAATCTATTGGGAGCTTGAGGTAACTTCCAAACTCTTGTATATTGACTATTCTGGCTGCTGTGGGCAATTTAATCGGTGAAATTTCGCCGGATTGCCATTGGTTTTAATTCTTGGAAATGGGTTTTTCTAGGGGTTATGCTGCCCAAATTGATACTAAATGGTAGTTGTAACTTAATGAAATAGTCAATAAAGTGGTTAGGAGTAGAAAGGAACGTGTTTACGGAGCCGAAATCGTAAAACCCCGATTTTCTCCGAAGAGCTCATATATTTTGGTCAGGGGTCTAAATGGGTCTTAGAGTTGGATTTTCAATGATTTGATGGTTCCATTGAGTTCAGGGGCGAAAATTAGGTGGGGTTACAGTTGGGCACTTTTTCAAAAAAGGCCGAGAAAGCATAATTACGGAAACACCCCTAAAACCCTAAAAGTAGGGCTGCCAAGGGCAATTTCGTAATTTGACATTGAATTTGATAATTCTGAGTACGGAAATGGATTCCTTGGGCGGAAATATGTTAGGATAGCCCAGATTAGAATTTCGGGAAAAGTGCAACCAGACCGGGTACGGCGGGCCCGGGCCGGGTCCCCGGGGGTAGTTTTGTAAATTTTCATTATAGACTAATATAACCCCAAGTAACACTATGGAAGTGTCTAAATGGTGCATTTGGAATTGTAGGATTCGATATTTGCCGCCCTCGGGAGCCCGCAGTGCCAAGAAACGTCGGGAAAGGATCAGGTAGTGACTCTCTCTCTTATACTATGTATAATGCTCTGTATGTGTGTGTTATCATTGTTATGTGATGATTCTTTGATGCTGCTGTGATTACAGCTGGTGATAGCTGTCGTTTACAACGCAAGCTGTCGTTTACAGCGCAAGCTGTCGTTTACAGCGTAAGCTGTCATTATTGTGATTACAGCGTAAGCTGTCGTGATTATTATTACAGCGAGAGCTGTCGTATTATGCATACAGCCATGAGTGCTGTCGTTTGTGGTGAAAACCATGTATCTTTGAGATTGCTGCTGCTGTTGCTGGTTGTGATTTATATACATGCTTTGTGTTATGCATTGTGTGAGTGGTTTGTTACTACTGGGATTCGCTCGAATCTCATTCTTTCCTATGACTAACATTTCAGACAGGGCATGTGGCTCAAAGGAGAAGCGGCCAACCCGAAGCACTTAGGATCTTTAGTGATACTAAGGATTTTTGAGATGTTGGTTATCTACTTTAAACTCGGGATTACTGTATATCCTGAATCAGGAACACTACATTCGATTTTGGTTGTGTAATCCCCTAGTAGATACTTGTAACCTCTAGATTATATAAGTATAGGACCCAGGAGTTGCCGGGGATTTGGTTATACACTCTGTTATACATGAATGTAGATAAACTGCACAGGTAATTATATTCGAATTTTGAAATGGAGACCAGGAACAGGAAGAGATTTTGAATGTTTTGTGAAAACCCTACTACAAAGTAGGAGATTAAAATGAGTTTAAGTTATCCGATGGTCTCTAATCCGAATTAAATGTGCATTATCGAATTATAATTACGTGATTAAAGGCAGGGTGTTACACATACAATGTTTTACACACAATATAAGAGAAAGAGTCACTACCTTGTTCTTTCCGATTGTGCTCTAGCGCAGGTAGATAAGAACAGGGCGAATATCGAATCCTACAATTCCAAATTTACTATTTAGAAACTTCTATAGTGTTTCTTGGTGTTATATGAGTCTATAATGAAAATTTACAAAAATGCCCTTGGGGACCCGGCCCGCGCTCGCCATACCGGGTCCGATTGCACTTTTCCCGAAATTCTAATCTGGGCTATCCTAACATATTTCTGCCTAAGGAATCCATTTCCGGACTTGAAATTATCAAATTCAATGTCAAATTACAAATTTAACATTGGCAAACCTACTTCAAGGGTTTCAGGGGCGTTTTCGTAATTATGCTTTTTCGGCCTTTTCCGAAAAAGTGACCAACTGTAACCCTACCTAATTTTCACTTCTAAACTCAATGGAACCATCAAATTATTGAAAATCCAACTCTAAGACCCATTTCTAGAGCTGGCCAAAATTTATGAGCTCTCTAGAGAAAATCAGGGTTTTACGATTTCGGCTTCGTAAACACGTTCCTTTCTACTTCTAACCACTTTATTAACCATTACTTTAGGTTACAAATAACATTAAGACCCAATTTGGGTAGCATAAACCCTAGGCCATATCATTTCCAAACTTTAAAACCAATGGCAATTCGGCAAAATTTCACCGATTAAATTGCCCACAGTAGCCAAAATAAGCAATATACGAAAGTTTGGAAATTACCTCAAGCTCCTTCTGGCTTTTCTCAAGAGTGGCTGAAAACCCTAGCCCCTTGAACACCAAATTTTCTTGTCAAACACCTTAAATAACATAGAAGAGAAGCTTAGAAACAAGGTTATACGCATTAGGTACAAATTTACCAAAGAAATCGACCTACCTTGTAAGTTCTCTTCTCTTTCTTTCTCTAAAAGCTCTCAAACTTTCTCTCTCTCTTGGCTGCTGGTTCAGCACGAAAATGAGCTAAGGAGGAAGATGGAAAAGTGATTTTGTAATACTTTGTCTTACTTTAATTATTCACTAAAGTAAAATTCCAAAAATCACACTTGATTAATGTTGTAAGCCCAAATAACATGTGCATAATATTTTCTCTTCTTGGCCCATGATAAAGACGTCCAAGAAGGTCCTTCCTTCAGCCCAATTGAATTTTCCATGTATCTCATAATTTGAAGGTTATTTTCCTTCATTTTCGGATTTTACAAAATTTTGGCAGATTTCTGGCCAAACTTTGAAAAATCATAACTAATTCTAGTAAAATCAAAATGGAGTGATTCCAAAGCCAATAGAAAGATATTCAAGTCCTATTTATTGGAAAAATATGGATCACGGCATTTAATAACCTCAAAAATAAAGAATTGCATAAAAGTCCATACTGCTCCAAAACATATTCCAGTTTCTATCCCAAACTTTGGAAAATCATAACTCTTAGCTCACAAATTGAAATGACACAAATTATATGTCTATTTTAAAGCTTGGCATGTGAACTTTAAAACTGGAAAAGGTCATAATTTTTAGGCACCATTTGCCTATTAAAAACATCCATACAAATCGGCTGCCCTGTATAGAGTTTCAATGGGCAGAGTTTCCAACTTTTGCACAATTGTTCCCAATGGTTCCAATTTCACAATAAACACTCTCCCCACATGAATTTTCACAAGGAAGCCATTGAAATCATTAAAATATCCAAATTCCCATCACACATTCTCCAAAAGTGTTTATTCAACAATAATTACATCCACTTTTGAAGTCATTAGCCCTTAAACACTTTTTAGGATATTACAATAACCTTCTAAGTTTACTTCAAGTTATCAATTTAAATTCTTTAGTTCAAATTTTGGTATTACTGTCAAATTTATGGACTGATGAATTTCTAATTGTGTATACAAGATAATCACAGGATTTGATTCAAACTAAGACATTAGTTTTAATGATTTCAAAAACATTGACTTCAAATGATAAAAGTTTCACATTCATTGGATTTGGATTCAAAGGAGTTTCAAATGTTAAAAGTGACAAAATTATTAGTTTTTCAAAGACATTGATTTGAACTTAAAATGATTTTTAAAGACATTGGCTTTTAAGTCCAAAATGGTTTCAAAGAAGTTTGTCCAAAAACAAATAAGTTTTATATGGAATAATGATATTTTAAACTCTATATGAGAAGATATCAAGTATTTTAGAAGCATATGATCTTAATTGAAAACTTCAATTTTCAAAATGCTTTTAAATAGCCATGTTTTGTATGGACTAATGCTTTAAAAAATAACCATGTTTTGTCATTATCAAAAAGGGGGAGAATGCTAGATCCTATATGTTTTAACGATAACAAAGATTGGAATGAGAAAGATCTACTGACAAATTTCAGAAGAGATCACTTGAGTGATCACTCTAGTGATGATCTCCATTGCTCGAGGGATCACTTGAGTAATGGGTGTCAAATAGTCCCAAAAGATCTTTACCAAGATTTGCATGGTGTCACTCGATGATGCACTCGAGTAATGACAAAGGATCACTTGAGTGACTACTCAAGTGACCGGGTAAGAAATAAGGTAGTAAAGTCACTGTAATATTTTGAAGGGATCACTTGAATGACCACTCAATGATCAAAACAGAAACATTGACTTCACTCTCTGCCAATTTTTTTGATGTATCATTTGAGTGATCACATGAGTGATGGATTTAGATTACTCGAGTAACCACTCAAGTGATAAAGTTCGTAAAGTATTATTTTAATTTATTATTTACTGATTTCTTATCTATATGATTAATCTTTCATTGTGTTAGTATTTTGAGTATATGTGCAGATAAATAATGAAGAGATCATGTGTGGAGAGAAAAGTCAAACATAACATTCGCAACGTTCGAAGCGCTCGCCTACCGCAAACTACTACTTTTCAAATTCAAAGAACGGTTACCTGAAGTTGTGCAACTCAAACAGACATGTTGAAATGGTTCTAAAGGCTATTGCAAATTCAACTATAAATATGGGAAATTACAATGACAACTAAGAACAGACGAACATATATTGATAAACATAGTCTTAGTGCCCTATTTCTTATATCCATTCCTATATTTTAGTGATTATATATTTTCTCTGTGAGAGAGATTTTCATTACAAACTCAATATTTGTTATTGAGACGACTTAAGGTTGTGGAACCTTGAGTTGGGGATTTCACTACAATGTGTAAGGGTAATCGAGTGTCCAGTAAAGAAACCTGTTGTGTACTGAGGTGCCAAGAACCCACTGAATCTTGGAAGTTATAATGAAACTCTCTAAGAAGCTCTGAGGACTGGACATAGGTCAAAGTGGTTATGGCTGACCCAGTATATTTCCTCGTGTACACTTCAGTGATATTTCTTCTAGCTCTTAACTGCTTCAAATTTCCAGTCAATTTTTATATACGAAATTAATTTTCTGTGATCACCCAATTCACCCCCTCTCTTGGGTGAAACGCTTGTACTAACAAATTGAAATTAACTTCAATTAATTGGAAAATAATTTATTTTGTGCTTTATTGGCAAAAATTACGAATTTGCCACTACCTTTTTAAATTATTCATTTTCTTCTTTTTTTTGGGCCAATTTCCATTTATTATTGGACCAAATAGTTTCTCTACTATTTCTCCATTTTGGGCCTTAACATTGGGCTTTTTAAATTGGGTGCAGCTGATCATTTTTGATCTTGAATGGAACAATGTTCCTTGGATGCAGCTTTTTTACTTTTAGTACTCAGTCAATTCCTGTAACTGGTGAAAATTTCATAGATACATGTTCGCCGACTTCAAATTCCAGAGGTTTCCGCCTCTTATCAACATAGCTCTTCTTTTGGCTCTGAGCAGTCAAATTTTTTTACTTAATTAGCTTTATTTGTTCAGTTGTTTGATAAACAATATCTAGCCTAAGTAAGTACGTCTCAGACAATTCCTTTCCTGCATAAGGACGATTGACATTTCCTCCCATATAATGCCTTACATGGAGCCATTTGGATGCTCAAATGATAACTGTTGTTATAGGCAAACTCTGCCAATGGAAGGAATTTGTCCCAACTACCTTTGAAATCTAGTACACATGCCCTTAGCATATCCTCAAGTATTTGTATGGTTCGTTTAGTCTACCTATCTATTTGAGGATGGTATGTCATGCTAAACCTCAGTTTAGTACCCAAAGCCTCATGAACTTCCTTCCATAACTTGGAAGTAAATTGAGGATCTCGATCCGAGATGATGCTCTTTAGAGTACCGTGTAATCACATAATCTCAGGATTCTTAGGGTTTTTCATAAGCCTTGATAGTTGCTGAAATTCAACTTTTACTTTTTGGCACGTGAGATAATGAGCTACAAACTTCGTTACATCTCTTTTCATTCCTGGCTACCAATTATGCGACTTTAAGTCATGGTACATTTTGGTTGTCCCTGGATGCAGAGTATACTTACTTTTGTGCACCTCTTCCAAGATTTTCTGTTTTAACTTTGGTTGCAGTCGAATATAAACCCGCTTCTTGTACCTCACTAGTCCTTTGAGTGACAAGTCATATTCCTGAGTTTCACCTCTAGCAATCATGTCTCTAATAGACAATGCTCGTCTATCCTACAGCTGTGCTTAATCAATTGTTTCTCTCATATCATTATACAATTGGCTGACACCACTGTTCATCAGAATTTGATTAGGCAAGCTGAAATTTATAAAGTCCTCGATTATTTTATGCTTGTAAATCATCATGGCTGCAACCTACACTGATTTCTAGCTTAATGTGTCAGTAATGACGTTATGGGATGATATTTGATTTCTAGGTTGTAATCTCTTAGTAACTCCATCCACCTTCGCTATCTTATGTTTAGCTCTTTTTTATTGTACAAGTATTTCAAGCTTTTGTGGTCAGTACAAATCTATGATCGCACTATAGAGATAATTTCTCCATATTTTCAATGTAAACAAAATAGCCGCTAACTCAAGATCGTGAATGGGTTAATTCAATTCATAAGGTTTTAGCTAACGAGATGCGTATGACACCACTTGGCCATGCTGCTTCAACACATATCCCAATCCATGCCCACTAGTATCTGTATGAACAATGTATGTAAACTATAGATCTGAGATCGTTAGTGCTAGTGCTATAGTCAACATCAGCTTCAAATCCATAAAGCTCTACTCACATTTATCGTCCCACACAAAATGTTGAGTTTTCCGCGTCAACTTTGTCAAAGGCAAAGCTATTTTGGAGAAATTTTGTATAAACCTTCTGTAATACCCAGCAAGACCCAGAAACGATGGATCATAAACCCGCTTCTTGTACCTCACTAACCTTTTGGGTGACAAGTCATATTCCTGAGTTTTACGTCTATCAATCATGTCCCTGATAGACAATTCTCGTCTATCTCGCAACTGAGCTTCTTCAGTTGTTGTTCTCATATCATTATACACTTGGCTGACACTAATTTTTGGCTTAATACCTCAGTAATGACATTAGCCTCTCTGGGATGATGTTTGATTCCTAGGTTGTAATCCTTTAGTAACTCCATCCACCTACGCTATCTCATGTTCAGCTCTTTTTTATCTTACAAGTACTTCAAGCTTTTGTGGTCACAGTACAAATCTATGATCACACCATAGAGATAATGTCTCCATATTTTTCAAGGTAAACATAATAGCCGCTAACTCTAAATCATGAGTATGATAATTCAATTCATAAGGTTCTAGCTGACAGATGCATATGCCATGACTTGGCCATGCTGCATAAACACACATCCAATCCATGCCCACTAACATCTATATACACAACATACATAATCTAACCCCCTCATGGTAATTATATCCGGATTATAAAATTTAAGTGAAATAGAGACCAATAAGACAAAAATCACATTTATATTCACTCATCTCCAAGAGATGGGTGTCCAAACAAAATGTTTAAAAAAACAGAATTCATTTGGTCTCACATTCACTTTTGAATACAATTACCTGTGTAGTCATATCAAATAATAAATATCAAAGTGCGTAACCAAAATCCCGACAACCCCGGGTTACTTGTATATATACAATGGGTTTCAAGTTTCCCAAATATGGGGATTACATATCCAAAAGATCCATATTTACAATTATATACATACAGTAATCCCAAAATACAAAATCTAAAACAAATAACCGATGGTCCAAAGTCTAATATGTCCCTACTAGCCCTAACCACTCCTGGTTGGCTGCTTCCCTTTCGAGCCACTTGCCCTGTCTGAAAATGTTAGTCAATGGAAAGAGTGAGATTCTAAAGAATCTCAGTAGTAACAAATCACTTATACAATATATAAACACAAGGCATGTAATGTTATCATGTTCACCAGCATCATCAGCAACACAATGATCTATGGCTCGCGCCACAGACAACATCACTCATAGTTGTATCACAATGCACTATGCCCGCTTTCATGATAATCACAATGGCAGCTTTTGCTGTAAACACTATGCAGCAGTATCACAAGGCACAAAGCATCACAAAGCTCCAAAAGCATCTTAAGGCACATCGTATCACAAAGCAATAAGCTCCACAAGGTATCTCAATGCATCTCAAAGCGGCAGTAGCATCACATAATGCATGGTAGGCAAACATATAATACATTTACACAAAGTATAAGAGAAAAGTCACTACCTGTATCTTTCCTGATGTTCTTTGGCACAGTGGGCTCATGAGTCTGACAGATATCAAATCCTATACCAATTTGGGGACAACTGATTAATCTCTTACCTAAAAACTAATTTCTATAATACTTTAAGTTGGTTATCATTTAGGACTCTTTAGGTGACGATTAGAGGCCTAAACATATGCCTAAAGGGTTAGGAGAAACTACCCTAAAGACGCCTTTTTTGAAAGACAAAACATTGATTTTGAGCTGGCTTACTCTGTTAGAGCAAGCGTTTCACCCAAGAGGGGGGGGGGTGAATTGGGTGATCTTAAAAATTTCGTTGCAAATATAAAATTTGACGTTGAAATTAAAACATGAAAGAGTAAGGAGAAATATCACCGAAGTGTACACCGGGAGTTATACTGGTTCGGTCACAACCACTTTGACCTACGTCCAGTCCTCAGAGCTTCTCTAAGAGTTTCACTATAACTTCCAAGAATTCAGTGGGTTCTTGGCACCTCAGTACAAGCAAGTTCCTACAGCTGGACACTCGCTCCCCCTTACAAGTTGTAATCCAATCCCAACTCAAGGTTCCACAACCTTAAGTTACCTCAATAACAAATATTGAGTTTGAATGAAATATCTCTCTCACAGAGTAAATAAGAATCACTGAAGCATATAATCACAAGTACAATGAAAAACAGAGTAATGAACTTGATGATATGTTCGTGAGTGTGTTCTTGTGTATCTCTCTGTTCAGATGTTCCCATATATATAGATACGTTGGTAATGATTACTGGAACATATTTCTTCATGTCCGTTGGAGTGTGTGTAACCATTATTGACTTTTCCAATTTTTGAAAAACATACGTTTGTGGTAGGTGATGGTCAATGACATTTGAGCGTTGCTTTTGACTTTCATTATTTGGTAAGATCTCTTCATTGTTTATCTGTTGAAATGCTAAGAATACTAATATAATGAAAAGTTAATCAAATAGGAAACAAAACAATGACCGTTGGAATGATTTCAAACTTTCTGGGTTTGCTTACTCGAGTATCACTTGAAGTTTACTCGAGTACTTACTCGAGTATCATCGGGAAAGCTTTGTTTAACATCAAGTCATTAGAAAAATACAAGATTACTCGGGTAGTGCATGGAATAACTAAATTTCAAACCTTTGAAAATTCATATTTACTCGGTTACCTACTCGAGTAATACATTCACAACTTCATAGGTTACTCGGGTACCAACTCGAGTAAACCTTCAAATAAATTTGATTACTCAATGCTCTACTCCAGTAATGTTAGCAGGATTTTAAGGCCGAGAGCACATCAAGTCTGATTACCTTGTTACTCAAGTACCTACTCGAGTAAACTTACTTTTTGTACATCACTTACTCAGGTAATGACTTGAGGTTTTTCTTCAATATAAAATTGCTTACTCGAGTTCATACTCAAGTAATCCACTTAAAGTAGAACATTAAATACTTGCATACTAGAGGAATGACTCGAGGAAAATGAGATAAAAAGAAATCAAGTTAATCGAGTACTACCTTCAAGTTTTTACTTACTTCAGTGCGTTACTCGAGTAGCTACTCGAGTAACATTGGCAGTGGTACAAAGTGCCGAGAGCAACACATTTTCAGAAACAGAGTTACTCGAGTACTTACTCGAGTATCATTGGCAACCTGAAAGCAACTGGAAGTTTTTCATATGGTTACTCGAGTAGCTACTCGAGTAACATTGGCAGGCCAAGAGCAACTCCAAGTAATTACCTGGTTACTCGAGTAACATTGGCAGGTTACTGGAAGGTGCTTCTGGTTACTTCAAGTTTTGGCTCATTACTCGAGTACCGCCTCGAGTAATACCTTAGAAAACCTGCTTCTGATCAAGTTTCTTAGCTTTTTCTCTTGGCCTTTCTTCATTATTCCAATGCTTACCTCAAGTGATGCTTATCCCTGTTATTCCTTTGCTCAAACTTATTTATTAATCACTTCTTTTTTATACCATTCTTTTGTTATCATCAAAACATGAGATTTAACATTCTCCCCCTTTTTGATGATGACAAAGCTTGGTTATTTTGGACATAGTTTTTCAAATTGAATTTTTAAATTAAATATGTCTTATTAAGTTTAGATTCATAGCACACACCTTGCATTCACAATCAACTTCATTAGTCCAACAATGTATCAGAATTCAAAACTTAAATGGACTTAAAATAAAATCATAACTTAAGCACATTTGTATTAAACTTAAATTGCATATTACAAGATAATAAGTTTAAAATAACTAAAAAGAACTAACAAGTTCCAAAATGCTCCCTAGAACCCATATACACCCAAATACCCAAAATAAACTAGGACACATCCACAAAATCACTCTCAAGCTCTTCTCCCCCTTTTTGGCTTCATCAATCAAGTGGAGGACTAGGAGGCTTGACCATGGAAATGGGTGTCACTGGAAGAACCGTAGAATCATCTGAATCTGAAGAATCAAATGAGCTGGAGGGGACTGGGTCAGGCAGATGGACTGGAGGGATATGGATGTCATCGCTGGGAGGAATAGGAGAGGGTTGGAAGACAACCATAGTGGTCTCAGCCTCTGGAGGGGTATCCATCACTGGAGTGAGATGTTCAGAGGAGGAAGAGGGAGATATTTCCTCAGTTTGGGTAGGTGATGGATTTGGTTTAGGAGCGGTTTCTGGCTGAGGTTTTGTAGGAGAATCATCAATAACGATATGAACGGTCTCATTGGTATCTGGGTTGTCCACTGTATATAGAATGTCTTTGGCTTGAGACTCAGGTGGACTAGATACCAGAGGGGTAGATGGTTCATCCTCAGTGAAAGGAGTGTCAGAAGGAGGATTCACTGGAGGTAGTGGTGGTGCAGATGGACCGGCAGAAGGTCCGGGACCTAAAGAGTCCAGTCGTGCCAGAATCAATCTCATTGTCTCGCCCTGGGCACGTTGCTCTGCTAGCAACTCCTTATGCCTCTTGTCCATTTTCTCAACCAACTCCTCATGCCTTTTGTCTATTTTCTCAACCAACTCCGCCATCTTGAAGTTTGTGTTGGTAATCAATTCAGCATTCGTGTTGGCGATATCCACATGGAAACCTCTCAGCATATTTTCCATAAAGTGCTGGAGAGTGGCATTGAGGAAGGATGGCGATGATGTGGTAGCAGCTGGAGCAGATGATTGAGTGTCATCTATCTTGCTGGTCTCTGCCTCAGTGGTCTTCTTCTTCTTCTTTGACCCAGATTCCAGAGGGCCTTTGAGAGGGATGTTAATGTTCAATTTCCCAATCTGGTTTCTCCCAAGCGGAGTCAACCTCTCAATGGGCTCCTTGCTATCCAAATACCATATCTTATTTTCTCTTAGGATCAGTGATACGATTTGAGGATATGGCATTGGTGTTGTAGCCTTTCCATCTACCTTGTATCTCTTCATCTCAGAGAAAATATACTCTCCTAAA
Source organism: Inga laurina (assembly GCA_963855925.1). NCBI lineage: Eukaryota > Viridiplantae > Streptophyta > Magnoliopsida > Fabales > Fabaceae > Inga > Inga laurina. The sequence goes on from OY979712.1 coordinate 20,657,720, forward strand.
TCCTTTTGTTCCTTCAAGAGTAGTGAAGCAAACCACCTAAAATCCCTATCAGAGAAGTGTATATAATTGTTGGCTTTGTTCACTAGGGACCTAGAGTAAATGTACCATAAGACCCTGTGATGATCACACATATCACTAGGCTTGAAATTTAGAGGGCCAACTAACTCTCCGGGTTTAAGAATAGTAAAGATTTGGTTTGGCTCAAGTTGGGAGTAAACATCATCTAGGGGATTCTCTATCCCTAGCCACAAGTTAATCCTAGAGGGTGATATAAGAATCTTTTGGCCTCTAACTATGGTGGTCATTTCTTCCTCAGCTGAGGTTCTGTTTGGCTCATCTATAATCTCTAGATTACAGTAAAAGTGTGAGATTACTTTGGTACAGAATGGTAATCTAATCGAAAGCCAAGGCATAAAGGGATCTAAATAAGGACTTAGGTCAAGCTTCACTACCTCTTGAAGTAATCTGAGATCCACATAGTGTGTTTTACACACCTTCCTCCTGGAGAACTGAGTCAGATACTTCAGAGATTCCACCAACTTGCTGACATTGAATCCCTTTGGTGGGTTGGTGATCTCTTCTTCCGGCACTTTGGACTTCTTGGAAGATTGTCCCTTCTCCATTTGATCAATGATGTTTGCCATAGCTGCAGCCACATTCCTATCATATTTAGGCTTTTTAGGCGGCTTAGGAGTGAAAGAAGGGGTAGAGGAATCAGAGGGAGTAGGTGTGGAAGTTTTGGTACTCTTGCCTTTCCCAGTTGAAATACTCTTTTTGGATTGAGCCCTTGTAGCAATAGGCTCTTTAAACACCACTCCTTTGGGTTTTAATTGAGATTGAGGTTGAAGAGGAATTTTAGCTTTTGGTCTCGGGGTGAGTTTTCTTCTCTTTTTGGGAGGAGAAGAAAGAGGATCAGAGTGTTGTTGGGATTCAGAGGAGTCTATGGGAGTAAGGTTTTTAGTTCTCATCTTTCTGAATGATTGAAAACTAAAATTTTCAGAAAAATAGAGACACAGACGTGAATTAGGGCACAGAGATTCTGAGCAAAATAGGAGGTTTCTAGGAATGAAAATTGTTGGGTTTTGACGGAAATGAGGCAAGGAATCACTTGTGAAAAATTTTTGTGAGAGAGAATAGTGATTTACTCGAGGAGATTTTGTGGAAATGACCGAGTTTGCAACAGATAAAGACCTAGAACCCGACGTTACTCGAGGCCTTACTCGAGTAATGTTCATGTTTACTCGAGGCCTTCCTCGGGTGTTCATACAGAAAAATTCTAAAATAATTTATTTAAATAGCGTACCTGGTATGAATAATATTGTAATTATCCATGGATGTTCCCTCGATCATTTATAATCCATTCTGAGCAGATTTGAGTGATTCTTCATCAATTCATCAAAACAGAGTTTCAACCTTCCTGCAAAACAAATTTCTATATACTCCGATGCTTAAGTTAGTAATCATCAAAACTTTAACAAATGACTTCATCTAATATTGTGAGAAACTGAAATAACTTACAACTCATTGGGATTTACCATTCCCAATTCTCTTCTAATGTATAGAAATTGATCTTTTACAAGGGGTTTTGTGAAAATATCAGCTAATTGAAGATGATTAGGAATGAATATCACTTTTACATCTTTCTTTTGAAAATGATCTCTGATGAAGTGATGTCTGACATCGATATGCTTGGTTCTAGAGTGTTGAACTGGATTCTTTGCCAAGCTTATCATACTAGTATTGTCACAATAGATTGGTATTTCTTTGAGATAAATACCAAGATCTTGTAGTTGTTGTTTTAACCATATTACTTGTGCACAACAACTTGAGACTGCAACATATTCGGCTTCCGTTGACGAAAGAGACACTGTATTTTGTTTCTTGCTGAACCATGATACAAGAGATCCTCCAAGAAATTGTCCTTGTCCACTAGTGCTCTTTCTGTCTATTTTGTATCCTCCATGATCTGAATCTGAATATGCAACAAGATATTCACTTCTTCCTTTGGGATACCACAAACCCAATTCGGGTGTGTCAGCAAGGTATCTAAAGATTCGTTTGACTGTTTCAGCATGTGATCCTTTTGGTGCCGATTGATATCTTGCACATATGCCAACACTAAATTGAATGTCCGGTCTACTTGCTGTGAGATAGAGTAATGATCCAATCATTCCTCTATACTTTGTTATGTTGTAGTCTTTTCCTTTGACATCAGCATCAAGCAACGTAGTTGAGCTCATAGGCGTGTCCGTGCCATTTGCTTCATCCATTCCATACTTCTTCAATAGCTCTTTTAAATACTTTGTTTGAGATATGAAGATTTCATTCTTTCTTTGTTTTATTTGTAAACCAAGAAAGAAATTCAATTCTCCCATCATTGACATCTCAAATTCTCCCTGCATTATCTCAGAAAATTCCTTACATAGAGATTCATTAGTAGCACCGAAAAAAATGTCATCAACATATATTTGAACAATTAAAATATCATTGTGTTTTCGTTTTATAAAGAGTGTTGTATCAAATTTTCCCCGTACAAAACCTTGATCAATAAGAAACTTACTGAGCCTTTCATACCAGGCTCTAGGAGCTTGTTTTAAACCATATAAAGCCTTTTTAAGTTTGAAAACATGGTCAGGTTTGGTAACATCCTCAAAACCTGGAGGTTGTTCTACATACACTTCTTCCATTATGTAACCATTTAGAAAAACACTCTTTACATCCATTTGATAGAGTTTGAATCCTTTGATGCATGCAAAGGCTAAGAGTACACGTATAGCTTCCAATCTAGCCACTGGAGCATACGTTTCCTCATAATCAATCCCTTCTTCTTGATTATAGCCTTTAGCCACCAATCTTGCCTTGTTTCTGACAATAATTGCGGATTCATCGAGTTTGTTTTTGAATACCCATTTAGTACCAATGATCGGATGATCTTTGGGTCGGGGTACCAAATCCCAAACTTGATTTCTTTCAAATTGATTCAGTTCTTCTTGCATTGCTATAACCCAATCATTGTCTGACAGGGCTTCATCAATGTTAGAAGGTTCAATCTCAAAAATGAATGCAGAAAAACTTACTTCATTGAAAATTCTATTTCTAGTTTTAATCCCTTCATTCACATCTCCTATGACTTGATCTAAGGGATGACTTTTATTGTATTTCCATGCTCTAGGTTGACCTAGGGATTGTTCTTCATCCTTAGTTTCATCAACCTCTGGAATAAGAGATTTAGAAATAGATTGACCATTTTCTTGATTTAAACCAACTTCCTGTTCTTCATCAATGGTTTTGTCAGAGGATTCAAATTCATCAAATACAATATGAATTGATTCTTCAATAATACATGTTCTTTTATTGTAAACTCTATATGCTTTACTTCGGTTAGAATATCCTAGGAAAATTCCTTCATCTGTTTTAGAATCAAATTTTCCCAAGTTATCTTTACCATTATTATGAATGAAACACTTACAACCGAAGATGTGTAGATGAGCAATGTTTGGCTTCCTTCCTTTGTATAACTCATAAGGTGTCTTTCCAAGTTTTGTTCTGATATAGGCCCTATTTGAAATATAGCATGCTGTACTCATAGCATTAGCCCAGAACACTTGAGACACATTCTTTTCATTCAACATTGCTCTAGCCATTTCAGTGAGCACTCTATTCTTGCATTCCACAACTCCGTTTTGTTGAGGTGTTCTTGGAACAGAAAAATTGTGATAAATGCCATTAGTATCACAATATTCTTCAAAGGCTTGATTTTCAAATTCTCCACCATGATCAGTCCTAATACCTGCAATGGACATACCTTTCTCATTTTGCACTTTCTTGGCAAAAACAATAAATTCTTAAAAGGTTTCATCTTTTGAAGATAGAAAAATAACCCATGTAAATCTAGAGAAATCATCAATAATAACCAATGAATATAAGTTTCCACCAAGACTCTTTATTCTTGCTGGGCCAACTAAATCCATATGCAATAATTGTATTGGTCTATTTGTTGAAATCTCATTTTTCAATTTGAAAGATGATTTAGTTTGTTTACCCTTTTGACATGCGTCACAAATCAAGTCATTTTTGAAAGTTACTTTGGGTAATCCAAGAACTAAATCCTTTTTGAGTAGTTTGCCTAATTGATGCATATTGACATGAGCCAATCTCTTATGCCATAACCAACTTTCATCAGTATTACTCAGAAAACAGTTTTCAGACTCATTTCTACTAATATCTAGAGTATAGCAGTTACCTTCCCTTTTTGCTCTGAGCTTAGCCTTGATATTCTTCTTATCAAGTTGTAAGTCATTCTTGTTGATAATTAAGCATTCTTCTGAGTCAAATATTACCCAGTTGTCTTTATTTGCACTTTGACTTACGCTCAGCAAATTATGACACAAGCCTTCAACATAATATATATCTTTGACTTGTATTCCTTTGTCATTTTTGATTTCACCAATTCCTGCTATCTTTCCGGATTGATTTCCTCCAAATTTTACCTTTCCACCTTCCTTAGGTTGCAATGTGGTAAAACTTTCAAAATCTCCGGTCATATGTCTAGAGCATCCACTATCTATGTACCACTTGCTATTTTTGGATGCTTTGAAACATACCTACAATCAAATGACTAGGTCTTAGGTACCCACATCTTTTTGGGTCCTGTTGGGTTAGTACAAATAATTTTCTGAACATATGAGCCTTTAGGTACCCATTTGTAGGTTCCTATTGTTCCTTTCTTCTTATGAATGCATGAAGATGTATAATGACCTTTTCTATTACAGTAATTACAAAATGCAAAAGGATTTGATGTATGTACAGAATGCTGGAAATAATTTAAATATGACTTACCTCCTACTTTCTTTCTACCTTTCCTTTTATCTGACTTTGGATCATATCCAATTCCAGATCGGTCATTTACAAATCGTTGAGCTTTTAAAATAACATTTAGCATCTCACTTCCTTGTGTAAATTTTTCAAGAGTTTTTGTGAGATCAATGTTTTTCTTTTTCAAAGATGAACAATTTTCACAATCCTTTTCTTTAAGTTTAGTTTCAAGAGCTTTGTTTTTCTTTTTGAAAACAATCAATTCTTTAACTACTTTGATGAATTCAGAATGTAAAGCATTATATTCAGAAAGTAATTCATCATAGGTAGGTTCAGAATCATTTACCTCCTCTTCTGTTTCTTCTTGAGCGACAAGACATATATTAGCTACTTCTTCCTCATCACTTTCTTCGTCAGAGGAGCTATCACCCCATATAGCAGATACGAAGGCCTTCTTTTTGTTGAAGAATTTTCCTTTTCTCTTTTCTTTGCTCTTTTGATTCAGTTCTGGACATTCTGATTTGATATGTCCTGGTTTTCCACATTCGTAGCAAATGATATGATCTTTGCTGCTAGTTCTACCTTTTTGAAAGTGTTTGAATCCTTGTCCTTTCTTGTAGAACTTTCTGAATCATTTTATGATTAGGCCCATTTCATCATTGTCAAACTCCTTATCCTCATCATGATTCTCTTCTTTTACCTTTAGTGCAAGACCTTTCTTTTTCTTGTCACCAATGTCATCTAGTTCTCGTTTGAACTTTAGTTTGCTTTCATATTCAGAAAGACTTCCAAATAGAGAAGCAACTGATCTCATTGATTCTCCTTTTGCTTCTTCTATCGCAGTGACTTTGGCCTCCCATTCTTTAGAAAGAATATTTAGAATCTTTCATACTTGGGTATGCTGATCATAGACTTTCCCAAGAGCTGCAAGTTGATTAACAAGATGAGTATATCTAAGTTCAAATTCAGATATTGATTCACCTGATTTCATTCGAAGTAAATCGAATTTAGTGACCAAGGTGTTGATCCAATTCTCCTTTATTCCCGAAGTTCCTTCATGAGCTATTTCCAGAGCTTCCCACATTTCCTTTGCTGTTGGAAGTGTGCAAATTTTGAAATACTCACTTTGACTCAAGGCACTTTGTAGCATCAGGACTGCCTTGCTGTTGAGAGTGATAAGTTTCTTATCATTCTCATCATATTCTGCTGGCGTCTTGGGAATTTTCTGAGAATCTACAGTCTTTGTAGGTTGATAGTTTCCACTCTCAATCACATCCCATAGCCCATATTTAGTAGCCATTACGAATACTCTGAACTTTGCTTTCCAGAAAGAAAAGTGTTCGCCACTGAAACCTGGAGGTCTAGTGATGGATGCACCATCGGGAAGAATTCCTTCATGAATGCTTGCCATTGGATCCTTCTTAGGTTGTTATACCTTCACAAGAAGACCTACGCTCTGATACCAAATGTTAGAGCAAGCGTTTCACCCAAGAGAGGGGGTGAATTGGATGATCTTAAAAATTTCGTTGCAAATATAAAATTTGACGTTGAAATTAAAACATGAAAGAGTAAGGAGAAATATCACTGAAGTGTACACCGGGAGTTATACTGGTTCGGTCACAACCACTTTGACCTACGTCCAGTCCTCAGAGCTTCTCTGAAAGTTTCACTATAACTTCTAAGATTCAGTGGGTTCTTGGCACCTCAGTACAAGCAAGTTCCTACAGCTGGACACTCGCTCCCCCTTACAAGTTGTAATCCAATCCCAACTCAAGGTTCCACAACCATAAGTTACCTCAATAACAAATATTGAGTTTGAATGAAATATCTCTCTCACAGAGTAAATAAGAATCACTGAAGCATAGAATCACAAGTACAATGAAAAACAGAGTAATGAACTTGATGATACGTTCGTGAGTGTGTTCTTGTGTATCTCTCTGTTCAGATGTTCCTATATATATAGATACGTTGGTAATGATTGCTGGAACATATTTCTTCATGTCCGTTGGAGCGTGCGTAACCATTATTGACTTTTCCAGTTTGTGAAAAACATACGTTTGCGGTAGGTGACGGTCGTCGATGACATTTGAGGGTTGCTTTTGACTTTCCTTATTTAGTAAGATCTCTTCATTGTTTATCTGTTGAAATGCTAAGAATACTAATATAATGAAAAGTTAATCAAATAGGAAACAAAACAATGACCGTTGGAATGATTTCAAACTTTCTGGGTTTGCTTACTCGAGTATCACTTGAAGTTTACTCGAGTACTTACTCGAGTATCATCGGGAAAGCTTTGTTTAACATCAAGTCAATAGAAAAATACAAGATTACTCGGGTAGTGCATGGAATAACTAAATTTCAAACCTTTGAAAATTCATGTTTACTCGGTTACCTACTCGAGTAATACATTCACAACTTCATAGGTTACTCGGGTACCAACTCGAGTAAACCTTCAAATAAATTTGATTACTCGATGCTCTACTCCAATAATGTTAGCAGGATTTTAAGGCCGAGAGCACATCAAGTCTAATTACCTTGTTACTCAAGTACCTACTCGAGTAAACTTACTTTTTGTACATCACTTACTCGGGTAATGACTTGAGGTTTTTCTTCAATATAAAATTGCTTACTCGAGTTCATACTCAAGTAATCCACTTAAAGTAGAACATTAAATACTTGCATACTAGAGGAATGACTCGAGGAAAATGAGATAAAAAGAAATCAAGTTAATCGAGTACTACCTTCAAGTTTTTACTTACTTCAGTGCGTTACTCGAGTAGCTACTCAAGTAACATTGGCGGTGGTACAAAGTGCCGAGAGCAACACATTTTCAGAAACAGAGTTACTCGAGTACTTACTCGAGTATCATTAGCAACCTGAAAGCAACTGGAAGTTTTTCATATGGTTACTCGAGTAACATTGGCAGGCCGAGAGCAACTCCAAGTAATTACCTGGTTACTCGAGTAGCTACTCGAGTAACATTGGCAGGCCGAGAGCAACTTGAAAATACTTACACTATTACTCGAGTAACATTGGCAGGTTACTGGAAGGTGCTTCTGGTTACTTCAAGTTTTGGCTCATTACTCGAGTACCACCTCGAGTAATACCTTAGAAAACCTGCTTTTGATCAAGTTTCTCGTCTTTTTCTCTTGGCCTTTCTTCATTATTCCAATGCTTACCACAAGTGATGCTTATCCCTGTTATTCCTTTGCTCAAACTTATTTATTAATCACTTCTTTTTCATACCATTCTTTTGTTATCATCCAAACATGAGATCTAACATACTCGAGTGAAGATAACCTCACTCAAGTGATGAAAGACTCGTGCTCGAGTGAGAATAGCTCTCACTCACGAGTGTTTGATAGTGAGCAGCTACTTCGGCTAGAAAGTGCTCACAACACTCAAGCATAAGGCTTTGCACTCGGGTGATGACTCCTAATCCACTCAAGTCCCTAAAAGTACAACACAAATAGTGACAACCCGAGAGCACATGCAAGAACAGAGGGAAAAGCTCACTCGAGGAAACCCCCAGCACTCGGACAAGAAGGTTTCACTTGTGAGTGTTAGAACACACTCTTGAACATCAACCAGCGAGTGACAACCCGAGAGCAACCCTAACCAAGAGCTCACACCATCACTTGAGTGATCCCATGGTCACTCGAGTGAGCACCAACAACACTAGTGGTGAAGGAAGTGTACTCGAGCCCCCTTCATGAGAAACCAGGAAAAATAAAAAGAGAAAAGGGAAAATACACGGCAACACTCGAGTGAGTTCCTCCCTCATTCCAGTGAGGCTATCAGATTTCCAAATCGCAGCAACTGACAGAATTTCCCAGATTGGTCAAAATCACACCCAATGGTTCCCAAACTCCACAAAAAGCTCATACTCACTCAAAATGACATAGGGAACCCATTGGTAACCTCTAAAACACCAAAATACCATTTTAATCACAATCTATGCCCTTGGGTCTTTATGACACACAACACCCAAATTTCATTCAACTTAATTCCAAACTCCAAAACCATATCTAATACCCAAAGGACTTCACAATGATCTAATTCCAACACATCCACTATGATATTCATACATTCCAAAATGACACAAAACCAGGGAAAATCCCAGATTTTCATAAACTTCATCAAAAATCACAAATAATATACCAAAATGCATAAAATCCATACCTTTTCAACTTGCCAAATCAATAATCTTGATTCTCAAACTTTCAATTTCGTCCAACACCCAAATCACCACCTTTCAAAATTCTGAAATCACCACAATAAAGCTCTGAACACTATGAACAAAATTGGTGAAGAGGATTTGAGCTTAGGAGGACCATTACCTACCTAAATCAAAGCTTTCTCTTTTCTCTTCCCTTACTTGTGTCCATCAGAAATGGAAGAAAGAGGAGAGAGATATGGTGAGGTATGGAGATGATGATGATGAAGTGTAATCTTTCCCTTCCTAAGCGCCTAGCCAAATAAGAGAGAGAAAAGAGAGAAAAGTGGGCTTTTGTCTTTTGTGCCACATCCAATGGTCCACACAATGCCACATGTCACCATCTTACTTACTCCCTCTATGAGCTCACACAAGCTTAATGCACAGGATTCTGAACCATATGCAACAAATCTCCACCCTTGATCTTTAATCACCAATGAGTTTCCTCTTTGGTGATTGATCAATTGGTTGGTAAAACTCCAATTTTACCATTTTGCCCTTGGTTTCACTTTGACTATTAATTCATCACTATGAATATTTATATCAAATTCACATCATATTTCTCCAAGTGTTTAATTACACTAATTACAATCAATATAAGAGTCATTAGCCCTTAATCCCAAATTGGGTCAGTACACATAAACTATGGATTTGGGATCATCAGCACTAGTGCTAAAGTCAACCTCTACTTCAAATCCATGAAGCTCTGCTCACATTTATCGTCCCACACAAGATGTTGAGTTTTCGGCGTCAACTTTGTTAAAGGTAAATCTATTTAAGAGAAATTCTGTATAAACCATTTGTAATACCATATATATGTTGGAAGACATGCTGAGGCCATGTGTACTGGATTTTACAAGGATTTGGGATCACTTCCTCCTACTTACTTTGTTTGCTTACAACAATAGCTATCATGTAAGCATTCGGATGGCTCCGTATGAAGTGCTAAATAGGAGGAAGTGCCATCACCTTTATACTGGATAGAGCTATCTGAGAGAAGATTATATGGGTTAGATCGTGTTGATCAGACCACATAGCAAATTAAAATTGTCAAAAAGAGACTCCTTACAGCACAAAGATGATAGAAAAGCTATGTTGATAAAAGGAGAAGACCTCTAAAGTTTGAAGTCAAAGATCATGTGTTTTTGAGAGTGTCTCCACTCACAAGAATCGGTAAAGTGATCAAAAGAAAGTAGTTAAGCCCATGATACATTGGTCGATTTGAAATTCTTATGAAAATCAAACCTATAGCATACTAGATAGCCCTACCCCCAAACTTGAATAGGCTCCATGACGTGTTCCATGTCTCATAATTGAAGAAGTACTAACTATATCCTATACACATTATTAGATATGAAGATATCGATATGCAAGACAACTTTACTTATGCGGTAAGCCAGAATGAATCATCGATCGATAAAAAAGATGGCTTAGACACCAAAGTATACCATTTGTGAAGGTGGAATAGAAGGGATTGTCTCTAAGGGAAGCGACCTAGGAAGCAGTAGCATACATGAAGAGGTGTTATCTTAAGTTTATACCTCAAGATGTGTAACAAATTTTGGGGATGAAATTTATTATACGGGGGGAGAATTGTAATGCCCCATCATGTGTATAAGGGCTCATGACGCCAAAAGTGAATTAATGGTTGTTAGACAAACACTTTCAGGGAATAAAGTGTGAATTATGACCCAAAGTAGTAGTGAAAGTGCCTAAACCCAGTATTTAAGTTCTATTATAGTATCAAAGTCTAAAGTGGACTAAAAGTGAAAGGAATGACATATGGCAAGAGAAAATAGAATCAAGTAATACATCGAGTGGCAATCTAAGTGAAATTGCCAAAGTGGGGGGTAAAACGGGAAGAAAGAAATTTATCAACCAATTAGTCAGGAATCGAAGAAGAAATTGACTATTATCTAAAAGAGTAAAACGTATGACTAAATAGCTAATGGAATTGGTTAGAGTAACTAAATAGTTACTTTTTGTTGATGGGGCCATAGGATTGTGATACTTGTCACCCTAAAAGATGAGCAAATATAGGAATAGATAAAGTCAAACAATTTGCCCTAACTTTCACCTCTCAATTTCAGTTATATGGGCTAGAAAGAGCTGAAGTGAATCATTTCATTAGATTTTTCTCTCTCTCTCCAAGCTCACAAAACTTCCAAGCTCAAGGAAGAAGAAAGAGAAAGAGGCAAAGGTTGAAGGTGAGATCTTTCTCTTGGATTTTGACCTTGTAGATGATCTCTAGTGCTCAAAACCTCTCCCCTAACCTTGTTCCTCTTGATGAAAGCTTTATTTGTATGGTTATAAATTTTCAAAAGGAGGTGTTTTAAGTACTCGAGGAAAAGCTAAAGTTTTAAAATCAAAGAACATCTAAAGGGAAGAGCTAGAGGTGAGCAAGAGCAATCCTTTGATGTGTATATTGTGATGTTTGGTTGAGAACTTTGGCTTGTGTAATTGGCTTATTTTTATGTATATTATGGTTTGCAGAGTTCAAAATGTTTTGATGGTATAAATGGTGTCTTGTGGTGTGTATTGGACATATGGAACTAGTTTAGGACATGATTGGAAAGTTAGGAAGTTTTGTCAAAGAAAACTCTATGCAGGGTAGCTAGCTTGCATGATAGTTTTGAATGAGTAAATGATGTCAAAAAAATTCAAAAATCTTCCAGCTGAATAGAGGGTGTGTCAAGCCTTAAATCATATAATATAGGTGTCATTCTGATTTGTGTGCTGGAAGTTATGAATTTCCAAAGTTTGAGGTTGAAATTGGAATTTATTTTGTAACAGTATGGAAATTCGTTGAATTTGTATTTTTGTGGTTGTATATGGCAATAGTTCATATTTTTTTGTATATAGGACTTTAAAAGCTTCAATTAGAACTTAGAGTCACTCTATTTCAATTTTTGTAGATTTAGTTTTTATTTTTAGAAGTTTAGCAAGAAACAGGAATTTTCTAGGCCGTGGCTAAAAGGTTCTTGGCCATGGCCCAAAAGCTTCTAGCCTATTTTTTGGTTGCGGCCAAAGGTTTTGGGCCGTAGCCAAAATGTTTTTGACTATTTTTTGGCCATGACCAACCCCTAATTTCAGCACTTTATATTTTTGAATGGCGGTAATGGGTCTAGCTCTTCCCAATCCTTTTAGGCTTTTGTTTGAGATTCTCATAGCCACCAACGGGACTCAAATGATAACTAACCCCAAGTATTATAGAGTTATTTAAGAATGGAATAGATAATAACTCATTGTCCATAATTCTGATTTATAGGATTTGACATTTACCTTGAGTGTAGGAAACTTATGCATGATCAAGAGCGGAAAGAACAAGGTAGTGACTCTTTCTCTTATATCATGTATAATGCTTTGTAAGTTTGTGCATATCATCTATTATTAGAAATGTCATCAATTGTGATGAATGTGATGAATGCCACGAATTAGTGTGAATGTCATGGATTGTCATGAATGTTAAGAATTGTGACAAATATCACGAATTATGATGAATGTGATGAATGTCACTAATGTGAATGTTGTGTGAATGCTACTGTGTATGCTGCTGTGAATACTATTGTGAATGTTGCTTTGTGATGATTGCTTACATACTTTGTGAAGAATTGTGACAAATATCATGAATTGTGATGAATGTCACTAATGTGAATGTTGTGTGAATGCTACTGTGTATGCTGCTATGAATACTATTATGAATATTGCTTTGTTATAATTGCTTACATACTTTGAGAAATAATATATCATATGAGTGAAATGTTACTACTAAGATTCATTTGAATCTCACTCTTTCGAATGACTAACCTATAGACAAGGCAAGTAGACCAAAGGAGAAGCAAGTAAACAAGGGCGACTAGTGCTCATGGCTAGGAGATTAGGGTTTTATGTTGGTTATCAAACTTTGGATAAATGTATATGATGCAATATAAGTTCAATATAGTAAAGATGGACCTATCTACCATAGACTTATGTATCTATATGTAATCCCCAGTATGGGAATTAGGTCGGGTGATTTTGCCTTGTAGACCCTACAAGTAATTGAATATAACCTGAAAAGCCGTTGGGATATTTTGTTAAATACTCTTATGTTAATGAATAGAATAGAATCGAACAAGCCTAATAGACTCAAAAAGTGAAAGTGAGACCTTATTAAACAAGTTTAGAAAAGTTTTTAAAAACCCACTTTACGACAGGACTGAATCCTGTCTTGAAGTCGAGTCCTCTAATGAGTTTTAAATTATCCTTTAGCCTCCTGTTTATTTTATTACTCATTTTTGAACCATATTCAAGGTTTTCAAGTCAGGGGGTAACAAGTTCAGCCTTAATCTTTTGACCTACATCCAGTTCTCAGAGTGCCTCTTAGATTTTCACTATACACCCAGATTCGATGGGTTCTTGGCACCATAATACAAGTAAGGTCCTCAATAGGATGCTCACTCCCCTTACACTTTGTAAGCTGACACCCACACTTAAGGTCCCACTACCTTGAGATTCTATTCACATGAGTAATGATAAGGTTGTAAAATCTCTCTCAAAAAATTGATAAATAAATACTAAAGAGTAATAAGAATATCAGAGAATATTAGATAGCATAACAGAGCACTTCATAAACAGAAATGATTTTGTCATTAGTTGCTTGCTCCATCTAAATGCTTCCATATTTATAGGTAGAATGTCTTTAATGATTGTTGTAAGCATTCAAATCTCTCTATAGAGAGTAGTTGTAGCCACTGATGAAAGAAAGTGTTTCAGTTGGTTATCTCTACTATGCATTTAAAGCTTCTGATAAGATTTTTCTTTTCTTGATTTTGAAATTAATCCAGAGCTTAATCATTTGAAAATCATACCTAAATGTTATTAGTAACACTTATAAGTATTATAAGAGTTTATGATGCTCATTATGATGAATCAAAAAAGTATTAAGATTGTCGAGATGCTTATCATCAAAGACTAATGAATACTCGCTCAAGGATGATAACAGATCACTCAAGTGTTCTATTATCACTCGAGTGCTTACCCTGTCACTCAAGTGTATAACTAATCTTTATGTTGATAATGACTGGTAGTAAGGATTTGTGAGAATGAATATCACTTGAGCGCCCATTCACTCACTCAAGTGACTCGAGTGAATTTTTGGATCACTTACAGGTATTTGCAAGTGATCCCAAATCACTTAAGTGATTCTCTTAATCATTTGATTGATCTTATCTGAAGATCACATCACTTTAGCTTTACTTGCGAGTGGCTCGTAAGAGAATGCCACCACTCAACTGATTATCACATCACTCAAGTGATTTTAAGCATATTACTAGAGTGCACCAATCTGTCACTCGAGTGATTTGCTTTACCAAATCACCAACTTCTAGATTGCTTGAATGTCACTTGCAAGTATTTGCAAGTGATATCAATCACTTGAGTGATATAGACAATAAGTGTAACACTCGTCATTTATTTCTTTTTTATTATGCATTGAAAACATAAATGTTGTTGTTACGGCTTGAAGAATTCCACTATTTAAGCCTTTAAATTAAAATTTTTATATTCACCTTCCCATTTTCAACTAATTAAATGTGCAAACTTGCACTAGTTCATTCTTGCTTACATATATATATATATATATATGCATTATAATCATGAGATCTCAACTCACACATGGCATTTTTATACAATCAAATACGTAATAATCTATAATTCATCATCATATTTTCACAGTGCAACTCTGATACATTCATCTTCTGTGCTCACCGTGCCTATATGAGTGGTGGGGAGGGTGAGATTTAGGAGAATCTCATTAACAAATAATACCAATTATGCATGATTAATGCTTTGTGCATAACATGCTTGCCTTATCTCAATTCATGCTCATATAATGACATATTTGCATGCTTAGTGCTTTATATCTCATACATATGGCGATACCATCAATAGAAACAAGGCTTCAATTATTCATATATGCCTCACATAATCAAGCAAAGCAATCATACACATCAATACAAAAGCATACATATCTAGTGCACGCAATTTACGTAAGTATACTACCTTTTAGACTTATGTCCTCTTATTGTTCCCTTTTCTTCTAATCCTTGAAGTTGCTTGAAGATTCTTCCATTTTCTCTTCCTTGTCATCTCATGGCCCTACATACATAATCATATCATTAGAGCTATGACCAAAATCTACATATTCACAAGCCTTCCTACTCTACCAGATTTCATCGGTCAAATTTGAAAATGCATAACTTAATTTAAAAAACTTCAAATAGGGTCATTCCAAGTCTTATAGAAATATATTTAACTCATATTTCAAGGAAAAATACTAATAAGTTTTATTTACAGGTTCAAAACCTATAAGAACTCATGACTAAGATCACTGCCTTTCCAGTATTTGTATGTCAACTGCAACAGGGCATAACTCACAATTGGCAGGGCCATATATGCATATTATATATCATTGGAAATATTAGGGTTTCCACTAGAACCTATAAAATATCATAGCTATTAGATAAGGTTTGCTCATTCAAAAACATCTCATAAGCAACTGCCATGAATCAGGTAGATTCTACAACAATACTTTAAATTCCAAAATTAGGGTTTATTAACCAATCATTCAAAAATCATAACCACATGCTATCCCTAGACAATTTTGGCCATAGAATCCATTTTTAACATCAAATTGATCATAATCCAACTATAATTCCAAGAAGAGAAGTTGGTCGGATCTTATCCTAATGAACACAAGTTGTGTTCTTTTCAACCTCCAAATATGTTTTTAACCATCATAAACCTTTAATTAACATCATGCTCATTATCAATGACCTATTAAAGCTCAAAATACCCTTCTTGTTTGAAACCCTAGGGATCTTGCAACTCCAAAAATACTCATTAAAATAGCAAGACTTGATACTCAAATTGAAGCTTACGATTACCTCTACTCATTTCTCCGACCGGTTCTTGATTCTGATAATACTTCCATTGACAATGTCACCAAAAACCTTAGATCAGAAATTCAAAGCCATAGAACATAGCTTGTAATGAGAAAAAGAAGATTTATGAAGGCTCTAGATGTAACATCCCAAACTTTAGGCCTAGAGACTTGAGGTTAAGCTTGTATCAAGAAGATAGCTAAGCCCAGTTTGGGAAGAGTCCCAAGAATGATGAGAGATAGAAAGACTCTCAGGGACTATGTGATTTAGCCCTACTCAGCAGAGGGCTCGGTATTTATAGGTAGTATGATTAAAGTGTCGGTGGAGATGTGCATAGGAACATATATGGTGCCATTTGGTTGGTAGAAAGATGCCTCCGAATTATTTTAAGAAGTATTTGACAAGTTAATCAAGTAAAGTATGTTGGTATATGAGGGAATATGGTGTTTTCAGGGTGAACCAATATGCCTTACTTTTTGAAGAATACACCGATATACCCCGTGTTTTGGGAAAAGACACTTGCTTGTGGTGCCATGTGAGGCCCACAAGAAGATAGTTGGTAATTCCCTGAGCAAGAGGACATATGGCACTATCTGAGGGCTTACACGGACACTGGGTACGATCTTGAGGCCACAGGGACATGTGGCACAAAACCGAGTGACTCTATATAATAAAGTACCTTTAATAAAGTAAAAGTAATGATTAAAGATAAAGTAGCTTTATTAAATCCACTTTTGACTTTTCTTACTAATGGATCAATAAGAAGGTGCCACATGTCTAGAAAGCCAGGATAGCTTACCGGTTTCTATTCGGTTATGTACCTAACTTACCGGACACTGAACTGGGAAGCTGGATAAAATCACCAGACTCCTTGTTCCCTGACCAGTAGGGGACGACTAAGAGGAGAGAGGAAAGAAAATTATTATATTTTGGTACACGTCCTATTCTTTGGCATTCCTCAGGCAAGGCAGGCAAATTTCTTTATGGTTAGGTTGACTAAGTCTGAGGAAAGGAGCACCAGGCACCCTAGGATATTTTTATACACTTAATCACATGTTATGAAGTAAATACAACACTCCAAAGGCCTATGAATTTTGTGTAGCCCATAAGGAAAGAGAGAAAAGTAGGGACATTCATGGGAAATGGAAAGAGGAAAGAGGAAGGATGAATAGTGAAAGTTCTTAAGCTCCGGAGCCAATTTCACCTCCGAGTCAGCGTTTCCAGCTACTGGAGTCTTCTCTAATATTGTTCCTCTCAATAAGAGAAACATTTATATGGTTTTAGATTTCTGATCAGAGGTGTTTGGTTGCATCACTCATGGTGAAGGAAGTGCACTAGAGCCCTCATCATGAGAACTTAGGAAAGATACAAGTAGTAACCCCTTTCTTATACTTTGTGTAAATATATTGTATGTTTGCCTATCATGCATTGTATGCTGCTGCTACTGCTTTAAGATGCATTGAGATACATTATGGAGCTTTGTGCTTTGTGGAGCTTTGTGCATTGTGGAGCATTGTACCTTATGATACGTTGTGCTTTGAGATACTTTGTGCTTTATGATGCTGTTGCTTATGTATTACCACGGAAGCAGGTATTGTGATTACAGCAAAAGCTGTCATTGTGATTACTGTGAAAGCGGGCATAGTGCATTGTGATACATTCATGAGTGCTATCCTCTGTGGCGTGAGCATAGATCATTGTGTTGCGGATGATGCTGGTGAACATGATAACATTACATGCTTTGTGTTTATATATTGTGTGAGTGATTTGTTACTATTGGGATTCTTTAGAATCTCTCTCTTTCCAAATGGCTAACATTTTCAGACAGGGCAAGTGGCTCGAAAGGGAAGCGGTCAACCAGGAGTGGTTAAGGCTAGTAGGGACATATTACATTTTAGATGTTGGTTGTCTAGTTGGTTTTTGGGATTACTGTATGTATATGAGATGTATATAACAATTTTGGATATGTAATCCCCACTTTGGGAACCTTTAAAGCCATTATATATATATAAGTAACCTGGGGTTCCCGGGATTCTTGTTACGCACTCTGATATTTATTATGTGATATAACTGCACATGTAATTGTATTCGAAAGTGAATGTGAGACCAGATGAATCCTATATTTTAAAAGTTTTGTTTGGACACCCCAGCTCTTGGAGATGAGAGATCATAAATGTGATTTTTGTCTTATTGGTCTCTATTTCACTTAAATTTCATAATCCAGATATAATTACCGTGATGGGGTTACAAGAGTTGTTAAGCTTTGAACCAGTCAAAAGTCACTTTTGACCGGGTGATGATAAAGGCTATGATCTGGCTTGGCGGTTTTTCATGTAGAGGAATATGAATTATCAAAATGGAATTTGTCGCTCACATTAGTAGAGAGATATTACTAAGCCACTTGATAAGTGAGTCTGAGAAATGTATGGCCATACTACGATGGAAAGGAGTTTCCATTTCTATTATTAGACTACTCAGGAATCGAGAAAGTAATGGTCAGGAACAAGAGAATGACATTATCCATGCCTTATCATTGACCGATATATCATATGAAAAAAGGGACATGACATGGTTGTATGACAAGTTAGATCATGTTAACAATCCTCATATGAATATGGTAGTCATAATGTCTTGCTAGATATGGATTTCTGATTACTCGAAGCCATAATGTGTTGCTCATTGAGCAAAATGAGCCAACCACTTATTGAGAAGCCATAGTGGGACCAAACTCTAAGAAATGGCTAAATACCATGAAGTCTGAAATGCAATCCATGTACGACAATCAGGGATAGACCTTAGTTGATCCACCTGAAGGTGTAAAAACCATCGGGTGCAAATGAGCTTTCAAGGAGAAAACTGACATGGATGGCAATGTAAATGTTTTCAAGGCGTGACTGGTTATAAAAGGATTCACTCAAACTCATGGTGTAGACTATGATGGAACCTTTTCCCCAGTTGTAATAGACAAATCAATCAAAATGCTTCTTGCTATTGTAGCATATTATGATTAAGAAATATGGCAGATGAACGTCAAAACAACCTTCCTTAATTAGAAAGCTCCTTAAGGATTTGTACATGACATAACCTAAAGGTTTTGTGCATCTAGAAGACTCTGGTAAACTTTACAAGCTTTAAAGATCCATTTATGGATTAAAGCAAGCATCCCAGAACTGGAATATTGTTTTGATGAAGTGGTCAAAGAGTTTGGATTCATTCAAAGTATTGATGAACCTTGTGTTTATAAGAAGGTTAGTGGGAGCACAATTGTATTTCTAGTGCTTTATGTAGATGACATCCTACTCATTAGGAACGACATTCCTACCTTGCAGAGTGTCAAGACTTTTAGGAAAGTCTTTTTTGATGAAAGACTTAGGTCAAGCCACATACATCATAGGGATTAGGATCTATAGAGATTGATCCAAAAGAATAATAGGCCAAAGACAGAGCACATATATAGACAAGATACTACATAGGTTCAGTATGCAAGATTCAAAAAAGTGTTACTTGCCTATGTCTCATGGCATCCATCTTAGCAAGGATCTGTGTCCTAGTATACCTAATCAGTGAGATTGCATGAGTAAGGTTTCATATGCCTTAAGCATTGGATCCATCATGTATGCCACATTATGTATTCGATCGGATGTCTCATTTTCCTTAAGTATGACTAGCAGATATTAATAAGATCCTGGTGAGGGTCATTGGACTATCATCAAGAATATCCTAAAGTACTTAAAAAGGACTAAGGACTTATTTTTTGTCTATGGTGGATTAGATAATGAGATTTGTGTAAACGGTTACACACATGCAAGCTTCCAAACTGACCAAGACGGCTTTAAATTGCAATCTGGGTACATATTCCTCCTGAATAGTAAAGCAGTAAGTTGGAAGAGCTCCCAACAAAATATTATAGCAGATTCTACAACAGAAGCTAAGTATACGGCAGTATCATATGTAGTTAAAGAAGCCATTCGGATCAGAAAATTCATTACTGAACTAAGGGGTGCCTACCATCTCAAATCCAATAGATTTGTTCTGTGACAATAGCGGTGCTATTACACAGGCCAAGGAGCCTAGGTCATATCTTAGGACCAAGCATATACTTAAGTTATTTCATCTTATTAGAGAAATCAATGATAGAGGTGTTATAAAGATATGCAAAGTAGCAGGAGAAGACAATATTGCTGATCCTCTTACCAAGCCACTTAAACAGGCAAAGCATAAGCGTCATGTTAGGATAATGGGAATTAGGCAAGTTAATGATTGTACCTAGTGCAAGTGGGAGAATGTTAGAAATTGTGCCCTAAGGGCCAATCATTATACTTTAACATTATTATTTAATGAATTTCTCCATTATGTTATCATATTATTAGCATGTTCACTATGATGACTGTATCCTTGGATAAATCATAAAGATTGTTCTAAATGTCCCTGGTCGGTCGTCTATCTGAGAGCAGAGATGAAACAAGACCAGTATGACTTTCATAAGATATAAAGATACGAATCAAAGTTTTAGGCACTTGTAAGAGTATAATGTGCTGGACCGACCCATTATGAGAAAGCTCATGGATCAAGTCATAAGCTTTACTAATGTACAACCACGTCACAATGCCCTTAAACCTAAAGTCATCATGGATTCCTACATGAGAGTTGCTAAGCTTTGAATTCGTCAAAAATCACTTTTGGCCGGGTGATGATAAAGGCAACAATCAGGCTTGGTGGTTTTACATGCAAAGAAATATGAATGATCAAGATGGAATTTGTTCCTCACATTGGTATAGAGATATTACTTGGCCCTTTGATA
Source organism: Inga laurina (assembly GCA_963855925.1). Classification (NCBI taxonomy): domain Eukaryota; kingdom Viridiplantae; phylum Streptophyta; class Magnoliopsida; order Fabales; family Fabaceae; genus Inga; species Inga laurina. The sequence continues at coordinate 20,678,475 of OY979712.1, forward strand.
AGTGAGTCTAAGAAATGTATGGCCATACTACGATGGAAAGGAGTTTCCATTTCTATTGTCAAACTACTTAGGAATCGTGAAAGTGATGGTCAAGAACAAGAGAATGACATTATCTATGCCTCATCCTTGTGTTGGAAATTGTGCCCTAAGAGCCCATCATTGTACTTTGAACATTATTATTTTAATGAAATTTCTCCATTCTGTTATCATATTATTTGCATGTTAACTGTGATAATTGTATCCTTGGATAATTCATAAAGATTGTCCTAAAATGTCCCTGGTCGGTCATCTATGCGGGAGCAGAGATGAAACAAGATCAGTATAACTTTGATAAGATATGGAGATACGAATCAAAGTCTTATGCACTTGTAAGAGTACAAGGTGGTGGACCGACCCAGTATGAGAAAGATACATGGTTCAAGTCATGAGCTTTTCTCATGTATAACCACGTCACAATGCCCTTAAACCTGAGGTCATCATGGATTCCTAAATGAGAGTTGCTAAGCTTTGAACTAGTCAAAAGTCACGTTTGACCGGGTGATGATAAAGGCTACGATCGGGCTTGGTGGTTTTTCATGCAGAGGAATATGAATGATCAAGATGGAATTTGTCTATCACATTAGTAGAGAGATATTACTGGGCCCCTCGATGAGTGAGTCTGAGAAATGTATGGCCATACTATGATGAAAGGACTCTCTATCTCTGTTATCAGGCTACTCAGGAATTGAGAAAGTAATGGTCAGGAACAAGAGGATGACATTATTCATGCCTTATCCTTGATCAATATATCATGTGACAAAAGGGACGTGACATGGTTGTATGACAGGTTGCATCGTGATAACGATCCTCATATGAATTGGATAGTCGTAATGTCTTGTTAGAGGCCGCTTGCGACTTTTGGGTTAGTATAGTTATTGGCCCACTACCAACTTCATATGGGCCTACAGGGTCGCACACAAGAATGGCCCAACACGAGATAATGTTTAATTTAGGGTGGACGAATTTTATATTTATATATATATAATATAAAATTCATTAATAATATTATATAGATATATATATATTTTTTTCGAAATATATATCTTATATATATATGTATATATATACATTTTATGATATTATTATATTGTGTTAGTTTTAAATTTAATTTATTAAGATATATTAAATTTAATAACTAACATGATAGAGATATAGTATCTCATATTTAATTTATTAAGATAAATTAAATCTAATGGCTCTTTATTTGGATTAAATAAATAGGTTAAATTAAAACTTTTGGACAGATTTAATTTAAACTGAATTTATTTAATTAGCTCATCAAGATAATTAATTGTTAATTAATTTTGAAATTAATGATGATTAATTTTGAAATTTGAAAATAGCCCACATAGGTTATAAACTTGATAGAGTAGATATATTGATATGCACATGAGAATTGAGAGCCGCAAGTGAAACCCTAGGAGACATTAGAGGCGCTAGCACGCAGTCTCCGTTAGAGAGCATTCGTGTGGATACCGGTAGAGGGAGCGGACCTGACGTGTTGGCTCTTAGAGATCGTGAAAACTCTGAATCATCAAAAAAGGTATGAATCCTTCCAACTTGGTTTAAACGCCGTTGATAAATCCTCGATTAGGATCGGTGAAAATTTTAAAATTCTTCCACTGTGCCTACCGATTCTAACACCTGGATCAATATATCGTGTAACAAAAGGGACGTGATATGGTTGTATGATAGGTTGCATCGTGTTAATGATCCTTATATGAATTGTGTAGTCATAATGTCTTGCTAAAGGCTACTTGTGACTTATGAGTTAGTACAGTTATTGACCCACTGCCAACTTCGTATGGCCCTAAAGGGTTGTACACATGAATGGTCCAACATGAGATAATGTTTAATTTAGGGTGGACGAATCTTGTATTTTATATATAATATATAATTTTTGAAATTAAAATTAATAATATTATATATATATATGTACGTATGTATGTATTTTTGAAATACATATTTATAACTCGATTTAAATGTCGTTGATAGATCCTCGATTGGAATCGACAAAAATTTTTAAGTTCTTCTGTTGTGCCTGCCAATCCAAAATTATGTATACATATATATGAGCAGAGAAGTACTCTGATGTGAATAGTAACCCTGAAGGAAAAATTAATATGGTAAGTTTTGGTTTGGAACTTTAATTACTGATATTCCTAAGCTAGAACAAGTGAATTAACACACTTCCATAGATGAAATAAGGGGATTAAAAATAAGGTGTTACACCAGAAGATGGAAATGCAATCTCGAGCTTCAAATTGGCTATAGAACTCAAGAACACACAAAAAATTCTCTGTTCTTTCTTTTTCTTGGATTTTTTTTCTGATTTTTCTCCCTATTTTTAGGATTATGCATGAATTTACTGAAGTAAGGAGGTATTGGGAGATATTTTTATTCCATGTGTCACATACTTAAAAATCTAGGCTGCTAGGTGGTCTTTTTTGGAAACTATCAGGTAACCGATGATCCTATGTAGTGGATGTACCCGATGCACCTGCTAAAATCAGTCTTCCTTTCCCTTCTAACATGGTGAGGTGAATTCAATTGTCAAGGGAGTAAGAATCTAATGAATTTATCTAGCTTCCGATACGGTGTTTAGGAAAATCAAATATGTAGCCAGACTAAAGACTAGTGAGTTTCACTAGATTTTTCACCTATATTAGATGTCCAACAACAAATGTTGGGCATATGATTGGCTAATTAATGGAGAAAGTCAAAAGATGCTTTAAAAGGCTACTTTAATAAAGCTATTTAATAAAGCTACTTTTCGATACAAGGTCACTCGGTTTTGCGACACATGTCACTCCTTCCCCTAATTGTTGCCATGTGTCATGGAGACTGCTCGGAGGATGCCCTATGTCCCCTATGTTTGATGATTTGGCCATATATATGCCTGAGTGTCCCCGACATCTGACACCCAGCCGGTGTATCTTTAAAAACGTAGGGTAAATGCACCTGCTAGGAAAATGCCATGTCCACACCTACACCGGCATATTTTATCAAACTAATTAGTCATATATATATCTTCAAGAATGCACAACATCTGTGCCTGTGTGGCATAAGATGGTGCCACATACCTCAAAAACTGCCATGTGTAAGCCTGTGTGTCTTATGCCACACCAAGTGTACATAGGCATTGATAACTTTCATCCGACTACAAACATATAACCATTTCTTATTGCACCAATTCATAAGCTTCTTCATACATGTGCCACCCAAATGATGCCACACATACCTCTGGGTGCCATCAAAATGGCGCCAAGTGTGCCAAAGTGCCCATACACTGTCATCTTTTATCCGACTACTTATACGCACTAAGCCTCATGCAATCTAGAGACTCGTTCTCAACCAAAGGGATAAATCATATCGTCCGATAAAAATCATTTTATCCTTGGGACTCTTACTAAACTAGGCTTAGTAGCCTACTTGATATAGCCTTATTCTGAAGTCTCTAAGCTCAAGATTTAGGGTATTACAATAAGACTTGTTGAACTTTTGATTACCCTCGAATGACTTACAGAAACTTTTGGAGGTAAAGATTCATCACTCGAGTGAATCCATATCACTTGAGTGATCCTCTTTCATAATCTTTATTCTTATGGACTATCACTTAAGTGCTACAACTAATACTTGAGTGATTTTCCCAAAATTGAAAAGATTACCATAGAGTTTCACTCTGATCACTTGAAGTGAAAAATGATCACTCGAGTGACATGTTGATTTAAGCTTTTCCAAAAATACTTATATCACTTGAGTGCTTAAACTTCACTCAAGTGACTTGAATCAACAAGTCAACATTGTGTTATCCTTCTTGTCTATCAACACAATCATCAAAACTTTATGAAACATTATGAGGGCTAACTTTCTCCCACTTTTTGATTATGTCAAAACTTGGATAAAATTTGAAATCTTTTATAAATAGAGTCATATCAAGAAAAGTATCATTCATCGCTTATAGATTCACTAATTGATAAATACAAGGTAATCATTTTGAATAGAATTTCTATATCATGTAATTCAAAGGAACAAAGCATGTGATAATAGATACATAAAGTGTATTATAACAAATAAAATCCTAATCTGATGGAGAATCTCCATCATTCTTCTCCCCTTTTTGTCATCAACAGAAAGGATTAAAGGAGAGGGAAAGGTAATATCAGAAGGTAGAGGAGGGTTGGTGCAAAGTGGAGCAGAAATTTGAACAAGACTCCATAAGAGGAGTGAGATGGAGTGTAATGGTCGTCATGGGATCAAAAGGGAAAGATGTATGATCAAGGAAGGCGAAATGAGTTGGGACTAGATCCAGGAATTAGAGCTGGGCAAACAGGCCGGCCCGACCCTGCAGGGCCGGCTCGTGACGGGCTCGGGCCTAAACGGGCCGGCCCGTTTAGGCCCGAGTCCTAAAAACAGCCCTTATTTGACGGCCCGGCCCGTTTAACTGAAGCCCGCGGGCCGGCCCGCGGGCTTCAGGCCTGTTTAACGTTTTCCCTCTCGTTTATGCCCCTAATGACTAAAATACATAATCTAACATATAAATATTATTAAAACTACTTAAAACATATATAGCATCTATATTCAATAAAACATAAACACTAAAACCTAACAAGCAAACCATAAATAATATCCATAACCAGTCAAAAACTCAAACAAGTTCATAAACCACAGACAAAAGCCATAATAAAATAAGTCTACAAGAACAAGACCACAATCAAACAAGTTCACAAACTACAACCAAAGAAGTTCATAGCTACAATAGGGTAAAAAATAAATAAATAACATTGCTATAGTGATTTCTAAAAAAAAAAAAATTTAAGCGGGCTTAAACGGGCCGGCCCGTTTAAGCCCGCTTCCATTTTTTCGCTTTAAATCATAGGCCCGGCCCTTGACGGGCTCGGGCCTAAACGGGCTGGCCCGATGGGCTCGGCCAGAATTCCCGGCTCTACTAGGAATATCATAAGTAGTTTTTGGATCAAAAATCATAATCTCTTTAGTATGAGAGCTAGAGTTAATGTAGTGTGATTTCTCAAGTGAGGAGTAAGATAGAGACTGAATAATAGGATCTTGTTGAGGTAGGTCTCTAGTTGGAATAGGAACAGAAACAAGTATGGTAGGAGGAAGATCAATAGGGGTATTAGGAATAATGGTGATGGTATCAGAAGTGGTGGTAGTGGTATCAAGGATAGTGGTGGTGGTATTAAGGCGATAGATATGGTATTAGGATAGTGGTGGTAGTGTTAAGGATGATGGTGGTGATATTAGGAATAAAAATGGTGCTATTAAGGATGATAGTGGTGGCAAGAGTAGTAGTAGTATCAGGAGTAGAGGTGGTGTCAGTCGAGATCTTAAAGAAAGGAATACCAAGATGAGTTCTCATTATATCTTCCATCCTTTGTATTTGGATTGCCTAAGTAGCTTGGAGGTCAAACAACTATTTGAAGTTGTAGTTCATAGCCTCTACTAAAACTCTGACTTAGTAATCCACCTGATTCACCAGGTGTGTGTTAGACTTCTTAAGCTCTGTAACTGCAATCTAGAGAGAGTCTTGAATGTATGACTAAAGAGAAGGCCCTAAGAAAGAAAGACTTGGAGAACCAACTCTGGAAAATTGAGCCTTATCGACTTTAAAGGGCTCTATTCTCTTGGCCTTCTTCTTATGCTGAGCCTATGACTGATCACTATTGTAACATCCTGAATTTTAGTGAAGGGCTAAATTTTCTACAAAGAAAATTTAAATGGTGTTAAAGTTAATTTTGGGATTTAAAGGCCTATTTTTGTGAAAATTTGAGGAAAAATAGTCAGAGGTTATAATTTGAATTGGAAATTTTTGAGAAATTATTCTAAGGCTTTATTAAGTAAATTATGGAAGAAAATCCTTATAAAGTATTAAGGATTAATTTATGGAATTATATGGCAAACCAATACCGATTTAGAAATTGGAAAACAGGGGAAATTATGATTTATTATGACGTTCAAGTATGGGAAAGAAGACTCCATAGACTTCATAAGGTACCTATATAGCTTGAATATAGGCAAAGGAAAAAGGATGAAGCAATCTTGGCTATTTAATAATAAGGAGTCATAAAACAATAATATTTGTTGGAGGTGGATGTGAAGCAAAATAGAGAGAAGCCAAATTATAGGACCTAAGAAATTTAAGGAATCCTAAATCAGACAAAGGTAGAAATTGAGAGCCTATTGTGTATGAATTATAGGATAAAAATATACCTATATATATAAACACACCCACCCGATGTATGACAGACACACTCACAATTATTTGTTCATCCTTCTTTCCATTTGGATCCATAATAAGTTGACACCTCAGCTCACTCTCAACCATAAGTAAATACGCTTAATTAAAACACTCTCTTATCTCATTCATTTGTAAAAGTCAACCAGAAGAAAAAGAATAGAGAGAGAGACATGAGTGAGGGAGGGAACTAGAAGAAATAGACGATCAAAGAAGAGTAAGAAGGAAGTGTTAAACCTCATGTGCAACCACTGACCCTTGTTTAGGTGAGTCTCCTTCTCTTCTGATTGCTTTTACAGTCTGGTTTGAGTGGTTATATGTGCTGGCTTTGGATGGAATTGACAGAAAATTCACTAGAAAAATTCTATCAACTAATAAACTTTAAACCAGAGTTTGTATGTCGGTTTTTTAGGGATTTTTGGCCTTCTTTGGTTTGTTTTTTATGTCCTTAAAATAAGGATTGATGTAAGGTGTTCTTAGGGTCAAATTTCTGGAGGATGAGTCCAAAATAATGAATATATGTTGATTTCTTCATCATTGTTTGGGTAGCAGGAAAAATAGAGCATCTGCCAAAAAATTACAGAAGCTTAAGCAAATGCTATAGGAGGAATTTTGCTCTAATTCTTTCTTGGGAGTCAGGTTGTTTTGGGCTTGGTTTTGACAAGACAAATCTTTTCCAACTTTTATGAACATTTATAGAAAATAGTACACATCCAGAGCTATAAAATGAGTCCTAGAATGTGTAAATTTAAAATCTAGAGAAAAGGCTATGTTTTTTTTTGGAAATTAGGTCTAGAAACAGGGAAAAATTCTAGAAGTCTGGGTTCTAGCAGTGGATAAATAAGCAAAATTCACGGGGTTAACCTAGTAGTTTGACCCTGTGATTCTTTTTCCCTTAAAATACACATTTAGAGCTTTTCAATGAATATTAGAACTTAGGAATTAGATGTGTAATTTTCAAGTTATGAATTGTTAAAATTTAGGTATCAAATCTAGGAATAATTTTTAGAAGTCAGGTTGGTCGTGAATTTTGGAACTTAGCACCTTTAATTGATATTGGTTAATATTTTTCTTATACACTTAAAGAGCTTCACAAGCTTGAACCACCTCATTTGAAATTTTCTCGATTAAGAGATGAATGTTCAAAGTTGCTTAAAGAATTATGGCAGATTAGTATAAATCTAGAATTTTCCAGATTTAGAGCAAATGTAGTTTGAGGACCTGGGCATGGTTGAGAGACATATTGAACTATATTAAGCACCTAAATCATAGAAGTGAAAAGCATATAGAGAGTCATGAATTAGGAAAACTTAGGGCACAAATACAAAGAGTATTATGATAACCAACAAAAGTTAAATAAAGGACAAGAATTTGGAATGGGTCAAAAATAGCATAATCTTTATTATATCACTAGAATTTGAATAAGTAATTACCCTTCTTCATAAGTTCTAAATTATAGGATTCGATATTTGCCCGAGCTCAGAGAAAAAGCTTGTTTGAAAAGGTAAATTGCAGGAAGGGCACTTAGGTAGTAACTCTTTCTCTCATATAATATGTATTGTTCTGCATGTATAATTTTACAATTGATTATATGTATTTCATAAATATGTGGAATTGATGTATGGACCAGTGTGTCTTGAGGTTATAAGACCTGTTATGCATTCAGAGTTGTACCGGGCAGTGACTTAAGGCCATAAGTCCCGAAAGTGCATATTTGCATGGAGCGGTGTCCTTAGGCTATAAGACCTGATATACTAACTGAGTTGTATTAAACCAGTGTTGTAATATCCTGAATTTTAGGACTAAAGGCTAGAGAATAAGCTTAAATCATGTAGACTACTAACCCCCAATTTAGTAAGTATCCTAGGAATGCATAAGAAACATAATGGCTTATAGAAACCGAACACGAAATACTTTTATAAATTTTGATGTGAATTAGTCGAAAGAAAGTACCCAATTCCTTTAGGATGTGTCAGAATGACATAGAACCTAAATCAGATCCAAAGGAAAAGGGAAATGGTGTCTAGAAAGAATTAAGAACGAGAATTGAAAGAATTAATGGCACAAGAAATAATATTGCCATAATCAAGGGCAAAGTGATAATTGTCACTTGATCTTGAGGTTAAAATTGGAAGACAAAGTGAAGGGCTATGATTTGGTCTTCAAAAGCAAAAAGTAATTATGACAATAGAAAAGCAAACTTTTCTCTTCCTTATGCACAAGAAAACTGTCCAAAAGAAAGGGGAAAAGGGGAAGGAAAATGGTTGGTCAATTACTCAAAGTTGTGTAATTTTTCCAACTTGCGAAATTAATTGACCAATGGCAAGATAAAGTGAGATAATTGGGTCAACATTTTTCCTCCATTTGGGCAACCCATTTTTGGCCAAGACCAAGAGGGAAGAGGAAGAAAAGTCAACAAAGTGGAATTTTACCTCACATGATAAATAAAGTGGCTTGTGCAAGAAAAGTAATTTTTTGCCACATATTTTTCTTTTTCCTTTGGCCCATTTTTGGCCAAGTAAATTAAGGGGAAAGGAAGGGAAAATTCAAACATATTCCTCTCTCTCACACGCAAAATTTTGGCCAAGAAGCTTAAGGGAAGAAAAAAAAAGACACAAGCAAAGGTGAGCTTTCTTGCTTGATCTTCACCTTCCAAATCACTTATATGGCTCAAATGTTCTTCATAAAAATTGTTCCCCTAATGAGATCTTCATTTATATGGTTTTAAAATTTAAATGGGAGGTGTTTTGAGTCTTCTAGCAAGGGCCAAATTTGGAGAATTAAGAAAAGAGCTCAAGAAAGTGAAAGAAGTGAGTAAAAGCTTTATTTTGACCTAAGTATTGTGTTGTTTGGGGGAATTTATGGGCCTTGTTTGTGCTTCCCTAATTTCAGCCAAATAGTGTATTTAGGGTGTCGAGATGCTTTGCTTATATGAGGTTTGGGAAGCATATGAACCTAATTTATTGAATAAATGGTGAATCAGTGAAGTGTTGCCTTGTGACCTAATTTTTTGTCAGAATAGAGCATGAAGAAGGAGCATGATTTTGTTGTTTTTGAGGTTTCCAATGGATTCCTTGGGCAAAATTGTGTAGTAATAAGTAGTTGGTGTAATTTTAGAATGAATGAATTTGAATTTTAAAATCTAGAATAATGCTGCTAATTAGGGTTTCTTACATGGCAGGCAGAATGTATTGCATTTTTGGGTAATATAATGTTGTCCAATGGTCATGAAACTTTCTAGAATAAAAGTATACTTATCAAGCTTTAGTTTAATTGGTCATTTGTGCCATTTGGATCTGTACCTTAAGAATTATGAATTTTTGAAGTTAGGTATTGAATCTGGAAAGAATCCTAGACTAGTATGGCTTTGGTTGTGATTCTGGAATTCTATGGCTAGAATTGGCTCTGAGTAATATTTTATATTTAAAATACTCTCAAATGGCTGTAAGTAGAAATTTGAGCCACCCTAATTAGAGTTCTATATAATTAATTATGATTTCAAAAATTTGGTCAAAATGCTGGCAGCTTTTAGCTACCACACAAATTTGAGAAAGAAAAGGGCCAAATGGAATTAGTATGAACTCCAAGGATAAAAGTAAGCCTATAAGGCTAAGGAAGCCCCATTAGGCATTCATTTATCATGGGACTAATTATATGATGATATATCTAAGGCCATGGGAAGTCAAGAAAGAAGAAGAATTGAAGATGCTTCAAGCAACTCTTATGGTTGGAAGAAGAGGAAACATAGGAAGGTCCTTAGCTACAAGGTAGTAAAACTTACCAATTATGCATGTACTTGATATGTATATATGTGCATTGATTTATGCTATTACTTTCCTTAGTTATGTTGAGCATACATGAATGATGAAGTTCTGTTTCAGTTTATGCTATAGCCTTGAGTTTATTATGTGAAGCATTGAGCATGCAAAAATGTCATTATGTAACATGCATTTAGGTAAGGCTAACATGCCATGCAGTAAACACATATCTTGTATTTATAGTTGCACTGTTTACTATTGAGATTCCTCCGAATCTTACCCTCCCCTAACCAACCATACAAGTATGTGAGCGCACAGTAAATAAATGCTTGAAGTTGCGCAAGGGATAATTATGGTAGAGAATTGAAGATCATTTTTGTTTGTAAATGATGTGATCATTTGAATTTTCTGGTTAGGTAATAAATTGCCTAGTTATGAGTAGAGAAGCGATGTAATAATACTTTGATAATAAAGAATGGAGAGAAGTTAGTAACCTCGTGATTAAAGTTAAATAATCTAGTAAATATGGCTTTACTAAATGAATAGTGACCCCATGAATTAATGAGTAAGTCCAGGTTCGGGGGCCTAAATATGTTTTCCCTTAAGTCGGTAGTGCTTCCGCTATGCAATATAAGGGGTCTAGGGACAAGTGTTACAAGTATGTCCTGTGATTGATGATTATACTACATCTTGATTTGTTGAATGCTTATCATTGGTGATTTGTTTTGCATGCTTTGTGTTGCATCATGATTGACTATTGTTACTACTAAGATTTTCATGAATCTCACCCCTTCTATTAAATGACATATATCTAAAGTAAGCAGCCCAAAGGGCAAGGAGGTAGTCAATACAGGTAAGTAAGAAGGTGGTGAAGAAAGACTATTATATTATTGTTGGTTATTTATATATGTGTTTTGATTAGACTTAGGTATTTTGGCAACCTCATGTGGCTACATAAGTTGTATATGTATGTGAATTTACATGAGCATAACAGTAGTATCAGTATACCAAGTAGTGATATCAGTGCACATAGTAGTGGTATCAATACACAAAGTGGTGGTATCAGTGCACATAGTAGTGGTATCAGTACACAAAGTGGTGGTGTAATACCTTAAATTCCAAGACTATCATAAGAGTTTAAATGCATAGTGAATTAAACGATTAAGCCAGGATTTAGTCGTGGGATAAATAAACCTTTGTAAACATTTGTAAATCCCAACTTTAAAATAAGATTCAAACCTATAATTGAATGGGTTTTTCTATGAAATTTAAAACCTTTCAAAATAGTTTCATAATGGTTCACTACTTCATTAAAACTTATCAATTCTCAATTCCTTTTATTAGTACTCAAGTGCCTCTATGCTTATGATTTTACATTCCTATTCAGTTAATAAGCCTTTAGCACTAGGATACTCTATTCTATTTCATGTATCATGTTAATAGGCAGCTCTTAGTTTACAAAGTGTTTATGAGGCAACCATTGCTATTATTACTATTGGTATTGTAGTTATGTACTCTTGGTTATATATAACATATACAATTTGCAAAAAAAAAATAGATAACCAACAAAAGTCCTAGTCCTTATCTGTACACTTTAACTGTCTATGTTTACTAGCTTACCCTTCAAGCCGTTTGCTCTTGGTGTAGATTACTTATAGGAAAGGATGAGTCACATGAATCTCAATAGTAACAATTCACTCATATGATATGTAAATACATAAAGCATGTAAAACAATCATTTATAAGCATCATTCATAACAATATTCATAACAACCATATGTAGTAATAACAACACACACAGAGCCTTACTGCTCCATTACCATAGTGCTTGGCAATTTTGGACTTATTGCCCAAGGCACTATGTGTAATATCCCTTATTTTGGGCCTAAAAGCTTGAGAATAAGTTTGAATCAAGTAGACTACTAAGCCCAGTTTAGAAAGAATCCCATGAATGTCCAAAAGATAGAATGAGTTTTATGGCACAATATGATTCAGCCCTTTGAGTTGAGACCGAGTCTCCTGATTCCATGTGGCTTAATGCGTATAAGTAGTTGGAAATAGGATACTGGTGTATAGGCACTTAGCCATATTTGGCGCCATTTAGTGGCACCTCAAGCATATGTGGCGCCAACTGGGTTCCACGTCCATAAAGTGCTTTTAAGGTGGCGCAATGAGAAGTTGCCTTTTGTAGCTATAGTCAGATGCAATTTGTAGGTGTCTATGTACACTTGGTGTGCCATAAGACATACAGGCTCACATGTGGCAATTTTTTACGTATGTAGCACCATCTTATGCAACACAGGCACATATGTGGCATATTCTTGAAGACATTGACATATGTGACTAATTAGTCAGAAAAAATATGCCAGTATAGGTGTGTACATGGCATTTTCAGGGTAAGTGCATGTACCTTGCGTTTTTGAAGAGACACCAACTTGGTGTTAGTGGTCTAGGACACCTAGGCATGTATGTGGTGAAATCATGAGGCATAGGAGACACATAGCAACAATCAAACAAACGTATGACACGCGTCGCAGAACCGAGCAGTTCCATATCAAAAAGTAGCTTTATTAAAGTATCTTTTGACTTTCTCCCCTAATTAACCAATCATACAATGACATTTATAGTTATCTGTCAGATATATATTGAAAAGGTAGTGCAATCCACCAGTCTCAAATCTGGCTAAATACCTATTTTCCCAAACACTATATGGGAAGCCAAATGAATCATCAGACTCCCTCTCCCCTAACCAATGAATTTGTCCAACCATGAGAGAGGGGAAGGGAATACAGATTTTAGGAGTTGTACCGAGTACCCTACAGTGTTAAGAAAGAGCATCTGGTACACATGATTGTCAAATGCCCAGTAAATTCCAAAAAAGAGCACCCGGCACCTTAGATTTTTAAGCATGTGACACATGTCATTAAAATATCTTCCAACTTCTCCAAACCTTATGAATTTCAAGTAGCCATTAGAGTTGAGAGGAAATATCACAAAAAATTCAAGAGAAAAAGAAAGAAGAGAGAAGTTTCATGTTCTTGAGTTCATCAGCCGATTTGAAGACTGAGGTCACGTTTCTAGCCTCTAAAGCCTTCATAAATCTTCTTCTACTCATCGAGAACTATGTTTTTACGATTTTGGATTTATGATAAAAGGTGTTTGGTGTCATATTGTTTGTAGAAGTACTGCCAAAATCAAGAATCTATCGTAGAGTTGAGTAGAGGTAATCGTTATCTTCTATTTGAATATAGTGTCTTAATGTATTAATGGGTAGTTTTGAACTTATAAACCCCTTAGGGTTTTGGCCAAGAGAGGGATTTTGGGCTTTAATGGGGGTTTGATGATGAACATGATCTTAAATAAGGTTTAAGGATTGTTAAGAACATGTTTTGAGGTTGAAATTACAAGAACACATCTTTTACCAATTAGGGTCAAATTTGGCCTACCTTAGTTATTGGGGTTGGATTTGGATTTTGATAAATTTGAGGTTGTAAATGGATTCTATGACCAAAATATTTTAGGAATAGCATGTGGATATGATCTTTGGATGATTGGTTAGAAAACCCTAATTTGGAATTCAAAGTTTTAATGTTTGATTCTGCCAGATTTGAGTCAGATTACTTGTAAGTTGTTTTTGATTGGTCAAAACTTTTCCAACGACTGTGATTTTTTATAGGTTGTTAGTGGACATCCTAGGCTTTCCAATGATATATAGTATGTGCCATTTAGCTTTGTCAATTGAGAGTTATGATCTGTAGAACTTGAGGTACAAACACTGGAATGCATTTTGAGGTAGTAATGTTTGTCAAGAATTATTGAGGTTTTTAACCTATATTTAGCACTGAGTGGTATTTTTTTCTTAAAATAGGACTTACAGATATTTCTATAGGACTTAGAACCAACCCATTTAGAATTTTCTATATTAAGTTATGAATTTTAAAAGTTAGGTGTCAAATCTGCCAGATGAGGGTAGCCTACGGATTTGAGATACTTAAAGAGATTTGTAGCCAATTTGACTCTAAAGGATAAAGACATGTATTTAAAGCTAGTGTAGCCCCATTTATTGTCTATTTGACCTAATGTACTAGATTAAAGAGATGCCTAATGTAATATCTCAGATTTTGGGCCAGGAGACTTGAGGATAGGCCTATATCAGGCAGATGACTAAGCCTGGTTTGGGAATAGTCCCAATAATGATGAGGGATAGAAAAACTCTTAGGGATTATATGATTTGGAACTACTGAGAAGAGGCATTATTGTTTGAGGTAGTATGATTAAAGTGTTGGTATAGATGGGCACAGGACCCATATGCGATGCCATTTGGTTTGAAGAAAGATGCCACCCAACTATGTCATGAAGTATGGGATAAGTTAATTGAGTAAAGTATGTCGATATGTGAGTGCACATGGCATTTTCAGGGTAGACATGAATACCCTGCGTATTTAGAGTAAACACTGGTGTATGGTGCCATATGGGGCCCACACACATAGACTCTAACATGGCATCATTTGGTAAGCCTCGATATACGTAAAGTAAGCAATGATGTTAAACTTTTGTGTATGAAAAAGGAGAAGAGGACACATGTCTCTTCATCATGAGAGTCATAAAGTGACTTTTGTGTTGGCACTCTTAGGAGGTGCCACCTAGCGTTTGAAGTTAGGGAAATCCACCGATCTCTGATTCGATCACCCGACTAACTTTCCCAATCACTGAACCCCAGAGCTGAGGAATATTCCCAATCATCATACCCTTACTTTCCCTGGCAAGTTGGACGGCTAAAGGCCTAAGAAAAGAGGCGGACCACTTTATTAATGCAAGTGACACGTGCCACCATTTGATTGGATTACCGAACAAGTAGCACCATAAGATTTTGACACATGGTGACAACTTTTAAGACTTATTAAGGGCCTTATAATTTGGGCCAACTGCCCAAAATAAATCAGAAAAGTCGCCAAAAATATCACAAAATTGGTAGAGGAGAGATATAATGTGAATAGTAAAATTTCCTGACTTCAATCCATTGAAACACTACTGAATCGGCATGTCCTCTCAAAATACTCTTCACAAACCTTCTTCTACTCATCATAAGCTTCATTTCTACGATTTTAGAATTTTGTTTGGAGGTGTTTAGTGACTTCTTGCTAGTCGTAGTACTACCAGATTTCTGAACCAGTTATGGAAACGAGTAAAGGTAAGGATAGGCTTCATTTTGAACCAATTGGTTTATTGTTTGGATGAGTTTTCATAAGGGTGGGGTACTATTCATGATTTTGGCCAGGGGATATTTTTTATGTTTAGTCACGTATTTATAGTTAAATAGTGATTTATTATGATATTGGACCAAGTTGTTAGCCAAAATTTTGTTTTGGTAATTTTGGCTTGAAAGGGGATCTATTTGGTCAGTGGGTGTAGAGCTTTATGATTTTGATGATTTTGATATTCCCATTGTGTTTAGAATGCAAACCTATGTGGGAATAGATAGTCCTGATTGTAAATTCTAGAAATATATACTACAAAGTTGAAATGCTGCCAGTGTGTGTTCTATGCAAGGCAGATTGTTTACATAACCTTTTTAAAAAGGCAAATGATCTCCAAAAGTTGTGAAACTTTCTAGCAATTAAGTAGACATGTCAAGCTTTAATTTGATATGTCATTTGTGTTATTTGGATGTGTGTGCTGGGAGTTCTACATTTTCAAAGTTTGGTCTAGATAACTGGCAAATTCTAGGGCTAGTGATCACTTAAGTGAGATGTTGTATTGATATGGGTCCATAAGTGTAATGGCTATATTTTTTCCTAACATTAAGTACTTCTTTACAATATAGGAAACTCCCCATAGGGTTTGAAAATATATACAAAGTGTTCAAAAAGAACCAAAAGTACAGTTTTACATAACAAACAACAACTTTTGCGTACATCGAGGCCTTATACACTGGTAACTATTGCCTTGCCCCTTGAGCCGCTAGCTTCAGCTGTAATGTTTGTATTGTTGAAAAAGGGTGAGATTCGAGCGAATCTCAATAGTAACATGCATTTCAAACATACAAAATGTGAAAATAAATATGCCATGCACCATGTTATATGAAATGATAGAATGTTGTGAGCACACTGTCCAAGGCCAAACGACAGTTGAACTTAGCTTAACCCTATGTCAACCCTGGCTTAACCATGTGCCTCTGTTAGGGTCATAGAACACAACTAAGCAAATATGTGTGTCTAAGACACTATGTTCATGTTACAAAAGATGGCATACACAAACATACAATAATCACATATTATATGCAAGAAAATTTATTACTTGACTCCTTTTTTGATTCATCAGTCCATCCTAAACTTTGGTTCTAGCTCTGAAAATTTCCAATTCCTACAAAAATTAGAGTTATAAGTAATTGATTATTACTTGTACTATTACTGCCTTAAAATCAAATTTTGCTAGTTATCTAGTGCAATTATAACAGTTTTTGAATAGTACAATTATGCACAATGCAGTTTCACTATTTCCAAAAACTTGCACATTTTCAATCAACTTTGAAAACTCATAACTAATTCTAGAAAATTCCAAATTGATTGATTCAAAAGCCTATGTGAAGCTCTTTGAGTCTATTTTGATGAAAAAACTACCCAAAGCTAGCACTAGTATCACATTTTTCCTAGAAATTAACAAAGTTTCCCCTGTTCCAGATTACATTCAAGACACAAGGCACAACTTAAAAAATCCATATCTTTTAGTATACAAGTCCAAAAATTACAAACTACCTATCAAATTAAATCTCTACATCTCTACTTTATCTTGGAAAGTTTCATAGCATTTGGACTAGATTTTCCAACAAAATTCACTGTACCATAACACTGTCTCCAGTGAAACAAGCAAACAGCATGTACTTTAAACTTCTAAAATTCAAGATTTGCATACAACCATCCAAAAATTATGAACACAAGAATTTCCATACAATTTTCCCTTATAAATCCAATAGAAACATAAAAATTATAAAATTCCAACTCATTCATATGGTCTTTCATCATAACAAAATATAGGTTCTTAGGAGGGAAAGTGTGTTTTCTTGATTTCTCTTTGATTAATCACTTCCTTTTCAATTATAATCATCAGATTAACTACTTAAACATTACACAAACAGGATCCATAGAAATTTTGGTAGTATGACATTCTATGGTTCATCATCCCAAATTTACAAACTAAGGAAAAGCCAAGCCAAATTCCACAACCACAACCACAACCACAACAACACCTTATAGCACAAGAAGATCAAGTTTATGAGATTACTTTTTGATTTCTTGGCTCTCTCTCTAGGATGACACTATTTACTCTCTCTCTTCCCTCTTGATTTTACTTGTTAAACACGATTTTCAAGGATTTAGAAGGCTTAAAAACAAGGATTTCATAATCTAACCTTGGATTTTTGCCTTCTTGAACCCTCTTAAACTCTTGTTCTCTTGAAGCTCTCTCTCTCTCTTGCTTCTTTTTTTGGATAAAAATGAAGGCTACGAAAGAGATGAGAATCTTTTAAAATATCACTTCATCTCTCTTAGAAATATATTATTTTAAGGTAATTCGCACAAGTGTTTTTACTTGGGCTTATCTCTATGTAACTTGGCATAATTATTCCCTTTGCTTCTTGACTAAATTTCTTCCCTTCTTTTTAGCCCAAAAAGACACCATAGAGGGGTTCCAAATGAATCAAATGGGCCTCTTCAATGGCCTCTTGAAGTTATCATGTACTTAGCCCTTTAATTACCTCTTGTCTTTGACTTTTCAAACTTCCATTTTTAATTTGCTTCATCATTTCACTTGGCTCAAAATAATGACACATGACACCATTAGCTTCAAGTATTATTATTTCCTCCTAATTTTCCTTTTTAAGAGATAATATTAGGGAGAAAGGAAAATAATAATTGCCTCTTGCATTATCACAATTCTCTCTCTTCAAATAATTAATTAATACTCCTTTTTACTCTTTGACTTTTCAAACTTCAATTGCTTGGCCAATATTTCTTCATCTCTTGCCTCAATGTGAGCCAAGTGTCTAGTATCCCTCTTGCCTCTCTTGTTGACTAAAAGTTGCCTTAATTATTGGATAAACATAAGAGCTTCTTACTTTATGGCCAACTTTGCTCTTACATTTTTTTCTAATTTCACATATTGCTGGAAATCTGGCAGAATTTTCATCAAACTTTGAAAATTAATATCTAATTGTACAAATGTCTAATTGGTATGGTTCCAAAGGCTATGTAACTCTTATTAAGTTTGTTTTCAAAAAAAATATAGCCTTTAACCAACTGGAAGCTCATAATTCCCAGAATTCCCATTTTTAGACGTTGTAATGGAAACTTGCCAGTTTCACTATGTTAACTTCAAAAATTCATAACTCTTTGTGTACAACTCTGAATGACTTATATGACATATAAAATTATAGCTTGATAAGTCTAATTTCAGTCTAGAAAATATCATAGGCATTGGACATCATTTGCTTATTTAAAAATGTCACGCAACAAGACTGCTAAATAGGGAAACTCATTGGCACCAAATTCAAATGTTTACAATTTGTATTCGAAACATACTCATGTTGTGTATGACCACTAATTGAATTGTTTTATCATTTCTCGTGCTCTTGAATGCACCATTTTATTCCACTAAATATGTTATTACATCAAGGGAACATTGGTGATGAAAATTGGGATGTTACATATGTGATATGATTGTATGATAGGTTGCATTGGTTTATCAATCCTTATATGAATTGGGTAGTCGTAATTTCTTGCTATAGGCTGCTTATGACTTGTTGGTTAGTATAGTCATTGGCCCACTGCCAGCTTCATATGCGCCTACAAGGTCGCATACAAAAATAGCCTAATACGAGCTATAACATCCAGATTTATCGAATCTAAGATATGCCTAGATTTAATGAATATAATGGTTAATTTAGGGTGGACGAATATGTGTGTATATATATTCAAAAAGGAAATTCATAATATTATATATACATATATGTATTTTCGAAGTATATATATATGTATATTATATATGATAATAATATTATTTTGTGTTAGTTTTAAATATATTTTTATCTGATAAATTAAATTTAATAACTAACATGATAAAAATATAATATCTAGGATTTAATTTATAAAGATAAATTAAATCTATTTCCATTGCTCTTTATTCAGATTAAATAAATAGGTTTAATTAAAACTATTGGACGGATTTTAATTAAACCATATTTATTGAATTTGCTTATCAAAAGACAATTAAGTGTTGATTGATATGATATGGATTTTGAAATTAATTAATTTTAATTTAAAAAATCTAATATCCATCATAAAATAGAAAGTCTTGACTAGTTATTTAAAAGGGTGAGTTAGGGTTTTTTACGGGTGATGAAAAAAACAAGATAGAGAGCCATGAGAAAAGAAAATACTAGAGAGAGACGTTAGATACTAGTAGAGGGAGCTAATTCGAGTTATTAGCTCTTAAGATCGAAAAGAAAGAGCTAACATATAAGAAAGGTATGTTTCTCTACTACTTGATTTAAACATCGTTAACAGATCCACATTCAGGATTGGAAAAATTTTTTAATTTTAATTTTCCATGTGCCTACCAATCCTAATAGTGGCATCAGAGCCAGATCAATTGTACGCTTAAGTTTAGTTTGAGGTTTTGTCTCGATTATAAATTGTATATGTGATATATAATTTGTATGTGATATATTGCTTTGGATTCAATTGATGGTGATTAATCGAGAAGGATAGGAGACTAAGGAAAACTTGGCCTGGCTTTGGTATTCTTGTGTTATGGGGTTGTTAGATTCAAAATCTCATGGGCAGCATGTTAAGTTAAAACATGTGGGGATCTCTTACATGAAATGCTAAGGATGAATAAATTAAGAAGATTCATAACTGTTCTTGGAAATATGTGATGCCTCTACTGCTAGTGTCAAAAAGCTTGAAAATCAAGCAAAATTTGAGGAAGCTAGCATATAGAAGCCAACCATACTAAGTGAGCATACCTCTGCCTTTCTGGTACTTATAGGATCATTTTCATTAAAAGTTAGGATCACTCTTAATTTCAATAAGGAATTAGCGGGACCGTCGTGGCTAACTATTCATAGCACGACATAATTATAACATTTATTGCTTTTCATATTGTATGAATTGTTATTTGTTGTGGTTTTAATTTCTAAAATTGTTTAGGCATGGTGAACAATATGGCTCTAGTTTTACAAGGGTTATAAATTTTTTTTAAATACGGCCTGCTTGCCATGCCTTCCTCTACATAGTTTGGATGTACATTCTCTTCTTATCTAACTCCCCTCGTATGTTTAAACAAGGTTTCTCATTGTATTTTTCTTTTCTTACTAGAGAGGTCATCTGTAATCCCCTGCCTTATAAATAGTAATTTTGATTCGAAAATGCAAAATTAAGATAAATTAGAGACCAACGGATGATAAAATTTTGTCTTTAATCCTATCCTTGAGATAAGGTTTTACAAATTTCTTTTAAAATCAGTTTAGCCTGGTCTCCTATTCATATTTTGAATATATCTACTTTGTGCAGTTAAATTACATTCATGCATATCAGAGTGTATAGTAAAAGTCCCAACAACCCCCAAGTTTCATTTATATATATACTAAGGGTTTATAGTTCCCATATAGGGGATTACACAAAATTATGCCCACATTTACAAAATATACAGTGATCCCCAACCAAAATCGATAACCAACATTCCAAAATCAAATGACCCCACATAAGTCCTAGCTGCCCTTGGTCGTCTCCTTTCCCTTGGAGCCACTTGCCCCATCTGAAGGTTAGTCAATAAAAATAATGAGATTCAAAAGAATCCCATAAGTAACAAATCACTCATACCATACATAATCACAAAGCATGCAATGACATCATCACACAGCATAGTAGCACAAAACACAACATACTAGCTATCACATATACACATAATCACATAGTCTCATCCCCCGTATCTCCACCGCCCTGAAGGTACGGTCCTCAATCAGAATCATTGGTGGGCCGCAGGTGAATGATTCACAAATAGCCTTTTGGCTTTCACATATAGCCTTACGGCTTCCACATAGTCACATAGTCTCATCCCCTGTATCTCCACCGCCTCACAGGTACAGTCCCCCCACTGAAACAACTGATGGGCCACAGGTAAAGGACTCACAAACAATGATAAATCAAACATACAGTGTATCACATATAGTATAAGGGAAAGCATCACTACCTTGTTCT
This sequence comes from Inga laurina, assembly GCA_963855925.1. Lineage (NCBI taxonomy): Eukaryota > Viridiplantae > Streptophyta > Magnoliopsida > Fabales > Fabaceae > Inga > Inga laurina. Next base: position 20,699,783 of record OY979712.1, read on the forward strand.
TTCTTGGTGTGCTCCGGCACAGTCTGTTCATGAATAGGGAAAATATCAAAGCCTATAAACCAAAATCAAGGATGACAAATTAATCCTTATTCCAAATTCTTACTGTCATAATACGTAAAGTTGGCTATCATTTGAACTCTTTAGGTAGCTACTAGAAGCCTAGACATATGCCTAAAGGGTTGGGAGAACTACACCAAAGATCTTTTTGTCATAAGTATAACATTGATTTTTGACCTATATACTCAAGTGAAGAAGATCTTACTCGAGTGATATCAAAATTTGCACTCGAGCTTGGAAGCTTACTCGTGCGAGTGCTTTCCTGAGAGTAACCACAGAGGCAAAAAGTGATCACGGAACTGAAGTCCTAACTACAACACTCTAGTGGTAGCCTCTTGCTTACGGAGTCCTACCAAGTAAGACACAAGAGGTGACTACCTAAGAGCAAAGAAAACCCTAGAACAAGAAGTGCACTCGAGCACTAGTTCAGACACTCGAGTGATGGCATAACACTTGAGGGTGCTATGATACACTCTGGAAAGATGTCCTACAAGTGACAACCTGAGACACAGCCTCATAGTGTAAAACACATGCATACTCGAGTGAGACAAGATGCACTTGAGTGATAACACATATCACTCGCAAGTGAGAAAATGCACTTTTGCTTTCTAGTATAGAAGTGTGATTGAAAACTAAAGAAAAAGAGAAAACATGATGTTGCACTCGGTGAGACCCCACCAAATTTTCATAAGGAACACATTGAAAACACCAAAACAACCAAATTCTCATTCTAACAATAAGCTTTTATTTTGGACACAACATTCCCATACATTAACCAATTGCACTAATTTTCCTTCCAAAATTCCAAACTAACTCTAATGACACAAAAACACAATATGCCACCAATTCCACTACTATACACTAGCCAATTCATGAATTACAAATTATACCAAAATCAGGGCAAAAATCGCAAATTCCAAAACTTAACTAATGGTCTCAAGATTTAAGTCAAAATGCATTAAATACTCACCTCTAACTCCTCCCAAGGTTGGTTCCTTGATTCTTCAACTTTTAAATTTCTTCAAGTACCCAAATTACCCTCTTTCAAAAATCTAAAACCATAGCAATGAAGCTCTCATCACTATGATCATCATTAAAGAAGATAAATTGAGCATACAAGACTATTAACAAAGCCAAATACTCACCTTTCACTTTCTCTTTCCTTCCCAAGCTTGGCAAAAATGGAGGCAAGTGAGAGAAGAGAATAATGATGAAATAGATTTTTCTCTTCCCCATGCATATTGGCCAACCTTGAGGGAGAGAAGAGAGAAGGAAAGAGTTAAAAATTTGACTTTAATCCAATAGCTCTCATGTTGCCAAATGTCAAGATCTTGTTCCTTCTTCTAAGAGCACACATAAGCGCAATAACACATGATTCCACCTTCTTGCTCAATGAATCTCAACCATTGATCTTTGAGTTACCAAGGAGTTTTCTCTTTGGTAACTGACCCATTAGTCAATAACTTTCCTTTTCCCATTTTTCCCCTGATTAAGGCAATTCCTTACCAAACTACCACCAAACACATTTTATCATTCTTTTCTCTCAACTATGCGCCCTCCCCAACACTAGGGTTCATTTTAAGCTTTGTCCCCATAATTAAGCTTAAATGCAGGGTTTATGCACTAATTGAAACACATTCGATCAAATTTCACATCATATCTCCAAAAGTGTTTATTTAACAATAATTACATCCACTTTTGAAGTCATTAGCCCTTAATCCCACTTTTGGGGCATTACATCATCTCATTGGCTTGAGAGGATTTAGGTTAGGTGAGCCATATTGTGTCACGTTTAAATTATGTTTCTTTTGATTAGATCATTACATGCATGTTTTACATATATATGTATATTTGTATGAGATACAATTGCAATATATGTATTCATATAAACAACATAATTAATTAAGCCCTTCAAATGAAATCTTAAGTCATAATGCCGTCAATTAATGAATACTTGTCAAAACCTAGATCGCTTAATTATAAGTTCTGTTAAAGTAGATGCATTTAAGTTATATTGGTGAGACAAGCATGAGTGATGGTCTACTCACAAAGATTCATTATTGTTTTGACTTAATTGAGATTAAAAAAATGGTTTTGGACCTCGAGGCTTAAACATGCCAAATCATATGATGATCAAATCCATTAAAGATCTAAGAGTTACGTGTGATATAATTGGTAAAGAGGTTACTTACCTAAATAACTTGATTTAAGTGTCCTGCCAAAGCAGACTTAAATTTAAGTGAAATATAGATCTTAGCCTACTAATTATTACCTTGAGGGTTGTTAATTTAGTAGGAGATTACAAACCAACTTTGCATGTTTTATTGTAGAATCATATCAACTAGTAAAGATATAATATCTAGGATTTAATTTATAAAGATAAACTAAATCTATTTCCTCTGGCTCTTTATTTTGATTAATTAAATAAGTTAAATTAAAACTATTGCGCATATTTTAATTAAACCACATTTATTTAGTTTGCTTATTAAAAGATAATTAAGTGCTAATTGATATGATATGGATTTTGAAATTAATTAAGATTAATTTTAAAAATCCAATATCCATCATAAAATAGAAAGCCCTAATTAGTTATTTAAAAAGGTTGAGCTAGGGTTTTCTATAGGTAATGAAAAAAGTAAGATAGAGAGCCGTGAGAAAATAAAACTCTAGAGAGAGACGTTGGTGGCACTAGCATGTTGTTTGTTTTGGATTTCTATTCATGTGGATAGCAGTAAAGGAAGCTGATCTGAGTTGTTAGCTCATTGAGATTGAAAAGAAAGACCTAACACATAACAAAGGTATATTTTTCTACTACTCGATTTAAACGCCATTGATAGATCCACAGTCGGGATTGGGAAAATTTTTAGTTTTAATTTTCCACTGTGCGTACTATTCCTAATAATATGACCATCAAAGCCCTAAATTAGTCTCTTGATTGAAACTCTAGAGGGTTCATAACTTTATAAAAATTCATCAAAACATCAAGACACTATACTCTAATTGAAGCTTATGATTACTTCTAGTCAATTTTACGATCGATTCTTGATTCTGGCAGAACTTCCACTAACAATATACCACCAAACACCTCTGATTAGAAAGCTGGAACCTACAAATGTAGCTTGTGATGAGCAGAAAAAGATTTGTGAAGTTTTTATAGGCTGAAAAAGCAAATTCATAGTTCTGATTTTTTCCTTATTTTTTGGAGGCTGCATGAAATTCATAAGACTTAGAAGAGTCTTAGATAGTTTGATGATGACACTTGTCTAAGTGTAAAAATCCCAGGGTGTCGGCGCTTTTTCTTGAACTCTGGGGTGCTAGGTGCTCCACTTACTCAGGGTGCCCAGTGCATCTTTTTGAAACCTATCTCCTCTCTATCTTGTAACCCCGTCACCGTAATTACATCCGAATTACGAAATTTAAGTGAAATAGAGACCAATAAAACAAAATAACAATTTATGATCCCACATCCAAGTGATGGGGTATTTCAAAAATCAGTTCTAAAACATACTTAATCCTGGTCTCACATTCATGTGCGGATATAACTACTTGAGAAATCAAATCACATAAGAAATATCAGAGTGCGGAAACTAAAATCCCGGCAAAACCCCAGGTTCATTTACATATATTTATATCATGGGTTTACAGGTTCCTAAAATGGGGATTACATATCCAAAATATTCATTTACATTCTCATGTACACTTGGTAATCCCAAAACCAAAATAAGGATAACCAACTACCACTAAGTCTCAGAGTAATCCTAACTACTCCTGGTTGTCCGCTTCCCTTTCGAGCCACTCGCCCTGTCTGAAAAGGTTAGTCATATGGAAAGGGTGAGATTCTAAAGAATCCCAGTAGTAACAACTTTTTCATACCACATGCAATCACATAATATGTAAACAATTCATCTCATATCAGCAACACAAATTACACTCCACCCTCATCCCCTTTTACCGCTGGGAAGGCACACCGTCTTAACCCGAACCGTTGTTAGTGATTCAGGGACTATTGGCGTGGCAGCGCATACGAATAGCCTTACGGCTCACATATAGCCTTTTGGCTTTCACAAATGGCTCGTCGGCCTTCACAAATAGCCTTTCGGCCCACAATTAGCCTTTCGGCCCACATAATCACATATACACACCCTAACCTCATCCCTTTCTACCGCCGGGAAGGCGCACAGCCCTTACCCGAACCGTTGTTAGCGACTCAGGGACTATTGGTATAGCGGTGCTTCCACAATTTTCACAAACATGCAGCATACGAAATCCATTTCATCTCAATGACATTGAACACATACAATGTATCACATAAGATATAAAGAAAGAGTCACTACCTGTATCTTTCCTGACTGGCTCCAGCACCGTGGCCTCACGAGGACGACAGATATCAAATCCTATATCAATTAGGGAGAACCAATCAATCTCTTTTCCAAATGTATATTTCAATAATACTCTAAGTTGGTTATCATTTAGGACTCTTTAGGTGACTATTAGAGGCCTAAACATATGCCTAAAGGGTTGGAAGAACCTACCCAAAAGACCCCTTTTTAGAAGACAAAACACTGATTTCTGACGGTCTCACTTGAGTGAAGACGACCTCACTCGAGTGATGAGTGCTCGTGCTCGAGTGAGACCATTCTCACTCGCGAGTGCTTGGCCGAGAGCAACCTTCACAACCCAAAAGTGCTCGCATCACTCGAGCAAGAAGCTCTGTGCTCGAGTGATGGCCCAAATCATGCTCGAGCACCTGAAAGCACAACGCCTCGAGTGACAACCCGAGAGCACCAACCCACACCAGAAGCACAAGCTCACTCGAGCATGACCCCCAGTGCTTGAGTGAGACGGCTATGCTTGCAAGGTCAGAGCACACTCTTGGCATCAGCCCGCAAGTAAAGACCCGAAAGAAAGCCTTCACTCTGGACTCGCACCATCACTCGAGCAACCCAAGTTCACTCGAGCACGTTTTTCCCTCACTCGAGCACAAGGCAATACACTCGAGCATTATTCATAAAACCCAGACGAACTCGAAGCAGAAGAGGGAAAAACTCACGCATCACTCGAGCACATTCTTCCTCTGCTCGAGTGATGTGTATCAGAGACCAAAAAACGCAGAAAAACCAGAAAATGCCAAATGGTCAAAATCATGCCCAATGGTTCCCAAACTCCTCTCAAACTCATACATTTCAAGCACTAACTAGGGAACACAATGGCAACTCCAAAGACACCCCAAAAACCACTTTGACGACAATCAAACACTAAGGTCTCTATGATACACCATATCCAAATTTCATTCCACTTAATTCCAACATTCCAAATCATATTCAATACTTAAATAACTCCACAATAACTCATTTCTAACATCAAACACAATGAAACTCCTAAAATCCACATTTGGTGCAAATTAGGGCAAATTTCCAGATTTTCACAAACTTACCCAAAATCACAAACTTTATATATACAAATGCACTAAAGGCCTACCTCTTCACTTTGCCCAATCCAGGATCTTGATTCTCCAATCTTCCAATTTCGGCTCACACACAAATCACCACTTCTCAAGATTCTACAACCATCATAATGGAGTTCTCAATGAGATACACAATATTAGAGAAGAGGTTTTGAGCAAAGGAGGTTCATTTCTTACCAAAGATCAAGCTTTTCTTCTTCCTTTCCCTTGCTTGTGCGCCAGAAATGGAGGAAAAAGAGAGAGAAAATGGTGAGTTTGAAGGAGATGATGATGAGATGTCACTTCCTCCCCTAGTCACACACACAACAGAAAATGAGGGAGAAAGGAGAGAGAAAAGTGCCAATTTGTCCTCTAGTGCCTCATCCCATGGCCACCATCTTGCCACTTGTCACAATCTCACACATTCCTTCAATGAGCTCACAAAATCACAACACATAGGATTCCGACCCATGGTCAAGGAATCACAACCCTTGATCTTAAATACCACACATATTTATTCCAAAATTCACATTACATTAATTCCAAAAGTACTTAATTACACTAATTACCATAATTATCAAAGTCATTAGCCCTAATCACAAATCGGGATATTACACATCTCACATATCTTAATCGACTTTAGGGTCTAGGGAAGAGGAAGTCAAATGATTTCATCTGGCTTCCATCTTCGATGTTTAGGAAAATTGGGTATGTGGATGAACCAGTGATCGACGAGTTGTCCAGGCTTTTAGGACATGTGGCATCACAGGGGCAAGTTGGGCTAGGTAGCGCTTCATAATTGGTCAACAAGGAGGAAAATTCAAAAAGTGGCTTTAATAAAGCACTTTAATAAAGCTACTTTAATAAAGCTACTTTATTAAAGTTACTTTTAGTAGAGTTTGCTTGATTTGGCTCCACAGGCCTCAAAAACTGCCATGTGTGAGCATGTGTGTTTTATGGCACACCAAGTGTACATAAACAGTGTAACTTTCATCCGACTACCAATACACAAGGCAACTTTTCAATGCGCAACCTTAAAGCGACTTTATAGATGTAGGACCCAGATGGCACCACATATGCCTTGGGTGCCACCAAATGGGCCAAATATGCCTAAGTGCTCATACCGTTTGATATGATTTGTTTTGATGATGTCAAATATAGATGTCAAATATTAAGAGCAAAAAGTTTGTACTAAGTTTATACAATATATCTATCTGCTACATCGACTAACTACTATGTTTAATGTCAAATATCTTGTAGATTAGTCAAGCAAAGAAAGAAGATATCTAGTTGGGTTATAAAGAATGATCGCCAAGAGGAAAAACAAGAAGAAAGAGATTGTAGAAAGAAGAACTTGCAAGATCAAATGAGAACATCAATATTCAAGCTCTTAGAAGTGATACTGGAGGTTTCTATATCATATGAAGGTTGGAATGGGCTAATTCAAAGCTAAGATAACTTAAATGGAAGTTATGGAACTTCCCCGAGTTGTTACCTTGAGTATTGGCTTTCTATCAAGTTTTAGAAGGCATCACTTAAGTGATGAGCACTCTATTGTACTCTTTTTTTTGTTCAGCATGAAAGAGCTTTGGTGTATTGGCCACATCTCTCTAACCATATGTTGGATTTATATGAAACTAGTTTCATATGAAACTAGACTCTTAACACGTCAAAAACACACCAGAATCACATTCAAAGGAGTTCATATGAGAAAGATATGATCTTTGGAAAATGTCATTTAATTCAGCCTCATATTTTAGAATAGCTTCGATATTTTTGGCATAACTCTCAAACTATACATTGGAAGCTAAAACTAGTGGCGTATGAAACTAGACTTAAAGAGAATTCCATGGATAGGTCATGGGTCATATTTGGAGTTACATGCTAAGAGTTATGCCTTTCGGAATTTGATACTTATGAATTGAGAGACTATCTACAGTAATAGTCACTACCTAGATCATAACTTTTAGAATACAATGAGTTTAGAGCTATATCTTGTTGCATTGGAATGTAGATGGCAAAAGCTTTTTGATAATAGGTTATTGCCATATTTGGATTTAAAATAGATTAGATTACTCGAGTAATCACTCGAGTGATGTCTTAGAATCACTCAATTGACCACTTGATAAAGTTGATAAAAGCCTCTTATACTCTCTGCCACGTTTTGAGGGGCCACTTGAGTGATGCAATAGACAATGTTTCATAACAATGAAAAACCATAGGAATGATTGTGCAACCCACTCTTCTTGCTTCTAATCACTTTAACACTTCATTATTTTAGTGTTTGATGTATTTCTCCCGAAATACAATGAAGGGATGATGTGAAGAAACAAAAGGTGACTTTTATAAAAGTGGAGCATCCACCAAATATAATGGCTAGTTTTCAAATACGAAGAACAGTCGAATGAAGCAACAGAACTCTAATGAACAATTGCTTACAATGATCATCTACTACAATTCAATTATAAATATGGAAGCATTTAAAGAAGAGATAACAATAACAAAAAATATGCTCAGATCATGAAGCGTCCACTCCTACCTGAATACTCTCTATTTATCTACCTTTGATATCACTTACCTTAGAGAAAGAGATTATTTGTATTGTACTTCAGTATTCATCTTATTCACTTATGGGAGAGAAGATTGATTGTAATATTTTATCATCAAGGATGTATCCTTATGGGGTGTAAGGAGTAACTTGGTTGTAACTTTACAATGTGTAAGGGGAAGTAACTCTATTAGAGATTTGTAAAAGGCTTTACAAGTGCACAGCTAAACTTATGGGTTGTAAAGGCTTTTCTTGTGCCTGGATTAAACAAGAAGATAGTGGAGAAATCTTAGGAGGATCCTAGGGACTGGACGTAGGTTTTCATGAATTGGACCGAACCAGGATAAACCATAGTTTGCATACTCTCTTCCTTAAGCTCTTATATTTCTAGCATATATTAATTGTTGATTTATGATTTATTACTTTCATACTTATTACTCTCATTAAGATGTGAAAATTTTTTTAAAGTTCATAAGTTATTATCAAACACCCAATTCACCCCCTCTTGGGTGTCAATCAGTTCTAACATATGGTATCAGAGCTGAACTTTTGTTTAAAGGACTTAATCATCTCTAGAATTTATATAGCTGATTTTAGGTGTTATATGCTTTCCAAAGGTTTTGACTCTACAATTCCACCTATTTTGAAAGATATTGATTTGGAGAGCTAGAATTACTAGTTTTATTAAAGTATCTGATTTTAATATGTGGAATCTTTTTACAAATGCCTTTGATTTTAAACCAAGAAAGGATCAGATAGAAAGAGAAAAGAAAATGTTTTTGTTGAACATTAAGGCAATGAAAATGCTGTATAGTGCTTTAACCGAAAATGATTTTGAGAAAACTAGATTTTACTTTACTACTAGAGATATTTGGGATACTCTTGATTCTATGTATACTTATAACAAGTGTGTTGAAGTTGAAAGTGTTGGTAGTTCATGTGAAACTATAAGATGTGCATCTAGGTGCATGAACAATTGGAAGTTGATGATAAACAAGGAGAAATCATAGAATACTTCCATACAGTCAACATAGATAGACAAGAAGAAGAGGATTCCTAAAAAGAGCTCATTATAGATGGACATGAAAAATCACTCTCTGGAGATCAAGATTAACTTAAGCTAAAAAGTTCCAATTCTTCTTGTGATTTTCATAAAACTGATTGTCAAAGTCTACATGTAATTGTTTTTCAACCAATTGTTGATTTTATTGAGAAAAGAACAAATGTTTTCAAATATAGTAGAAAGTTTGTTGGGAAGAAAGAATGTTCAAATAAAATCCATTGAGGTTCTACTCTCGTGACTAACATAATACTTGCATGATATCCCATAATGCATATCTTCATACAAATTTGCAATTATTATGGTAAATCTGGTCATATTTCTCACACATGTTGTATTACATTAGAAGAAATTTCCATATGAGAAATAAATATATTTGGATTCCAAAAGGGCATGAAAAGTTGAATGATAACAATCAAAGACTGAAGTATATGTGGGTACAAAAATGTCCATCTAGTACTTTATGTATACAGGATAATCCGAAAAGAAATGGACATAAGGGTAAAGAGAAGATGAAGTAGAAGGCAAGATGTTCTCATACACCAATTAAAAGGTTCATATCATCGCAAAAGAGAACTCTTAGAACATCTATTGTAGGAGCTACAGAGCATAACCACAGAAAGAAGCAATGAATAAAAGGAGTATATTTCACCTCAAGGAAGGGCTACCATAATGTACCATTTAACCACCTTGAGGAGAACAAGAAGAGGAGAATCTCTCATACACAAAGAAAGATGCAGTGGGTATGCAAAGGCAATCTTTCAAGCATCTAACGTAAAAGTAAACAATGGCAAAACCTCCTACACTATCATCTTGAATATTTGTTGAGGCTTATACCTTGTTACCAAAGGAATGAATATTGCACATATGTCCTCACAATCTTCAGAAAATGTATTCATAAAGAATCGCAATGTTCAATAGCTTAACACTTTATGTATATATTCATACTTCAAGAGAAAATATTTTTATACATAAAGTAATGTTTAATTCATTATGCTAAGTTTCTTCAAATTGACTATATTTTTAGAGCATGTGAATTATGATTCCTACAAGGTAACCATAAGTAGATCCAAATAAACCTGGACACGGAAAGAAGAAAAAGATATATATGCTTTTATAGGAAGAAGAAAGGAATGCTCAGTTTACGATCATTAAAACAGGGGTAAATAGAGGGTACATGAACTCTGAGTGAGAACTCAAGTTCATATTAAGTTATGGACTTAAACTTGAGTTCCAAACTTGAGTTCCAAACATACACTCAAGCTCACAACTTGTAGTTTTGGAGTGAAATTCAAGTTCAGGAAGCAAAAGTGTAGAAAAGCTTCATTCAAAAGGCATGGGTTACTCAAGTGATCTTGGAGGACTTGAATACAGAGAAATAAGGAGATTGAAACTAATTAGAGTGTCTACAAGTTACACTTAAGTCAGGTAAGCTTTTCAGTATAGGCAATTTTCTACAGAACTTGAGTATTGAGACTTCATATTAGTAATTTCAAAACTCAACCGTCATATCTTTCAAACTCAATTTGCATGTTCTTTTTGATCAAATACTTTAAGCATTGATATCAACTATCTTTGAATAACTGGTGTCTTGCATTTGAATCATTAGTTTGAATATTCTCAACTTGAAGTATCAAGATAGTCTCTGGGCCAGAAGCAAATTGATTAAACTTATATATGTCTATTAAGCTAATCCTGTAGTTATCTATATGACTATTGCTCTTTGGAAAATTCTCCAACATGTCAACTTTGATGATTAAAATGTTTAGTCGAACTTCAAAGTGAAGCTTTCTGGTATTTATATATACATATTTTATAACTATTGACATCTACCACTTTTAACATGAATATTGATTATAAACATGTTTCAAAAATGAGTCTTCCATGTATTCAAAATCTCAATTTCATAATTCATATTTATGATTTGAAAGAACATATGAGATTTTGAAACAAATTTGCGTATTTCATTCCTGGAAAACTTTATTTCATTCATAATTTATCATTTCATAAATGTTGGTCATTGTGGATAGATTATCTACTCTTTTGATCCAACTTACATGGATTGCATGAAAATCTTATCAATGACATATATTCTATATAAAGTGTATCAACAAATTGTCATTGATCTTTGAAAATCATGACTCTTGGTATCATTTGTTCATTACCCTTTTAATATGTAGTGGCTTGAATTTATTTAATTGGGTAAAATTATATTTTGGTATTTATTGGTTTATTGTACTCTTTGCTCAAATGTCATATGGTTTAATTATATAAGAGCATAAGAGTTGTTATGTCTAATACTGTGTGGACCTAAGAGAAGCTGAGTAACAAAAGAACATGTATATATACTTTTGTAGGAGTTGACCAAGATGGTTTACTTTTGGATACAAAGAACTGAGGCTAACAGAGTAAGTGTGACTGGCAATGTTATAGTGTGAGCAAAAATAGAACATATAGTATCACTTGAGTGATTACTAGAGTGACACCCCATCACTAGCAAGTAACTAGCTAGTGATACAGTCAGAGAAATAGAAAAAGGAGGAATACCTCTTAAATGGGCCTAGCAGAGATTTATTTCAGAGGAACTAAAGCCAAGAACAAGTATAGCCATAATGAGCCTTATTGCCTATCCTTATTGTCTCAAGGTGATCAAACATCTTTATTGTGATTTGGAACTAACAGAGTTGTTTAGATAAATACACTGAAATTCAGGAGATGTTGAAAACAACAATTAGAAATGAAAAGGTCACCATCTCTACCATAAAGATTAATAAGTGGATAAGGTATCAACAAGCCTCCCACTAGACCTTTCAAAGAATACGATAAACCTAAGATGTATAGAATCATCAAGCTCGGTGAGCCTATGGGGATTCTCAACTATAATCTTAACTCTATGTCTGATCTTCACAAAATTATATGGCACATCTAAACTAGAGCTATGGCAAACAAGGCTGATAACTTCACTCACTTCATCGAGAAGAGTTATCAAACAATGCCTATATTATCAACAAGGAGGAAAGGAACAGTGGACAAATCATGTCGTTCAGAGAACAAGAGGCACATATATACTTTTATAATACATACTCCAATGACATGCATTTATTTTGTATCTTTATTCCTTAATGCTAACAAAGAGCCCCTTGTGAGGACTTATATGGTTGAGAAGCTGCACATCCAAAAGGTGAATATAAACTTGTCATTAGTGGGGGTATTAGCTAGAGACAAAGAGCAAAACAAAAGGCACCTAGAGATGATGAAGCACAATACTTATCTAAAGCTAGATTACTTGGAGCTTCCTTTATTGGATCTACCATTCAAATAGACTGAGCTTCACTTGATGTTACCAATACGAATGAGAAGCTTATTAAAGTTGTGGAAGATAGACTCAGGAAGTTATGTGCTATGATGAATCAGAACTTCCAAATGTTCTTTTCTCAATACAAGAGGTAGAAAGGATAGGAGCTGAGACTTCAAGGATATATGAGATACACCACTTTGCTAGAGCTGGTCTCCCTAATCCTTCTTTCTTTCGTCCATCTATCTAGGGCTATCGGTATTGATCATATCATTAGACAGTAAATAGCCACGATACATCAATGGACTTTAGAGGACTATGACTCGAGTGATTATGACATTACTTGAGTGATGTATTGCATTCTTAATTAAAATTTGGAGTTGCATTACTCGAGTGACCAATTGAGTGATATAGGGTTATAGCCTTAAAACCCTAAATAACATTGTCATTTTCAAAACTTGATTTCTATCCAAATCTTTAGATCTTCATACTCATTTCCTCTACAAAATTTCCAATCGTTTTACAAATTCAGGAGAGTTATTAACTATATTCCTCATAACAATTTTCTTTTAAGCCATGCATTCATTAAGGTGAAGCTACATAGATATTTTCTATATTAAAAGCTTATCTCCTTTTATTTGAAGAAATTCCTTTTAGCATACTTATCTATATTCACTATCTCTTGATTAGTTTTGATGATAAGTTACTCTTATATTTTTCCTTTCATGATCTTAATTTTAACATATCATATAGAAAGGAACCATTTGTTATTTGGTTGAACTAACCATTCTATTTACAAGAAAGATTTAAATTTGGGACAGGAAAATTTGTTTTGTGCAAGTTCAATCCTCAACATACTACAAGAAGAATATATCAACTTTGAGGACAAATGCTTTAATGTTTAATCAAGGAAAATATATTGACTGCAACATTCAAAGTAACAAATACACATACCGATATAAATGAGCATTAAGCATACTGAACAGAAGCTCAACTCAATTAGAGAACCCTAGCAACAACATGAATATACATCAGAGTTGCACAGTAGAAGTGTGGTGAACACAACATCATGAACTAGCGTTGGCAAAGAATAAAGCAATGAACTTCATGGAGTGCTGCATCATTTTCCAAAAACTACATGAGCATTTCTAAACCTTTTCTCTTTCTATTTCGAGAATACATTTCATATCTTCAATTTGCCTTGATTATGAAAGTTTTCTTGAAAATCTCTCCATTACATTAAGAATGAAAATACTTTCAAATAGGGGGTGAGAAAGTTATTTTTGATTAATGAAAAGAAAGGAATTTCTAAATTGTTTTCAAATTTACTTCTCTACAAGTATTTCTTCTTTATACTTCAAACTTTTTGCTGATGTCAAATAGGGGGAGAAAAATGCAAGAAAAATACGTTGTATTCAAATTGTTGTCATTTTGACACATATTTTTCTTAAAGGATTTGCCATCATAAAAAAGGGAGAGAATATTATAGATGATTAGTTTTGATGATGTCAAATATTAAGAGCAAAAAGTTTGTACAAAGTTTGTACAATGTATTTATCTGCAACATTGACTAAATACTATGTTTAATGTCAAATGTCTTATAGATTAGTCAAGTGAAGAAAGAAGATATCTAGTTGGGTTATGAAAAATGATCATCAAGAGGAAAAAAAAGAAGAAAGAGATTGAAGAAAGAAGAACTTGCAAGATCTAATGAGAACATCAAGATTCCACCTCTTAGAAGTAATACTGGAGGTTTCTATAATCAAATAAAGGTTGGAATAGGTCAATTCGAAACTAAGATAACTTATATGGAACTTATAGAACTTCCTTAAGTTGTTCCCTTGAGTATTGGCTCTTTGCTATGTTTTGGAAGGTATCACTCAAGTGATGGCCATGATCACTCAAGTGATGAGTACCCTGTTGTACTCTATTTTTGTTCAGAATGACAGAGCTTTAGTATTTTTTCCATATCTCTCTAACCACAAGTCCGATTGATATAAAACTAGCTTCATATGAAAGTAGACTCCTAACACATCAAATACACACTAGAATCACATTCAAAGGAATTCATATGAGAGAGATATGATCTTGGGGAGATGCCATTAAAATCAACATTATATTCCAGAATAGCTTCATTATTTTAGACATAACTCTCAAACTACACATCGAATTGAGCTGAAACCAGTGGCATATGAAACTGGACTTAAAGGGTATTCCATGGATACATAATGGGTCATATTTGGAGTTATAAGCTAAGAGTTAATCCTTTTGGAACTTGACACTTGTGAATTCAAAGATTTTCTAGTGCAGCAGTCACTACTTGGATCATAACTTTCAGAGTGCAACAAGTTCGGACCTGATTCTTGTTGCATTGGAATGTAGATGGCAAGAGCTTTTCGATGATAGGTCATTTACCATATTTGGATTCAAAATGAATAGTTCACTCGAGTGATGTCTTAGCTATAATAGATAAAGTTGACAAAAGCCTCTAATACTCTCTGCCAGATTTTGAAGGAGATCACTTGAGTGACCACTCGAGTAATGCGATAAACAATGTTTATTAACTTCAGAAAACCATAGGAATGATTATGTAACTCACTTTTCTTGCTTCTAATCACTCTAACACTTCATTTTTTAGTGTTTAATGTATTTTTCTAGGAATACAATAAAGATATGATGTGAAGAGACAAAAGGTGACTTTACGGAAGCAGAGTATCCAATGAATGTAACGACTAGTTTTTCAAATACGAAGAACGGTCAAACAAAGCAATAGGACTCTAACAAATGATTGCTTACAATGGATGTAAAATGTAACCCCCTTCATAATTATATCCAAAATACGTGATTAAAATGAAATAGAGACCAATAATAATCAAATAACATTTACTAACCCATCACATGATGGGGTTTTCAAAAATTCCTTTCGAAATCATTTATAAACTTAGTCTCATATTCATATTTCGAATACAATTACGACACAAAGATAAATCACATTCATATAAATATCAGAGTGCACAACATAATCATCCCGGCAATCCCGGGTACATACCTTCACTAAAGATACACAGGGTACAATTGCCCATTACAATTCTTCAAATGGGGATTACACAATCTCATCTCGAATGAGTCCTAGCCGCTCCCTCCACGAGCCACTTGCCCTGTCTAAATTGTTGGTAGGGGAGAGTGAGATTCAAGAGAATCTTAGTACGAAACAGATACCATAATGCATGCATGATAGATGCTATGTGTATGACATGTTAGCTTTATCTAGATGCATGCCCCATAATGATATTTCTACATGCTCAATATTTCATGTAACAAAACTATGGCCACAGTAAAACAAAAACAGAGCTTCATTTATTCAAATATGCTCTACACAATCAAGTAAAGCAATCACATACATCACTACACAAGCAAAGATATCAAATACATGCAAGTAAGGTAAGTCCCCTACCTCCAGTCTATTCTCCTCGATTTGCGTGCCAGCAACTCGGGGCTTCACATTCGATCCTACAATGTCAAATGTACTATTTAGACACTTCCATAGTGTTTCTGGGGGTTATATGAGGCTATATTAAAAATTTACTAAAATACCCCCGGGGACCCGGCCCGGCCCCGCCGTACCTGGTCCGGCTGTACTTTTCTTGAAACTTTAACATGGGCTATTCTTACATATTTTCTCCCAAGAAATCCATTTCCTGACTCGGAATTATCAAATTCAATGTCAATTTACAAATTTACCCTTAGCAGCCCCACTTTAAGGGTTTCAGGGGCGTTTTCGTAATTATGCTTTTTCGGCCTTTTCCAAAAAAGTGACCAACTGTAACCCCACCTAATTTTCGCTCCTGAACTAAATGGAATCATCAAATCATTGAAAATCCATCTCTAACCCCTCTAAACTAGGCTTGGCCAAAATTCTCAATTCCCCGGGAAAAATTGGGGTTTTTTGGTTTCGGCTCCGTAAACGCGTTCCTTTCTACTCCTAACCACTTTATTGACCATTACATTGGGTTAGAACTACCATTTAGTATCAATTTGGGCAGCATAACACCTAGGCCAACCCATTTTCCAAATTTACAGAAAAAGACAATCTGGTGAAATTTCACCGATTAAATCAACCACAGCAGCCAGAACAATCAAAGATTGAAGTTTCGGAAGTTACCTCAAGATCCCTCTGGCTTTTACTCAATATGGCTGAACCCTAGCCCCTTTTAAACCATGAAAATTGAGCTTCCAACACCTTAAAGAACATGAAAGAGAAGCTTAGAAGCAAGGTTATACGCGTTAGGAGCTAGATCGTCGGAGAAATCGGCTTACCTTGCGAGATTTCTCCTCTTTCTCTCTCTAAGAGCTCTCAACTTTCTCTCACTAGTTTCAGCGGGTTCAGCACAAAATGAGAGCTGAAGAAGATGAAAAAATATTTAATTCCATGCTGATGTCATCTTTTATTGAGATGATGTCATAATTCTCATTTTCGGATTTTCTGGCAGATTTTCTGCCCAAATTTTGAAAAATAATAATTAATTCTAGAAAAATAGAAATGAGGTGATTCCAAAGCCAAATGAAAGGTATTTAAGTCCTCTTCATTGGAAAAATATGATCCATTACCAGAAATCACCACAAAATTCCAGAATTACACAAATTTCATCACTGCCCCAAAACAGAGTCCATTTTCGACCTCAAACTTTGGACAGTCATATCTCCCAGGTCCCAAAACGAAATGGCACAAATTATATGTCCATTTTTAAGCTTGGGATGTGAAATTTAAGACTAAAAGTTTCATAATTTTCTGGCATCATTTTCCTAGTCAAAACATCCACATGAGAAGACTGCCCAGAATAGAGTTTCACTGGACAGAATTTCAGATTTTGCATCTTTGCTTCCAATGGTTCCATTTTCATACCAAACATCATTCCCACATAAATTTTCATAAGGAATCCATTGGAAACACCAAATCAATCAAATTCACATCTCATTGACATGTTTTCACAACAATCTCAACATGTCAACACAATTTACATTTCAAAACCTAACATTGCAACATTTCCATTCCAAAGTTCCAAACCAATTTGAATGACATCAAAACACACTATGACACCATTTCCAACACAATACCCCATTCAATTCTTCCCTCTATTCTAAGTCAATTTGGATGTTAATCCACAATTGAACTCAAATACAGGGTTTCGACACTGCTCACAACACACGAATCATATTCGAGTGCCAAATCACATCATATTCTCCAAAAGGGTTATTTATCACTAACCACATCCACTTTTGGAGTCATTAACCCTTAATCACAATTTGGGATCTTGCTAAACTGGGGCTTAGCAATCCACTAATCTCATGCTTATTCTCTAGCCTCGAGTCTCAAAATTCGGGGTATTACAATGGACATATACTACAATTCAAATATAAATATGAAGGCATTCAAAGAAGAGATATACACATAACAACAATGAAAAATATGCTAAGATAATGACGTTAGTACAACCGTTTCACCCAAGAGGGGGGTGAATTGGGTGATACAAGACATTTTGTTGCGTATAAGAAAATTAACTGAATATTTAAAGCAGTTGAGAGCAAAGAGAAATATCACCGAAATGTACACCAGGAGTTATACTGGTTCGACCACAACCACTTTGACCTACGTCCAATCCTTAGAGCGTTTCTGAAAGTTTCACTATATTCTCCAAGATTCAGTGGGTTCTTGGCACCTCAGTACACAGCAAGTTCCTTCACCTGGACACTCACTCCCTCTTACACATTGTAATCAAATCCCCAACTCAAGGTTCCACAACCTTAAGTTGTCTCAATAACAAATATTGAGTTTGTAATAAAAAAACTCTCTCACAGAGCAAATATATAATTATTGAAGTACAATGGATGAATATAAGAAAACAAAGCACTAAGAGTGTGTTGATCAGTATATGTTCGTGTGTTCTCAATTCTTATTTTCCGCTCTTTAAATGCTCCACATATATAGATGATTTGTAGTATCCGTTGGAAGCAAGTCAAACATGTCCGTTAGAGTCGCATAGTAATGGTTGACCATTCTTCAAATTTGAAAACTATTAGTTTGTGGTAGGTAGTAGTAGGTAAACGTTCAGACTTTTATTTGAATTTTCACTTCTGGCATGATCTTTCATTGTTTCTCTGTAAATGTACTTAGAAACTAGTGCAATGAAGAGTTAATCATATAAAAAACAATTTAATAAGCATTCGATTAAAAATATGATTTATGGACTTCGTTACTCGAGTAGCTACTTGAGTGATCATTCTCATGACTCGAGTAGTTCCTCGAATAAACCTATCAAAAATATGGCAGTGAGTAATTCAACATTTTTCATAAGATATTACTCAGGTAAGACATGGAGTGAGATAGATCACAAACCTTGGAAATACCTGATTACTCGAGTGGCTACTCGAGTGGCTATGTCTTTCCTTCACAAGTTACTCGGGTGCTGACTCTGTTTTGCTAATGCAAAAGAAGTGAAGAAGTTGAGATGGCTTTGTGATGATAGAATATGTGATGGAAAATGCCTTCGGCACCCGGCTGACTCTCCACAATGGAAGAAAATAAATGAAATGCATCCCGGATTTAGTAGTGAACCAAGAAACCTTCGGCTTGGGCTTTGCACAGACAGAATCAATCCTTATGGTAGTTTTAGTAGTACACATAGTGCATGGCCAGTTCTGCTGATGATTTACAACTTACCTCCCTGGTTGTGTATGAAACGCAAGTATATGATGCTTTCTATAATGATTTCAGGACCAAAACAGCAAGGGAACGATATCGATGTCTAGTTGGCACCTTTAATAGAGGACTTAAAGAAGTTGTGGGAGGATCGTGTAGATGTGTTTGATGTATATAACTAATAGTCCTTTAAGCTACATGTAATAATTTTCACCATGATTAACGACTTCCCTGCATAAGGGAACTTATCAAGTTATAGTGTGAAGGGTCATAAAGCATGTCCAATATGTGAAGCAACCACATACTTCCATCAACTTAAGCACGGTAGAAAAACGGTCTACCTTGGTCATAAACTATTTCTTCCTCGATTCCACCCATACCGTAGGCTAAAGAAGACTTTTAACGATTTGCTGGAGAATGTAATGGCTTTAAAGGCATTAACTGGAGATGAGGCTTATAGTCCGGTGCAAAAAATCAATATCACTTTTGGTAAGAATTAGAGGACTACAGGTAAGAAGAACATATGGAAGAAGAGGTCAATTTTCTTTGATCTTCTATATTGGCATAGTCTTGATGTAAGACACAGTATTGATGTGATGCATGTGGAGAAAAATGTATGTGATAGCCTTGTTGGTATGCATTTGCACATATCAGGTAAGACTAAAGATGGAATTAGTGCAAGGCTAGACTTGGTTGAAATGGGAATAAGAGAACAGCTACATCCAAAACTAAAAGATGATGGTAAAAGGGTGTATATGGAGCCAGTGGCACATACATTGTCAAAAGCCGAGAGAAGAAGTTTGTGTGGGTGTTTGCATGGAATTAAGGTGCCACAAGGGTATTCTTCTAATATAAATAGCTTGTGTTAATAGAAGATTTCAAGTTAGTAGGAATGAAGTCCCATGATTGTCATGTATTAATGCAACAACTATTACCAGTAGCTATTAGAGGCATTATGAAATATGATGTGCAAAGCATGATAACAAGGTTGTGCAATTTCTTTAATGCTATTTATAGCAAAGTTGTTGACATTGGAAAGTTAGACGAATTAGAAAATGAGGGTTATACTATTCTTTCCCAACTAGAGATGAATTTTTCTTCCGCATTCTTTGATATAACGGTGCATTTAATAGTTCATTTGGTAAGGGAGATAAGACTATGTAGCCCAGTTTATTTAAGGTGGATGTGCCCTTTTGAGCTATACATGAAGAACTTAAAAGGGTATTCAAAAAATCTGTATCGATCTAAAGCCTCAATTGTGGAAAGATATGTCGTTGAAGAGGCTATGGAATTTTGTAAAGGATATCTATCAAGGTCGAAGGCCCAATCTAATCATGAAAAGGGTACAAGTAAGGGAACACAAGGGCTCAAGGTGAAAAGTATGTGTCATAAAGAGGTATTACAAGCATACTTTTATATCTTGAATAATACGAACGAAGTTCAGCTTTCCTTATATGAACATAGAAAGAGTTTGAAGGAGATATATCCAAGAAAAAATGACATGCAGATAGCTAATGAGCAAAACAAGGCTTTTATAGAGTGGTTCAAGGAAAAGGTATCGCACGAGACCAATGTGTCTGAGATAATCAAATGGCTAAGTTGGGGGCCTTCTTTTGAGGTCATAACTTAAAATGGTTTTGATATAAATGGGTATCATTTCTACTCAAAAGCCCATGATTATAGAAGTACTGTGCAAAATAATGGGGTGATGGTGGTAGCTAAAGAAATGCACTTTTCTAGTTCAAAAGACAAGAACCCCATATTAGCATCTATGGTCTATTATGGAGTTATTGAAGACATATGGGAGATAAGCTACACTAAGTTGAGAGTCCCTATATTTAAATGTAAGTGGGTTAACAATAATGCTATTGAAATATATCGATTTGGATTTACCCTAGTTGATATTGATAGAGTTGGTTATAAAAATAAGCCATTCATTCTAGCAAACCAGGCAAAACAAGTGTTTTATGTCATTGATCCAGCAAATAAGAAATTGTCTATTATTCTCAAAAGTAAAAAACAAAAGGATGCTGATCCAAGTTTGAATCTTGATGACCCACCTTCTTTTACTATAAATCCACCTAGACCAACTGAATTGGAATTAGTAGATGATGATGAATATGCAGCTAGAATTGATCATTATGAAGGAATTTGCAAAAACACATAAAGTAAGACTTTACATTGTTAAAGGTATTCATTTAGTTGCAGTTTACTTATCATATCTTACCTTTATTTCTTAGCAGGAACATGGCAAGTACAGATTCGAGTGACTCAAGTGGCTCCCTTGTTAAGAAAAAGGTTAGAGGAACCACGAAGCTGCACTAGTTGGTCAAACATCATGAGGAACAGAAGGAGAGGGTTCACGTGGAATTTGATGATGATTTGAAGCCACTCAGCAAAGACGGAGACACATTCATTAGCTATGTTGGCTTTTTGGGTCAGAGCAAAGTTAGCATTCTAATTTCTGGCTGGAGGGAAGTTTCAAAGGACACGAAGGCTATGATTTGGGATCAAGTTTTGGTATATAAATTAAGTTCTATATTCATCTCTGTCTTTATTTCTATTTGTTCACATATAACTATTATATATTTTCCTTTGTAACAAACCTATGATGTCCCCAACACGAGGTAGATGTACAAGCATTCGATGGGGGAAGTTCATACTCGATGGAAAGATTTCAAGTCCACTCTCACAACCAAGTATGTTCGAGGGTCAAAGAGCAATGCCAATCCTTGTAAAGAGTATTCTTTTCTTTCTCTAAATGATTGGAGGTTATTTGTGGTATCGCACCAGGATCCCAAATTTCTAGTATATATATTTTGTTCATCTTAGTGTGGAACATTTTACTTGAACTTATGTGATCTCATTAACTCAATTTCCTTTATTCTTTATTCATATAGGAATTGAATCAATCAATCAAAAAGAGCTGAGCTAAAAACAATTATCCACATTACATGTCGCATGGGGGTTATTGGAAGAAGATGATGCAGGATGAATTGCAGAAATTGGAGGAAGCAGCCCAAGCAGATCCTAGTAATGTCGTGCAGGCGCCACCTCCTCCCCCACATCACAAAAAATGGAAAGCAAGGAGGATAAAGGGAGAAAAATATATAAATCCAGTCGTTGCTAATGTCGTTAAAGGGATTATGAGTGTGTTTATTTTCCTAACAAGATTGCATGTAATTACTTTTTATTTATCCATTGTATACTACAGGATGAACTTGAAGAGTAAAACAGCCAGGGTTCCTTCACTCAAATTGGAAGGATGGATATCTTAGCAAGGGCGCTTAGGAAGCCAGATCACCCTAGTCAAGTTAGAGGGGAGCCAAAGGGAGTTGGTATCTCAAGATACTTTGAATGAGGTTCACAACCTTATGGACAAGGTGAAATGAGTAAGGAGTTTATGGCTAGGGTTTGAGAGGAAATCTGAGCAGAACTAGTGGTGCAAATGCGTCAATCACTTCGAGATGAGCTTAAAGAAGAGTTATTGAGCGAGCTACGTGGTGAGATAAATTTGATGGTGTTGTCTCACATCCAAGGCAGGATGTGTAATGTGGAGCCTAGATCTCAAGTTTATAAATAATTTCATTTAATATAATATTGAGTTTTTCCTTATGTTATTTTAATTAATTCTTTCATTTCTCTTACTCAGGAATCCTCAGCCTTTCCCATTACTAAAGGCAATTACAATCCACCAAAGGTTAGACATAGCAACCCTAGTCCTTCACTAGATCTTGGAGAACATTGCGCTCTATATTTAGATGTCTCATACCTACGTGTTTTTACTGTTGCTGTTGTATACACGCATTCCACCTCCCACCAAATAACTAAATCTGGGATGATCAATGTAAGGTCAACGTCACAAGTGTTCAATTGGGGGAGGAAGGTGTAGATGTCCTGTTCCCCATTGACAAGGTTTGACTTTTCATCTTGTGGCCTAAAATCTTGTTCAGACTGTGGCAGTCCCTCCAATGGTAGGAAATACCTTACTATTAATTGATCCTTGACATTCTACTTATAATCTTTATTTTGTGTATTACTAGGAAAACGAAGAAGCGACAAAATTTCCCTTATTGGCACAACTGCAAAATATTCATCAAGACATTAACAAGGTCGACTTGCATATGCCTTGTAGGATTGTGGGTCAGAGAATCTCATATAATTATGGACTTGATAACAAAGATATTAGAGAGTTCCTATCTTTGGAGGAGATAGACATAGGATGGGTCACATTTGCAATCATGTGAGTTTATTTGTAATTTTTAACTTTAATTAATGCACTGATATTTAGGAGTTTTAGGTTTCTATATTTACTGAGTCATTTCTCATTTCATTTATGTGGTAGATGTTTCCACAAAATGTGTGTTGAAACAAGAGCTCAACACTACATATGGCTTCTTATGTCCTGGCAATATGTCACGGCGTAATAACCAAAGGTTGGAAGATTGGATGAGCTATGTAGGCTATACAATAGGAGAGGCTCAGCTGCCTTGTTATCTAGCACCAATTGTTAAAGGGCAAGTAACTTAATTTGATATAGTTATACATATTCACTTTACTAAGAAGTATCAGGTTATCTAACCTCATTTTAATCTATATATGTGATCATAGTTATCATTGGAGTCTTTGTGTTCCTTGTCCCTCGATCAACATCATCTTTTGGTTTGACTTATTGGGTCGCAAGCCAAACGGATATATCAAAAACATTTTTAACATGTAAATTAATTTGTTTGTCAATCATTGATTTTTTATTTTACTCAGTTGTTTTAGTATCTTCTATTTATCAATGTAATTATTACAGTGCACTGAAGACATATTATAGAATGAGTGGGAAGCATGAAGGTAAAAGTGGTCTGACAAAGTGGTTCCAGCCAAAGGTTAGTTCTTTATATTCAAGTTCTTTTATTGACTATTGCATTACATAGGCCTTTATTCTTTTTTACCATTTGCTTTTGATGTATAGTGCCATCGGCAAGTAGGGAAAACTAAGTGCGGCTTCTATGTTATACTATATATGTATAACATCATTTTCATTGGCCTTACTACTAATTTTGAACAAGTGATCATTTCTTGATTCTCAATTGAATTTCTTTTCTTTTCTTGTAATTGAATTGTTAATTATTTCATTCAATTTATTGATTTATGTTAACATATTCTCCATTTTGGAACATATTTTTGGCAATCAGGACCCCTACACAATCGAAGACATTAACTTGATCCGAGACCTTTTGTCAAGACATCTTCTACAACACATAGGGGGTGATGATGTGTAGAGATTTTTTTACATAGTGCAGTGGTTTTGTACAATGCTATATAAGTTTGTATATTCGAATACTTGTCCTAGTTTCTTATTTATGAGTACTTTGACTTTGTTAAGGCATTTTTCTCTATAGAGAACACTTTAGAAACTGATGATGAAGCGTAGAAATTTCATGGAAGCATGTCATCTCTTTGGCTATTGATTGTCATGATTTAGTTTGAAAGTTGAAGTTTGAACATTAAAATAATGTTATGATGATATATGCACTATATGGTCATGATAGAACTTTGAAGATTCAAAATGTAATTGTCTGGGTTTGTGCTTTTCCAATGGCATTGGTGTGGTTGTATCCTGTAAAATGCAAATTTTTTTAAAAATATATATAGATACAACGACTGTTTAACAATAGTCGTTGTTTCTTGAATTTTCAACGGCACTCACCTAAATGTCCCCTTGAAAAAAGTCGTCTAAAGGGTGTAAAAATGGTAGTTAAAAGTGTCTTCTATAGTAGTGATATGTGACAACAAGTGTATGCTTTATTCATGTTGTTTGATGATTTATTGTATGCTATATGATTATGTGTAGTATGAGATATTTGTTACTACTGGGATTCTTTTGAATCTCATTCTTTCCATTGACTAATCTTCAGACAAGGCAAGTGGCTCCAAGGGGAAGCAATCAACCAAGGGTGGCTAGGACTCTTTATGGGCATTTAATTTTGGTAGTTGATTTTCAATGTTGGTTGGGATAAGTGTATATGTTGTGGATGTATATTTGATTGTAAATTTGAAAGAATATGGTGTAATCCATTGAATAGGCATTTGTATACCCTTTAATAAAGGTATGAACCCAGGGTTTGCCGAAGAATATTATTGTATACTCTGATATATATATATGAATGCGATTTATCTACGTGAGGTAATTGTATTCAAAATGTGAATATGAGGCCAGGTGAATGGGATTTTGAAAGAAAAATGTAAAAACCCTATCTCAAGGATGGCATTGAAAATACGTTTTGATTATCTGTTGGTCTGTATTTTATTTTAATCACGTATTTCGGATAATAATTATGGAGGGAGTTATATTTGTGGTATCAGAGCTATAATTCCTGGCAAGTATAGAAATTTGCTATGATAGCTCCCTTAGTGTTGTCCGTAAGGACAAAAGATAACCTTTGATAGTCGTGTATATACACATGCATGTTTTGTTATTGTGGATACATATGAAATTTGTGGACTATGTGTATACATTATGTGTTATTCTGTCATGGCAAATCATTGTATAATCGAGAGATATAATGGCTAGCCCGAAAATTAGATGTGTAGACCCAGAGGTGGAGGTAATTTATGATAATCCCCCGGATCCTATGTGGGAAATGATGGGTTTGATTAGATAATAAAGGAAAATGATTTCCATGGTATGTGATAGTAAGGTTCTAGGTGCCATGATGAACCTAGATGTTGGGTGGGAAACCCTAGGCTATATGATATTACATGACAGTCATGTCATACTTGATTTGTATGTCTAAAGGCCTTAAGACCTAGGGGACTAGAGTGCCTTAGGCTGGCAGAGATACTTGAACTTGTGTTGGACTTAATGTTGCTTCGTGGAATTGAGGAAAGTGATTTCCTGATTCAACTAATGTTGATGTTTTAAAAGTTGAATCGTGATATAAGGATAAAACTCAATAGTTGAGCAGATTCTTAGGAATTTGACTTGACTTGAATGGTATGAGGCACTTGGAAGGAGTACTAGAATAAATCAAAATGTGTATAAGGTATCCTGAGGTTGCTAGTTGTTAATCTATCATAGGGAAAGTGTTATTCTACAAAGAGTCATGATCGAAAAGGGCTACCTACAGAGAGCTCTGATCAGAGAGGGCTACCTATAGATAGTTTTGATTGGAGAGTCTTGATCAGAGAGGGCTACTTACAGGGAGTTCTGATCATAGAGGGCTACCTACAATGAAATCTGATCAGAAAGGGCTACCTACAGAGAACTCTGATCGAAGGGGCTGACCAGTCAATTGATTGAGTGAAGTATCTAGTACGATATTGTACTGTGGAGCAACTATGATGAACCCTAGTGTGGTGCTACCATAACAATAACCCTAGAGTGCAACTGTAATGATGACGAACTGTAGAGTGCAATCGTAATGACGTTGAATTGTAAAATAGAGCTATAGGAGTATTGGCTCACAATGATGTGTTAGTTATGGTTTTTGAAAGTAGAACTTCGGGGCCATGTTATTGTGTAAGAAGGGGGTCTTGGAGGATCCTAGTATAGTGAAAGGATCAACTATTAAGTTGTGTTGTGATGTGTTGTGAACAAGCAAGGGTTTGGGTGTGCCCTACCTAGCTTGACTGATAGCGTGTATATAGTGATGTAAATAGGCTATGATTGAGTTATGACTTGTGTAATAGAGTAGAGCTAGTTCAACTGATGGCAAGTTTGACTATATGGTCGGGGGTTCTCATTTGTGAGGGCACTTACCTCGGCATGGCCAGCATGGCTAGCCACCAGGCTAGTTACACCGGTGTTGACCCAAGGCTGAAAGACGGTACATAAAACTTGAGTCTGCTATGAAGTTATATGTATATTTGTTTGAGTTGCATCGCCACGCCAATAGTCCTCCACAGCTAGCAACGGTTCAAGTGATAGCAATGTGCATCTCCGGCAGTGAAAGAGGATGAGGGTGGGGTATAACAATGTGTATTTATATTCCAATAGTCCTCTGGTAGCTAACAATGGTTCAGGTGAGGGCTATGTTCATCCCTAGCAGTGAAAGAGGATGAGGGTGGTGTTGGAAGATTGAGACGGCCGGTCGATTGCCTGGATAAAAGAGACTGAGATTCTAGGTGGGCCTTATAGTAGAGTGCTTCAAATATAAAAGATTGAGATTCCGGAAAGGCCCAATGTTGTTAATTCCCAAAAGTCCCGGTTACCACTAGAAGAGTCAGTGATGGGTGTACGGGTGAGGGTAATGTTATGAAAGTGTGAACAGCGAAAGCTGAGGTATATGATGATTACAGTGAAAGCTGTCGTTATATAGCGTAAGCTATCATTATAGTGATTATAGTGAAAGATGTCATTACACATCGCAAGCTGTCGTTATACAGTGAAAGTTGTCGTTAATGTGAATACAGTGCAAGCTGTCGTTATATAGTGAAAGATGTTATTGTGAATACAACGCAAGTTGTCGTTATTGCGATTATAGCGGAAGCTGTCATATTGTTTATACAGCCATGAGTGCTGTCGTTTATGCATAGTGAACCTATGGTACTTTGAGTTACTCCCTGAGGGAGTGACTAGATTGAGCAGTGTTGAATTTTGTGCAATTATGTATTCTTGTGGTGATGGACAACCTTGATTCATATTTTTCCCGTAAAGAGGACTTAAATATCTTTCATTAGGCTTTAGGATTACCTCATTTTGATATTTTGGAATTAGTTATAATTTTTGGAAGTGCAGCCAAGAAACAGGATTTTCTGGGCTGATGTCAGAAGGTTCTTGGCCACAGCCCAAATGTTTTTTACCTATTTTTGGCCGTGGCCAGGGGATTTTTGGGTCACGGCCAACCCTCAAAAATCAGCATTTTGCACTTCTGAAAGGTGGTTTTTGGTATAATCTTTCCCAACTCTTTAGGCATATGTTTGGGCTTCTAGTAGCCACCTAAATTTCTTAAATGATAACCAACTTTAATGTTTAGAAGTTGAGGAATTGGGAAAGGGAATAACCCTATGTCCTTGATTTTGATTGCTAGGATTTGATATTTGCCCTGATTATGATCCACTGGTGCTAGAGCATAATTAGAAAGAACAAGGTAGTGACGCTTTCCCTTATACTATGTGTAATTTTATTATATGTATGTGATATCATTGTTAGTGATGGTATTGAATGTTGTGATAATCACTGTGTATATGCAAGCCGAAAGCTATTTGAGAGTCTTTCACCTGTGGCCCATCAGTGGTTTTGGTGGGAGGACCATGCCTGCGGCGCGGTAGGATTATGGGAGATGTGAACATATGAAAGCCGGTAAGGCTAGTAACAATAATGTGAACACTAGGAAGGCAATGTGTATGTGCATATGTGAATGCCATAAAGGAAATGTGTATATGTGACAACTTGTGTATGTTGTATTCGTGCTATTTGATGATTTACTGCATGCTATGTGATTATGTGTGCTATGAGAGATTTGTTACTACTGGGATTCCTTTGAATCTCATTTTTTCCATTGATAAACCTTCAGACAGGGCAAGTGTCTCCAAGGGAAAGCAATCAACCAAGAGCGGCTAGGACTCTTTATGGGCATTTGATTTTGGTAGGTTGTTATCAATATTGGTTGGAATAACTATATATGTTGTGGATGTATATTTGGTTGTAAATTTGAAAGGATATGGTGTAATCCCCTGAATGGGCATTGTATACCCTTTAGTAAAGGTATGAACTTGGGGTTTGCCGGAGAATATTGTTGTATACTCTATATATATGAATGTGATTTATCTACGTGAGGTAATTGTATTCCAAATGTGAATATGAGACCATGTGAATGAGATTTTGAAAGGAAATTGTAAAAAGCCTATCTCAAGGATAGGATTGAAAATATGTTTTGATTATCTGTTGGTCTCTAATTCATTTTAATCACATATTTCAGATAATAATTATGGAATGGGTTACACTTACTACCCACCTTATATTCATGAAACGAATATAGTTAATGGTAAACACACACATACAAAACTATTGCATAAGATGCAAGAGCAGGAGTTGCTTTCCTTTATCCCGTTAAGCATGTTCTTCCTTAATTTCCTTTTTCATCTTTCCTCTCTACAAACAGCATTAGATGACTCTGGTGATTCACTGGGTCACATAAACCCTTCTTTTAAGGAAAGCAATTCGGTAGGGGACTCTTTACAATGCACCACCCTCGAGAATCAATTTTCCAGTAGCTCCATGCTACGATACTGTACTCAGTGCTTTACTTATTCACTTGACTGGTCAGCCTCTCCAGTCAAAACTCTCCATAGATAGCCCTCTCCAATTAACCGTCTCTTAATATGAGTATCATTGTAAAGGGAACCCAAAGCCTCATAAGGTCCCTCTTCTCTAGCAATTCTACAATTTGCTTTCTTTAATTCAACCATCTCATCTAGGGTCATTCTATATGGATATTCGATATCGGTCGAGCTCCAAGCACATTTGCAAATTCAATTGCCTATACCAGGTAATCTACCTATGTCGTACAAGGAATCTGCAAGCCACTTATACATTCTATTCTCTATCTCAACCATAAGACCCTAACATGTGGCTTTTCTCATTCTTTCTATCACTTTATTCCATTAGAGAACAAACTCTCATTCATTCTTTCTATGAGAATATTCTATAATCAAGATCTTTCCCTATGTTAGGTTAGCCACTAGCAACCTTCAGAAACCTCATACATATCTGTACCATATTCTAGTACCTCAAATCATTCAAGTCAATTCAAATGCCTAAATAATCAATTCTACTATTATTTGATTCTTAGGTTATAATTCATTCAATCACTATTCTTAGAACCTTAACATTAGTTGAGCCAAAAAATTAGGTTTCCTCAATTACACCAACATGCATACTAAAATCATGATTCACAATTCCTATTCTAATCCCTGAAATATTTACATAATATCCCTATAGCATCAGCATTGATCACGATGTTCTAACTTTACCTGAATCCTCAATATCATAAAGGCATTTTCAAAATCACTATGTCAAAGACAATCACCACTGAGTCTGAATCATGAGTGGGGTATTTTATCTTATGAGGCTTTAGCTGTCAAGTGGCATACGCCACCATTTTGTCATGCTATACTCGGGCATATCCCAATCCTCGTATACTTATTTCACTACAACCCATAGAGGTCCCTCACTTGTGGACCACTCAGGTTGCATCACTATAGACCACATATAGGTCATACTAGGATCTAGGATAATCAATACAAGTGTGAATTTTAGCCTCTCCCACAACCTCATAAAGCTCCTATTACATTTATCATCTCATATACAACCAATCAATTCATTCACATGAGCTCTATTAATGGCAAGGCAATTCGCATGAGCTTAACCAATCTCATTAAGGATCAAACTTCACTTTGAATGTAGGAAGTTGCTATTTATTGAACATTCCTACCCAAATCTGGAGAATACCAGCCTCAGGATCAGGTAAAGGATCTTCTGGTTAAGGTCCCTTAGGCAGATTAGGTTTATTGTCTCTTTTCAACAGATCTTCTAGATGATCCTATCTTTACTACACTTCCTGTAGCTCTCCTCTGATATCGTTCATTGTTTCTTGTTGTTGTGTCAGCATACCCAGTATCTATTGCATTGGGTCAAGTTGAGGATCTGGTACTGCATTATTGTGTCCCTTTTGTGGTCTACCTCATATTCGTACCATCTTTGTAATTCACTATATCAAAATAGAGAAAGAATCAATTTCAAAGGGATATAAGGGCATTTTGTCATTTCTCAAAATTTTAGGTACACAGGTATGCCATATATATCATGTATCAGATATTTACAGCAGTTAAGGAAAGATCTTAACACCATACAACCTATAACTACTGTACAATATGACTTTGTCCTCTTTTACACATTATAACATGACTATACATATAGCTTCCTAAGGGGTCACCCATCTTAGATTCCTCTAGGTTGAGCATGCTTAACTTTTGTATACCCATGACAAAACAAGATACAGGCTCTATCTTCTTCTGTCCACCGGTATCCTATGACTGACCTCGCCTTAAAAGTCATGTTGGCTGCCTCCTGTCACCAAAATAATGGGTATAGGCCCTCTACCCGCTGTCATAAATGTATTTTGCCACGTATGATGCCATGTGATCCATGAACTCAATAAAAAGATCATTCGGGCCCCACTGTACTATATCATTCTTCTTCCTGGCCCAAAATGTTGTGTCTGGGAAGAAGTACATTGTCGTGTAAATCAAAACCTCATCTGAATAGTCCAGTCTCCATGGAATTTGCTCCTAGTAGAGTGAATCCATATATTCCAATATGTGAGGTACTAGCCTATAGGGGTGACATACTTTTTAAAAGCCAAAAGTATTTGTGATGGGTGAACTCCCACAACCTCTGGTCCGGCCATATGTAAATCTCACATGCACCGGTCTGGCTCTAGAGAGAGTAATAATACATAAATCAGACTCTGATACCTTAAAGAGTGGCTACTTGGAATCTCCTACCGACTCTCTGGGTACTAACGTGGGTCTCGACTATGGCTCGTATGCTGGTCTAACTCGGACCCGCTCCCTGGGTGTCCTCGTCTCTACAGAATGTTGCCTCTCGAGAATCCTCTAACTGGAAAACCCTAGTTCACCGATAATGGTGACCTATCTCGCTGTCGTTGCCTTCTGTGAATCATTCCCGTTAACCTGTAAGTAAGACTATATGAGTGTACTATTCTAATAATGCCAGAACCTTTTTTAGCTCTTATATCAAAAATGTCAAACCCCTTAACATTTCGATATTTTCCAGAGTGATAAGACACAGTTCCACAAGCATACTTAAATAGTACAAATAAACTGATAAAAAGTACTTGTTTACAATACAAGAGTTCCTCGTAGGATTTGAAAATATATACAACTTTGTCCAAAAACTACCAAAATAAACTAACAATAACCAACAACTTCGCCTTTTTAACCCGGACACCTCAGTTGCTGGTATTTACCATTTTACCCCTAAACCCATTAGCTTCTACTAGAATATTTTTAAATTTGGAAAAGGGTGAGATTCAAACAAATCTCACTAGTAACAGATAATCTAACATATAAAATGCAACATACAATTATGCTAGGTACCAAATAATACAATAGAATAAATACACTATAATAATATTCATCAGAATGTCCACATTTTATAAGACCAACAACTTTTAGACCCCGAGTCAGGGCCAACTACTGTTAGTCCCCAACTTCCATACCTTAGCTTGGCTTTCGACCATAGACTGGGTAGTGTACTCTCTCGGTACTGAATTCTCATAACTAGATCCCCTTTTGAGGTTGTTGGTGTATTATTGCTTCTCTCCAGATGGTACTTGTGTTTTTCCCGCACCAGTTAGAGAGTGCATTATACGTATTACATAAGATGATATATACAAAGCATATACATGTTCACATAGTGTAAGAAGGATAGAGTTACTATTTTAAGTTCCTTTTCAGCTTACAAACTATTCCTGAATTTTGTTCCAGCTCAAGGTAACCATCCGGTCCTAAAATTTCAAGTTTTACAAGAAATGAGGTAACACTCATTCATGTGCAACTCTAAGCTCTTTCAAACTCATTTTATTAGTTATCTTAGTTTAAACTTGAAAACTAAGAAAAATTCCCCTAGGGACCCGATCCAAGTCCCTTTGTACCCAGTCCAATTGTACTTTTCCAAAAATTATGACCTTGGCTAATCCTACACAATTTTGCATGTAAAATCTATTATATCTCATATGTTTTGATGATAACAAAGATTGGATTAATCATACAAAAAGTTTTGATAATAAACATAATGATTTGAACAAAGTAACTAAGTTCTTGATTGCAGGCAAAAGCATTACTAGAAGTAACTACTCAAGTAATGAAGAAGTAATGAAAGACAAAGTACAGGAGAAAGGAGCACTGTGAGATTTTTTGCAGGATTACTCGAGGGAGCCCTCGGGTAATAACCTTCATTACTAGAGGGATACTTGAGTAATGTGTGAAAAAATGCTCCAGAAGCTCTTTGTCAAAATTGCATAGGATTACTCGAAGAGATTACTTAGGTAATCTACAAAGTTATTTGAAAAGCTTACTCGAGGGATTACTCGAGTAACCAGAGCAAAAACCATCCAGTAGCTCTTAGCCAATAAATGACATATATTACTCAAGTAGTTACTCGAGTAACCATAATTGGAAAGCAACATGGCTTGAGTAATTACTCAAGGAACATGAAATGAAAAGATTGAATTACTCAAGGGATTACTCGAGTAATCAGGGAAACAAAATAGAAATTGCAGTTGACCAAGATTTTATTGCCATTACTCTAGGGATCACTTGAGTAATCTCCAAAGTTATTTGAACTATTACTCGAGGAACCACTCAAGTAATTAGAAGAAAAGGAACACTTACTCGAGGGATTACTAAAGTAAGCAAGGTGTAATATGGTTAGACAACATTGACTCAATCTCTACATTATTTTTAATCAAGTTACTCGAGGGACTACTCGATTAATGAAGCATGATCACTTGAGTAGCTACTCGAGTAATGTAGTACACAAAGCATGATTTTAATCAGATGTTATTTGATTTGTTATCTATATGATTAACCTTTCATTGTATTAGTTTCCTAAGTATATTTGTACAGAAACAATGAAGAGATCATGCATTAAGAAAGAAGTCAAACATATCGTTCGCAACGTCTAAAATGCCTACCTACCGCAAATGGCTAGTTTTCTAATACAAAGAATGGTCAAACAAAGCTGCGCAACTCTAATGAACATGTTTGAAATGCTCCAACAGACATTACAATTCATCTATATATATGGAGCATTCAAAGAATAGAACACAACAACTGAGAACATGCAAATTTATATCGATCATTATATTCTTAGTGCTCTATTTCTTATATTCACTCTTTGTACTTCAATGATTAAATATTTGCTCTATGAGAGAGTTTTTCATTACAAACTCACTATTTGTTATTGAGACAACTTAAGGCTGTAGAACCTTGAGTTGAGGATTTGATTATAACGCGTAAGGGGGAACAAGTGTCCAGTGAAGGAACTTGCTGTGTATTGAGGTGCCATGAACCCATTGAATCTTGAAAGATATAGTGAAAATCTCAGAGAACTTTTGAGAACTGAACATAGGTCAAAGTGGTTGAGGCCTAACCAGTATAACTCCAGGTGTACACTTCCGTGATATTTCTCCTCGCTCTTAACTGCTTTAAATTTCAATGAATATTTATATAATCGACGAAATTTCTAGTATCACCTAATTCACCCCCCCTCTTGGGTGAAATGCTTGCACTAAAAAATCCATTTTTGACTTCAGAATTGTCAATTTCATTGTCAAAAGACAGTTTTTCCCTTGACAACCTCTATTTAGGGTTTTAGAGCTCATTTTGTCATTTCACATTCTAATGCTCTTAACATTTTACACTTAACATATACCCTGCACAATTTTCTCTTCTAAACATAATGGAACCATCAAATTGATGAAATTCTAGCTCCATCCCTCAGTTTCAGCGCTGGCCAAAACATGCACAAAGAAAAGGGAAAATTGAGATTTTATTATTTAGCCCTTAAAGGTCCTTCCTTTTCACTCCTAAACACATTATTAACCATTTAATTACCATTTGAACATAAATTGTAGAAATTTGGATAGCATAACCTCTTAGGGTTTCATCATCCCAAATTTACAAAATCAACCAAAACAACCACAAATCAAGCCAACAATCACAACTACAACATCATTACATCAAGAGAATCAAGGTTCTTGAAGTTTCCTCTTGATTGCTTAATGTTCTCTCTCTATGTATCCTCCCTCTCTCTCTTTCCTTGGAGTTTTTGCTTGCTAACCATGATATTCATAAAGGAGAAGATATTAGAAGAGGTTCTACATGAATTAAAAGGCTTAAACACAAGAATTTCATAAATTTACCTTGAATTTTGCCTTCTTGAACTCTCTTTTCTCTTGTTGTTCTTCAAACTCTTTCTCTCTCTATCTTCTTTGCTTTGGACGAAAATGAGCCAAAGAAAGAGATAAGAAGCTCTTAACAAATTATCTTTATATGCCACTTTAACTTAATATATTTTAATGCTAATTCCCCATGTGCATTTTGCTTTATGACTCAATCTCTTTACTTGGCTCAAGATAATGACACATGGCATCATTAGCTACCACTTAATTATTTTCCCCCCTAATTTTCCCTCCTTCACTGAAATTCACAAGGGAAAAAGGAAATAAAAATTGCTTCTTGAATTTCATAATTCTCTCTCATCCAATAATTAATTAAGTATATGTTTACTTTTTTGACTTTTCAACCTTGATTTTACTTGGTCAAGAATGCTCCAAAATTGCATATTTATCTCCAAATATATATTTTCCCCTTTATTTTCCTTAATAAACTGAAATTAGCTTTAATTAATTGGAAAAATAATTAATTTTGTGCTTTATTTACAAATTACAATTTTGCCCCTTACACTTTTGGATTTAATTTGGGTTTTCTTCCTTTTTCTTCTTTCCATGACCAAAATTCCCCTTAATATTGGGCCAAATATTGTGCTATTTATTTCTTCAACTTTAAGGCTTTGATAATGGGCTTTTTGGAAAAACAAAAAATTAGCTTTTTGTCTTACTTTAGCCCAATTCTCATGAAAATGGAAATTGACTAGCTTCTTAAATTCCAAATGCACTAGAATCTACCATTTTATTCCACTAAATGTGATAAATAATTACAAGACATATTGGTGAATAAAAAGTGGCCCTTAAATAAATTTCATCCCTTAAATTTTCTACATACACATAGCCATAAACTCTGGGTAATACTTCCGCATATCTTCTTCTGTTTCCCATGTTGCTTCTCTAGGAGTTAATCCCTTCCAGACGATCTTTATAAATGGGATACTCTTGTTTTTTAGCTATTTTTCTTGCTGATCAATGATTCGGTTAGGCATGATCTCATGCGTCAAATCATCTCACATATCCACATCTTCATATGCAATCATATGTTCTGGATCGGGTTGATATTTATTCACCTGAGAAACATAAAAAACATCATGCAATTTGGTCAGATTTGGTGGTAAAGCTATTTGGTACGCTACTGTCCCAATCTTTGACAAGATCTCAAATGGACCAATGTACCTCGGATGTAGCTTCTTCACTTTCAAAGCACTGCCAATACCTATTATCAACAAAACTTTCCCAAAAATGTGATCGTCGACTTCAAACTCTAGAGGTTTTAGCCTCTTATCAGCATAGCTCTTTTGTCGACTTTGAGTAGTCAGTAATCTCTGCTCAATCAACTTGAACTGCTCTATTGTTAGATCAACTATGTCTGGCCCCAATAAGCGCCTCTCAGACAATTCTAGCCAACACAAGGGAGATTAATATTTTCTTTCATACAGTGTCTCATATGGAGCCATCTGTATGCTCGAGTGATTCCTATTGTTGTAGGCAACTCTATGACACATGCCCTTAGCATATCCTATAATTTGTTTTGTTTGTCTATCTATTTGAGGATGGTATACTGTGCTGAATCTAAGCTTGGTACCCAAGCCTCGTGCGACGCTTTCCAGAAATTAGAAGTGAAGCACGGATCACTGTCTGAAATGATATTCTTTAGTATACCATGTAGCCATACTATCTCCTTGTTATAGATATATGCTAGCTTATCAGGAGAATAATGAATGCTGATAGGTAGGAAATAGGCTATCTTCAGGAATCAATCAACTATTACCCACATCGTATTATGATTTTTGATCTTGGGTAATCCTATCATGAAATCCTTATTAATACTTTCCCATTTCTACTCAGGAATCTTAGGGTTTTGTAGAAGTCTGAATGGTCGTTGATGCTCAATTTTTACTTTCTGACAAGTGAGACAACAACAATGAACTTTGTTACATCTCTTTTCTTCCTTGGCCACCAATACATAAACTTCAAATCATGACACATTTCGGTTGCTCCTAGGTGTAGAGTATATTTACTCTTATATGCCTCTTCCATGATTTTCCATTTCAACTCTATTTACGATGAAACATATACCTGCTTCTTGTACTAGACTAATCCTTTTTGTAACAAATCATGTTCCTAAGTTTTTCCTTATTCAATCATATCTTTAATAGACTGGGTTTGTTTATCCTACATTTGAGCTTCTTCTAGTACTATTCTCAAGTCATTCTCAGTCTGACTAACATTATTGCCACATATCAAAATCTGATTAACTGTGTTAAGATCTCTGAAATCCTTGATCAGTAATGACATTTGGCCTTTCCTGGATGGTATTTTATCTCCAGGTTATAATCTTTAAGAAGTTCCATCCATCTGAGATGTGTCATGCCCTTATCTTAATTTCACCTTTACCAAAGTATTCACGGAAAATGATATGCGGTTTATTGGGCAAAATAGGAATAGCATAAATATACTGATAAAAAGTGCTCGATTAATGAAATTCCCCATAGGGGTTCATACATAATAATTACCATCAATGTAGTCGCACAGGGCTACCAGGGTGTCTAAACCCGTCCTAGTGAAATGGCGACATCTTCCCGTCTTCATTCCACCATTGCAATCCCCTCATACAGTTCTTTTCTTTGTTCTCAGCATATCTTCTATCTTCTCCTGTCTAAATTGTTGGTAAGGAAGGGTGAGATTCAAGAGAATCTCAGTAGGAAAACAGTACTAATATGCAAGCAAGATAAGTGCTTAATTCATGACATGCTTGCATTACATAACTCATATTCACACAATGACATATCTGCGTGCCTAATGTTTCATACAACAAAGCTATGGCCACAGTATAAATAGAAAATGAGCTTCAATCATTCATATATGTTTCACATAATCAAGCAAAGCAACAACATGCATTAATACACCAGCACAAATATCAAATACATAAAGGAGAGGTAAGTTCCCTACCTTAGACCTTCTCCTCCTTGAACTGTGTGCATCAATTTGTGTGACGATCCCTCAGGCTTTCATAGTGTTTCTGGTGGTTATACAAGTCTATCGTAAAAATTTACCAAAATGCCCCCGGGACCCGACCCGGCCCCACCACACTCGGTCTAACTGTACTTTTTTTGAAATTTTGAGATGGGCTATTCTTACATATTTTCACATAAAGAATCCATTTCCTGACTCAGAATTATCAAATTCATTGTCAAATTACAAAAATACCCTTGACAGTCCTAATTTCAAGTTTTCAGGGGCATTTTCGTAATTATGCTTTTTCGTGCTTTTCCTGAAAAAGTGACCA
This sequence comes from Inga laurina, assembly GCA_963855925.1. Taxonomy (NCBI): domain Eukaryota; kingdom Viridiplantae; phylum Streptophyta; class Magnoliopsida; order Fabales; family Fabaceae; genus Inga; species Inga laurina. The sequence goes on from OY979712.1 coordinate 20,738,143, forward strand.
ACCGTAACCCCACCTAATTTTTCCTCTTGACCTCAATGAAACCATCAAATAATTGAAAATCCAAATCTAAGGCCCATTTCAAGAGCTGCCTGAAACTTATAGGAACTCCGGGGAAAATTTTGGTTTTTCAAATCCAACCCCACAGACGTGTTCCTTTCTACTCATACTACTTTATTAACTATTTAATTAGGTTACAACTACCATTTAGACCAAATTTTGGCAGCATAACCCCTATGCCACGTCCTTACCAAAAGTTATAAACAAAGACAATCCAGCAAAATTTCACTAATTAAATTGTCTACATCAGCCAGAATAGCCAATATACGAAGGTTTGGAAGTTACCTTAACATCCGTGTGGCTTTTCCTTGTTGAGGACCAAACCCTAACCTCTTCCAACTCCATGATTTTGTTTCAATAACACCTTAAATCACATATAGAAGAAGCTTAGGAGAAGGATTACTCACGTTATCAGCTAATTCATCGAAGAATCAAGCTTACTGATGGAATTGCTCCTCCTTCTCTCAAAAGGTCACACAAGCTCTCCCTCTCTTTCCTTAGCTTATGGCATCGATGTTGAATGAGAAAGATGAAGGAAATGAACTTTTATAATATGCTTATGTCATTTTACTATATGCTTATGTCATATTTTCTAATTTTCCAGAAGTCCAAATTTTAACTTTTTCTCTTTGTACATGTAAATGATATGGATCCAATCAACATGTAACAATATTTCCCTCTTCTTGGCCCATGCTAAGACATCCTAGGATGTCTTCAATCAGCCCAACATGGTTTTTCCATTCATCTCATAATTTTAAAAATGGCCATAACATTTTAATTTAATTTCTTCATTTAATGGCAATTCTGGCAGATTTTCTACCCTAAATTTGAAAAATCATAACTAATTCTTGAAAAATCAAAATGGGGTCATCCTAAAGCCAATGAAAAGCTATTTAATTCCTGTTTATTGGAAAAATATGGATAATTGTAGTTCATAACCACAAAAATACATAATTGCACAAAAATTCATACTGCTCCAAAACAGGTTCTATTTTCAATGTCAAACTTTGGAAAATCAAAACACTTAGCTCACAAATCGAAATGACACAAATTATCATTTTGAAGCTTGGCATGTGAACTTTAAGACTGGAAAGTTTCAGAATTTTAATACACCATTTGCCCATTCAAAATGTCCATACAAAATGACTTCCTTGTACAGAGTTTCAATGTACAGAATTTCCAACTTTTGCACAATTGTTCCCAATGGTTCCAATTTCACAACAAACACTCTCCTTACACAAATTTTCACAAGGAAGCCATTGGAATCACTAAAACAACCAAATTCTCATTACATCCATTTTTGAAGTCATTAACCCTTAATCGAAATTTGGGATATTACAAGCTATCTTATATTAAGCTCTTTTTGATCATATAAATATTTTGAGCTCTTATGGTCACAGTATAGTTCTACGATCGAACCATAGAGATAATGTCTCCAGATTTTTAGTACAAATACATTGTTGCTAACTCAAAATCATGTGTCGGGTAATTCTGTTCGTGAGGCTTCAGCTATCTAGATGATATGCCACTACACGGCCATGCTGCATTAAAATAATTCCCAATCCATGCCCATAAGACATTAGTAAAGACAACAAAGGTCAACTATGGATCTAGGATTATCAGCACCAAGGCTGCTATTAATTTTTGTTTCAGCTCTGTGAAGCTCTTCTCACAATTGTGGTCCCACAGATAAGGTTGAATCAGGTTCACTTTGTCAAAGGCAGAGCTATTTGGAGAAGTTCTATATGAATCATCTGTAATATCTGGCAAGACCCAGAAAACTGCATATTTCATAAATATTCTTTGGTCTTTTCTAGTTCAATACTGCTTCCACTTTGTTAGGATCAACTATGACCCATGCTACGAGCCTACATGACCTAGAAATTTAACCTCTAAAAGCCAAAATTCACACTTGCTCAACTTGGGATAGAGTTGCTTATCTCTCAGTATATTCAATACTGTTCTCAAATGATTCTCCACTACAGAATAACCAAATAATGTACACACATAGTCCATAAATCTCATATATCCACAAAAAAAAGGACCTTAATGTGTATACCACAACAAACAAAGTCATCTCTTATGACTTAAGGCAGCAACTATTGCTACTATCCTAGCAAATTCCCATCTTTGCCAGGAACTGCTGCTCTGATACCAAAAATGTAACCCCCTCCGTAATTATATCTGAAATACACGATTAAAATGAAATAGAGACCAATAATAATCAAATAACATTTACTAACCCATCACATGATGGGGTTTTCACGAATACTTTGAAATCATTTATAAACATGGTCTCATATTCACATTTCGAATATAATTACCACGCGAAGATAAATCACATTCATATAAATATCAGAGTGCACAACTTAATCATCCCGGCAATCCCGGGTACATACCTTCGCTAAAGATACACAGGGTACAATTGCCCATTACAATTCTTTAAATGGGGATTACAGAATCTCATCTCGAAGGAGTCCTAGCCGCTCCCTCCACGAGCCACTTGCCCTGTCTAAATTGTTGGTAGGGGAGAGTGAGATTCAAGAGAATCTCAGTAGGAAACAGATACCATAATGCATGCATGATAGATGCTATGTGTATGACATGTTAGCTTTATCTAGATGCATGCCCCATAATGATATTTCTGCATGCTCAATATTTCATGTAACAAAACTATGGCCACAGTAAAACAGAAACAGAGCTTCATTTATTCAAATATGCTCTACACAATCAAGTAAAGCAATCACATACATCACTACACAAACAAAGATATCAAATACATGCAAGTAAGGTAAGTCCCCTACCTCAAGTCTTTTCTCCTCGATTTACGTGCCAGCAACTCAGGGCTTCACATTCGATCCTACAATGTCAAATGTACCATTTAGACACTTCCATAGTGTTTCTAGGGGTTATATGAGGCTATATTGAAAATTTACTAAAATACCCCCGGGGACCTGGCCCGGCCCCACCGTACCCGGTCTGGCTGTACTTTTCTTGAAACTCTGACATGGGCTATTCTTACATATTTTCGCCCAAGGAATCCATTTCCCGAATCGGAATTATCAAATTCAATGTCAATTTACAAATTTACCCTTGGCAGCCCCACTTTAAGGGTTTCAGGGGCGTTTTCGTAATTATGCTTTTTCAGCCTTTTCCGAAAAAGTGACCAACTGTAACGCCACCTAATTTTCGCTCCTGAACTCAATAGAATCATCAAATTATTGAAAATCCATCTCTAACCCCTCCAAACTAGGCTTGGCCGAAATTCTCAATTCCCCGGGAAAAATTGGGGTTTTTCGGTTTCGGCTCCGTAAACGCGTTCCTTTATACGTGTTAGGAGCTAGATCATCGGAGAAATCGGCTTACCTTGCGAGTTCTCTTCTCCTTTCTCTCTCTAGAAATCTCAAACATTTTTCCTCTTGTTCAGCTGAATAAACTGATGGTTTTGAAGCTTGGAGGAAGAAGATGATATGTTATATTATGCTTATATCATTATTCCCTTATGATGATGTCATAATTCCAAAATTGACATTTTCGGATTTTCTGGCAGATTTTCTGCCCAAACTTTGAAAAATCATAACTAATTCTAGAAAACTTAAAATGAGTTGATTCCAAAGCCAAATGAAAGATATTTAAGTCCTCTTCATAGGAAAAATATTGGCCATTACTAAAAATTACCACAAAATTCCAGAATTACATAAAACTCATCACTGCCCCAAAACAGAGTTCAGTTTCCATCCCAAACTTTGGACAGTCATATCTCCTAGTTCAAAAAACGAAATGGCACAAATTATATGTCCATTTTGAAGATTGAGATGTGAAATATAAGATTGGAAGGTTTCAGAATTTATAGACACCATTTGGTCATTCAAAACGTTTACACAAACTGACTGCCCAGAATAGAGTTTCACTGGACAGAATTTCAGATTTTGCATCTTTGCTTCAATTGGTTCCATTTTCATACCAAACATCATTCCCACATAAATTTTCACAAGGAATCCATTGGAAACACCAAACCAATCAAATTCACATTCCATTGACATGTTTCACCAATAATCACAACATGTCAACACAAGTCACAATTCAAACTCATATTGCAATTCTTTACTTTCCAAAGTTCCAAACCAATTCCAAGGAACTCACACACATGGGATTCCACCCACTCAATCTCACAACAAATCAACGCTAACAATTGATCTTCAAGTTACCAATGAGTTTCCTCTTCGGTAACTGACCAATTGGTCGATAACTTTACCCTTTTACCCCTGATTATGGCAATTCCTCCTGAATCACCACTAAACACATCATACTTTTCCATTTAGCCACAATATGCGGCCTCCCTCTATTTTAAGTCAATTTATATATTAATCCATAATTGAACTTAAATATTGGGTTTTGCAGCTGCTCACAACGTATACGCATCACAGTTCACATCATAATCTCCAAAAGGGTCCATTTATCACTAATCACGTCTGCTTTTGGAGTCATCAACCCTTAATCACAATTTGGGATCTTGCTAAACCGGGGCTTAGCAATCCACTAATCTCAGGCTTATTCTCTAGCCTCGAGTCTCAAAATTCGGGGTATTACACTCCCCACACAAATTTTCACAAGGAAGCCATTGGAATCACTAAAACAAACCAAATTCTGATCACATCCACTTTTGAATTCATTAACCCTTAATCAAAATTTGGGATATTACATTTCGCCCACTGTAGAATAAATTTCGCCCTCAAAATTTGTTATGCCACTTGGGACTTTAGCGGTTGCAATGTTGCTGCATCGTTAACCCATAACGGAAAATATGCTATAACTTAACACACATATCAACACAACTCCATTGCAAAACAAATGCAATCTTCACAACATGTGATTGCCGCAAAACACCATTATCGCACAACACAATTGCCGCTAGTAGCAATCACCAATATGCACAATAGCGACAAAACACCATCACTACGCATATACCTTCATTGCAATAGTACAATCATTGCATGCAATCGGGAGGCACATGCCACCACTCTGATCAATCTAATCACTCCTTCCAGGAGTAACTCAAAGTACCATAGGTTCACTACGCATAAACAACAACACTCACGACTGGATACACAATACGGCAGCTTCCGCTGTAATCACAATAATGACAGCTTTCGTTGTATAACGACATCTTGCGCTGTATTCACAATAACGACAGCTTTCTCTGTATAACGACTGCTTGCACTGTATTCACAATAACAACAATTTATGCTGTATAATGACAGCATTCCCTATAATCACAATAACGAGAGCTTGCACTGTATTCACAATAATGACAACTTACACTGTAGAACGACAGCTTTTGTTGTAATCACATTAACGATAGTTTGCGCTGTATAACGACATCTTGTACTATATTCACAATAACGATAGCTTGCGCTGTATAAAGACAGCTTTTGCTGTTTGTAAAACTTCAAAACATTACCCTCACCCGTACACCCACCAGTGACTCCGCTAGTGGTAACCGGGACTTTTGGGCATTAACAACTATATCACTTCACCGTATAAACTTTTACGGTGTTACCCTCACACGTACACCCACCAGTGACTCCGCTAGTGGTAACCCGGACTTTTGGGCATTAACAACTATATCACTTCACCGTATAAAATTTTACGGTGTTACCCTCACCCGTACAGCCACCAGTCACTCCGCTAGTGGTCATCGAAACTTTTGGGTGTTAACAATAACATTAGACCACTGCAGAACCTCAATCTCTTGTTTCCGAAGCACCCTACTGTAACGGCTCTCCTAGAGTCTCAGTCTCTCCCATCTAGGCAGCCTACCAGGAGTCTCAAACTCCTAACACCACCCTCATCCTCTTTTACCATCGAGGATGCTTTCTGGAATCACCCCGAATCATTGTTAGCTACTAGAGACTATTGGCATGGAAATACACATTGTTACACCCCACCCTCATCCTCTTTCACTACTGGGGATGCACATCACGATCACCCAAACCGTTGTTACTTACTAGAGGACTATTAGTGTGGCAATCCAATTCAAATGAATATACACATAGCTTCACAACACACTCAAGTTTTACGCACAGCCTTTTGGCCTTAGGTCAGCACCGGTGCAACCAGCCTAGTGGCTAGCCATGTTGGCCATGTCGGGGCAAGTGCCCTCACAAGTGAGAACCCCTGACAATGTAGTCGAATTCGCCATTAGTTGAACTAGCTCTGCTCTACTGCACAAGTCCTACCCTCAATCTCAGCCTATTCATAACATAATACACACCATCAATCGCTGGGTAGGGAACACCTAAATACTTGCTTGTTAACAACATACCATAGTACACCGCAAAATCAAACTGGGATCCTCCAAAACCCGTTCTCACACAATAACAAGGCCCTGGAGTTCTGCTTCCCGAAGCCATAACCAACACGATGTTAAGAGCTAACGTTCCCATACCTCTATTCTACGATTCAACTTCATGGCAACTGCATTCTAAGGTTCTTTATCAAGGCGGCTACACACTAGGGTTCATCGTCACAGTGGCTCTACACTATAGTGATGTACTTGATGCTTCACTCAATCAACTGACTGGTTAGCCCCTTCGGTCAAAATTATTCATAGGTAGCCCTTTCTGATCTGAATCCTCCGTAGATAACTCTTTCCCTGTGCTAGATTAACAATTAGCAACCTTGAGATACCTTACACACATTTCGATTCACTTTGGTACTCCTTTCTAGTACCTCAAACTATCCTGGTCAAGTCAAATTCCTAAGAATCGTCTCAACTATTAAGTTTGATCCTTGGATCACAATTCAACTCTTAAAACCTCAAAATTTGCTTAGCCGGGAAATCACTTTTCTCATTTCCATAGATCATCACTAACCCAACACCATTCTGAATATATCTACCAATCTAAAGGCCACTGGTCCCATAGGTCTTTGAGCCTTTGGACACACAGTTCCACTATGACATCATTGGCATATAATATCATATAGTCTAGGGTGTCTAACCTAACCTTTAGGTTCATCATGAAATCTAGAACCTCAACATCACATAAATCGAAAACCATTTTCTTTAAATAAACCCAATAGGCTTGCTAAGAATCAAGATTAATAGAGCCTATTCTAACCTTCACGGTATTTGGGTAATATCCTCCACCCGTTACTAAAGTTTAATACTATGCACAAGGTTCACAAGGTTCAAACTTTTGTCATGCACTAGAACCAGAGTGCAACAATTCACATTTCGACCTAAGTGCCATTTAGCTTAGATCAAATTCAGGTCTATTCCCAAACTTCAGTATCATCGGTTTGGATCCTTTAGGATCCATATATGGCATAATCACCAGTCATCATATAGCACTGTATATCATATCTACATTCCTTTGACCCTATAGTGTTCCTAAGGATCATCACTTAGCATGGAAAAACAGCAACACATTTACTCTGCCTTAAATTTTCATAACCCCCATCAAATGGATCTTTCTAGGAAGTATTCACTTCAACAAAAATGTTTTGATTTAAAATCAATACTTACATCATCATTATCTCCATGTGTCTAAGAACCCTTTAAATCATCTAACATAAATTATCATTGGTCATAGATAAACCTTAAAACAATTACTATTCCTCAAGTCTCCATGACCTTATCAACTCCCTTCCTAGGGGGTCACCCATCCTAGGATTTCCCTGGGTTGAGCTCGCTTAACTTTCACGTACCTATGGCTAAATGTAGATGCCAGATTCTACTGCTTCCATCCACGGGTACGTCGTGACTACCCTCATCTCAAAAGACGTACTGGCTATCTCCAGTCACCAAAATATTGGGTGTGGACCGCACATTGGCCTTGGTCGTACCCATTTCCTCGGGTTTTGAAATATCCTTAGACCATTCTAATCTAGTATTGCACCACTAGCTACCCTTCGATACTCACCATTTCTCAGGGCTAGTTCATAAATCGGGAAGATACCCTCCTTTGGTAACTCCTGTCCGTGTAATTTCCTAGTACTATGTAATCAAGACCATATCAGTATACCATCCTGTTGCCAGAACCACCCCACTACCATAACCTCTTGGGCTCTTCCAGAACCGGTTGAAGCTTTGATACCAGAACCGCTTGCACCACTAGCTACCCTTCGGTACTCACCATTTCTCAGGGTTGGTTCACAAATCGGGAAGATACCCTCCTTTGGTAACTCCTGTCCGTGCATATTTCCTAGTACTATGTAATCAAGACTATATCAGTATACCATCCTATTGCCAGAACCACCCCATTGCCATAACCTGTTGGGCTCTTCCAGAACCGGTTGAAGCTTTGATACCAGAACCGCTTGCACCACTAGCTACCCTTCGGTACTCACCATTTCTCAGGGTTGGTTCACAAATCGGGAAGATACCCTCCTTTGGTAACTCCTGTCCGTGCATATTTCCTAGTACTATGTAATCAAGACTATATCAGTATACCATCCTATTGCCAGAACCACCCCATTGCCATAACCTGTTGGGCTCTTCCAGAACCGCTTGAAGCTTTGATACCAAAATGTCATGCCCTTATCTTAATTTCACCTTTACCAGAGTATTTGCTGAAAATGATATGTGGTCCGGTGGGCAAAACAAGAATAGCATAAATATATTGATAAAAAGTGCTTAATTAATGAAATTCTCTATAAGGGTTCGTACATAATAATTACATTAATGTAGCTGCATAGGGCTACCAGGGTGTCTAAACCCGTCCAAGTGAAATGGAGACATCTTCATGTTTTTGTTCCACCATTGCAATCCCCTCATACAGTTATTTTATTTGTTCTCAGCATATCTTCTATGTTCTCCTGTTTAAATTGTTGGCAAGGAAGGGTGAGATTCAAGAGAATCTCAGTAGGAAAATAGTACCAATATACATGCAAGATAAGTGCTTAATGCATGACATGATTGCATTACATAACTCATATTCACACAATGACATATCCGCATACTTAATGTTTCGAGCAACAAAGCTATGGCCACAATATAAACAGAAACAGAGCTTCAATCATTTATATATGTTTCACATAATCAAGCAAAGCAACAACATGCATAATACACCAGCAGCACAAATATCAAATACATGCAGGAGAGGTAAATTCCCTACTTTAGACCTTTTCCACCTCGAACAATATGCTTTGATTCGCGTGCCAATCCTTCGGGCTTTCAACTTGGTCCTAAAACGTCAAATGTACCAGTTTAGACACTTCCATAGTGTTTCTGGTGGTTATACGAGTTTATCATAAAAATTTACCAAAATGCCCCTGGGATCCAACCCGGCCTCGCCATACCCGATCCGACTGTACTTTTCCCAAAATTTTGAGATGGGCTATTCTTACATATTTTCACCAAAGGAATCCATTTCTAGACTCAGAATTATCAAATTCATTGTCAAATTATAAAAATAGCCATGAGAGCCCTTATTTCAGGGTCTCAGGGGTGTTTTCGTAATTATGCTTTTTCGGGCTTTTCTGAAAAAATGACCAACTGTAATCAAACCTAATTTTCCCTCCTGACCTTAATGAAACCATCAAATCATTGAAAATACAAATCCAAGGCCCATTTCAAGAGCTGCCTGAAACTTATAGGAACTCCAGGGAAAATTGGGGTTTTTGAAATCCAACCCTGTAGACGTGTTCCTTTCTACTCCTACTACATTATTAACTATTTAATTAGGTTACAACTACCATTTAGACCAAATTTTGGCAGCATAACCCTTATGCCACGTCCTTACCAAAATTTATAAACAAAGACAATCCGACAAAATTTCACTGATTGAATTGTCTACATCAGCCAGAATAGTCAATATACGAAAGTTTGGAAGTTACCTTAACTTCTGTCTGGCTTTTCCCCATTGAGGACCAAACCCTAACCTCTTCTAAATCCATGATTTTGTTTCAATAACACCTTAAATCACATATATAAGAAGCTTAGGAGATGGATTACACACATTAGGAGCTAATTCATCGAAGAATCAAGCTTACCTGATGGAATTGCTCCTCCTTCTCTCTAAAAGTCACACAAGCTCTCCCTCTCTTTCCTTTAGCTTATGGCATTAGTTTTGAATGAGAAAGATGAAGGAAATGACCTTTTATAATATGCTTATGTCATTTTACTATATGCTTATGTCATATTTTCTAATTTCCCAGAAGTCCAAATTTTAACTTTTTCTCTTATGTACATGTAAATGATATGGATCTAATCAACATGTAACAATATTTCCCTCTTCTTGGCCCATGCTAAGACGTCCTAGGATGTCTTCAATCAGCCCAACATGGTTTTTCCATTCATCTCATAATTTTAAAAATGGCCGTAACATTTTAATTTAATTTCTTGATTTAATGGCAATTCTGGCAAATTTTCTACCCTAAATTTGAAAAATCATAACTAATTCTTGAAAAATCAAAATGGGGTCATCCTAAAGCCAATGAAAAGCTATTTAAGTCCTCTTTACTGGAAAAATATGGATCAATGCATTTCATACCCACAAAAATATATAATTGCACAAAAATTTGTACTGCTCCAAAACAGATTCCAGTTTCAATGTCAAACTTTGGAAAATCATAATTCTTAGCTCACAAATCTAAATGACATAAATTATGCATCCATTTTGAAGCTTGGCATGTGAACTTTAAGACTGGAAAGTTTCAGAATTTTAATACACCATTTGCCCATTCAAAACATCCATACAAAATGACTTCCTTGTACAGAGTTTCAATGTACAGAATTTCCAACTTTTGCACAATTGTTCTTAATGGTTCCAATTTCACAACAAACACTCTCCTTACACAAATTTTCACAAGGAAGCCATTGGAATCACTAAAACAACCAAATTCTCATTACATCCATTTTTGAAGTCATTAACCCTTAATCGAAATTTGGGATATTACAAGCTATCTTATATTAAGCTCTTTTTGATCATATAAATATTTTGAGCTCTTATGGTCACAGTATAGTTCTACGATCGAACCATAGAGATAATGTCTCCAGATTTTTAGTACAAACACATTGTTGCTAACTCAAAATCATGTGTCGGGTAATTCTGTTCGTGAGGCTTCAGCTATCTAGATGATATGCCACTACACGGCCATGCTGCATTAAAATAATTCCCAATCCATGCCCATAAGACATTAGTAAAGACAACAAAGGTCAACTATGGATCTAGGATTATCAGCACCAAGGCTGCTATTAATTTTTGTTTCAGCTCTGTGAAGCTCTTCTCACAATTGTGGTCCCACAGATAAGGTTGAGTTTTTCAGGTTCACTTTGTCAAAGGCAGAGCTATTTGGAGAAGTTCTATATGAATCATCTGTAATATCTGGCAAGACCCAGAAAACTGCATATTTCATAAATATTCTTTGGTCTTTTCTAGTTCAATACTGCTTCCACTTTGTTAGGATCAACTATGACCCATGCTACGAGCCTACATGACCTAGAAATTTAACCTCTAAAAGCCAAAATTCACACTTGCTCAACTTGGGATAGAGTTACTTATCTCTCAGTATATTCAATACTGTTCTCAGATGTTGCTCGTGTTCAATTTTACAACATGAGTATACCAGAATATCATCAAGGAAGACTACTATAAACTAGTCCAGATACGGACAAAAAACTCAATCCATATAGTCCATGAACACGATAGGTGCATTAGTTAGCACAAATGGCATTACAAAGAATTCGTAATGGCCATATTTGGTCTTGAAAGCAATTTTTCGTACATTTGCTTTTACCTTGAGCTAGTGATAACCCAATCTCAAGTCAATCTTCGAGAATACGCATGAATCAGATAACTTATCGAGCGAATCATCAATTCTAGGGAGTGGGTATTTATTATTGACAGTTACCTTGTTTTGCTTCCTATAATCAATACAGAGTCATAGGCTTCTGCCTTTCTTCGTGACAAAGAGCACTAGAGCTCTCCATGGTGAAACACTAAGTCAAATAAACCCTTTCTCTAAAAGCTCCTCTATCCCTTTTTCAATTCTGCCATTTCACTTGGAGTCATTCTGGCATGACTTTTGATGCATTATTCTCCACGTGAAAGAGAACACCCAAACTCCACAATTGACTTTAGGATTTGGTGTTGCAAGCTCCCCTACTAAGAAGACGTGCAAGTGATGGCATCGATTAAGGTAGAAAAATGACACTCTTGTATAGGAATCTCAGCGATTCCTCTAACAATCTTCAAGAGAATTGGTTTTTATATATCTGGTATTTTTTTTCTGAAAGAAATCCGTTAATTGAAATTAAAACAGCGTAATCTTTTAGGCTCAACAATTGATACATCAAGTAGTGGATCAGGAGCAAATCAAACATACAGATGAAAGGAAATTAGATATTTAGTTACTTGTGCTTGCAGCTGGGATATAAGAGACTTTTAATTTGCTGCTTCTAATATCTCAACAGGCAAGAATAACGGTTTGATGAAGGCTTAGTGAAAGTAGTCACCGTCCAAGAAAGAAAGCTTTTTCTGTTTAGAAGTTTTGCAAGTTTGGAACGAGTCAATATTTAAAAGAAAAAAAAAACAAGGGGAAATGTCGTTCTTTTTGAGTCAGAAGGGCGACGAGGCCAATCATTGACCCTTTATGATAACAATATTTTTAAAATACCATTTGCCCTGATAAAGGTTTTTAATCCATAAAGATATTTGGGAAAATTCCTAAACAAGAACTTTAAAAATATTCAAGTACAAAAATGTATTATGAATATTCATAATATTAGAAAAGTGCGATGGCCTGATTTGCCCTTTCAAAATTAAATGGAAATTATATAAATATCCCTTTGAGTTTAAAAAATGTACTCCTATTTCTTAATTATAAGGGTTTAAGAAGTTTATAAAAAGGTTTTAACAAGTTTTTATAAGACTTTCACAAATTTCAATTAAAAAATCACTACTTGCTATAATGGTAAAGTATTGACTCTCACTTATGATAAGAGTTTTACAAGTTTAGATTAAGTTATAATAAGTTCAGAAAAGATTTTCACAAATTGTAGCTCAAAATTCATCACTTGCTACAATAGCAAGGTATTATTTCCCACTTCTAACAAGCGATTTCCAAGTTCATATAAGGTTTTAACAAGTTCTAATAAAAAATGGAAGCAAATTTTTTAAACGTAGAGGTGGATTTTTGTCATTTCAATTTCATTTTTAAAAGGACAAATCAGATTTTCACACATCTTTGACATTATCAATATTCATAACACATTTTTATCTTTTAATACTTTTAAAGTTCTTTTAATTTTCAGGAATTTTCCTATCATATTTTGCTTAAAGAATATGGTATTGGCGCTGCTTGTTTTCTTAAAGAATACTAAAGCTGATTTTCTTGGAAAATTAAATTTAACAGAGGGCCAGTTTACAAGCTTAAATTTGTATAAAAATCTCAAGTCCATGAATTTTTTTTTTGGGTTCAGAAATATCAAGTATACGTAATGTATATAAAAATTAATAATAGAAAATTAAGGATAATGTACAAATCAAGGTCACGTATTTCAGTAGAAATAAATAATAGTAAAATAATACGGTAGTTATTTCTCTTACTAAAGTAATCCTACTAATTGCTTTGCTTGTCTCGTCTCTTTTATGCCTGCGAATGCCATCCTTGTCATGCGGTGCAGACATCCAGATCCAGCGTACCATCGTGCTCAAGTTAGTCCTTATGAATTTTAAAGGTTATAATTCAGATTTCAGGCTTTATAATTTTATTTTTACAACTCAGTACTTAAAGTTTTTTCTGTTATCCATTTTTATCCCCTTTTTTCTTTTTGTTTTTTTTTTAAAAAAAGAGAGTCACTCTTAACTTGTGCTACATAGCGCTAATTGTACTTATGTTAAAATCTGTTATTTAACGTCCTTATGCACACCACATCTTGTTACGTCTCATTAAATGATACTATCTATGATTCTAAACGTATGACCAAGTTTGAAGGTAACTTTTGGTTCTAAATGTATTTTTTTTTTCTATTTTATCTCTTATATTTATCATTTTTCTTTAAATTAATTTCTATAACTTATAATTTGATATATAAATTTTGTTTTAAAAAATAATCTGATATATAATTTTATGTCACACACAAAAATTTTATACAGATCATGCCACAAATTGCTAGAAAAAAACATAGAAAAAATGAAAATGAAATTGGCGTGCTATGAAAATTATATAGCATGGGAGAAGTTACAGCGCTTTCTCAAGAGAGTGCCATTAAAGGCATATAATATATGCCTTTAATGGCACTCCCTTAAGAAAACATCATTAAAAGCACTATTGTTTGCAAAACTTTTTTTAATACAGAAGCTTTTGTCAATTGGGATTATGGTTTTCTTTTCCTTTTTTTGTTTAGTTTAAAATCTGTAATGAATCTTAACTTATATTTTTATGTGTGCTTATAATTTTTTTCTAAGTATTTACTTGAGGTTACAACTTTCTCTTAAATTTCTTATACATTATAAGTTTTTTAATTTTTAAGCTTATAAATATAATTTTATTAATTGTTACTTGTTTAATTAATTTGCTCAATGTCTTTTATATTGAACTTGTTACTTAAAATTATTTTTTTATAAAAAACTATTTTCTATATGCCTACTTACTTAAGAAAACGTTGAAAAAATCTTACAAAGAGAAAATGTTAAGAAAGTTTTACAAAAATAATGACTTTGAAAAAGTGTATTAAGCCTTTAATGGCACTTTCTCAAGGAAGTGCCATTAAAGGTATTAAATCTTATGCCTTTAATGTCACTTCCTTGAGAAAATGCTATTAAAGGCATTGTTGTTTGCAAGACTTTTTTTTTAATACAGAAATTTTTGTCAATTGACACTATGATTTTCTTTTCTTTTCTGTTTTTAAATTTAAAATCTATCATGAATCTTAATTTATACTTTTATGTGTGCCTATGATTTTTTTTTTCTAAGTATTTACTTGAAGTTATAACTTTCTCTTAAATTTCCTATACAT
Organism: Inga laurina; assembly: GCA_963855925.1. Lineage (NCBI taxonomy): Eukaryota > Viridiplantae > Streptophyta > Magnoliopsida > Fabales > Fabaceae > Inga > Inga laurina. Next base: position 20,753,165 of record OY979712.1, read on the forward strand.
TATAAGTTTTTTAATTTTTAAGCTTACAAATATAATTTTATTAGTTGTTACTTGTTTAATTAATTTGCTCAATGTATTTTATATTTAGATTATTACTTAAAATTATTTTTTTTTTTGAAAAAAACTATTTTCTAAATGCTTACTTGCTTGAGAAAATGTTGAAAAAGTCTTTAAAAAAACGTTGAGAAAGTTAAAAAAAAAAAAAAAAGACAATGAAAAAGTGTATTTTGTCTTTAATGGCACTTTCTCAGGAAAGTGCCATTAAAGGCTATTAAATCTTATGCCTTTAATGGCATTTCCTTGAGAAAGCGCCATTAAAGGCATTATTGTTCATAAGATCTTTTTTAATATAGAAGCTTTTGTCAATTGACACTATAGTTTTCTTTTCTTTTCTTTTCTTTTTTAAATTTAAAATCTGTCATGAATTTTAACTTATATTTTTATGTGTGCTTAATTATAATTTTTTTCAAGTATTTGCTTGAAAGTTACAACTTTATCTTAAACTTCTTATACGTTATAAGTTTTTTAATTTTTAAGCTTACAAATATAATTTTATAAGTTGTTACTTGTTTAATTAATTTGCTCAATGCCTTTTATATTTAACTTATTACTTAAAATTATTTTTTTAAAAAAATATTTTCTATATGCATACTTGCTTGAAAAAACATTGAAAAAGTCTTTAAAATAAATTGAAAAAGTCTTACAAAAAAAAAGACGTTGAAAAAGTATATTAAGCCTTTACTGATACTTTCTCATGGAAGTGCCATTAAAGGCATAAGATTTAATAGCCTTTAATGGCACTTCCTTGAGAAAGTGTTATTAAAAGCTTAATATACCTTTTTCAACTTTTTTTGTAAGACTCTTTCAACTTTTTTTTTTTGTAAGATTTTTTCAATATTTTCTCAAGCAAGAAGTCATATAGAAAATAATTTTAAATAATAAGTTAAAAATAAAAGATATTGAGTAAATTAAACAAGTAAAAACTAATAAAATTATATTTGCAAGCTTAAAAATTAAAAAACTTATAATGCATAGGAAGTTTAAGAGAGAGTTGTAACTTCAAGCTAATACCTGGAAAAAAAGTATAAGCACACATAAAATTATAAGTAAAGATTCATGATAGATTTTAAACTTAAAGAAAACCATAGTGCTAACTGACGAAAGTTTTTGTATTTAAAAAAAAAAAGAGACTTACAGTCATACTTATATTTCCCTGCAAATAATAGTTGACTTACAGCTCCGGCGCTTGCCACACCAAGCACAGGCCAAGGGTGGTTAACCCAAAAACAAAAAACAAAAAACAGATCAGATACGGTATGGGCTTAATCAAAAAAAAAAAGAAAATTAAATTCAAGGGGCCTTGCCCCACGCTTGGTATGGAAAGCACTAGCCAAGGCGACGCAACGAGCTCGATGCTTGCCCTAACAAGCGTCAGCCAAGGGTGGTTAACAAAAAAAAAAACAAGTGCCACATAAGCCTAATACAAGCTATGGCACTTATTATAGGAAGCGCCATAGTTTCTTCACACAAGGCTTCTACCTACCCCGAGGTAGGGTCTTCGAATCCTACAGAGGTGAAAGAAACTCGCTTGGGGAGCAAGGATATTCTGCTTTCACCAACAGACCTCTTCGGTACGGTGAGGATAGGCCGGCCATCGAGTCTAACAGACTCTTAAGTGGGGTGAGGGAAGCCCATAGGACCTCTTAAGTGGGATGAGGGTATGGTCATTACAAAATATGCTCTACACAATCAAGTAAAGGAATCATATACATCACTATACAAGCATAAATATCAAATACATGCAGTTAGGGTAAGTTCACTACCCTTGTCTTGAGTTCTCCTCTTATACCTTTACTCCAATCATTGAAGATGATTCTTCCTTGTCACCTCATGACGTTAGACATATAACCATATGACTTGTTAGAGTTATGAAAGTGAGCCTTGTCTTCAATTTCAACAATTCCTCTTAAATGTCACAATTTTGTAGGTCAACCGTAATCTACCAATTTTGACCCTCAACTTTGAAAAATCATAACTTATTCTCTAGGACTCCAAATACGGTGGCTAAAGTCCAAGGTAAAGCTCTTTAGGTCTACATTAAGGGAAAAATATTAACCACTGCCAATTATAGGGGTTAGATTCCTAGAATCCTTGACAAATATTACTGGTCTAGAATTTATCCTAGTTTCCATGCCTCATCTTCCACAATTCATAACTTACTTTATAGACATCTAAATCATGCAATTTACCCATCAGTTTAAAGATTATGATGTTTACTATTGTTCTAGAAAGTTTCATAATTTTTGGACATCATTTACTTATTAAAAAACATCACATAGTCAGATTGCCACACACATAATTCACACTGGCAGAATCTCCAGTATTCAGTATTTATTTTCAGTGATCTAGAATTTACAACAAGGGCCTATTCCCACACAGTTTTCCATTTTAAACATAATAGAATCATTTAAAAACACCAATTCCAGCCCTAACACCCTGTTCTGTCTAAGGCCCCGCCTTACATACCCCTTATTACCGATATTAATCAGAGTACCTAAGCGCAGTTCGTTGAGCAACATAGGAATAACATAAATATACTGATATATTGATACAAAGTACTGTTAGATCTCATGTTTTGATGATAACAAAGAATGGTATGAAAAAGAATTGAGTAATAAATAAGATTGAACAAAGTAATAACAGGGAAAAGCATTACTTGAAGTAAGCATTGGAGTAATGAAGAAAGACCAAGACAAAGAGCTGAGAAACTTGATCAAAAGCAATTTTTCTAAGGCATTACTCGAGTATGTATTCGAGTAATAAGAAAACACTTGAAGTAACCAGAGATACCTTCAAGTAACCTGCCAACGTTACTCGAGTAAGTACTCGAGTAATAGTGTAAAAGTTTTCAAGTTGCTCTCGGCCTGCCAATGTTACTCAAGTAGTTACTCGAGTAACCAGGTAAATACTTGGAGTTGCTCTCGGCTTGCCAACGTTATTCGAGTAGCTACTCGAGTAACCATGTGAAAATCTTCAAGTTGTTGTCGGCCTGCCAATGATACTCGAGTATGTACTCGAGTAACCATGTGAAAATCTTCAAGTTGCTGTCGGCCTGCCAATGATACTCGAGTATGTACTTGAGTAACCATGTGAAAATCTTCAAGTTGTTGTCGGCCTGCCAATGATACTCGAGTATGTACTCGAGTTACTCTGTTTCAGTAAATGTGTTGCTCTCAGCACTTTGTACCACTGCCAATGTTACTCGAGTAGCTACTCGAGTAACGTACTGAGGTAAGTAAAAACTTGAAGGTAGTACCAGAATAACTTAATTTGGTTTTTATCATACTTCACTCGATGTGCTCCTCAAGTATGTAGGTATTTAATGATTCTTTTTAAGTGGATTACTCGAGTATGTACTCGAGTATGCAGTGTTATGTTTGAAGGAAAACCTCAAGTCATTACCCGAATAAGTTATGCACAAAAAGTAAGTTTACTCGAGTATGTACTCGAGTAATAAGGTAATCAAACTTGAAGTGCTCTCGGCCTTGAAATCCTGCCAACATTACTGGAGTAAAGCATCGAGTAACATAAGTTTATTTGAAGGTTACTCGAGTTGGTACCCGAGTAACCTATGAAGAAAAGAGTGCATTACTCGAGTAGGTACCCGAGTAAACAAGCATTTCCAAAGGTTTGATATTTTTCTTATTCCATGCACTACCCGAGTAATCTTATATTTATATGTTAACTTGCAGTCCATCAAAGATTTCACGATGATACTCGAGTAAGTACTCGAGTAAACTTCAATGAATACTCGAGTATAGAAACCCAGAAAGTTTGAAATCATTCCAATGTTCATTGTTTTGTTTCCTATTTGATTAACCTTTCATTATATTAGTATTCTTAGCATATCCACAATAAACAATGAAAAGATCTTACCAAATAAGGAAATTCAAATGCAACGCTCAAATGTCACCGACCGCCACCTACCGCAAACATATGTTTTTCAAATACTGGAAAAGTCAATAGTGGCTGCGCAACTCTAACGGACATGAAGAAATATGTTCCAGCAATCATTACGAACGTATCTATATATATGGGAACATTTAAATAGAGAAAACAACAAGAACACACTTACGAACGTATCATCAAGTTCATTACTCTGTTTTACATTATACTTGTAATTCTATGCTTCAGTGATTCTTATTCACTCTGTGAGAGAGATATTTCATTCAAACTCAATATTTGTTATTGAGATAACTTAAGGTTGTGGAACCTTGAGTTGGGATTGGATTACAACTTGTAAGGGGGAGCGAGTGTCCAGGCAAAGGAATTTGCTTGTACTGAGGTGCCAAGAACCCACTAAATCTTGGAAGTTATAGTGAAACTCTCAGAGAAGCTCTGAGGACTGGACGTAGGTCAAAGTGGTTGTGGCCGAACCAGTATAACTCCCGGTGTACACTTCGGTGATATTTCTCCTTACTCTTTCCTGTTTTAATTTCAACGTCAAATTTTATATTTGCAACGAAATTTTTAAGATCACCCAATTCACCCCCCTCTTGGGTGAAAACGCTTGCTCTAACATTTGGTGTCAGAGCGTAGGTCTTCTTGTTAAGGTATAACAACCTAAGAAGGATCCAATAGCAAGCATGGGTGAAGGAATTCTTCCCGACGGTGCATCCATCACTAGACCTCCAAGTTTCAGTGGAGAACACTTTACTTTCTAGAAAGCAAAGTTCAGAGTATTCGTGATGGCTACTGAATATGGGCTATGGGATGTAATTGAGAGTGGAAACTATCAACCTACAAAGATTGTAGATTCTCAGAAAATTCCCAAGACGCCAGCGGAATATGATGAGAATGACAAGAAACTTATCACTCTCGACAGCAAGGCAATTTTGATGTTACAAAGTGCCTTGAGTCAAAGTGAGTATTTCAGAATTTGCATACTTCCAATAGCAAAGGAAATGTGGGAAGCTCTGGAAATAGCTCATGAAGGAACTTCGGGAATAAAGGAGAACCGAATCAACACCTTGGTCACTGAATTCGATCTACTTCGAATGAAATAAGGTGAATCGATATCTGAATTTGAACTTAGATATACTCATCTTGTTAATCAACTTGCAGCACTTGGGAAAGTTTATGATCAGCATACCCAAGTACGAAAGATTTTGAATATTCTTTCTAAATAGTGGGAGGCCAAAGTCACTGCGATAGAAGAGGAAAAAAGAGAATCAATGAGATCAGTTGCTTCTCTATTTGGAAGTCTTTCTGAATATGAAAGCAAACTAAAGTTCAAACAAGAACTAGATGACATTGGTGACAAGAAAAAGAAAGGTCTAGCACTAAAAGCAAAAGAAGAGAATCAACATGAGGATGAGGAGTTTGACGATGAAGAAATGGGCCTAATCATAAAACGATTTAGAAAGTTCTACAAGAAAGGTCAATGATTCAAACACTTTTAGAAATGAGGAAATAGCAGCAGAGATCATATAATTTGCTATGAATGTGGAAAACCAGAACATATCAAATCAGAATGTCCAGAACTAAACCAAAAGAGCAAAGAAAAGAGAAAAGACAAATTCTTCAACAAAAAGAAGGCCTTCGTATCTGCTATATGGGGTGACAGTTCCTCTGATGAAGAAAGTGATGAGGAAGAAGTAGCTAATATATGTCTCGTCGCTCAAGAAGAAACAGAAGAAGAGGTAAATAATTCTGATCCTACCTATGATGAATTACTCTCTGAATATAATGCTTTACATTCTGAATTCATTAAAGTAGTTAAAGAATTAATTATTTTCAAAAAGAAAAACAAAGCTCTTGTAATTGAACTTAAAGAAAGTTTAGAAAAGGATTGTGAAAATTGTTCTTCTTTGAAAAAGAAAAACACTGATCTTATAAAAACTCTTGAAAAATTTACTCAAGGAAGTGAGATGCTAAATGTCATTTTAAAAGCTCAACGATTTGTAAATGACCGATCTGGGATTGGATATGATCCAAAATCAGACAAAAAGAAAGGTAGAAAGAAAGCAGGAGGTGTAACCCCCTCACTATAATTACATCCGGATTACGAAATTTAAGTGAAATAGAGACCAATAAAACAAAATAACAATTTATAATCCCACATCCAAGAGATGGGGTATTTCAAAAAAAATCAATTCCAAAACATACTCGTTGATGGTCTCACATTCACGGGCGGATATAACTACTTGAGAAATCAAATAACATAAGCAATATCAGAGTGCGGAAACTAAAATCCCAGCAAAACTCCGGGTTACTTCATAAATATAATGGGTTTACAGATTCCCAAAATAGGGATTACATATCCAAAATATTCATTTACATTCTCATGTACATTTGGTAACCCCAAATCCAAAACGAAGATAACCAACTACCACTAAGTCTCAGAGTAGTCCTAACTACTCCTGGTTGTCCGCTTTCCTTTCAAGCCACTCGCCCTGTCTAAAAAGGTTAGTCATATGGAAAGGGTGAGATTCTAAAGAATCCCAGTAGTAACAACTTTTTCATATCGCATGCAATCACATAATATGTAAACAAATCATCTTATATCAGCAACACAAATCACACTCCACCCTCATCCCCTTTTACCGCCGGGAAGGCACACCGTCCTAACTCGAACCGTTGTTAGTGACTCAGGGACTATTGGCGTGGCAGTGTATACGAATAGCCTTACGGCTCACATATAGCCTTTCGGCTTTCACAAATGGCCCTTCGGCCTTTACAAATAGCCTTTCAGCTCACAATTAGCCTTTCGGCCCACATAATCACATATACACACCCTAACCTTATCCCCTTTGACCACCGGGAAGGCACACAGCCCTTACCCGAACCGTTGTTAGCGACTCAGGGACTATTGGTATAGTGGTGCTTCCACAATTTTCACAAACATGCAGCATAAGAAACCCATTTCATCTCAATGACATTGAACACATACGATGTATCACATAGGATATAAAGAGAGAGTCACTACCTGTATCTTTCCTAACTGGCTCCGGCAGCGTGGCCTCACGAGGGTGACAGATGTCAAATCCTATATCAATTAGGGACAACCAATCAATCTCTTTTCCATATGTATATTTCAATAATACTCTAAGTTGGTTATCATTTAGGACTCTTTAGGTGACTATTAGAGGCCTAAACATATGCCTAAAGGGTTGGAAGACACTACCCAAAAGACCCCTTACTCGAAGGCAAAACTCTGATTTTTGACAGTTTCACTCGAGCACAGATGCTCTCACTCGAGCACAAGTACGGACATCACTCGAGCACAAGAGAGTGAGAGACAGCGAGTGAGCACTCGAGAGCACGCAAAGCTCTCCAAGATCAGAATCACTCGAGCACAACCACATGCACTCGAGCACACACCTTATACCCGCGAGTGAGAAGGCACACTCGTGCACCTTACCTGCGAGTGACAACCTGAAAGCACCACCCACACCAGAGGCACATGCTCACTCGAGCATGACCCCCAGTGCTCAGGTGAGACGGCTATGCTCGCGAGTGTCAGAGCACACTCTTGGCATCAACCAGCGAGTGAAGACCTGAAAGAAACCCTTCACTCTGGACTCACACCATCACTGGAGCAAACCCAAGTTCACTCGAGTATGTTCTTCCCTCACTCGAGCACAAGACAATGCACTCGAGCATTATTCATAAAACCCAGACGAACTCGAAGCTGAACAGGGAAAAACTCACGCATCACTCGAGCACGTTCTTCCTCTACTCGAGTGATGTGTATCAGAGACCAAAAACGCAGAAAAACCAGAAAACGCCAGATGGTCAAAATCATGCCCAATAGTTCCCAAACTCCTCTCAAAACTCATACATTTCAAGCACTAACTAGGAACACAATGGCAACTCCAAAAACACCCCACAAACCACTTTGACCACAATCAAACACTAAGGTCTCTATGATACACAATATCCAAATTTCATTCCACTTAATTCCAACATTCCAAATCATATTCAATACTCAAATAACTCCACAATCACTCATTTCTAACATCAAACACCATAAAATCCACATTTTCAATATTTGGCATAATTAGGGCAAATTTTCCAGATTTTACCAACTTAGCCAAAAATCACAAACAATATACCAAAATGCTCTAAATTCCTACCTCTTCTCTTTGCCCAATCAAGAATCTTGATTCTCCCACTTTTAAATTCGTCCAAATCACAAATCATAACCAATGGACAAGCTACACCCACCAAAATGAAGCTTAGAACTCAAAGATCAACATTTATGAATGGTGTTTGAGCAAAGGAAGGCATTTACTTACCCAAATCAAAGCTTTTCTTTCCCCTTTTCCTTGCTTGCTCAGCGAAAATGGAGGAAGGAAGAGAGAGAAAATGGTGAGTATGAAGGAGATGATGATGAGATGAAGAAGTCAACTCTTTCTCCCACACACACACACTCAACCAAATAGGAGAGAGAGGGGAGAGAAAAAGTGCTATTTTGTCCTTTTGTGGCTTCATCCAATAGCTCACACAATGCCACATGTCATCATTTTAGACACTTTCCTTTGAACCCACACAACCGCAAAACATAAGATCCCGACCCACGGTCAAAGAATCACAACCCTTGATCTTAAATACCACATGTATGTACACCAAATTCATATTACATAAATTTCTCAACAGTGTTTAATTACACTAATTACAATGATTCTCTTAATCATTAGCCCTAATCACAAATCGGGATATTACAGGAGGTAAGTCATATTTGAATTATTTCCAGCATTCTGTGCATACATCGAATCCGTTTGCATTTTGTAATTACTGTAATAGAAAAGGTCATTATACCTCTTCATGCATTCATAAGAAGAAAGAAAAGGAACAATAGGAACCTATAAATGGGTACCTAAAGGTTCATATGTTCAAAAAATTATTTGTACTAACCCAAAAGGACCCAAAAAGATGTGGGTACCTAAGACCTAGTCATTTGATTGTAGGTATGTCTCAAAGCATCCAAAAATAGCAAGTGGTACATAGATAGTGGATGCTCTAGACATATGACCAGAGATTTCGAAAGTTTTACCACATTGCAACCCAAGGAAGGTGGAAAGGTAAAATTTGGAGGAAATCAATCCGGAAAGATAGCAGGAATTGGTGAAATCAAAAATGACAAAGGAATACAAGTCAAAGATGTATATTATGTTGAAGGTTTATGTCACAATTTGCTGAGTGTAAGCCAAAGTGAAGATAAAGACAACTGGGTAATATTTGACTCAGAAGAATGCTTAATTATCAACAAGAATGATTTACAACTTGATAAGAAGAATATCAAGGCCAAGCTCAGAGCAAAAAGGGAAGGTAACTGCTATACTCTAGATATTAGTAGAAATAAGTCTGAAAACTGTTTTCTGAGTAATACTGATGAAATTTGGCTATGGCATAAGAGATTGGCTCATGTCAATATGCATCAATTAGGCAAACTACTAAAAAAGGATTTAGTTCTTGGATTACCCAAAGTAACTTTAAAAAATGACTTGATTTGTGACGCATGTCAAAAGGGTAAACAAACTAAATCATCTTTCAAATTGAAAAATGAGATTTCAACAAATAGACCACTACAATTATTGCATATGGATTTAGTTGGCCCAGCAAGAATAAAGAGTCTTGGTGGAAACTTATATTCATTGGTTATTGTTGATGATTTCTCTTGATTTACATGGGTTATTTTTCTACCATCAAAAGATGAAACCTTTGAAGAATTTATTGTTTTTGCCAAGAAAGTGCAAAATGAGAAAGGTATGTCCATTGCAGGTATTAAGACTGATCATGGTGGAGAATTTGAAAATCAAGCCTTTGAAGAATATTGTGATACTAATGGCATTGATCACAATTTCTCTGCTCCAAGAACGCCTCAACAAAATGGAGTTGTGGAAAGCAAGAATAGAGTGCTCACTGAAATGGCTAGAGCAATGTTGAATGAAAAGAATGTGTCTCAAGTGTTCTGGGCTGATGCTATGAGTACAGCATGCTATATTTCAAATAGGGCCTATATCAAAACAAAACTTGGAAAGACACCTTATGAGTTATACAGAGGAAGGAAGCCAAACATTGCTCATCTACACATCTTCGGTTGTAAGTGTTTCATTCATAATAATGGTAAAGATAACTTAGGAAAATTTGATTCCAAAACAGATGAAGGGTTTTAGAATCAAATTTTCCTAGGATATTCTAACCGAAGTAAAGCATATAGAGTTTACAATAAAAGAACATGTATTATTGAAGAATCAATTCATATTGTATTTGATGAATTTGAATCCTCTGACAAAACCATTGATGAAGAACAGGAAGTTGTTTTAAATCAAGAAAATGGTCAATCTATTTCTAAAACTCTTATTCAAGAGGTTGATGAAACCAAGGAAGAAGAGCAATCTCTAGGTCAACCTAAAGCCTGAAAATACAATAAAAGTCATCCCTTAGATCAAGTCATAGGAGATGTGAATGAAGGGATCAAAACTAGAAATAGAATTTTCAATGAAGTAAGTTTTTCTGCATTCATTTCTGAAATTGAACCTTCTAACATTGATGAAGCCCTATCAGACAATGATTGGGTTATAGCAATGCAAGAAGAACTAAATCAATTTGAGAGAAATCAAGTTTGGGATTTGGTACCCCGACCCAAGGATCATTCGATCATTGGAACCAAATGGGTATTCAAGAACAAACTCGATGAATCCGCAATTATTGTCAGAAACAAGGCAAGATTGGTGGCCAAAGGCTATAATCAGGAAGAAGGGATTGATTATGAGGAAACATATGCTCCAGTGGCTAGATTAGAAGCTATACGAGTACTCTTAGCCTTTGCATGCATCAAAGGATTCAAACTCTATCAAATGGATGTAAAGAGTGCATTTCTAAATGGTTACATCATGGAAGAAGTATATGTAGAACAACCTCCAGGTTTTGAAGATATAACTAAACCTGACCATGTTTTCAAACTCAAAAAGGCTTTATATGGTTTAAAACAAGCTCCTAGAGCATGGTATGAAAGGCTCAGTAAATTTCTCATTGATCAAGATTTTGTACGGGGAAAAGTTGATACAACACTTTTTATAAAACGAAAACGTGATGATATTTTAATTGTTCAAATATATGTTGATGACGTTGTTTTCGGTGCTACTAATGAATCTCTGTGTAAGGAATTTTCTGAGATAATGCAGCGAGAGTTTGAGATGTCAATGATGGGAGAATTGAATTTCTTTCTTGGTTTGCAAATCAAACAAAGAAAGAATGGAATCTTCATATCTCAAACAAAGTATTTGAAAGAATTGTTGAAGAAGTATGGAATGGATGAAGCAAATGGCACAGACACTCCTATGAGCTCAACTACATTGCTTGATGCTGATGTCAAAGGAAAGGACTACAACATCACAAAGTATAGAGGAATGATTGGATCATTACTCTATCTCACGGCAAGTAGACTAGACATCCAATTTAGTGTTGGCATATGTGCAAGATATCAATCGGCACCAAAAGAATCACATGCTGAAATGGTCAAACGAATCTTTAGATACCTTGCTGACACACCAAAATTGGGTCTGTGGTATCCTAAAGGAAGAAGTGAATATCTTATTGCATATTCAGATTCAGATCATGGAGGATACAAAACAGGCAGAAAGAGCACCAGTGGACAAGGACAATTTCTTGGAGGATCTCTTGTATCATGGTTCAGCAAGAAATAAAATACAGTGTCTCTTTCGTCAACAGAAGCCGAATATGTTGCAGTCTCAAGTTGTTGTGCACAAGTAATATGGTTAAAACAACAACTACAAGATCTTGGTATTTATCTCAAAGAAATACCAATCTATTGTGACAATACCAGCATGATAAGCTTGGCAAAGAATCCAGTTCAACACTCTAGAACCAAGCATATTGATGTCAGACATCACTTCATCAGAGATCATGTTCAAAAGAAAGATGTGAAAGTGATATTCATTCCTACTCATCTTCAATTAGCTGATATTTTCACAAAACCCCTTGCAAAAGATCAATTTCTATACATTAGAAGAGAATTGGGAATGGTAAACCCCAATGAGTTGTAAGTTATTTTAGTCTCTCATAATATTAGATGAAGTCATTTGTTAAAGTTTTGATCATTACTAACTTAAGCATCAGAGTATATAGAAACTTGTTTTGTAGGAAGATTGAAACCCTGTTTTGAGAAACAAAAATAGAGGTGATCAGAGGACACCTTTACTGGAGTACCAACTTGAAGTTATGACTAACAGAGAAGCATTACCCGAGGAACAACTTGAAGTAAAGAAGCACCTTACTGGAGTAACTACTCGAGTAATGGCCTTTAAAACTGGAAGTAATAGATCAAGTTACTTGGAATTTGAATAAAATGGTTGAGTTGCTAAGAAATGAACAGTCAGAAGTGGAAAGACAGGTTACCCGAGGCGAGCCTCGAGTAAACTTGAAGTTTACTTGAGTAAGGACTCGAGTAACTGCAAGTCCAGATTTCTAATTTGATGAAAAACGATCCAAATTTGCTTCAAATTGGTTATAAATGATCAAGGGAACAATCATGGATAATTACAATATTATTCATGCCAGGTACGCAATTTAAATGAATGATTTTAGAGATTTTCTGTATGATCACTCAAGTAAGGCCTCGAGTAAACTTGAAGGTTACTCGAGTAAGGCCTCGAGTAACGTCGGGTTTTAGGTCTTTATCTGTCGCAAACTCAGTCATTTCCACAAAATCACCTCGAGTAAATCACTATACACTCTTACAAAAACTTTTCACAATCGATTCCTTGCCTCATTTCCGTCAAAACCCAACAGATTTCAACCCCAAAAACTTCCTATTCTTCTCAGATTCTAAGTGCCCTAACTCGTGACTGTGACTTTCTTTTCTCTGAGATTTCTAGATTTTCTGTGGTTTAAGATGGTTAGAACCAAGAATCTCAATTTCACAGATTCCTCTGAATCACAACAACATCCTAATCCTCTTTCTTCTCCTCCCAAAAAGAGAAGAAAACTTACCCCGAGATCAAAAGCTAAAATCCAACCTCAACCTCAACCTCAACGGAAACCAAAAGGGGTTGTGATCAAAGAGCTTATAGCTACAAGGGCTCAATCCAAAAAGAGAACCTCTACCGAGAAAGGCAAGAGTGCCAAATCTCCCTCACCTCCTCCCTCTGATTCCTCTACCCCCTCTTTTACACTAAAGCCTTCTAAAAAGCCTAAGTATGATAAGAATGTGGCTAAGGCTATGGCAAATATCATAGATCAAATGGAGAAGGGACAATCTTCCAAGAAATCCAAATTGCCAGAAGAGGAGATCACCGACCCTCCAAAGGGGTTCAATGTCAACAAGCTTGTGGAGTCTCCAAAGTATTTATCTCAATTCTCCAGGAGGAAAGTGTGCAAGACACATTATGTGGATCTTAAGCTACTTCAGGAGGTATTGAAGCATGACCTCAGTTCTTATTTAGAACCTTTTATGCCTTGGCTTTCGATTAGATTACCTTTCTGCACAAAAGTGATCACATACTTTTACTGTAATCTTGAGATCCTGGATGAGCCAAACAGAACCTCAGTTGAGGAAGAGATGACCACCATTGTGAGAGGGCAAAAGATTCTTATATCACCCTCTAGGATAAACATGTGGTTAGGGATAGAGAACCCCCCAGATGATATTTACTCCCAACTTGAACCAAACCAAATATTTTCTGTCCTTAAACCTGGTGAGTTAGTTGGCCCTTTAACTTTCAAACCGAGTGATATGTGCGATCATCACAGGGTTCTATGGTACATCTACTCTAGATTCCTCTTGAACAAGGCCAACAACTATACCCACTTCTTTGATAGGGACTTTAGGTGGTTTGCTTCACTTCTCCTAAAGGAACAGAAGGACTTGGGGGAGTATATCTTTTCTGAGATGAAAAGATACAGAGTGGATGGGAAGGCTACCACACCAATGTCATATCCTTAAATAGTGTCATTTATTCTGAAAGAGAATAAGATATGGTATTTGGATAGCAAGGAACCTATTGAGAGGATGACTCCAGTTGGGAGAAACCAGATTGGAAAGGTGAATATTGACATTCCTCTCAAAAGCCCTCTGGAGTCTGGGTCAAAGAAGAAGAAGAAGACTACTGAGACAAAGACCAGCAAAATGGATGACACTCAGTCATCGGCTCCAGCTGCCACCACATCATCACCCTCCTTCCTCAATGCCACACTTCAGCATTTCATGGAGAATATACTCCAAGGATTCCATGTTGATATCGCCAACACGAATGCTGAACTGATAACCAACATGAACTACAAGATGACAGAGTTGGTTGAGAAAATGGAAAGGAAGCACGAGGAGTTGCTTGCTAAGCAACGTGCCCAGGGTGAGACACTAAGATTGATCCTGGCACGTTTGGATTTATTGGGTCCCGGACCTTCTGCCGATCCATCTTCTTCTACACCACCACCACCTCCAGAGAACCCCCCTTCTGACACTCCTTTCACTGAGGCTGAACCTTCTATCCCTCTGGTCTCTAGTCCACCTGAGCCACAAGCCAAAGACATCTTATATTTAGTGGACAACCCCGATACCCATGAGACCATACATATCGTCATTGATGATTCACCTTCCAAACCTCAGCCTGAGCTCGCTCCTAAACCTATTCCATCTCCTACCCACACTGAGAAAATATCTCCCTCCTCCTCCTCTGAACATCATACTCCAGAGGTTGAGACCACTCCAGAGGTTCAGACCACTCCAGAGGTTGAGACCTCTACTATGGTTGTCTACCAGTCTCCTTCTATTCCTCCCACAGATGACATCCACATTCCTCCACTACATCTTCCTGAACCAGTCTCTTCTAGCTCTTTTGACTCTTCTGGTTTCGATGATGGCTTAGTTCTTCCAGTGAAGCCTATTTCCGTAGTTAAGCCTTCCGATCCTCCTCTTGAATGATGAAGACAAAAAGGGGGAGAAGAACTTGAGAGTGATTTTATGGAAGTGTCTGAGTATTTTTGGGTATTTGGGTGTATATGGGTTTTAGGGAGTCTTTTGAACTTGTTAAGCTTTTATCTTGTTATCTTGTAATACAATTTTTAATTTTAATGCAAGTTTATTTCAAGTCTATTCAAGTTTTAAATTATGATTACATTGTTGGACTAATGAATTTGTTGTGTAGGCAAGATGCATATTATGATTTCATTCACTTTATACTTTGAATCTAAACTTAATAAGTTGTTTTTTTCAAAATAATCTTTGAATACAAGAAGTATTTGATTGAGAATTCACTTTCAAAAATCTTGTTCAAAATCACCAAGTTTTGTCATCATCAAAAAGGAGGAGAATGTTAGATCTCATGTTTTGATGATAACAAAGAATGATATGAAAAAGACTTGAGTAATAAATAAGATTGAACAAAGTAATAACAGGGAAAAGCATTACTTGAAGTAAGCATTGGAGTAATGAAGAAAGACTAAATCAAAGAGCTGAGAAACTTGATCAGAAGCAATTTTTCTAAGGCATTACTCGAGTATGTATTCGAGTAATAAGAAAAAACTTGAAGTAACCAGAGATACCTTCAAGTAACCTGCCAATGTTACTCGAGTCAGTACTCAAGGAATAGTGTAAAAGTTTTCAAGTTGCTCTCGGCCTGCCAATGTTACTCGAGTAACCAGGTAAATACTTGGAGTTGCTCTCGGCCTGCCAACGTTACTTGAGTAGCTACTCGAGTAACCATGTGAAAATCTTCAAGTTGCTGTCGGCCTGCCAATGATACTCGAGTATGTACTCGAGTTACTCTGTTTCAGTAAATGTGTTGCTCTCGGCACTTTGTACCACTGCCAATGTTACTCGAGTAGCTACTCGAGTAACGTACTGAGGTAAGTAAAAACTTGAAGGTAGTACCGGAATAACTTAATTTGGTTTTTATCATACTTCACTCGATGTTCTCCTCAAGTATATAGGTATTTAATGATTCTTTTTAAGTGGATTACTTGAGTATGTACTCGAGTATGCAGTGTTATGTTTGAAGGAAAACCTCAAGTCATTACCCGAATAAGTTATGCACAAAAAGTAAGTTTACTCGAGTATGTACTCGAGTAACAAGGTAATCAAACTTGAAGTGCTCTCGGCCTTGAAATCCTGCCAACATTACTGGAGTAAAGCATCGAGTAACATAAGCTTATTTGAAGGTTACTCAAGTTGGTACCTGAGTAACCTATGAAGAAAAGAGTGCATTACTCGAGTAGGTACTCGAGTAAACAAGCATTTCCAAAAGGTTTGATATTTTGCTTATTCCATGCACTACCCGAGTAATCTTATATTTATATGTTAACTTGTAGTCCATTAAAGATTTCACGATGATACTCGAGTAAGTACTCGAGTAAACTTCAGTGAATAATCGAGTATGGAAACCCAGAAAGTTTAAAATCATTCCAACATTCATTGTTTTGTTTCCTATTTGATTAACCTTTCATTATATTAGTATTCTTAGCATATCCACAGATAAACAATGAAGAGATCTTACCAAATAAGGAAAGTCAAATGCAACGCTCAAATGTCACCGACCGCCACCTACCGCAAACGTATGTTTTTCAAATACTGGAAAAGTCAATAGTGGCTGTGCACGCTCCAACGGACATGAAGAAATATGTTCCAGTAATCATTACGAATGGATCTATATATATGGGAACATCTAAACAGAGCAAGCAACAAGAACACACTCATGAACGTATCATCAAGTTCATTACTCTGTTTTACATTATCTTGTAATTCTATGCTTCAGTGATTCTTATTCACTCTGTGAGAGAGATATTTCATTCAAACTCAATAGTTGTTATTGAGATAACTTAAGGTTGTGGAACCTTGAGTTGGGATTGGATTACAACTTGTAAGGGGGAGCGAGTGTCCAGGCGAAGGAACTTGCTTGTACTGAGGTGCCAAGAACCCACTAAATCTTGGAAGTTATAGTGAAACTCTCAGAGAAGCTCTGAGGATTGGACGTAGGTCAAAGTGGTTATGGCCGAACCAGTATAACTCTCGGTGTACACTTCACTGATATTTCTCCTTACTCTTTCCTATTTTAATTTCAACATCAAATTTTATATTTGCAATGAAATTTTTAAGATCACCCAATTCACCCCCCTCTTGGGTGAAAACGCTTGCTCTAACAAGTACTTGATTACATTACCAATTTTCCCCACAAGGTTTGATAATATGTACAAAGTTATCCAAAATATTTAAAAATAAAGACTACATATAACCACTAACTTCCATCTTGGGATCTACACCCTCTCAATTTCCCGTGTCTACAACCTTTTCCTTGGAGCCACTAGTTTCCGCTAAAGCATTTATTATTTATGAAAAAGGGTGAGATTCCAAGAAATCTCAGTAGCAACATGCAATCATTCATATAAAATATGGAAAGTAAATATGTCATGCTCCATGTTATGCATAAACTAATTAACAATATCACGATATGTATACAAGCGTTAGGGACTTAATCCCCTACTATTTGTATACCTCGGTTAGATTAGTACTCAACAACCAGGTAAAAGTGCCCTTCTTGTACTAATTGTCCTTTCTCAACAAAACCATGTTGATTAATTAAATTACAAACATTGGCATACATAAACATATAAATAGTGGTATAGTGTATGAAGGATAAAGTTACTACCTTAAACCCCTTTTGCTACTTGAAAAGCAGTCCTCGAAATTAGTGCCAGTAGTCTGGCTCTTAAGTTGGTCCTAAAATTCTAAATGCACAAGAATTAGGTTAAAACCTATTCATTTACTATTTTAGAAACTTCAAAAGTGTTTCTGGTGGTTATATGAGTCTACCCTGCAAAATTACCAAAATGCCCCTAGGGACCCGGTCAGCCCCGATATACCCTATCCAACCGTACTTTTCCCAAAAATTTGACCCAAGCTATTCCTACACAATTTTGTGTGTAGAATCTATTTTTAACCTCAGTTTTCACAAAAATCACTACCAAATGACAATTTTACCCTTATCAGCCCCTAATTAGGGTTTTAGGATATTTTTGTAATTTACTTTCTAAGGCTTTTCTGAAAAAGTGTTCAACATCAACCGTACCTAATTTTCCCTCCTGAACACAATGAAATCATTAGATTATTTAAAATCCCACTCCTTTACCCTATTCCCTTCTTGGCCGAGACCCTTGAATAAAAAGGGAAAAAATAGATTTTTGAATTCTAACACCGAAAGCTTGCTCTTTTTCAGTCCTAATCACTTGATTAACCATTTAAACACTTAATACACAAGATTTAAAGAAATGTGGCAAGCATAACCCCTTAGGGTTAACACTTCCCAAACCTGCAAATCCAAGCAAACCAACCACAACAACAATAACACCAAAGATTTAAGGGTTTTGGAGTTACCTTTGGCTTCCTCCTTCTTTCTCTCTCTAGCCGAACCCTCTTCCTCTTTAAACCTTTGTGTTTTGCTTTCTAAATACATAAATTTATAGAGAAGAGTAGCTTAGAGAAGGAATTACAAAATGTAGAAGCTAAATCACAAGAGAAATTAAGCTTACCTTGTGATTCCTCTCTTCCTTCTCCCTATAACTTCAAGCTCTCTCTCTCTCTCTCTCTCTCTGTGTTATTCTCTTGGGATGACGGAAATGAGCAAGGAAGATGAAGGGAAATGCGTTTTAAAATATCTCATTTTTACTTAATTAACTTAATAACAAAAATCCCAAAATTTGACTTTTATGGCATAAAGTGATTTGACCTTATTCTGACCCAATTGTGTCATAAAGTTCAATTACAATGGGACCAATCCTCCTTCCCATAATCAGCCCATATTCATGCCTAAGAGGGTCCTTCAATTAGCCCAATTGGCTTCTTTCCATTCATCTCACAATTACAATATTTACCACAACATTTTTTTCCATTTTCCAAATAATTAGCAATTCTAACAGATTCTTTGTCCAAAATTTAAAACATCATAACTTTATTTGTAGATATCGTATTGGAGTGATTATAAAGGCTATAGAACCCTTATTGAGTATATTTTCAAGAAAAAATATAGCCTTTAACCAATCGGAAGCTCACAATTCCCATAATTTAAATCTTTGGATGCTGTTCTTGGAAATAGCCAACTTTCCTAAGGTAACTTCAAGAATTCATAACTCTTTGCATAAAGCTTCAAAAATTACCCATTACCTATCAAATTAAAGCTTATGATGTCTAATTTCATCCAGTAAAATGTCATACTTTTTTGTCATCATTTGGTCATCCAAAACTACTTAAAAAACTCACTGCCTCACAGGAAATATTCACTGACAACATAATCACATTCTCCAAAATTCACCCTTCCATTTCATTAAATTCCACAAATACTTACAAGTCATATTAGGGAATAAAATTTGGGGTGTTACATTTTGTTCCTAGCTGAAACTTATCGAAAATTAGGGAAAAATATGATTTCATGTTTAATCCATCAAAACACCTTCCTTTCTCTTGTAATCCCATAATTAACCCTTTAAACACTTATACCTCATGATTAGTGAAAATTTAGGCAGCATAACCCCTTAGGGTTTGAACATCCCAAATTACAAAATTGACCAAACAAACCACCAAACAACCATAAATCAACCATAACCACAACAAACAACCTTGAATCAACAAGATAGCATGGTTTAGTGTGATTACCTTTGGTCTCTCTCTCTCTAGGGCTCCAAAATCGTGGCCTCTCTCTCCTCTTTCTCTTGATTGTGTGCTTGCTACACATGTATTTCAAGATGGCATAGAGATTAGAAAGGGTCTTGCATGAATTTGGAAGGCTTAAACACTTGAACTTCACACTTGCTTACCTTGATTTTGCTTCTTGTTTCTCTTTAGCACTTTCTTTGCTATTGCTTCTTAAAACACACACACCCACTCTCTCTCTCTGTTCTTGCTCGCCAAAAATATGAGGCCTTTAGGAGGTTTAATAAGTTCCAAAAATATCATCTCCACCTCCTTAAACAAGTATTATTTTATTTCAATTTTACCACATGCTTATCCTTGACTTTCTTGCTTCATCTTTTATCTTTTGACCATAGATATTTTCTTCTCCTCTCTCCCATTTAACTTGGATGAAAATGATGGCCCTTGGAAGAGTGAAATGCTTCTTCAATTATACAAACTTTATCTCCTCAATATTACTTTTTATTTGTCTACAATTGTTGACTTTTCCACATTTTTTTATTTGGCTACAATTTCACCATATTATGTTTTATTTCAACCAAGTAAATATTATTCCCTATCTTGCTTCTACTTCCAACACCTAAGGAAAAGGGAAAAATATTGGCTTTAATTTTTATTTAGCTAAATGGCCATTTTGGCCATATATTTTTTATAATTAAATTGGGCTTTCTTCTTTTCCTCTTGTGTTTGGCCAAAATTCACAATATATTGGGCCAAAAAATTGTGCTCTTCTATTTTTCATTGTTGGGCTCCAATAATAGGCTTTTATGAAGACACAAATTAAATTTTATGCCTTATTGTGGCAAAACATTCGTGTGACCACTAATTGCACTGTTTGGCTAATTCAAGTTTGCCAATATTCACCAGTTTATTTTCTTTATTAGCATAAAGTAGTAAATGAATTTTGGTGACTGAAATTTGGGATATTACATTGCCTTGTGTATGGCTTTTTTTGTTAGTTTTGTGTAATTATAACAATTTAGTATTGTTAAAATATTATAAATTTATTTTTTCTTATATAATTGATTTTCTTTTTAGTGTTATAAATATTGGTTAGTTGTAATTATAACACTTTAATATTGGGAAAAATTTGGACAATTTAGTAGGTCTATATTTCTTTTATAGTGTTTGTAGTGTTATATGAAATAGAAATTTTGAAAATTTATTATTATAGTTAACTTAGAAATTATAATTAATTACACTTTGTAGTTATTATGTCTTCTGTAGAAGATAAGGGGAAGGGCAAAGCTAATCTTGTATGTCATCCTAGATGACCTCTTCAGCTGGGGTAAAGTAGTACTCAATGGCACCCCACAAGGAGACAGGACCCTGCCTCATGACAACTCTCACACCACTACAACAAGCTACTCCATCAAAGGTCCCTGATATAAGCATGGAAGACTATAAGAAGGACAAAATGAAGATACACATCAATATGTCGTTATGTGAAGCGGAGTAATTCCTGGACGCCAAGATGCAGAGGGACCAAAATCACCCCCACCAGTCATCTTCACAAGCGACTATATTTGATGTCTAAGTTCAGGGTAAATAATTGTTTTAAAAAATTAAAATTTTAATTAAAGCGGTTTTTAAATTAAATTTAATTGAATTTTGTTATTATTTGTGCATATGACTAGGGGAACCTAACTTAAAGGAGGCTAGACATGACAGGCACAAATCAGCTTAATGAGGGGCTACATGTTGTAGTTCCATGGAATGAGCTCAGGGACCAACCGATTAAGAGTGGAAATAATTTGTTCAACCACTTTCTCATTGACCTGGGATGGAATTTTATTTAGTTCTCTCTCCACTTCTAGAATTGGAACAAGATTTCAAAGAGGCAAAAGAACGACGCATGGGATAAGGTTCTAAAGGTAATTAATTTGTTTAATTAAATAAAAATAATTTAATTATGGTTAATTTAATATTTTTATGTTTAATTTTATTTTGAATTTATTAATGATGATATGTAATTTCTGATGCAGTATAAGTTTGCCATGTGGAGCAACAAGAAGTGGTACAACTTCATTAAGATATGGGAAGGGTGGAAGAATAGAGAAAGCCATTAGAAAAGGTGACAGAGAATGTGCTTGATGGCATCACTAATAATGGTTGGGTAAGATTTGTCCAGTATAGAAGGAGCAAACAATCACAGCTAACTTTTTAAATAATTATCATTTAAAAGTAAATATTAAATATTAAATATTATTATAAATTGAAATTCTAGTGATATTTTTCTTTTCATAGGTTGTTTCTTAGAGAAACACTAGGAGTCATTCTAAGTGGAAAATCCATCGCATGGCCGGGTCAAAGACATTTTCTATCACCTAAAATGAATTGGTAAGTTTAAATATGAATTATTTTTTGATTAATATTATAAAAGGCATGACTTTTATTGTTTAATTTCATGTTTTACTTTTTTATGAGAAGAAAGTGTAGCAAGAGGGCCAGAGATGGACTACCAGGAGTTATATGTAGCATAGGCACCAAGATGGTACTCCTACCTCTTAGCAAGTAGAGGAAGCCATTGTAAGAGATAGAAAATTTTTCTTTCAATATTTTTTTATTTTAATTCTACAAATTGTTTAATGTGTAATAAATTTTTTCCGGCAGGTACGAATTTGGCACACTTAGACTAAGTTGAGAGAGTCCCAAGGTTCAGCTATGGATCCCACTATCACTTTGAAAGCTGCTGGGCTTAATTGAGCACCCAAGACGCTGCAGGGGTTTGGGTATTGGCGACAAGCATAGTATGGTGCACGGAAGGAGCACTACATCTAAGGTGGGGACCTTTAGCACTAGGAGGCAAGTTGTGACATTTATTAAAGAGCTTTATGAGGAGGTTGTCGGGGTGGAGGCTAGGGTCGAGGACTGAGTGAACAAGAGGATGCAAAGAAAGGTCGATGCCTTTGATCATCGATGGCCCAATGGCGGGAAATCAAAAACTCTATGTTGTCCATGTGTAAGAAAGGATGTTACTAGAAATTTCACCTCCATAGGTCCCGTTAGTCCCTCATTCATGGTCAAGTACCTTCTGACCTTGCTAGGGGACACATCAACCAGCAGATGACACCGAGGATGATTGTACTGTCAATTTAGCTGCCGCACATGATGGAGGACTAAACCAAGACTCACGAGATATATTTTGATGAGTTTTTGTTATGATTATCACTATTATAAAACTCCCTTTTTAGACTACCATATTTAGACTAGTTATAGCGGATAACGTCTTAAAATTTGACCGGTGGCAGTTTTGTAATTATAAAGAACTTCTAAGACCGGTTATCCAAAAAACCGGTCTTAAAAAATTATTTAAACCAGTTATAATCAAAATCGGTCTAAAAATATCAAAATATTTAAAAAAATTTAAAATTCAAAACTTTTAAGACTGATTTTTATGAAAACAAGTCTTAAATATAAAAATTTAAGACCGATTTTCATAAAAATCGGTCTTAAAGATGACAATTTTAAAAAATCCTTTTTTTTCACCCTTTTAAGACCGGTTTATATGGAAAACCGGTCTAAAAGGTGAGCCTTTTGCTCGCATTTTTACTCCCATGCTCTGAACCATTTCTTCTCTTGTCGCAGTTTCTCTGTGAGCTCTGTCCCTACTTTTTTGAACTCCTCCATCACTCCCCTTTCCTCCTTTGCTTTAACTCTCCTCTGTCATTACAACTGCCGTTGCTATGTTCCTCGTCACTGTTCTTTGATCATCATCACTCTCCTCCACCACCACCTCTTTTCTCCCTAGTGATCATTCTCCTCTACCATGACTTCCCTTTGTCAATACCGTGAATTTAAGGACTTCATTTTAATCTCAATTGATGCCACCGTGACTTTAGGTAGAAACTCACTCCTTGGTCTTCAATTGAGTTAGTGTTCTGTTAATTAAAGCCTCAACTTTCAGCTTGTATTTGCTTATTCTCAATAATATTAACTCTGACAATATAGTTAGACATGAAATAATTGCAGAGAAAAGTAATTAAGGTGAAAGGGAAAATTGTGTGATGACTTTATTAATATAGACATTTTTCTTGTTTTGGACCAAAAGTAAATAAGATGCTCTGACTTGTGATATTTGGCTTGGGGTAATATCATTCTTCCTTCTGTTTTAATTAATGTGATTGTTTGATTGTCATTTTTAAATGGTGCATGTTAAAAATCATTAAAATATCTAAAACTCTATGGTTGTTGTTCTTTTTTCTATCCTTTTTCTATTATATATAGGTTGCTACCAGTGTTGAGATATATATAGATCGTTGTTGGATAAAAGCTAGACAAATGAGTGTTGAATATGATAATGGGGTGAGGGATTTTTTAGACTTCGCTAGAAGAAATGTCGATTATGGTAGTGGGAAGTTTTATTGCCCTTGTGTAGTATGTTTGAATGATAAGCGACTAAGTGCTGCAAATATATATATATACACATTTAATTTGTGAAGGATTTTGTAAGAGTTATATAGTATGGGTATGGCATGGTGAAGAAATAGAAATGCCAAGTTCATCTAAATAGGGGGGAGTGGCCTTTGATGAAAATGACACAGATATGGATGATCGGATGAGGATATTATTCATGATATAGGAGAAGAGGCTTTTGAGCAATCACATGCATATGGTAATATGTGCAATGATGCTAAGATGTTGTTGTACCTGGGGTGTCAAAAATACCAATTTTGAAAGAAGAATTGAAATTGGTAAGCTTGAAAGCATGACATGGATGGAGCAACAAGAGTTTTTCAGAAATGCTTGAGGGTTTTAAGGACATGCTTCCAGTGATAATGTGTTGCCTTCTCAATACTATGATGCTAAGAAAATAATATGTCTACTAGGGATGACTATAAAAAGATCCATGCATGCCTTAATAATTGTATATTGTAAAGAAAAGAGTATGAAGAGGAACAACAGTGTCCGTTATGTGAAACTTGAGGTACAAATCAAATAATGCCCCTGTAAAAGTGTTGTGGTATCTTCCAATCATTCCAAGGTTCAAGCATTTTTTTGCTAATGAAAATGATGTGCAAAATTTGAGATGGCATATGGATGAGAAGATATTTGATGGAAAGCTTCAACATCCAGCTGATTCTTCTTAATGGAAGAAAATCAATCAATTATTTCACACCTTTGGTGAAGAACCTAGGAACCTTAGGCTTGGGCTTAGCACAGATGGCATGAATCCGTTTGGTAGCCTGAGCAGTATATATAGTTCATGGCCTGTTCTATTGGTAATTTACAACTTATCTCCTCTGTTATGTATGAAACAAAAGTACATCATATTGTTTATGTTGATTTTGGGACCAAAACAACTCGAAAAATGGCATAGATGTTTACCTATAACCCTTGATTGAAGACTTGAAAGAGTTGTGGGATAAAGGTGTTGATGTTTTTTATGTGAACAAGAAGGAGCTTTTTAAAATGTGAGCCATGATCTTTTGTACTATAAATGACTTCCTTACATATGGAAACTTGTCAGGATATAGTGTTAAAGGCCATAAACCATGTCCGATTTGTGAAGAAGGAACATGCTACCATCAACTTCACCTTAGAAGAAAGACAATTTATCTGAGCCATAGGAGATTTCTTATATGAGGCCACCCATATCGTAGATTAAAGAAAGTGTTTTTTGGTGGACAAGAGTTTGAAGATGCTCTGAAGGCATTGACTGGGGAGCAAGTTATGAAAAGGTGAAAAATATCAATATTGTCTTTGGTAAGACTATAAAGAACAGTAATGAAAAAAATAAATGGAAAAAGAGGTATGTCTTCTTCAATCTTCTATATTGGCCCAATCTTGATGTGAGATACTGTATTGATTTCATGCATGTGGAGAAAACTGTATGTGATAGTATTGTTGGGACACTGCTTAACATACAAGGTAGTTCTAAGGATGGCATGAAGGCAAGATTAGATTTGCAAGAAATGGGAATACAAGAAGACTTGCATCCAAAGGCATATGGTAAGAGAACGTTTTGTCCTCTAGCTGCTCATACATTGTATAAGGATGAGAAAAGAAGCTTCTGTGAGTGTTTACATGGCATCAAAGTTCCTTCAAGGTATTCTTCAAATTTTAGGAAGCTTGTATCAATGAAAAACTTGAAGTTAGTAGGGCTAAAGTTGTTAGATCTCATGTTTTGATGATAACAACTCGAGTAATAGTGTAAATGTTTTTAAGTTGCTCTTGGCCTGCTAATGTTACTCGAGTAGCTACTCGAGTAACCAGGTAAATCATTTAGAGTTGCTCTCGGCCTGCCAACGTTACTCGAGTAGCTACTTGAGTAACCAGGTAAAAGTTTTCAAGTTCCTCTCGGCCTGCCAATGATACTCGAGTATGACAATCCTGCCAACATTACTCGAGGAGCTACTCGAGTAACTCACTGTGGTAAGCAAAACCCTGAAGTTAGTACCCGAATAATTTGATCTGGTTTTTATCATTCTTCACTCGAGGTGCTACTCAAGTATACAGGTATTTAATGACTCATTTTAAGTGGATTACTCGAGTATGTACTCGAGTATGCAGAGTTATTTTTGAAGAAAAACCTTAAGTCATTACCCGAGTAAGCTATGCACACAGATTGAGTTTACTCGAGTATGTATTCGAGTAACAAGTTAATCAAACTTGAAGTGCTATCGGTGTTGAAATCTTGCCAACATTACTGGAGTAAAGCATCGAGTAACATAAGTTTATTTGAAGGTTTACTCGAGTTAGTACCCGAGTAACCTATGAAGAAAAGAGTGCATTACTTGAGTAGGTACCCGAGTACACATGCATTTCCAAAGGTTTGATATTTTGTTTATTCCATGCACTACCCGAGTAATCTTATAGTTGTTTGTTGACTTGTAGTTTATCAAAGTTTTCACGATGATACTCGAGTAAGTACTCGAGTAAACTTTAATGAATACTCGAGTAGCTACTCGAGTATGCAAACCCAGAAATTCAGAAATCATTCTAACGTTCATTGTTTCGTTTCCTATTTGATTAACCTTTCATTATATTAGTATTCTTAGCATATCCACAGATAAACAATGAAGAGATCTTACCAAATAAGGAAAGTCAAATGTAACGTTCAAATGTCACCGACCGCCACCTATCGCAAACGTATATCTTTTAAATACTGGAAAAGTCAATAGTGGCTGCGCACGCTCCAACGGGCATGAAGAAATATGTTTCAGCAATCATTACCAACGTATCTATATATATGAGAACATCCAAACAGAGAATAGAACAAGAACACACACAAACCTATCATCAAGTTCATTACTCTGTTTTACATTATACTTGTAATTCTATGCTTCAGTGATTCTTATTCACTCTGTGAGAGAGATATTTCATTCAAACTCAATATTTGTTATTGAGGTAACTTAAGGTTGTGGAACCTTGAGTTGGGATTGGATTACAACTTGTAAGGGGGAGCGAGTGTCCAGGCGAAGGAACTTGCTTGTACTGAGGTGCCAAGAACCCACTGAATCTTGGAAGTTATAGTAAAACTCTCAGAGAAGCTCTGAGGACTGGACGTAGGTCAAAGTGGTTGTGGCCGAACCAGTATAACTCTCAGTGTACACTTCGGTGATATTTCTCCTTACTCCTTATTGCTTTACATTCACCGTCATGTTTTTATTTGCAACGAAATTTTAGTATCACCCAATTCACCCCCCTCTTGGGTGAAACGCTTGTTCTAACAAAAGTCTCATGATTGTCATGTTTTAATGCAAAAACTACTCTCAATAGCTATTATAGGCATTGTCAAATATGTTCTTCAACATATTTTGACTAGACTTTGTTTCTTCTTCAATGCTATATGTAGTAAAGTCATGGAGACAGAAAGATTGGATGACTGGAAAATGAAGGATATCTGATCTTGTGCCAGCTTGAGAAGCTTTTTCTTCCTTCTTTTTTTTGACATCATAGTACATCTAATTGTTCATCTAGTAAGGGCGATAAAGTTGTGTGGATGTAGCCAATTGAAAGAACTATGAAAATCCTAAAAAGGCATGTGAAGAATGCAAATCGTCCTGAAGCATCTATTATTTAGAAATATGTTTCTGAAGAAGCCATGGAGTTTTGTCAAGATTACTTATCAAATGTAAGACATATTGGGCTTCCTGAATGTCATGATGAAGAAGGGGGTAGATGCGGGGCTACAGTAAAGAGTGTTGATCCTGATGAATTGCAACAAGTCTACTTATACATCTTGAATAATGTTGATAAAGTTCAAGATTGCATTAATGCTCATAAAGAAATTGTCCGAAAAGAAAATAGTTGAATGACCAAACAAAGGTTAATTATGGAGCATAACAAAACTTTTGCATATAGTTCAAACAAAAGGTTGACGGAGTAGAATGTGTTTTTGATACAATTAAATGGTTAGCATGTGATGTCATAACTTGGACTTCATATGTGATCAATGGTTATACATTTTACACAAAGTCCCTTGATGATAGGACCATCGTCCAGAACAATGGGGTTATGTTAATGGCTAAATCTATGCACTTCTCTAGTTTAAAAGATAAGAATCCTAGATTGGTAGCAATACCTTATTATGGGGTTCTTGAAGAGATTTGGGTGGTTGATTATGTTAATATTAAATTTCCCATTTTTAAATGCAAGTGGATTGATGTCAATGATGGTGTGAGGATTGATCTGTTGGGATTTACATTGGTTGATATGATTAGTAGAAGTTTTGAAGATGAACCTTTTAATATGGCATATCAAGCGAAACAAGTGCTCTATATTATCGATGAGGTAAATAAGATGTGGCCTGTAGCTTTCTAAGGAAAAAAGGTCGTTGACATTAATCAGGAAAGTTGTTCAATGAATGATCTTCTTGAGACTCCTTTTTTCTGGGGGTCTACTAGAATTGAATGAAGAAGACGAAGCAAACAATGAACATGTCACAAGAAATGATCATCATGAAGAGATATGGGAGGATATCCCTTTATAAAACTACTTTGAATGTTAGTTAGCTAAAATAATTATCATGAATTATATTTGAATTATGTTTATTGTTATTGGTATATGTAAATTAAAACTACTTTTTTTGATGTTGTCACAGGAAAAATAAGCATATGAGGTGTCTTAGTGTAGATGTTCTAAAGCCAGCTAGTGATCATCAGCCTGAGAAGAGTGTGTATAAACTATTTTGATCATAATGAATAAGTGTTGATGATGATGATGAACTTTGTTTCCATTTCAATTAGTTTGGGTTGCCTGAAAAGACAATGTATGAAGTATTTAATTTTGGCCATAATTTTATGATTCTGCATGTGATTGTGAGTTTATTCTGTCTGTTATTCTTACTGGTTGGGTAAATTTTTAAAATGGAGCAATTCTTTTTTTACAAAAACTTTTTAGACCGGTTCTTTCCAAAACATATCTAAAAAGTATATTTTAGACCGGTTTTCTAGTTGTTTAGAAAACCGGTCTAAATATTTGAACTTTTTAGATTGGTTTCTTCGATAACCAGTCTAAAAAATAATTATTTTTAGACTGGTTTTATAAATAATCGATCTTAAAACTTTTTTTAAGATTGGTTCTTTAACTGGTCTAAAAAGTAATAGAATTTTAAGACCAGCTGTATGAAGACCTCATCCAGAACCGATCTAAAATGTCGTTTTTCATCGGTCTTTTTAGTAATTTTTTCACTAGTGTATGTTTGGACTTTTTATTTTATGGATGATATATATGATGGTGGATAGGATTATAAAATAATATTTTCTTTGTTTTTTCCAATTTATGATTTTAAAATATTTTTACAATTTAAAATTTTAAAATATGCTAATATTAATAGTTTGGAAATAAATTGAAATGCTTTTATAATGTTTTTTTCAAAAATAAAAAAATTGAAAAAAGAAGTTTAACTTTTTTAAAAAAATTAATTGCACTTTGTAGAGGTTAAGAAACCACTATAACGTATGCTACAAAAATTGTTACTGTTACACTTTGAAGTAGTTCAACAACTGCTACAAATTTGAAATTCAAATAGCACGTATAAAATTAGACTTTGCAATGGTTAGAAACTGCTACAAATGCGAAATTCAAATTCCTGTCTAGGGCACCATTATTTTTAACATTGTAGTGGTTAGAGAAGTAAATCGTAACCACTACAAATGTAAACTGCTAATTGTTTGTAAATGGTAACCCCCCTCACTGTAATTACATCCGGTTTATGAAATTAAAGTTAAATAGAGACCCATAAAACAAAATCAAAATTTATAATCCCTCACCTTTAAGATGGGGTTTTTAGAAAAACAGTTCAAAATATATTCAGCTTGGTCTCATAGTCACGTTTCGAATATAATTACTTGAGAAATCAAATCACATTGTTAAATATCAGAGTGCACAACTAAAATCCCGGCATACCCTAGGTTACATGTATATATAAAATAGGTGTATAGTTTCCTAAAAATAGGGGATTATCTATCCAAAAATAATATTTACAACCCAAAATATATATAGTAATCCCATATCCAAAACAGATAACCAACAACCAAATAAAATGTCTCTAAGAGATCCTAACCGCTCTGGGTTGTCTGCTTCACTTGTGAGCTACTTGCCTTGTCTAAAATGTTAGTCATTGGAAAGAATGAGATTCAAGAGAATCCCAGTAGTAACAAATCACTCATACAATATATAAACACATAGCTATATGATCATTTTTCAGTAGCATCTCAATGATTCATAGCTCGCGCCACGAACGACAACACTTGTGGCTGTAATCATAATTCGATAGCTTTAGCTGTAATCTCAATTCCCACTTTCGCGGTAAACACTATGCCAGCTTTCATTGTAATCACTATGCCCACTTTCATGGTAAACCCTATGTAGCAGCATCACAAGGCACAAAGCATCATAAAGCTCCACAAGGTGTCACAAAGCAGCAGCAACAACACAATGCATGACAACATACATACAATACATTTACACAAAGTATAGACCTTGTTCTTTCCTGATATTCCTTGGCACAGTGGGCTCACGAGTATGGCAGATGTCAAACCCTATAACCAAATTAGGGACAACCGATCAATCTCTTTTCTAAATGCTTATTTATATAATACTCTACGTTTGTTATCATTTAAACTCTTTAGGATGACCATTAGAGGCCTAACTACATGTTAAAAGGGTTGAAAGAAACTAACCTGAAGACCCCTTTTCGAAAGCACAACACTGATTTTCAGTTGGCTCACTCGAGTGAAGATGACCTCACTCGAGTGATGGGAGGCTTGCACTCAAGTGAGGGTGGCTCTCACTCGTAAGTGTTTGACAATGAGCGATAACCATGACCAGAAAGTGCTCACAACACTCAAGCATAGGGTTTTGCACTCGAGTAATGACTCCAAATTCACTTGAGTCCCCGAAGGTGCAACACAGGAAGGGAGAACCTGAGAGTACAGCCAACTTTAAAGGAGAAAGGCTCACTCGAGCACAACCCTTGGCACTCAGGTGAGGAGATAACACTTGCGAGTGTCAGAACACACTCTTGACAAATGGCCTGCGAGTGCTTGGCCGAGAGCAACTTTTAACATGGCATTACACTTGCACTCGAGTGAACCCATGCTCACTCAAGTGATGGCCTGTATCACTCATGAATTAGGAAGTGCACTCATGCTTTAGGCATGGAAGTGCAATATGAACTGAAAGAACTTGGGCGAAAGTATGCACAACACTCAAGTGAGACTCATCCCTACTCGAGTGAGGCTTATCAGATTGCCAGATTGTAGCAAAAAAAAATAGAAATTCCCAGATTGGCCAAAACTGATCCCAATGGTTCCCAAACTTAACAAAAATCTCATACCCACTTAAAATCCCATAAGGAACCCATTGGTAAGCTCCAAAACACTAAAAAACCATCCTAACAACAATTTATACTCTTGGGTCTCTATAACACACAATACCCAAATTCATTCTACCCACTTCCAAAATTCAAACCACATCCAACACTCAAATAGCTCCAGAATAAACCATTTCCAATATCAATCATCATATTATCCATTCATTCAAAAATTGGCATAAAACCTAGGCAAATTCTAGAATTCATCATACTCAACCAAAAATCACAGTAAATATATCAAAATGATCTAAATGCTCACTTCTTCACTTTGCTAAAACCAAAACCTTGATTCTCAAACTTCCAATTTGCTCCAACACCCAAATCACCACCTTTCAAACTTCTGAAATCATCAAGATAAAGCTCTCAATGAGGTGCACAACATTAGAGAAGAGGTCTAGAGCATTAGAGGTCAACAAAGGCATCAAAATCTCACCCTTTTTTTCTTCTCCTTCTACCTTGGGTCATCAAAAATAGAAGGATGGAGAGAGAGACGATGAGATGATGGAGATTATTATGATGATGATAGAGGCAAGCATCTATTTTCCTTGGCCCATACTCCCTAAAACAGAATAGGAGAGAGAGAAAGTGAGTTTTTGACTTATGTGCATGATCCTTTGGTCTACATTGAGCCACTTGGCATAATCTTGTTCACTCTTCCATGAGCTCACATAGATGCATAGCATACAAGTTGGCCCATAGATAATGAATCTCAACCATTGATCTTTAATCACCAATGAGTTTTCTCTTTGGTAACTAACCAACTAGTAAGTAAATTTCCAATTTTACAGATTAGTAGGGAGTAGCCTTGACTCATATACATATGTCGTATTGTTTGTGTCATATTATGTTGCATTACAAGTGAGTAGCATATTTATCTATCGCATTTTATATCACTGATTGCATGTTACTACTGAGATTTGTTTGAATCTCACCTTATTTAAATTTAAAAATATTCCAATAGAAGGTAGTGGCTTGAAGGGAAAAAATGTCAACACTGGCGATTGAGGGTCCCAGTAAAGATTAGGAGCTTACGTTGGTTATCCTAGTATTGGTTAATTTTTTAGGACAAATTGTATAAATTTTTCAAACCCTACAAGAACTCCTGTATTGTAAATAAGTACTTATTATCAGTATATTTGTGTTATTTCTGTATGCCTATGAAACTATGCCTTTATTACTCTAGCAAATATTGAAATGTTAAGGGGTTTGACATAGGACATCTGCTGCTGAGCCTAAGCAATGGCGGAAGATAAATATCTTCTTCACTCTTCCCTATTGGAAATGTAATTTGCTATGTCACAGTCTTGACATCATGCAATAGCTATTTTTGTTGGTAATAAAAAATAAACTGCCTCCTGATATATCCTTTATTTTAGTAGAGCTCTATTCTTTCTTCTGAAAATTGTGTTCCAAGGTTTTAATCATTGAGGAGCTTGATCGACTACAAGACAAAATCAATCTTACGCTTTGTTATTTGGAGATGACATTTCCTTTATCCTTTTTCACCATAATGATTCATCTGATAGCTTACCTTATTCATGAAACAAAGCTAGATAGCCCAGTTCAATTTTGAAGAATATATCCTATGAAGAGGTATTCATTTTACATATGTCAATCAACATTAAATTCTATATTTACAAGGCACACTTTTCAACATTAATTAACATATTTCATTATTAAATTTATAGGTTTTTTAGAAAATTAACATAATAAGTAAGGAATAAGGCATACCCAGAAGGTTCTATAATAGAGGTTATTTAGTATATGAAGTCCTAAATTTTTGTTCAAGGTACTTTGATAATATTGAGATGTCTTTCAATCGTTGGCCTCATGTAGATGTTTGTCATGAACATGTGACATCAACAAGAGAATTGATAATCCCTTATGTTGGTCAACCACTTATAGGAAGTGAGAACTTTAAACTAACTACAACTGAGAAGTTCCAAGCATATAGGCATGTTTGGATAAATTGCAGTCAAGTTGATCCCTTCCTTCAGTAAGAATTATACACTCATATGTTTTTATATTTTCTTAAAGTTTGCTTATGTCTTATGGTTACCATCACCTACATCAATACCTAAAGGGAATTCAAAAGTTATGTGAAGCGTCAACTCAGGATCCATACACACACATCCTCTAAAATTGATAAAAAAAGTCCATAAATAATTCCTAAGTTGATTTGCAGATTGAATACTAAATGACCACAACCCATACTCACCAGATTTCAAAGCTCTCACAATCAGCCCACTTAACTTTTTTTATAAGAAGGCATATTGCTTACAATATCCATGGTTTCAAGTTTTCCACGATATCACGAGATCAAGTTTGCTAACCCAAAACTTGGGAATTTATGGCATCTTCATGACAAGAGAATAAGCCTGAATTAAGTGGACTGCTAAGCCCTAGTTTAGCAGGTGTCCCAAATCTAGTCCCTAACATTCCTTATATCTTTGAGGTATTAAAGGGAATAAAATAGTGAATTAAAGAGTGTGGAAAGTTTGTATATAAAAATGCAATTTGTTGGAGTTGCAAGTGCATTTCGTTTCATTTCTTCCAGTGAGGCAGTGTTGTTGTGCAATGCATTTCATTGATCAAATGAAATTAAAAAGTTATGAAACTTTACAAAGTGAAAGTAGAAATCTTAAAATTTAATTTGATAGGTCATTTGAATCATTTGAAGATATATATAAAAAGATGTGACTTTTTGAAGTTAGCATAGAAAAACTAGAAAGTTTCTGTAGCAGCGAACAAAGAAATTAAATCTGGGAATGATTTGCTTTCAATTGGATAAAGTGCATATTTTTCCTTGAAACTACACTCAATAAGGGTTCCATTTCCATAGCCTTCGAAATCACTCTGAAATGATATCTATAAATTTAGTTATGATTTTTCAAAGTTTAAGAAGAAAATATGCTAGAATTGGTATAAATCCAAAAATGAGAAAAAAAGGTGATGGGAATTTTGGAATTATAAGATAAATGAGAAAACCATGTTGGGCTGATTGAAGACACCCGAGGACATCTTTTGCATGGGTAGTGAGAAGAGGAAATATTGTGTACAAGTTATTTGGACCTATAACATTAAGTTACATGTACATGAAAAGTCAAGAATTTTGGAAATTAGGAAATTATGACCTAAGCATTTAAAAGATGACATAAACATATTGTATTAAAACATATTGCCTCATCTTCTTCAGCCAGTTTCCATCATTTTTTGTGCAACATGAGAGAGAGGAGCTGGTTTGATTTCTAGAGAGAAAAGGAGTAAGAAATTGCAAGGTAAGTCGATTCCTCCGATGATTTAGCTCCTAATCGGTGCAATACTTCTCCTAAGCTTACTCTATGTAATTTAAGCTGTTAAAGGAAGAATTTTGCTGTTTGAAAGTGAGTTAGGGTTCAGCTATTTTAGGAAAAAGCTAGAGGAAGCTTGAGGTAACTTACGAAACTTCAATCTTTGATTGTCTTGACTGCTGTGGATATTTAATCGGTGAAATTTCTCTAGATTGTCTTTGATTTAAAATTTAGAAATTGTAATGGCCTAAGGGTTATGTTGCCAAAATTGGATCCAAATGATAGTTATAATATAATGTAATAGTTAATAAAGTGGTTAGTAGTAGAAAGAAACACGTCTGCTGAGCTGAAATTGGAAAACCCCAATTTTTCCTAGAGAATTGAGAATTTTGGCCAAGGCTAGTTTGGTAGGGTTAGAGTTGGATTTTTATGTAATTAATGGTTCCATTATGTTCAGGAGGGAAACCCAAGTGAGGTTACAGTTGGTAACTTTTTCGGAAAAGCCTGAAAAAGCATAATTATGAAAACGCCCATAAAACCCTTAAAGCGAGGCTGTCAAGGGTATTTTTGTAATTTGGAAGTGAATTTGGTAATTCCGAATCTGGAAATGGATTCTTTAGGCAAAAATATGTCAGAATAACCCTAGTTAGAATTTCAGAGAAAATATAGTCGGATCGAGTACGGTTGGGCTAGGCCGAGGTCCTAGGGGCATTTTGGTAAATTTTCACCATAGGCTAATATAACCACAGTAAACACTATGGAAGTGTCTAAAATGGTACATGAATGGGTTTAAACCTAATTCTTGTACATTTGATATTTTAGGACTGAGTTGGAACCTTGAGCTTGGCACGCTTTTTGTGGCATGCAAAATGGGGTGAAAGAGACTTAAGTTGGGGACATTATCTTTCATACTTCATTCCTTAGTCTATATTAATGTGAGGTTACCATGGTTTGTGCTTTTATTAAATAATATGGTATGCTTAAAGAGGGCAGTTAGTACCGGAAGTGCACTTATACTCGAGGCCCAACTGGTGTACAAGTAGTGGGGTTGGAGCCCTACTCATGTATACATGATGATGTATTATAATGTTTATTAATTAATGCATTTATGGTGCATATCATATTTACTTATCGCATGTTATGTGAATGATAATATATTTCTACTGAGATTCCTCAGATTCTCACCCCTTTTTCTAAATAAAATACCACAACGAGTGCCAGCTTCTCAAAAGGCAAAGATAAGGATACGGGAAAGTAGTGAACACGTTTCCTAAGATGAAGATTGTGGTTATATCTAGTCTTTAATTTAGAATATGTTAAGAAATTGTATATATTACCTAATGCTAAAGGGAATTCCTTAATGTAATCATGTACTATATATCAGTATTTTTACACTATTCCTGTATTGCCCAACAAACTGCGTGCAAGCCTATGAAAATACGGAAAATAAAATAAGGATATGACATTTTGGTATTAGAGCTTCAAGCTGTTCTGGCAACAGGATAGTATACTGATATGGCTTACTTACATAGTGATAGGAAATATGCATGGAAGGGGGTACCAAAGGAGTGAAACACCATGTGTGTGAGCTAGCCACAAGAAATCAGTGAATAAGTGAAGAGCTACAAGTGGTGTAATACCAGACCCAGGATGTTGTGAAACTTGAGGAGGCGGGTACGGCAAAGGCCAAGTACAGTCCATCCACAGTATTTTAACAGCCGGAGATAGTCGGCATGACTCATGAGACAAAGGCAGTCTCAGGGTACAGGTTATCAGGAGCTGATAAAGCCAATATATGTGTTTTGGCACGGGTACATGGAAGTTAAGCCTGCTCGACCCAAGGTAATCTAGAATGGGTAACCCCTAGGAAGTTGATAGGTAAGGTCATAGAGACTTGAGGAATAGTGAATTGTCTTAAGGTTTCTCCAGGACTAATGATCATCTTAATTAGACGATATGAAGAATGTTTAAATGTACAATGTGATGATGTGAGTATTGATTTTAGTACGAAACAATTCTGTTGCAATTAGTACTGCCATAAAGGTTTATTTGATGAGGCTATGGGAACTCGAGGCATAGTAAATGTTTTGAGGTTTCTCCATGTTCAACGGTGATTCCTAAAAACACCGTTGTAATAAAGGAATGTAGAAATAATGTACGGTGTTAAATAAGGCTTGATGATTATGCCATATGTTTATTGTAGAGGATCTTATTTGATGATATTGAAGGTTAGGGATAGGCTTGAATCAGGTCTAAGCTGAAATAGTGCTTAGGTTGAAATGTGAATTAGGTTGCACTATGGTTCTGTTGCATAACAAAAATTTGAACCTTGTGAATCTTGTGGATAGTGTTGAACCTTCAACAACACTTTGAGGATGTTTTGGGTTAGAGAATCTAGATTGTATGATCTTACAAGCCGCATATGTTGTAATGGACTTGTGTGTCTAAAGGCCTTTAGACCTAGGGGACCAGTGTGCCTTAGGCTGGCAGAGATACTTAAACTTGTGTTGGGGTTGATGATGCTCTATGAAATAAGGGAAGTGATTTCCCGGTTCAACTAATGCTGAGGTTCTAAGAGTTGAATTGTGATCTAAGGATCAAACTAAATAGTTGACCTGATTCTTAGGAATTTGACTTGACCTGGATGGTCTGAGGTACTAGGAAGGGGTACTAAATGAATTGAAATGTGTATAAGGTATCCCGAGGTTGCTAGTTGTTAATCTAGCATAGGGAAAGAATTATCTATGGAGGATTCGAATCGGAAAAGGCTACCTAAAAAGAGTTCTAATTAGAGAGGGCTACCTACGAAGAGTCTTGATCGGAGAGGGCTACCTACAGAGAGTTCTGACCAGAAAAGGCTACATATAGAGAATTCTGACCGAAGGGGATGACCAATCAGTTGATTGAGTGAAGCATTGAGTATAGTACCGTAGTGTGGAGCTACTGTGACGACAAACCCTAGTGTGCAACCACCATGATGATGAACCCTAATGTGAAGCCATTGTGATGACGAACTATAGTGTGAATCCACCGTCATGACGAACCCTAGTATGAAGCCACCATGATGATGAACCCTAGTGTGGTGCTACCATGATGATGAACCCTGCTGTACAGTCGCCTTGACGATGAACCGTAGAGTGCAGCTGCTATAACATTGAATCGTAGAGTAGAGCTATGGGAACACAGGCTCTCAATGATGTGTTAATTATGGCTTCTGGAAGTAGAACTTCGGGGCCATATTATCGTGTGAGAAGGGGTCTTGGAGGATCCCAATATAATGAAAGTAATGTTAGGTTAGTAGAGGCTAAAAATTATTATTGAGATATACAATTTTTTGGATCTTGTGGGTTATTGTCAGAAATTCATTCAGAATTCTTCTGGATGGCATTGCCAATGACCCAGTTCACGTGAGAGGATCAATTATTGAGTGGGATGAATGATGTGTATATTCGTTTGATTTACATCGCCATTCCAATAGTTATCCAATAGCTAACAACGATTTAGGTTAAAGCTGTGTGCATCCCTGAAGGTGAAAGAAGATCAGGATGGGGTATGACAATAAGTTCATTGTGTGTGTGATCATTCCCATAGTCCTCCAGTAGCTAACAACGATTCAGGTGAGAGTTGTGTTCATCCTCGGCGGTTAAAGAGGATGAGGATGCGGTGTGACAATAAGTTCATGGTGTGTGTGACCATTCTAATAGTCCTCTAGTAGTTAACAACGGTTCGAGTGAGAGCTGTGTGCCTCCTCAGATGTGAAAGAGGATGAAGATGGGGTGTGTTGTGTATATAGTATGACCATGCCAATAGTCCTTCGGTAGCTAACAACAGCCGTGATGACGGCGGGTGAAAGAGCATAAGGGTGGAATGGGGAGATTGAGACTCCCGGTCGGCCATCAGCCACCTAGATAGAAGTTACTGAGAATCTAGGTGGGTCGTTACAGTAAGGTACTTCATGTAATATCCCAATTCAGGATTAATGGCTAATGACTATGAATTGATTGTAATTAGTGTAATTAAACACTTTTGGAATTAATGTGATGTGAATTTGGTATAAATATATGTGGTATTTAAGATCAAGTGTTGAGATTCATTGTACATGAGTCAGAATCCGGTGTATTAAGCTTATGTGAGCTCATAGAGGGTGTGAGTAGGATAGTGACAAGTGGCACTTGGTGGACCATTGGATGCCAGAAGAGGACAAAAATCCACTTTTCTCTCTCTCTCTTTTCTCTCCTATGCGTTTTTTTAGGAAGAGGGAAAAGTTGGTGCATCTTCATCATCATCATCTTACATCTCATCATCTCTCTCCTTCTCTCTTCTTCCTTCATTTTCGGCGGACAAACAAGGGAGGGGAAAAGAGAAAGCTTGAATCTTTGGGTAAGCAATGATCTTCTAATGCCCTAAACCTCTTCTCTAATATTGTGCATCTCATTAAGGGCTTCAACTTGGTGATTTCAGAATCTTGAAAGGTGGTGGTTGTGAGTTGGACGAAATTGAAAATTTGAGAATCAAGATTCTGGATTTGGCAAAGTGAAGAGGTAAGCCTTTAGTGCATTTTGATATATTATTTGTGATTTTTGGATAATTTTGTGAAAATCTGGAAATTTGCCCTAGTTTATGCCTATTTTTGGAATATATGAATTTCCTTGTGATTGATATTGGAAATGGTCTATTGTGAAGTCATTTGAGTATTGGATATAGTTTGGAAGTTGGGATTTAAGTTGAATGAGATTGGGGTATTGTGTGTCATAGAGACCCAAAGGCATAAATTGTGGTAGAAAGGGTTTTTGGAGTGTTTTGGAAGTTGCCAATGTGTTCCTTAGGTCATTTTAAGTGGATATGAGCTTTCTGTGAGACTTGGAAACCACTGGGATTGGTTTTGACCAATATGGTATTTTCTATCATTTGCTACATTTCGGGTCTCTGATGCATAACACTCAAGTGAGGGAAGATCATGCTCGAGTACTGCGTGTGTTTTCCCTTTTCTGCTTTGAGTTTTGCCTGGGTTCTATGAGTAGAGCTCGAGTGCACTTCTGTAACTGCGAGTAAAGTTAGTGATCACTCGAGTGAGCAAGGGATTGCTCGAGTGATGGTGTGAGTCCAGAGTTAGGGTTGCTCTCTGGTCCTCACTCACTAGTCATTTGTCAAGAGTGTGCTTTGACACTCATAAACACGGTCGTTTCACCCGAGCACCGTGGGGTATGCTCGAGTGAGCTTGTCCCTCTTAAATGCCATGTGCTCTCGGGTTGTCACTCATTGTGTTGCACTTTAGGGGACTCAAGCATATTTGGAGTCATCACCCGAGTACAAGGTTTCATGCTCGAGTGATGTCAGCACTTTCTAGTCATAGTAGTTACTCACTGTCAAACATTCACGAGTAGGCACTAGTACAAAAAAGGTGATTTAGACCGGCACATTTAAACCGGTTATAGTAAATGAGGTCTAAAAAGAAATGCGCGGTGGCATTTACGTAATTATAAAGAATTTGGGAGACCGGTTATTATAATAACCGGTCTAAAAAATAAAATTTAGACCGGTTGTACACTAACCGGTCTTAAAATATTAATTTTTAGACCGGTTATTCTAATAACCGGTCTAAAAATTAATCTTTTTAAGACCGGTTACTAGAGAACCGGTCTAAAATGAAAGATTTTTAAGACCGGTTGTGAGACAACCGGTCTTAAAAATCCACTTTTAAGACCGGTTGTCTCACACCCTGTCTTAAAACTCCACTTTTAAGACCGGTTGTCTCACAACCGGTCTTAAAACTGTCCCCAAAATTCAACCTCAGCTCCCGCGCGCCATCTTTCCCCAAACTTTCCCCAAATTTCTGAAATCAACTCACTCCGACGCACTCTCCGCCTCCGTCAAATCCGTCTTCCACCTCCCAAATCTGTCTTCCATCACCGACGCACTCTCCCAAATCCGTCTTCCATTCCGTCACCGACGCACTCTCCGCCTCCGTCAATCTCTTTCTGGGCCGCCACCATCACCGATTAACCCCACCGTTAACCCCACCGTCAACCTCTCTCTCACCTCCCAAATCCATCTTCCACTCCATCTCCACCGTCTTTTCCCTTCCATTCCACCGTAACTCAAGCTCCCATCATCACCGACGCCCTCTTTCTCTATCCCTCCGCCTCCGTCAATCTCTTTCCGGGCCGGCACCATCACAGATCTGGCTCTATTTCCAGCAGCGCCAGCAACTGTCATCACAGCTTACAAGTACGCAGTTGGTAATTTCCCCTGTTTTACTGTCTTCATGTCTTTAATCCTGATTTCAGGTCTAGGCGAATTAACTTGATACCTTCATTTTCGTTGGCATGCGATTATCATATTCCATTTCTTGTTATGGCCTTTTCTGTCTTCTTAGGCAGACAGTAATAGGCAGAGAGGAGAATGGGAGGCAAGTATAGAACTATCAACTACTAGCTACGAACTATACTACCTGTCTTGGTTTGGTTTAGCAAAATTAATTGCTGTTGCACCTCGGGTGAGAAAGTCAACATTCTCATCCATTGTACAACCCCATCCAGACATTGGTTCACTGATATAAGAGGGCTATATATATATATATATATAGATAAGTAAGCTTTTACATTTCAAGTTTGATTAGAGTGTTAGTGTGAATTAATTAGAATCGGTGTGAGGGAATCTGTATGTATCTATATATATAACGAGAGGGGTTAATGTAGTCAATTAATTTGTGGTTTGAGAAAATAAATGGATGTTTGGCCCCAAAAAAAATGCCTGGATGAAAATGAAGGGGTAGTATTTGATGGATTTTAAATTTGTCTTTTTGAGATTGAACTGTAGTATTTGATGGATTTTAGATTTGTCTTTTTGAGATTGAACTATCTGTATTATAAGAGTCAAGTTTTTTTAATGCTATGTGCAGCTGAATATTATAAATATCAACTGTCCAAATTTGATCATTAGTAATAGGGGAAAACTATTGTTGAGGTAGTTCCATTCATTTTCTATTATGTTCCTCGTGTGTGCTGAATTTTTGAAGTTTTCAACGGTATTGCTTGGATATTATTAGTCGAAGGACCAAAGTCACCCTAAAAATTATATCCAGGGACAAACAATATAATAATGGATCTAGCGTGTGCAGGCGTTAGACTTTAAAAGAATATATATCCAAGTCACTTTCTCTGACGAAAGCGCATTCTTTCCTTCCTCTTTCCACCTCCATTCCTCATTCCCTCA
Organism: Inga laurina; assembly: GCA_963855925.1. Classification (NCBI taxonomy): domain Eukaryota; kingdom Viridiplantae; phylum Streptophyta; class Magnoliopsida; order Fabales; family Fabaceae; genus Inga; species Inga laurina. The sequence continues at coordinate 20,795,196 of OY979712.1, forward strand.
CTCCTTCTCCATTCCACTTTCCCTCATTCCATTTTTTCCTCACACGCTACTCTAAATCACGATATTCTTTGTTTACTTCTAGTTATACTATGTACTTGGGTGTAATGATTGCATGCTCTCAACATTCTCCTACCTTTTCCAGGGAAAAAGTACAAAACAAATAAAAGGTGTTAGAATATATGGATCGTAGTTGGATACAAGCTAAACGGACGAGTATTGAATATGATGTTGGGGTCAAGGGTTTTTTAGACTTTGCAAAAAGAAATGCCGATGATGATAGTGAAATGTTTTATTGCCCTTGTGTAAAATGTTTGAATGAGAAGCGATTAAGTGCTGCAGATATATATACACATTTAATTTGTGAAGGGTTTTGTAAGACGTATGTAGTATGGGTATGGCATGGTGAACAATTAGAAATGCCAAGTGCATCTCAACAGGGGGAAGTGACTTGTGATGATAATGACACGGATATGGATGATCGGATAGAGGACATTATTCGTGATGTAGGAGAAGAGGCTTTTGAACAATCACATGCATATGGTAATATGTGCAGTGATGCTGAGAAGCCGTTGTACCCGGGGTGTAAAAAATACCAATTGCTGAATGCTGTATTGAAATTGGTAAGCTTGAAAGCACGGCATGGATGGAGCGACAAGAGTTTTTCAGAAACGCTTGAGGCCTTTAAAGATATGCTTCCTGATGATAATGTGTTGCCTTGTCGATACTATGATGCTAAGAAAATACTGTGTCCACTAGGGATGCAGTATAAAAAGATCCATGCTTGCCCTAATGATTGCATATTGTATAGAAAAGATCATGAAGAGAAGGAGCAATGTCCGATATGTGAAACTCCGAGGTATAAATCAAATAAGGGCCCTGCAAAAGTGTTGTGGTATCTTCCAATCATTCCAAGGTTCAAGCGCCTGTTTGCTAATGAAATTGATGCCAAAAATTTGAGATGGCACGCAGATGAGCGGATTTCTGATGGAAAGCTTCGGCATCCAGCTGATTCTTCTCAATGGCAGAAAATCGATCAATTATTTCCTAGCTTCGGTGAAGAACCTAGGAATCTCAGGCTTGGGCTTAGCACAGATGGTATGAATCCTTATGGTAGCCTAAGCAGTATACATAGTTCATGGCCTGTTCTGTTGGTAATTTACAACTTATCTCCTTTGTTATGTATGAAACGAAAGTACATAATGTTGTCTATGTTGATTTCGGGACCAAAGCAACCCGGAAATGACATAGATGTTTACCTACAACCCTTGATCGAAGACTTGAAAGAGTTGTGGGATAAAGGTGTCGATGTTTTTTATGCGAACAAGAAGGAGACTTTTAATATGCGAGCAATGATCTTTTGTACTAAAATGACTTCCCTGTATATGGGAACTTGTCAGGATATAGCGTTAAAGGCCACAAAGCTTGTCCGATATGTGAAGAAGGCACATGCTACCATCAACTTCAACATGGAAGAAAGACGGTTTACCTTGGGCATAGGCGATTTCTAAGACAAAACCACCCTTATCGTAGATTAAAAAAAGCTTTTTTCGGTGGCCAAGAGTTTGAAGATGCTCCAGAGGCATTGACTGGGGAGCAAATTTATGAAAAGGTGAAAAATATCAATACTATGTTTGGTAAGTCATCAAAGAGTAGAAATGAGAAAAATATATGGAAAAAAAGGTCCGTCTTCTTCGATCTTCCATATTGGCGCAATCTTGACGTCAGACACTGTATTGATTTCATGCATGTGGAGAAGAACGTATGTGATAGTATCGTTGGGACACTGCTCAACATACAGGGAAGTTCTAAGGATGGCGTGAAGGCAAGATTAGACTTGCAAGAAATGGGAATACGAGAAGATTTACATCCAAGGCCATACGGTAATAGAACATTTTGTCCTCCAGCTGCTCATACTTTGTCTAAGGTTGAGAAAAGAAGCTTTTGTGAGTGTTTACATGGCGCTAAAGTTCCCTCAGGGTATTGTTCAAATTTTAAAAAGCTTGTATCGATGAAAGACTTGAAGTTAATAGGGCTAAAGTCTCATGATTGTCATGTCTTAATGCAACAACTACTCCCAGTAGCTATTCGAGGCATTGCCGAATATGATCTTCAACACATATTGACTAGACTTTGTTTCTTCTTCAATGCCATTTGTTGTAAAGTCATTGACACGGAAAGATTGGAGGAATTGGAAAATGAAGGATACATTATCTTATGCCAGCTTGAGAAGCTTTTTCTTCCGTCCTTTTTTGATATCATGGCACACTTGGTTGTTCATCTAGTGAGGGAGATAAAGTTGTGTGGCCCTATCTATTTCCGATAGATGTACCCGATCGAAAGAACTATAAAAATACTAAAAGGGTATGTGAAGAACCCCAATCGGCCTGAAGCATCTATTGTTCAAAAATATGTTTCTGAAGAAGCTATGGAATTTTGTCAACAGTATTTGTCAAATGTACGACATATTGGCCTTCCTAAGCGTCATGATCAAGAAGGGGGTAGACGCGGGGCAACAGTAAAGAGCATAGATGCTGATGAATTGCAACAAGTCCACCTGTACATCTTGAACAATGTTGATGAAGTTCAATATTACATGAATGCCCATAAAGAAATTGTACGGAAACAAAATAGTCGAATGAGCGAACAAAGGTTAATCAGGGAGCATAACAGAACTTTCGCACATTGGTTCAAACAAAAGGTTGACGGAGAAGAATGTGTTTCTGATACAATAAATTGGTTAGCACGTGGTCCTGAAGTTGATGTTATAAGTTGGACTTCATTTGTGATCAATGGTTATACCTTTTACATGAAGTCCCTAGATGATAAGAGCACCGTCCAGAACAGTGGTGTTGTATTAGTGGCTGAATCTATGCACTTCTCTAGTTCGAAAGATAAGAACCCTACGTTGGCTGCCATACCTTATTATGGGGTGATTGAAGAGATTTGGGTGGTTGACTATGTTAAAATTAGATTTCCCATTTTCAAATGCAAGTGGGTTGATGTCAATAATGGTGTGAAGATCGATAGGTTAGGATTGACATTAGTAGATCTGAATAGTAGAAGTTTTGGAGATGAACCTTTCATTATGGCAGATCAGGCGCAACAAGTGTTCTATATCACTGATCAGGCAAATAAAATGTGGTCTGTAGCTCTCCAAGGAAAAAGGGTCGTTGATATTGACGAGAAAAGTCACTCAAATTATGATCTTCTTGAGACTCCTTCTTTTTCCAGGGGTCTACCAGAACTGAACGAAGAAGATGAAGCAGATAATGCGCACGGCACAAGAAATGATCATCACGAGGGAATATGGGAGGATATCTCTTTATGATACTACTTTGACATTAACTAACTAAAGTAATTATGATTATGATTATTATTTGAAGAATATGTTTAGTTATTTTATCGATATAGTCTTCACATGTCATAGCTTAGGATTTATCTTTCTTTGTTGTCGTTACAGGCAAATGACGGATCCCCAGCGTCCTAGTGCAGAGGATCAGCCACCTCATACACCTCTGAGTCAGCCAGCTAGTGTTAACCAGGGCGAGCCTAGCAATGCTCCGAGCCAGGGTCGTAGTGAGCGCAGTAGCCAGTCTGTACGAAGGGGTGGTAGACGTGCCACACGGTTGACAGATGTTTCCCTCAGTCGGAGTGCAGGCCAAAAGATACCGATTGAGTTTGATAGACATTGGAAACCAATCGGGCCTAATGCACAACGATATAGGAGTTTCGTCGGCCTCCTTGCACGTAACAAGCCGAGCATCTTGATAGAGGAGTGGAGAAATGTCGATCCAAAGGTGAAGCAGCATATTTGGGACACTATTCAGGTATACAATTATCTTCTGTATGTAATTAATTATTATCAAATGTCACTTCATTTGTCACTTACTCCTTCAATGCATGCATTTCAGCTCACCTACGACGTTCCTCAGAGTGAGATCTTGTACAACAAGACGATGACGTATTGTTATGAGCGCTGGAGCAAGTTTAAGACAAGTCTGACCAACAATTACATTCATATTGAGGTGCAAGATGGTCAGCCTCGTCCTAATCCGTGCAGCACGTATACATTTCTTGATCAAGCGACTTGGGAAGAATTTGTTAGGCTTCGGACTACTCCTGAATCTTTGGTTAGTTGACTTATTTTTTATTTTATTTACTTAGCAATTATCTTAATTGATTATAACACTTTCCTTTTGTATCATTTCTTATTCGCAGGCAAAAAGGCAAAAAGCACAAGAGAGTGGTAGAAAGAATGATTGCCCTCATACAATGTCTCGTGGGGGTTATGCAAAGGCTGAAAGAGACTTGTTGGCGGCCAAACGGAAGAGATTGGAAGAAGCATCTCAATCCGATCCTTCTGTTCTTCTTTCTCCGCCATCTCCGATTCGTCGGGAAGAAAAATGGCAATTTGCCCACCAAAAGAGGAGTGGGACTTATACGAGTGAACAATCTCGTATAGTTGGTGAAAGAATTGTAAGTATATAACGTTATTGTAATTAATTACATAAGAAACGTACATTATTACTTACGTTTGTTATTTTGTATTATGTTACAGGATGAACTTAGAAAATAACAAGCTGAGGGATCTTTTAAGTCGGAGGGCAGGAATGACATCCTCACAGTTGCTACTGGCAAACACGAGCATCCAGGCCGTGTCAGGGGAGTTGGAGGAGGGGTAGGGATACGGGATTACTTTGGAGCCCCCGTACACTATTCCTCAAACATCGTGACTAGGGAGGAATTGGAGAATATGTTGGCCATTGCAAGAGCAGAAGCAAAGGCCGAGGCTGAAGCATCTTTTGATGCACTTTTAGAGACCCGGTTTAGCAAGATGAAAGAGGAAATGATAGTGTTTATGAGCTCAAGACAAGATACCAGTGCTCCCCAGCCACAATCGATTGATCCTAATAAGCAGAGCACTAAAGGTAGTTGTTGCAACATCGGGCAGTCATCAGAGGGTCCTAACCCGCAAATTACTGGGCTTTGTGATCTTTTTGTCGAGGATCCTCTGAGACGGTTAGTTGCACGGGGTAGTGTGCATAACCTGGGATCAACTGTCCACCACCGACAAATGGAAGGTGATCAAGTCCGGGTGTCAGTTGACGAGGTGATTATTGCGGATACACCTGTCCCTATCCCTTCTGATGAATTCAAGGTCGTTAGCGATGTCTTGGGCACATTCATCTTGTGGCCAACGAACCTTGTTTCTGGTCGAGCCGAGGATAGTCCGATCAAAGGCCCACCACCAAGTCCGATCAAAGCCCCACCAAGTCCAGCTCCCTTCACTCAGCAAGAAGTTTCACAGCCTCCATTGAATATCATGCAGCAAGTGATTCTGATGGCATATGATACATCCTTTAAAACAAGAGAGTGGCCTACGGATTTAGTTGTTGGACAGTCAGGAGTGACATGCTATCTTGAGAGGGATGATTTGATGTCCCTGGTAGCTCCTGGACAAAATCTTACGATTGGGATTGTCCAACTGTTCTTAATGTAAGTAGCTTCTGCAATTCAAAGTAAATATTTTAAAAGTTTCACCGTTTACCTTTTATTTATGTGCTTGCATTATTGTAGGTACATGCATCGTAGGTTGGTCTCCTCTGGCAAAAGCGAAAAATTTGGATTCTTATGCCCCCATCACATCCAAGAGAAAGGGACCACTGCTGCTACTAGACATACATACTTGTCAAAGAGGCTTAGTGAAACTGGAACCGAGTGTTTCTTGGCTCCATATGTGCATAGGTAAGAAACAAATTGATATTTTATAATTTATATAATGTTTTATGTTTTCTTATTAATATTCTTCTGTTTTTTTCAGTGATCATTGGCAGTTGCTTCTTCTATGCAAGAGTAGTTACACTGTCATCCTCTTATGTTCCCTCCACTTCAAACCAGGGAATGATTTGAAAAAGACCATTAATTCGTTAGTTTTCTTGCATTCTTACCTTTTGTATGCAAAGTTTATGGAATTTGTGTAAAACCAATAACCTTTGTCATTGTGATGATCATAGGGCTATGCGGACATTCCTACACACTGCTTGTGGTAAGCATGTTCGTGACTTAAAGGACCCTACATGGATCATGCCAAAGGTTAGTACATATGGATTTGTTTACAGAATATAATAAGACATGCCTTTATATTTGTTTTAATGATATCATGTTTTTTCTCAGAGCCGTCGGCAACCAAAGGGGTCCAACTTATGTGGTTTTTATGTTTTGAGACATATTTACAATATTATCACTTTAGGCACGACTGATTTTACTCAAGAGGTAAATTTATATTTCAAAACTTTTGTTTTACTTTATTGTTTTTAAGTTATACTAAGTCAATGTTTCATCTGGTTTTGGTGTTACAGATGTTTGATCTTGCTGATCCCTTTCCTGAAGAAGATATTGATTTCATTCGCACATGTTGTGCTGAATTCATCCATGAGCTATTACAAAAATAGTGAGTTTTTGAATCCAAAGTTCATTGTACATTATTGTAATTTATTATGATAAACGCTGGTCTGATGTTGTTCTAGTTATGGTATGAATGAATCAGGTTTTGTTTTACTGTTGTCATTTGGTGATTGTTAATTGCATATACCTAGCTTATATATAGGGATGTGATTGGAGATTATGGAGAATGTTGAGGTGTTGTATATGTATGAGTGATTGAGTTCAGAGAAATTTCTGTCCATCAAATTGCTTACAAGTATATGATTCTTGCAGGTGGATTTTGTGGGAGGACGAGAAACACTGGACTGCCTTTAGTTGACTAGAATTTGCAGTTTTGTATGCAAACTTGTTGATTACTATACTTTGCGCTTAGTTGTTCTTCTGCTTCAATGGCTTTGCCTGCACTTCTGCAAAATCACAAAATAGTTTGAACTTTCTGAGATGAGATTTGGAAATGCTGAAAATTTTAGTGACTTACCATAACACACACACACACGTGATGTGTGTTTTATGACATTTCTTAATCTTAGTTTGGTATTTTTCCACCCATAACTAGGCGAGTTCAATGAATGCATGGGAAAGATGGGATAGTGATTGTTATGTATTGCTGTTTAAAGTTGGAGCATTCTGTGCGTGTACATATAATAAAAGGGACGTTTTTTTTTTAAAAAATGAAGCTTTAAGACCGGTTGTAGTCACAACCGGTCTTAAAAAGTACTTTAAGACCGGTTGTGGGAGCAACCGGTCTTAAAGATGAGACATTTAAGACCGGTTGTGGTACAACCGGTCTTAAATGTCTCATCTTTAAGACCGGTTGTGGGAGCAACCGGTCTTAAAAGTTTGACTTTTAAGACCGGTTCTAACAACCGGTCTAAAAAATAACAGACTTTTTAGACCGGCTGTATCAAGACCTAATACAGAACCGGTCTAAAAAGTCATTTTTAACCGGTCTTAAAAGTCATTTTTCTACTGGTGAGGAGTCGTTCTCACTCGAGCATGAGTTGCTCATCACTCGAGTGATCCAGCCTAAAATCAATGTTTTGCCTTCCAAAAAGGGGTCTTTAGGGTAGCTTCTTCCAACCCTTTAGGCATATGTCTAGGCCTCTAATAGTCACCTAAAGAGTCCTAAAAGATAACCAACTTAGAGTATTATGAAATTAAGAACATGGAAAAGAGATTGACCAGTTGTCCCTAATTATATTTGTCGCCCTCGTGAGACCACGGTACCGGAGCCAGTCAGAAAAGATACATGTAGTAACTCTTTCTTTATACCTTATGTGATACATTGTATGTTTGCTATATCATTGGTTTATGATGGATTTAAATGCTGCAAGATTTGTGAAATTGTGAAAGCACCGTTATACCAATAGTCCCTGAGTCGCTAACAACGGTTTAGGAAAGGGTTGTGTGCCTTCCCAGCGGTAAAAGGGGATGAGGTTAGGGTGTGATATATGTAATTATGCAGCCGAAAGGCAATTGTGAGCCAAAAGGCTATATATGAGCCGTAAGGCTATTCGTATGCACTTCCACACCAACAGTCCCTGAGTCGCTAACAACGGTTTGGGTTAGGACGGTGTGCCTTCCCGGCGGTAAAAGGGGATGAGGTTGGAGTGTGATTTGAGTTGTTGTTATGTGATGATTTGTTTACATGCTATGTGATTACGTGTGGTATGAATGATTTGTTACTACTTGGATTCTTTAGAATCTCACTCTTTCCAAATGACTAACCTTTTCAGACAGGGCGAGTGGCTCGAACGGGAAGCGAAAAACCAGGAGTAGTTAGGATTACTCTGAGACTTTAGTGGTAGTTAGTTATCTATTTTGGTTTGGGATTACCATGTTAGAATCGGTAGGCACAATGGAAGAATTTTAAAATTTTCACCGATCCTAATTGAGGATCTATCAACGACGTTTAAACCAAGTTGGAAGGATTCATACCTTTTGATGATTCAGCGTTTTCACGATCTCTAGGATCCAACACGTCAGGTCCGCTCCCTCTCCCGGTATCCACACTAATGCTCTCCAACTGAGACTGTGTGCTAGCGCCTCTAATGTCTCCTAGGGTTTTACTTGCAGCTCTCAATTCTCATGTGCATATGAATATATCTGCTCTATCAAGTTTATAACCCATGAGGGTTACTTTCAAATTTCAAAATTAATCATCATTAATTTCGAAATTAATTAACAATTAATTATCTTGATGAGTTAATTAAATAAATTCGGTTTAAATTAAATATGTCCAACAGTTTTAATTTAACCTATTTATTTAATCCAAATAAAGAGCCATTAGATTTATTTAATCCAAATCTGAGATACTATATCTCTATCATGTTAGTTATTAAATTTAATATATCTTAATAAATTAAATTTAAAACTAACACAATATAATAATATCATATAATATATATACATATATATAAGATATATATTTCGAAAAAATATATATCTATATAATATTATTAATGAATTTTATATTATATATATATATATATATTTATAAATATAAAATTCATCCACCCTAAATTAAACATTATCTTGTGTTGGGCCATTCTTGTGTGCTACCCTATAGGCCCATATGAAGTTGGTAGTGGGCCAATAACTATACAAACCTAAAAGTCACAAGCGGCCTCTAGCAAGATATTACGACTACCCAATTCATATGAAGATCGTTATCACGATGCAACCTGTCATACAACCAAGTCACATCCCTTTTGTCACACAATATATCGATCAAGGATAAGGCATGGATAATGTCATCCTCTTGTTCCTGACCATTACTTTCTCGATTCCTTAGTAGCCTGATAACAGAGACAGAAACTCCTTTCATCATAGTATGGCCATACATTTCTCAGACTCACTCATCGTGGGGCCCAGTAATATCTCTCTACTAATGTGAGGGACAAATTCCATCTTCATCATTCATATTCCTCTGCATGAAAAACCACCAAGCCCGATCATAGCCTTTATCATCACCTGGTCAAAAGTGACTTTTGACTAGTTCAAAGCTTAGCAACTCTCATGTAGAAATCCATGATGACCTCAGGTCTAAGGGCATGGTGACGTAGTTATACATGAGAAAAGCTCATGACTTGATCCATATAGCTTTCTTATAGTGGGTCGGTCCAGCACCTTGTACTCTTACAAGTGCCTAAGACTTTGATTCGTATCTCCATATCTCATCAAAGTCATATTGATCTTGTTTCACCTTTGCTCTCGCATAGATGACCGACCAGGGACATTTTAGGACAATCTTTATGAATTATCCAAGGATACAATTATTACAGTTAACATGCAAATAATATGATAAGAGAATGGAGAATTTTCATTAAAATAATAATGTTCAAAGTACAATGATTGGCCCTTAGGGCACAATTTCCAACATACCATTTGTACATAAGATGTAAATATTAAATTTTGGATATGTAATCCCCATTTTGGGAACTTTAAAACCCATGTTGTATATATGCAAGTAACCTGGGGTTTGCCAGGATTTTAGTTACGCATTCTGATGTTTATTAATGTGATTTGGTTTCTCAAGTAATTATATTCGAATGTGAATGTGAGACCATGATGAATTATGATTTTGAACCGTCTTTCAGGAAATCCCATCTCTTAGATGAGGAATTGTATTACTTTGTCTTATTGGTCTCTATTTCACTTAAATTTTATAATTCGAATGTAATTACGGTAAGGGGGTTACACTTCAGATAGAAGAGATTAAGATTATGGAGTGGCTTGATTTAGTTGTTAATGCCCAAAAGTCCCAGTTACTACTGGCGAAGTGGTGGCTGTACGGGTGAGGGTAATGTCATGAAAGTTGATACGGTGGAGTGATGTTGTGGTTAACATCCAAAATCCTAGTTACCACTAGTAGGGTCACTGATGGGTATACTGGTGAGGGACATCCAATAGACCTCTTAGGTGGGGTGAGGATTGGGCCGTTACGAAGCAAAAAAAAAAGAGGCAGATATCTTTTGGGCTACCAACTACCTCGGAGTGGGCCAGACTAGGAGTGCCACGAGTCACATGCCTATTACCCAATAGGTTGGATTAGGGTATGGGTGCCCCGATTACCTGGAGGGCTGGATTGGGGTGTGACAATAAAAAGGTGATTGTGTGAATCCGGGTTAAATACCGAATAGGCTATGAGGCCTATGGAACTAATGATCGTGGGAAATAATTAGTGGGTCTTGTGTTTAGTGATGGGATTATGAATATGGTGTTAGCCTGCACATGATAATAGAATGAGATATGTTATAAGGCTAAGTATATTGGGGAAGTGTTCCAACAAGGCAATGAGGCCTAGGATAATATACTGAGCGTCTTGATGGGCAATTAGTACAATAATGGGTACGGTGACCTATGAGTACAGAACGTGATGAATATGTAAGAGTGGATAGGTAGTTCAACCACACATATCAGGTAAATTATGGTGCACGCTTTGTAAGTACGCACAACCAAGCAATGAGTTACACAGTGAGATAGGATTAATCCTGAAATTGTAAATGTTCAAATTTTGAGGACAAAATTTATTGAAAGGGGGAGAAATGTAGGATCCCTAATTTTGGTTTTGAGGCTAGAGAATAAGCTTGAATTAAGTGGACTGCTAAGCCCTGGTTTAGCAGGTGTCTCAAATTTATTCCCTAACATTCCCTTTATCTTTGAGGTATTAAAGGGAATAAAATAGTGAATTAAACAGTATGGGAAGTTTGTATATTAAAATGGAATTTGTTGGAGTTGTAAGTGCATTCCGTTTCATTGCTTCCAATGAGGCAGTGTTGTTGTTCAACGCATTTCATTGATCAAATGATATTCAAAAATTATAAAATTTTACAGAGTGAATGTAGACATCTTAAGATTTAATTTGATAAGTCATTTGAATCATTTGAAGCTATATGTAAAAAGATATGAATTTTTGAAATTAACCCAAAAAAACTAGAAAGTTTCTAGAGCAGCGGTCAAAGAAATTAAATCTGGGAATAATTTGCTTCCAACTGGCTAAAAAGCATATTTTTCAAAAAAAGTTTCATAGCCTTTGGAATCGCTGTGAAATTATGCCTACAAATTTAGTTATGATTTTTCAAATTTTGGGAAGAAAATCTGCCATAATTGGTATAAATCCGAAAATGAGAAAAAAAGGTGATGGAAAATTTGAAATTATGTGATAAATAAGAAAAACTATGTTGGGCTTATTGAAGACACCCTAGGACATCTTTTGTATTGGCCAAGAGAAGAGGAAATATTGTGTACAAGTTATTTGGACCTAAAACATTAAGTTACATGTAAATAAAAAGTCAAAAATTTTGGAAATTAGGAAAGTATGACCTAAGCAATTAAAAGATGACATAAGTATAATGTATTAAAACATATTGCCTCATCTTCTTCAGCCATTTTCTATCATTTTTCATGCAATATGAGAGAGAGGAGTTGGTTTAATTTCTAGAGAGAGAAGGAGCAAGAAATTGCAAGGTAAGTCGATTCCTCCAATGATTTAGCTCATAACCATTGCAATACTTCTCCTAAGCTTCTAATCTATGTAATTCAAAATTTAGAAATTGTAATGGCCTAAGGTTTATGCTGCCGAAATTGGGTCCAAATGGTAGTTATAACCAAATGTAATAGTTAATAAAATGGTTAGAAGTAGAAAGAAACACGTCTGCGGGTTGAAACCGAAAAATCCCAATTTTTCCAGGAGAACAAAGAATTTCGGCTAAGGCTAGTTTGAAAGGGTTAGAGTTGGATTTTCAAGAAATTAATTGTTCCATTTTATTCAGGAGGAAAGTTAAGTGGGTTTACAGTTGGTCACTTTTTCGGAAAAGCCCGAAAAAGTATAATTATGAAAACGCCGCTGAAACCCTTCAAGCGAGGCTGTCAAGGGTATTTTTGTAATTTGGCAGTGAATTTGGTAATTATGAATCCGGAAATAGATTCTTTAGGCGAAAATATGTTAGAATAGCCCCAATTAGAATTTCAGAAAAATTACAGCCGAACCGGGTACAGCCGGGCCGGGCTGGGTAGGGGGTCTTGAGGGAATTTTGGTAAATTTTCACATAGGCTAATATAACCACAATAAACACTATGGAAGTGTCTATAATGGTACATGAATGGGTTTGAACCTAATTCTTGTACATTTGATATTTTAGGACTGAGTTAGAAGCTTGAGCTTGGCACGCTTTTTGAGGCTCGCAAAATGGGTTAAAAGAGACTTGAGGTAAGAATATTATCCTTCATACTTCATGCCTTAGTCTATATGAATATGGGGTTACCATGTTTTGTGCTTTTATTAATTAACATGGTATACTCAGAGAGGGTAGTAAGTGCCGGAAGTGCAATTACACCTGAGGGATTGGATGAGAATCCAAGTGTTGTATGACTAGTGCGGCTAGAGCCCTACTCATGTATACATGATGATGTATTATAATGTTTATTAATTAGTACATTCATTATGCATATCATATTTATTTATAGCATGTTATGTGAACAGTAATATGTCTGTACATAGATTCCTTGGAATCTCACCCCTTTTTCTAAATAAAATACCACAGCGGCTGCCAGCTGCTCAAAAGGCAAAGACGAAGATACAAGAAAGTGGTGGACATGTTTCCCAAGACAAAAATTGTGGTTATGTCTAGTCTTTAATTTTGAATATGTCGAAAAATTGTATATATTACCTATCGCTGAAGGGAATTCCTTAATGTAATCATGTACTATATATCGGTACTTTTATGTTATTCCTATGCTGCCCACTGAACTGTGTGCAAGAACTATGAAAATATGGAAAATAAAATAAAGGTATGACAAACAGTATCAACGGCAACATGTAGTTCAGAGGCATCCCTTCTTATGAAAAGCTTGTTGATATCATTGAATTAAATTTCTATGGTCATATCACCGTAACACTCTTCAAGTGTTCTTGGGCAAATACAATAACTTCATAGGGACTCACTACTGATGAATGAGGCATCAAATTAGTAAATATTTGTAGCCTAATTCACACCGATCAATCTGAAGATGATGAGTCATATATTCTAGTCTTATAGGCACAATATGTTTATTATATGAAGGATGAAAGGCAGAGATTGGAATATGGTGGTTTACTAAATGCATCGAGACTTTTATAACATGGGTAATAGTAATAACATCCACTACTACAAAAAGGTTGAAAGGTGGCGTACATATTGTGGCCCTTCCTTAATGAAGTGCCACAGCTGCTCATTTATTATTTTTTTTATATTTTATGTTTTTTTTACCAGCTGTGGCGCACATATTGTGGCCCTTCCAGAGTGAGCCTTTCCAGCCTACCAATTTTAATAAATACTTCCTTGAAAACAATGGCAATTTACCTCTAGTTTGGTGAATTTTTATAAGTTACACTTTATTATCACTTATGTTTAATATAATTTATTTAAAAAATTATGCACTCAACATTAACATTTTGTCCACATTTTTCTTCAAGGATGGCAATGACAAATTATCAAAAAATAGTCAATTCAATTATTGTAAAGTAATCAATTTATACTTTAAAAAATCCTGATTAATCTTTATAATAGTTCTTAACTGCTACAAACAATCATATGACTGCTACAAATGCTAACCGCTACAAAAATTGCTACATTAACTATGATAAATGTCTCATAAAATGCCTATAAATACCCCTACCAAACACCATTCATTACTCCTTCCTTTTTTTCCATCCTCACTTCCCTCGTTTTTTTTCATACTCTTCTTCATACATTCTAGAGGACATGTTCATATTTTTTAGGTAAGTTTATTTTTTTGTTCTCCTTATTTGATTTTAATTTTATTTTTCTTCTTCACATACTAATTATTTCTTTCTTTCTATAGAAATTCAAGGATGTCTTCCTTCCTTCCTCCACATTTTGAACATTATCAATATAAACAAATATTTGTCTTCATCTTCAATTTTAATTACATAAAATGAAAAACTTAAAAAATTATTACCTCTACATTTCATTTATGAATATAAACATAATGTTCATACTTATTTAACTTAATCTAATTATTCTTAGCAATTATTAATTGTTATAACATATAGAGGAAATTAAAATAATGATTGTGAAATTTATAGCAAACATAAATCACGAATTTTTTAAATTTCTGTACAACAATTAGTAGCGGTCATCTAAACGCTACAAAATGCATTGACTAATTTTAATAAAATAAAAATTATTCAAATTAAAATTACTAGCGGTTAAACTATTGGCACAATAGTTTCAAATTTCATTAAAATTTAGTAGTGGTTACCTAACCTCTACAAATTTTAGCACCAAAATTCAAATTTCATCTCCCTCCAAGACTAAATTCTTACAAAGTTTTGGTGCCATATTTGTAGTGGTTAGGTAACCATTACAAACGTCAATTATTTTTAAAATTCCTTCCTAATATAATTTTATCTCATATTTGTATCGGTTTTGAAACCGTTACAAACTCCTCATTAAACTACTTATCAATGACCAAATCTTGCAGCAATCAGCCCGAACCGATACTAATGTGCTAGAGGTTTGGTTGCCTTGTGTAGTGGTTCACATAAACCGCTACAAAACCATTTGCTATAATGTGTTTTGTAGTAGTTTTTGAGACCACTACTACATGAATTTGTAGCAGTCAAAACTGCTATAAATCCCCAAATTTAACGGCTATAAATCTACGCCATTTTTATAGTGATGAATAACTGTAAATATATTTTGATCTGTCGTATTATTGTATATATGTTATAAAGATATTTTCTGATTTATTGTATTGTTGTATATATGTTGTAAATATACATTTTGATTCATTCTATACAAATGTATATACAGGGGATATTGAAAAGAAGAAACCCCCATTTTTCTTAAAAAAGTTAGCTTATATTGATCACAGTTATTACTTAACAACCGTTATGTACATAAATATATACATAATGGTTATAATATAACAACTGTAATGTATTTAAAATGTACATGGTTATTACTTATCAACTGCTACTTATATCAACTATATATAGTGATTGTTTAAATAGAGCCATTAGAATTACTATAAATACATTGTCCTTTTTGTGAAAGAACCATAATGTATGTGAATGAATATATAAAAGTTGATGTGAGACCGTTATGTATTATGTCAGGATTGCCAAACATATAACGATTGTTTACATATGCCTATTATTTATTATCACAACATTATGCATATCATAGAATCACTAAACCTCAATACATAACAGGTGTTCTATTTGAACTATTATAATCGTTACTAAATACATCACGGTTTGGAACTGCTAAGTATCTGCTCTAGGCATATATAGCACCTTCATACATGACGGTTCAAAACCATGATGGGTGGAATTATTGGACTTGTTGACTATGGCTCAAGAGTAAATATAACAAAGCACTCTGTGTAAGTCACACATGTCACTTGGATTCAAGATCAAAGGTCCTACTCTCTCACTGGGCCTTAGGATACTATAGATTTGGTCAAAGTGAGATTAGCTGGGTTATCGTCTGGTGGCTCCTTAATTCCTAACCACTCGTTTATCTTGGAGGTAGAGATTATAAATTCCTTCCCTCTCACTTTTGTTTCTAATTCCTACTCTATAGTTGGACTTAGGCAATCTCTACTGATTCAAGGTTACAGTAAAAATGCCTAACAACCTTAGTACAATAGGGAAGGCTCATAGATAACCATGACATGTAGTTCTCAGATAGTCACTCATATCATGCCGAATAGCTTCATAAAGGACTTGAAGATTAACATAATACATCTTACACATTTTTCTCTGGGAGAAGTGCTCTTGGAACTTCTTTGTATCTTCAAGTTTGTTCATGTCGAAGCCTTTTAGAGGTACCGTGACATCTAGTTCCTCACTTCCTCCTTTTGAAGCCTTTGGATGAGACTTTATTGGTTTGGAAGCTTTGATGGAAGTTCCTTGCTTGCCTCCTTTGATTGAAAGGCTTCATCCAGCATGTTTGCCATGGCTTTGGCAATGTTCTCATCGTACATAGATATTTTTGAATTCATTCCAGACCAAGAGGGAGTGCCTGTGTTAGAGTCAGAGAATGATGAAGTTGGAGGTCCCTTCAATTTTCCTTTTCCAGATGGTCCTAGCTAGGATTTTGCTCTTGTTGCCATCGGTTCTTGAATCACAACCCCCTTAGCCTTAGGTTGTCGTTTGGATTTTGGAGTTGCCATTTTCTTTTGTTTCTTGGGTGGAGGAGAAAGATGTCATATCCTTATGTTATTTCCACATTTTTCAAAGTGTTTACGTGCAGTTCGGTGAGCACACAAAAATAGCATGAGAATTACTGATATAAAGTACATGATTATATTAAAGGAAATTCTCCAAAGGGATTGTACATAATATGTGTAAAAATACACATGAATATACAGATAGTGTAGTCCCATAGGACTACCAAAATGTCTAAGTCTAAAATAAGAGCAATAGACACCTCCCTATCTTCATTTTACCTCTGCATTTTTATTGTGCAACTCTCTTCTCTGTTCTCAATATACCTCCTGTGTTCACTTGTCTAAATGGTTGGTTGGGAGAGGGTAAGATTCGAGGGAATCTCAGTAGTAAATAGTTACCATAATACATACAAGATAAATGCTAAGCGCATGGCATGTTAGCCTTAACTAGATGCATGCCACATAATGACATTTCTGTGTGCTCGATGTTTCTTGTAACATACCCATGGGCATGGCATAAACAGAAGCAGAGCTTCATCATTCAAATATACTCTACACAATCAAGTAAAGCAATCACATGCATTACTATTAAATACATGCAAGTAGGATTAAGTTCACTACCTGGATCTCCATTCCCTTACCTGTTTATCGGTCCAATACTCTATATCCGGCTCGGGCTACTGTCTGATTCTAAAATTCCAAATTTACAATAAATGAGTTATTACTCATTCATGTATTATTCTAAACTCATTATGTTAGTTATATCTGCTTGAAATTGTAAAATGACCAAAATACCCTAGGGGACCCTGTCTAAGTCCCTTTATACTCGGTCTAACTGTACTTTTCCAAAAATTATGACTTTGGCTATTCCTACACAGTTTTGCTTGTAGAACCCATTTTTAACCTCAGATATATCAAATTCACTGCTAAAAGATAAAATTCCCTTGGCAGCCCTTAACTTAGGGTTTTAAGGGTAGTTTTGTCATTGCACATTCTAGGGCCTTTGTACTTCATAATTCACATGTACCCTACACAATTTCCCCTTGTACACTTAATGGTATCATCAAAGACACTAAAATCTAGTCCAAACATAGTGAAAGCAGTTGTTGGATGAACATCACAATAAATTGGGAAAAATTGGAGTTTCTTGATTCCATTCCATTAATCACCTTCCTTTCACCTTTAATTACTTGTTTCCCTTCTTAAACACCTATTGAACATGATTAATGGAAATTTGGGCAGCAACTCCCCTTAGGGTTTATGCATCCCAATCATCAAAACATGTTAAGGCAAGCAACCAAACCAACAACAACATCAAAAATGACCTTGAATCAACCAAGATAACAAGGTTCTTGAGATTACCTCTTCTTTATCTCTCTAGACCACTCCAAACCGTGGCCTCTTCCTCCTCTTCCTCTTGAGTTTGCTTGGCTACATACGTTATTCAAGAAGGCATAGAGATTAGGAGAGAGTTGCCATTAATTAGAAGGCATAAACAAATAGAAATCACTTGAAACCTACCTTATTTGGCTTCTTGAATATCTAGTGCTCTCTCCTTGTGTTCTTGTGTTTAAAACTCTCTCTCTCTCGTTCTCTTTGTTTAGACGAAATATGCCCAAAGTAAAGGGATAAAAGCTTTAAAAAAATCAACATCCACCTCCTCAATTTATATTATTTTATTGCAAATTTTCACATGCCAATTTGCTTTATGATTTATCCCTTTAATTTGATCATAAATGTTTTGCTTTCCTTTTCCTATTTTGACGTATAAGGGCTAATGAAGGGACAAAATAAATCTCTTGATTTATCTTTATCCATCTCTTGAAATTATTATTTAATAGCCATTTACACATGTGTTACTTTTTTGACTTTTCAACCTCAATTTACTTTGCCATAATTGTTCCAACTATTGTCATATCTATTTCAAATACTCATTGCCTTTGCCTCTTTTCTTTTGGACATCCCACACACAAGAGAAAGGGAAAAATATAGGCTATGGATTTAATTTAACCAAATGACTATTTTACTAATATATTTTTGCCATCACCTTGTTAATTTTGTACCTTGCCTTAAAAGCTTATCGAATTTTCATCAAACTTTGAAAATTCATATCTTTATTTATAGATGTCCAATTGCAGCGGTTCCAAAGGCTATGTGACCCTTATTAAGTCTATCTTTAATAAAAAAATATTGCCTTTAGCCAATTATGTCAGCACCCTTATCTTATTTCAATATTAACCAGAGTAACAATGCGTAGTCTGGTGGGCACACAGAAATAGCATAAAAATACTGATAATATGTACTTAATTACAGAAATTCCCCATAGTGATTGTACGTAATAATTACAAATGATGTAGCCACACAGGGCTACTAGGGTGCTTAAACCTGTTACAATGAAAGGCATACATCTTTCTGTCTTCGTTCTACCACTGCATTCCTCTTGTGTAATTCTCTTCTTTGTTCTCAACACACTTCTTGTTTTTGCCTGTCTAAATGATTGGTTGGGGAGGGTGAGATTCAGGGAAATCTTAGTAGTAAATAGCTACTATATTGCATGCAGGATATATACTGTGTGCATGACATGTTAGTTTTAACTAGATGCTGCCCCATAGTGATATTTCCGCATGCTTGATGCTTCACATACTATACTCATGGCAATAGAATAAATAGAAATAGAGCTTCATTATTGAAATATGCTCTACACAATCAAGTAAATCAATTATGTACAACACTATACAAGTATAAACATCAAATACATACAAGTAAGGTAAGTCCGCTGCCTCTTATACCTTTTCTCTAACCATTGAGGATGCTTCTTCTTTGTCACCTCATGACCCTAGATATATAATCATATCATTAGAGCCATGATAAATGAGTATCCAATAGGACTACACGAGCCTTTAGGACAATATTTATGACCATTCAAGACAATTTCCATACATTCGTAGGTTAACCCAATCTGCTAGTTTTGTTGATTAAACTTTGGATATTCATAATTAATTCTAAAAAATCCAAATAGGTTGCTTCTAGGTTCTATAAGAAGCTCTTTTAAGCCCTCTTTAAATGAAAAATATCAAAGAGTCCCAATTACTACATATTTCCCATAAATTCGTCAAACTTAGCCTATTACAGATTTCATTCTAGAATCAAGGTCAAATTTTAAAAAATCATAACTTTATATTGACTAGTACAAATGGCTTATATTACATATCAAATGAAAGCCCAGAATGTCTACTCTAATCCTATAAAATTTCAAAGCATTTGAACAAAGTTTGATAAATCAAAAACACTTTGCAAGTTCTTTGCCTCCAGAAAACAAATTCAGGCATATTTGAACACAAACTTCCATTTTTCTCTTTTTTTATGATTTTTCCCTAATTTTTTTGGCTGCTACACAAATTACTAGAGAAGGATGAGAGTTAATTGGTCAATTTTGCTAATTTACCCTTGGTTTATGTAAAAATTGCAAGATGTCATTTGATTGGATTTCAACCGTCCAGTTTCTTTTCTCTTTCCTTCACTCTTAATAATTGACCTAAATATGCCTTTAGGAAGAGAATAATGATCATTAAAAATATCATCATTCATTTACTTGAATATATTATATTTAGTTTTCCATTTCAACACATGTTAAACTTTTAACTTTTCCAACTTTATTTACTTGGCCAATATTGTTTTTTCCTTGATTGATTTGTACCAACTGTTTAATTTCCTTGCTTCCTTCCTTGTTTGGACACCCAACACACAAGAAAAAGGGAAAAATATGGGTTGTGGATTTAACTTAGCCAAATGACTATTTGGTCCATATATTTTTGCCATTACCTTCTTAATTTCACATCTTGCCTAAATCTGACAAATTTTTCGTCAAAAGTTGAAAATTCATGTTTTTATTTATAGATATCTAATTGCAGTGGTTCTAGACTCTAGAGGCTATGTAACCCTTATTTAGTCTTTTTTTTAAGGAAAAATATTTCATATAGTCAACTAGGCGCATGACATTCCAGAATTATCATTTATTAGCCACTTTAACTGAAACTTGCCAGTTTTACTTGGCTAACTTCAAAAAATACATAACTCTCAGTGTACAGTTCCAAATTCCTTGTATGTGATATAAAATTAAAGCTTGATAAGTCTACTATTTTTCAATAAAATTTCACATTTATTTGACATCATTTGATTATCCAAAACTATTACACAACCAGACTACCACATAGGAAAAACACACTAGCAGCAATTCCAAATCATTCAATTTGTGTTCCGAACATAATCATGCTATGTGTGATCACTAATTGCTTTGTTTTATGATTTCATGTGCTCTTTAATTCACCATTTTATTCCCTTTAATATAAAGAATTGTGATGAATAAAATTTGGGAGGTTATATTTCTCCCCTTATTCAATAAATTACGTGCTCGAAATTTGAATGTCTACACTTCATGGATTCTTCTAGACATTAGTCCATCCCTCTTATGTGCAAGCTTAATAAGCATGTGACAAAATTCATTATTCAATTTCTTTCTTTCTTGAGCTTGCAACACAATCATCATATTCTTATATCTTTGATAGTATTCAGAATTTTTATTCAATATTCTCATTCAATAATCAGTGTGCAATATAAACAACTGGCATATAAGATCGTACAGCTAAGGATTTTTTCCCCTAATCCTCAAGTTACTTCCTGTTACAATTCTGAATTCATCTTCCATCCTAAGGACACACTGGTCTACTAGGTCTTAAGGCCTCTAGACGCATTGGTCCATTACAACATAACTGACATATAGGATCTTATAGCCTAAGGATGCTACCCCATTCAATCTTGCACGTCAAGTCTTATAGTCCAGGGATTCACCCCTCTGCTTACAAGCACCTTGGTACTTACTGCCTCGAACCTCTGCTCGTTACCATTCTTAAAACATAACATTTTGCTGGGCGAAGGATATATATGTCTATCAGGTCTTATGGCCTAAGTACATATAATTCATTATCTTTGCTGAATGCATATCGAGACTAACAACCTCAAGACATATAGCCTATTAGATATTTCTACCATGTACAAACATGCATATTGGGGCTTACTGCCAACATGAGTGGGTATTTGATTCTGGGAGGCTACAGTTTAGAGACTATTCACCACCATTTTGCCCTATTACACTAGGGCTCAACCCAATCTTTGTTTACATGTGTCACCACAAACCACATTAATTGTGTGATTGTCGACCATTCAGGTCATACCCTGTAAACCATACTGGTTTATGTCACTGTACACCACACAAGGTGTAATATTGTTAGCCATACCGCCTTAGCACACATTATAACATCCCAAATGTTATCCACATGAAATTCCTTATATTAAAGGGAACAAAATGGTGAATTAAAGAGCACATGAAATGATAAAACAAGGCAATTGGTGGTCACATACAACATGAGTATGTTTAGAACACAAATTGTAAACATTTGAATTTGCTGCCAGTGAGTTTCCCTGTGTAGCAGTCTTATTGTGTGACATTTTTAAACAGACAAATGATGCCCAATGCTTATAAAATTTTCTAGAATAAAAGTAGGTTTATCAAGCTTTAATTTGATAGGTCATATAGGCCATTTGGATCTGTAGACAAAGAGTTATGTATTTTTGAAATTAGCCAAGTGAAACTAGCATGTTTCTATGGCAGCATAAAAAACCGATAATTCAGAGAATTTTAAGCTTCAAGTTGGCTAAAGGATATATTTTTCCTTGAAAATAGACTTAGTAAGGGTCACATAGCCTTTGGAAACACAACAATTGGATCTTTATAAATAAAGATATAAATTTTCAATGTTTGATTAAAATTCTATCAGCTTGTGCAAAAATCACAAAAATGTATGGGCAAAACAGTCACTTGGCTAAATAAAATTAAAAGCCCATATTTTCCCTTATTCTTATAGGTGGGACGTCCAACAAGGAAGGAAGAAAGGAAAATAAGACGCTTGGTTAAAATTAAATCAAGGAGGAATAATTCATAGCCAAGTAAATGAAGATGTTGAAAAGTCAACAATTGTAGGCTAATATGTGTAACCTTCCAAGAGATAATTGAGGAAGCTATTTGGTTCATTCTTAAGCTCCATTTATGTCACTTTATGGCATGAGGCAAAGGGAAAGAATTAAATCCAATTGATTAAAGATAAGCCAAAGAAAAACATATGTCATAATTCCAATAAAATAATATATCTTCAAGAAGGTGGAGTTAGATATCTTAAAAGCTATTATCCTCTCTATTTGCTTTCACTTTCATCCAACACTAATGAAATAGAGAGAGAGAGAGAGAGAGAGAGTTCTCAAGAGCTTAGGCATAAAAGAGAAGCAAGAGGCACAAATCAAGGAAAGAACTTGTGATTTCTAGTGTTTATGCCTCTCAAATCCATAGAAAACCTCTTCTAATCTCTTCATCTTGGTTAGTAGGTTGTTGTTGTGGTGGTTGTTGTTGATATTGGCTTGATTTGGTTGATTTATGAAAAATGGAAGATAAAACCCTAAGATGAAATGCTGACAAAATTTCCATGAATCATGTTTATTAGGTGTTTTAATGGCTAATCATGTGATAATAAGTCAAAAGGAAGTGGTTATTCAAGAGAAATCAAGAAAACACAATTTCCCTTCTAAGAACCTAAGTTTCGGCCATAACCAGAACCTATGGGTAGAACTGGAATTTCAAAATTTTGATGCCTTCATTAGATTTAGAAGGGAAAGTTGTGTTGATGATTTTTGGATATCGGTATGCAAATCTGAAATTTTTTGAAATTGAAAGGAAATTATGTTTGATTTGATTCCTTGAGGCAGTGTTGTTGTGAAATGAATTTCATGGGATAAACCTAGTCCAAATGTTATGAAACTTTCCAAGATTAAAGTAGAGATGTAGAGCTTTAATTTGATATGTAGATCATGATTTTTGGACAAGTACATTAAGAGATATGATTTTTCAAAGTTGTGCCTTGTTTTTGGAATGCTATCTGGAATAGGGGTATTTTAGCAAATTTTTGGTAAACATGTGATAACAATGACTAGCCTCAGGTATTTTTCCATGAAAATAAACTTAGAGAGCTTTACATAGGCTTTAGAACTAGTCAATATGGAATTTCCTAAAATTAATTATGATTTTCCAAATTCGACTAAAAATATGCCAGTTTTCTAGCAAACTGTGCTTCATCTTTTTGAACTTGGCTTTATTGTACTTCCAGGAGTCACCATTAATGCCTAAGTATTTATTTCCTCTTTTCCCTCTCCTGTTGGATGTAAAATGTGGATGTTGAAGGAAGCAAATGTGCTTCATAATTTATTTTCAGATATCATTTTGACACTAAGATCTAATGGTTGTTTAACACTTGCTTTACTTTTTGACTTTTCAACCATACTTTGTATGGTCACAATTGCTCCCTCTTCACTAAATTGGAGCCAAGTATTAATTTTCCCATTTGCCTCTTGCCTTTTGGATGTCCATATATAAGAAAAAGAGAAAAATATGGGCTTTGGATTAAACTAGCCAAATGACTATTTTGCCCATAACATTTTTTCACTTTGCTAGAAATATGACAGAATTTTCATCAAACTTTGGAAATTCACATCAAATTGTAAAGATGTCCAATTGGTATGGTTCCAAAGGCTATATGACCCTTATTAATTCTATTTTTAGGGAAAATTATAGCCTTTAGCCAATTGAAAGCTTATAATTACCAGAATTTCCATTTTTAGACTTTGTCACAAAAGCATGCTAGTTTCACTAGGCTAACTTCAAAAATTCATGACTCTTTATTATCGATATTAATCAAAGTAGCAATTGGCAAGTTCGGTGGGCACATAGGAATAGCAAAAATATACTGATATTATTGAAACAATATTGCTTGATTATATTATAGGGGTTCCTCATAGGGGTTCGCACATAACATTTACAAACCTTGAAACAATAAAGGGTCTTCAGATAACAAACATCTCCTCTTGTGCTTGTCCGGAACCTTCTGTTGTCGATAATTATGATTATGCCCTCTAGACCTATGTGTACTACTAAAACCATTTTACATTTATGGAAAGGTTAAGATTCAAAGAATCTCAGTAGCAAAGAATTACTAACAATGCATGCAAGATGGATGCTAGTGCAAGATATGCTTGCCTTACATAGGCTCATATTCACATAATAACATTTCTGCATGCTCAATGTTTCATGCAACATATATATGGCCTAAACAGAAAAAGAGCTCTATTTATTCGTACATACTTCGCATAATCAAGTAAAGCAATAATGCAAATAAACACAAATCAAACACATCAAATACATGCGAGTTAAGTAAGTTCACTACCTCTGGTCTATGAGTCATCTTTTTATACCTTTTTCTTTTCCAACCATTGATGATGCTTCTTCTTGACTTCTCATATGACTAAATAAATACCCATATTGTTAGAGCCATGAAATTGAATGTCTAATTGGACTACATGGGCCTTTGGAACATGTCTCTTATATTTGGGCCCAAATTATTTAATTACCATAATTTCTTGGGTTTGACCAAATCTACCAGTTTTGCTAACCAACGTTGGAAATTCATAATTAATTCTACAAAAATCCAAATGGGTTGATTTTAGGTTCTATAAAAATATCTTTAAGTACTATTTTAGTGAAAAATATCACAAAGCATTAATTATGTCACACATTTTCTAGAAATTGGTCAAACACAGACTGCCACATATTTCATTCTAGAATCAAGATCAAATTTTGAAAAATCATAAATTTCAATCCACTAGTCTAAATGATTTCGAATACCTATCAAATTAAATATTAGAATGTCTACTTTAATCCTATAAAAGTTCATAGCATTTGAACAAAGTATGGCCAATCAAAAACACGTTGCAAGTTCTCTGCCTATAGAAAAAAAATTCAAGCAGATTTGAAAACAAAACTTATAAAATCATTAAAAAACCTCTTTTAACCTCATAATCACCATCTTAATCATGATTAATCAAAATTTGGGTAGCATGTCCCCTTAGGATTTCATCTTTCCAATTTTAGAAAACAACCAAATCCAAGCAAAAATCAACATCATCACATAAAGCAAATGGATCAAGGTTTTGGAGATTACCTCATGATTCTCTAACTTTCTCTCTCTAGGATGCCACTACCCTCTCTCTCTCTCTTCTCTCTTGATTTTGCTCGTCGAAAATGATTTTCAAGAAGAAGAGGTTAGGAGAGGTTCTAGATAGTTTAGAAGGTAAGAACGCTTTGATTTCAATCATCTTACCTTGATTCTTGATTCTTGGAACCTTAGCTTTCTTGGCATTCTTGAGCTTCTTCAAACTCTTATTTCTCTCTCTATTGTCTTGTATTTGAATGAAATAATGGCCAAAGAAAGAGATGAAGAGCTTTTAAAAATATCCTGTTGCACCTCCTTAAAAATATAATATTTAATTGTATTTTTATCATGTGATTTTTGACCTAATGCTTCATCATTTTGAACTTGGCTTTATTGTGCTTCCCAAAAGGCACCATTTACGTCAAGTATTTATTTCCTCTTTTCTCTCTCTCTTTAGACGTAAAAGGTGGCTGTTGAAGGAACTAAATGTGCTTCATAATTTGTCTTCATCCATCTTTTTGAAACTAATGTGTCATGGCACTTTAACACTTGCTTGACTTTTTGACTTTTAAACCATACTTTGTATGGTCACAATTGCTCCCTCTTCATTAAATTAGAGCCACGTATTAATTTTCCCATTTGCCTCTTGCCTTTTGGACGTCCATACATAAGAAAAAGAGAAAAATATGGGCTTTGGATTAAACTAACCATATGACTATTTTGCCCATAACATTTTTGCACTTTACTGGAAATCTGACAGAATTTTCATCAAACTTTTGAAAATTCACATTTAATTTTACATATGTCCAATTGGTATGGTTCCAAATGCTATGTGACCCTTATTAAGTCTATTTTTAGGAAAAAATGTAGCCTTTAGCCAACTGGAAGCTCATAATTCCCAGAATTTCCATTTTTAGACGTTGTCATAGAAGCTTTCCAGTTTCACTGGGCTAACTTCAAAAATTCACAACTCTTTATTTTCAATATTAGTCAAAGTAGCAATTACGATGTTTGGTGGGCACATAGGAATAGCAAAAGTACACTGATATTATTGAAACAATGTTGCTTGATTATATTACTAGGGTTCCCTACATGGAATTGCACATAACAATTACAGACCTTAAAACAATAAAAGGTCTACAGATAACTAACATCTTCTCTTGTGCTTGTCCGGAACCTTTTGTTGTCGGTAATTATGATTCTGCCTTATGTGCCGCTGTCTACTGCTGAAAACATTTTACATTTATGGAAAGGGTGAGATTCAAAGAATCTGAGTACCAAAGAATTACTAACAATGCATGCAAAATAGATGCTAGTGCAAGATATGCTTGCCTTACATAGGTTAATGTTCACATAATAACATTGATGCATGCTTAATGGTTCATGCAACAATCTATGGCCACAATATGAACAAAAACATATCTTCATTCATTCATACATTCTTTGCATAATAAAGCAAATCAATACACTTCAAACACATCAAATACCTACAAGTTAAGTAAGTTCACTACCTCTGGTCTTTGAGTCCTCTTCTTGTACTTTTTTCTTTTCCAACCACTGAAGATGCTTCTTCTTGACTTTTCATGTTCCTAAAAAAATACCCATATTATTAGAGCCATGAAATTGAATGTCCAATTGGACTACATGGGCCTTTGGAACATGTCTCTTATTTTGGGGCCCAAATTACTTTAATTAGCATAATTGTGTAGGTTTGACTCGATCTGCTAGTTTTGCTAACCAACTTTGAAAATTCATAATTAATTCTACAAAAATCCAAATGGGTTGGTTCCAAGTTTTATAAACAGCTCTTTAAGTCCTCTTTTAGAGAAAAATATCATAGAGCATTAATTATAGCCAGATACTTTTTAGAAATTTGTCAAACACAAATTGCCATAGATTTTATTCTAGATTCAAGGTCAAACTTTGAAAAATCATAACTTTTAATCAACTAGTCCAAATTGCTTATAATACCTATCAATTAAAGGTCAAGATGTCTACATGTATTCTAGAAATTTCACAGGTATCAGACGTCATTTGCTTATTTAAAAATATCTCACAACAAGACTGCTACACAAGGAAACTCACTAGTAGTAAATTCAAATGTTTACAATGTGTTTTAAACATACTTATGTTGTGTGTGATCACTAATTTCCTTTTTTTATCATTTTTTGTGCTCTTTAGTTCACCATTTTATTCTCTTTAATATAAGAAATTTTAGGTGGATAAAACTAGGATGTTAATTTCTCCTCTTGTCAATAAAATTTCATCCTCGAAATTTTGGATAACACATTGATTATCTTCGAGAGAATCCCATCTTGATATGCAACTTGTTCTTGCTGACCACACTATGTACACTACTCAATATAGCACAAAGTACTTGTCAGATCTTACTACCCAGAGACTCTACCCTATGCAAACATGTACATCAGGTCTTACTGCCTTTGTCACTATTCGACATAATTGTGATTGTATAGCAATCTGCTGGCCTAAGGACATACTAGTCCCACAGATCTTACGATCTCAGGACATATTGTTCCTAGTTACTCTAGGCCTCATTGCCTTATCGGGACGCTACCAGTGTATTTAGCATTACAGCTTATATCATTCTATTCACATAACATTGAATATTCTGGTTTTACTGCCCTGTACAAACATGTATATTAGGGCTTACTACCAACATGTCTGCCTATTCGGTGTTCAAGATCAAATAACTATTTGACCCTTACTAGCCATACTGTGTGTACTTCTTACTGTGTGTACATTTCATTAAGTAGGTAATTAATTCTGTGTGGTTACATTATTGAGAGTGATTCACTGCCACCTTTATGCCCTACTACACTAGGGCTCATCCAAATATCTGTTTACATGTGTCACCACGAACCACATTGGCTGTGTGACTGTTGAACACAACGGTCATATCACTATTCACTACATGCTACAACACACATGTTTTACACCCAACCTCTCAATTGCAAGCAACCAGTGCGGTGCAACCAGTGCGGTGCAACTAGTATGCCATGTCGGGGTAATAGCAACCCATCAGATACTGATTAGCTGCATCTTTAATATGCTCTGTTAGGCTGCCTCACTACTCAAGGAAAATTATTTTATTCCATATAGGCGTGTTACTATAGACCATACTGGTGTGAATATCAACCTCTCCTGTTGTCCTCAAAGACTACACATAAATTTACTATGATTTCACTGCTACTCTAATATTTATCTCCTTATATTAGCTTTAATAATGTCATGATGATTTAATAGGAGTCCCACAAAAACCACCTATAAACCTGACTACACCCACAATCTGTGTTCCTTTATGCCAGTTACTGGCCCGTTTTAACTCAATATTGTTTCTATCTGATTAGGATCTGATAGATCCCAATTTGTGACAATTCTTGACATGTTGTCTCACAATGTCTTAGCACCACTCTTTGGTGCTTCTTATGTTCTTCTTTACTTATACCTTTCAATATATTATCTGTCATCTACTAATCGACTCCTAGTATAGCCTCAAGTTACTGGAATAACAGGCAGATCAATTCTGTCTCTCATTTTATCAAAGAGCTTTTACCTCAATTAATCCTTTAAGGGAATATTCTATGATCATAATCTTTCTCTATTCTAGACTTAGCATTTAGCAACCTTTCAAAACCCCTTTCTACAAGGATTCATATCCGTAAGATTATTGTTACTCGATTCCATAGATTATCACTAGCCTAAACACTCTAGTTAGGTGCCTCAAGGATATATTGTGTACTTTAACTAGACCCAAATCCCATTGAGTATATCATTGGGAGTATTCTGTCTCTACCCCACTCCTTGGGTCACTATTCAACACAATTTTGAATACATTTGATAGCCTAAGGACATACTGGTCAACTAGGTCTTAGGGCCTCTGCACACACAGGTCCATTATAACATAGCTGGCATGTAGGATCTTTCATCCTAGGGTCTCTAACCCAACTTTTTGGTTCATTATGAAATCTAGAACCTCAACGTTACACAGATCAGAAATCATTTTTCTCAATTATACCCAATAGGTATGCTAAAATCGTGATCAATAGTGCCTATTCTAATATTTACGATTTTCAGGTATTATCCTCAAAACATTAATAAAGGTTCAACACTATCCATAAGGCTCACAAGGTTCAAACTTCCATAATGTAATAGAACTCTAGTGCAAACAATTCACATTTTAACCTAAGCACTATTTCAGCTCAGATCTAATTTAGGCCTATCATCAACCTTTAGTATCATCATATCAGATCCTCTAAGATCAATATACAATATAATTACCCTGTATCATGAATCACCATATATCATACCTATATGCCTTTAACACCATGGTGCTGCTATGGATTATCAGCAAGTATGGAGAACCCTCAAGACAGTCACCATGCCTTAAGTTTCCATAACTTCATCAAATGAACCATTCTGGGTAGTACTTACCGTGACAGAAATGTTCCGAATTAAAATAAGTACTTACATCATTATCATCTCCATGCTTTTAAGCATCCTTTAAATCGTCTAACTAAATGATCATTAGTCATGGAGAAACCTTAAAACAACTACTATTCCTCAAGTCTCCATGACCTTGCTAACTTAACTTCCTAAGGAGTCACCCATCCTAAGATTTCCCTAGGTTAAGCATGCTTAACCTTTGTGTGTCCATGCAAAAGGGTAGATATCGGCTCTATCTGCTCTTGACTGTCGGTACCCTGAGACAACCTTTGTCTCAAATATCATGCTAGCTGCCTTCGACTAACTAAATACTCTGTGGTCTACATACTAGCCTTGGCTATACCTACTTAGGTTTCGTAATATCCTTAGACCATCCTAAGTCTGGTATTGTACTACTTGTTGCCATTTAGGTATTCACTAATCTCTCAGGGCTAGTTCACATACTAGGGTATTTCACTTCTCTGATATCCCTTTCTGTGCATATTTCATGTCACTGTATAATCAAGACCAAATTAGTATACTATCTTGTTGTTAGAACCTAGCTTTGATACCAAAAATGTAAGACCTACTTATTATCGATATTAATCAAAGTAGCAATTTTGTAGTTCAGAAGGCACATAGGAATACCAAAAATATATTGATATTATTCAAACAATATTGCTAATTATATTACAGGAGTTCCCTACAGGGGTTCACACATAACAATTATATAGCTTAAACAATAAAAGGTCTTTAAATAACCAACATCTCCTTTTATGCTCATCCGAAACCTTCTGTTGCCAATAATTATGATTCTACCCTCAGAGCCACTATTTGCTGTTGAAAACTTTTTACATTTATGGAAAGAATGAGATTCAAAGAATCTCAGTAGTAATATAAAATCAGTCATATATGATGTGAAAATAAATATGCCTATGATGTGCCCATGTCATGTGAGTTCTCAAAATAAAACTAAGTTTGAAAATGTAGCATAGTAGCTCAACCTAGGTCATTTCTATATGGAGAATAATTTCCAAGTTTCTAAATAGTAAAGTGATAAATACCTTGAAGTTTTGAGAAATCATTTTGAGAAATTGATTTTAAAACTAATGAAGTAATCTAATCTAATTCAATAATTTTGTTTTTTTTTTGGTTTTCAAGACAAAGAAGCAAATGAAATCAAAATTAACAATAAACAAGATAAATTCAATAAACTAGTATAATGATGAGATAAGATTCCCTTGAGTTGAGGTTTTAGTCTTCCTTACTTGCTAATAATATGAATTCCATAATATAAGTCAAGAGGATGGAACTAAGCTACCACTAGCTCCACACTTGTAATAATCATTTAATTCATTCTGCCAAAGCAATTAAAGGAATACCACCAAATAATTCAAACTCAAGGAGATGAATAATCAACTTCCAATTCTAGCTTGTAGTTACCATTACAAAAGTTCAAAGCATTCAGTTAAGTCATTTACAATCCACTTAACCAAGTTGCAATAAACAACTCAACCAACTCCTAATTTGAATCATACAAAGCTTAATTAATCAACTCCTAGCTCAACCACCAAGTTTATTCACTTGGCATAAAACAATCTAGATCATAATCACATACTTAACCAAGCTATATAATTATGAAATAGAAAGAAAGCTTAAAGGAATTTCATTAAAGTTTAGAAGCTCAAACCATTACCCAACTCAAGGAAATCACCAAGCTTAGCTACTCATGGAAGAAGAAGATAAAGCTTGATGAATAATGAAGAGATTGGCCATAGAGAATAATGGAGAACACCAAACATCCCTTCCAATTCTTGTTGCACTAGCGCCTCTTCCTTCCTTTCTCTAAGTCACATGCCTCTTTTTCTTTTCACACTCAGCGTTGGTCTCTTTCACACTCAAGCCGCCAAACCCTTTTTCTTCAATTATTTCCCATTTAAATTCCTCAATCCCAGTCGGTTCAACTCTCTAATTAATTCAACTCTCCTTTTTTTCTTCAGTCAACTCTTTCCACTGATCCCTTATTCCCTTTTCGGTCCAGCTGTTTATTTTTCTGGTCAGCTCCTCCTTTTAATCATTCAGTCCAACTGCTCCCTTTGTCTTCATTTGTGGAAGTGTCTGTGTTTATTTTGGGTATTTGGGTGTATATGGGTTTTAGGGAGTCTTTTGGAACTTGTTAAACTTTTATCTTGTTTTGTTAAGTTTTATCTTGTTATCTTGTAAGATACAACTTTTAAGTTTAATGCAAGTTTATTTAAGTTATGATTTCATCTCAAGTCCATTTAAGCTTTAAATTATGATACATTGTTGGACTAATGAAGTTTATTATGTATGCAAGGTGAATATGTTATAATCTCAATATTTTTTCAAATATAAAACAAGGTTTTTCAAATTTTACAATAGAATTCAAAGATGTGTTTATTTGAAAACTTACTTTCAAAATTTTGTTCAAAATCACCAAGTTTTATCATCATCAAAAAGGGGGAGAATGTTAGATCTCATGTTTTGATGATAACAAAAAGAATGGTATGAAAAAGAATTGATTAATAAATAAGTTTGAACAAAGTAATAACAGGGATAAGCATCACTTGAGGTAAGCATTGGAGTAATGAAGAAAGGCCAAGAGAAAATGATGAGAAACTTGATCAGAAGCAAGTTTTCTAAGGCATTACTCGAGTACGTACTCGAGTAATGAGACAAAACTTGAAGTAACCAGAAGCACCTTCCAGTAAACTGCCAACGTTACTCGAGTACGTACTCGAGTAATAGTGTAAGTGTTTTCAAGTTGCTCTCGGCCTGCCAATGTTACTCGAGTGGTTACTCGAGTAACCAGGTAAATACTTGGAGTTGCTCTCAGCCTGCCAATGTTACTCGAGTAGCTACTCGAGTAACCATGTGAAAATCTTCTAGTTGCTCTCCGCTTGCCAATGATACTCGAGTAAGTACTCGAGTAACTCTGTTTCTGAAAATATGTTGCTCTCGGCACTTTGTACCACTGCCAATGTTACTCGAGTAGCTACTCGAGTAACACACTGAGGTAAGTAAAAACTTGAAGGTAGTACCCGAATAACTTGATTTAATTTTATCTCACTTTCCTCGAGTCATTACTCTAGTATGCAAGTATTTAATGTTCTATTTTAAGTGGATTACTCGAGTATGTACCCGAGTATGCAAAGTTATGTTTGAAGGAAAACCTCAAGTCATTACCCGAGTAAGTTATGTACAAAAAGTAAGTTTACTCGAGTAGGTACTCGAGTAACAAGGTAATCAGACTTGAAGTGCTCTCGGCCTTGAAATCCTGCCAACATTACTGGAGTAAAGCATCGAGTAATCAAAAGTTATTTGAAGGTTTACTCGAGTTGGTACCCGAGTAAACTATGAAGAAATAAGTTCATTACTCGAGTAGGTACCCGAGTAAACATAAATTTCCAAAGGTTTGAAATTTCGTTATTCCATGCACTACCCGAGTAATCTTATATTTGTTTATTGACTTGAAGTTAATCAAAGCTTTCCCGATGATACTTGAGTAAGTACTCGAGTAAACTTCAAGGGATACTCGAGTAGCTACTCGAGTAAGCAAACCCAGAAAGTTTGAAATCATTCCAACGGTCATTGTTTTGTTTCCTATTTGATTAAATTTTCATTATATTAGTATTCTTAGCATTTCAACAGATAAACAATGAAGAGATCTTACCAAATAAGGAAAGTCAAAAGCAACGCTCAAATGTCATCGACTGTCACCTACCGCAAACGTATGTTTTTTCAAAAACTGGAAAAGTCAATAGTGGCTGCGCACGCTCCAACGGACATGAAGAAATATGTTCCAGCAATCATTACCAACGTATCTATATATATGGGAACATCTAAACAGAGATGGGAAGAAGAACACACAAAAACGTATCATCAAGTTCATTACTCTGTTTTATGTGATAATTGTATTTCTATGCTTCAGTGATTCTTATTCACTCCGTGAGAGAAATATTTCATTCAAACTCAATATTTGTTATTGAGATAACTTAAGGTTGTGGAACCTTGAGTTGGGATTGGATTACAACTTGTAAGGGGGAGCGAGTGTCCAGGGGTAGGAACTTGCTTGTACTGAGGTGCCAAGAACCCACTGAATCTTGGAAGTTATAGTGAAACTCTCAGAGAAGCTCTGAGGACTGGACGTAGGTCAAAGTGGTTGTGGCCAAACCAGTATAACTCCCGATGTACACTTCGGTGATATTTCTCCTTACTATTTCCTGTTTTAATTTCAACGTCAAATTTTATATTTGCAACGAAATTTTTAAGATCACCCAATTCACCCCTCCCCCTCTTGGGTGAAACGCTTGTTCTAACAATATCCCAATGTGTTGTTGAATGTTTGACCAATTTTTCCTACTTTTTTTCCTTGCCTTAACCAAAATGTTCTATATGAGAGTAGAGTTGTGTTGCCTTTTCAAGTTCTCTTATTTCCCTTAGTCTTCTCCTAAATGGTGCCTCTTTCTCTCTTTCTTATGTTCAAATTATATTTTCAGTCATTTCTGACTTCAAGCAAAAAGGCTAGGTAGTTACCTCTAGTTAATCGGAACTAAAGTCTTAGCAAAATTTCAGGGGTAATTCTATCATTAATCCTACTATCTATTTTGTACATTTAGCCCTTGAGTACATTTTGGGATATTACACCCACACTCTAGCCTTACTCAAACCCACTCCCTCGATGTCTGTGACATCCTTATTCCCCCCTCAGACCGGTATTAAGATGCTGCCTGCCCTCGGGTATTCACTGTTTCTCCAAGGCTGGTTTGGTAATTCACTTCTCTATTACCTCATTCTATACATATTTTCTTTCACTATACAATCAAGACTTTATCAATATACTATCTTGTTTCCAGAACCACTTGGGCTTTGACACCAAAAATGTCAGTACCCTTATCATATTTCAATATTAACCAGAGTAGCAATGCGCAATTCAATGAGCACACAGAAATAGCACAACAATATTGTTAATATGTACTTGATTACAGAAATTCCCCATAGGGATTGTACAAAATAATTACAAATAATGTTGCAACATAAGGCTACTAGGGTGCCTAAACTTGTTATAATGAAATGTAGACATCTTTCCATCTTTGTTCCACCATTGCATTCCTCTCATGCAATTCTCTTCTTTGTTTTTAGCAGACCTCTTGTTTTCACCTGTATAAATGGTTGGTGGGTAGGGGTGAGATTTGGGGGAATCTCAATAGTAAATAGTTACCATAATGCATGCAAGATATATATTGTATGCATAACATGTTAGCTTGAACTAGATGCATTCCCCATAATGACATTTTCCCATGCTCAATACTTCACATACTACACTTATGCCCATAGCATAAACAGAAACAGAGCTTTATCATTCAAATATGCTCTATGCAATCAAGTAAAGCAATCCCATACATCACTACACAAGAATATATATTAAATACATCCAAATAAGGTAAGTTCACTACCTCTTTTCTTGAGTCCTCCTATTGTACCTTTTCTCCAACCATTGAGGATGCTTATTCTTTATCACCTCATGACCCTAGATATATAATCATATCATTAGAGCCATAATAAATGAGTGTCCAATGGGACTACATGGGCGTTTAGAATATGTCTCTTATATTTGGTCCAATATTTATGACAATTCAAAATAATTGCCATAAATTAGTAGGTTAACTCAATCTGCCAGTTTTGTTGATCAAAATTAGGAAATTCATAATTAATTCTAAAAGTATCCAAATGGGTTGGTTCTAGGTTCTATAAGAATCTCTCTAAGTACTCTTTCAATGAAAAATATCATAGAGCTCCAATTACAAACACACATTTCCCAAAAAGTTGTTAAACTTATACTGTTACAGATTTCATTCTAGAATCAAGGTCAAACATTGAAAAATCATAACTTTTAATCCACTAGTCCTAAGAGCTTATACTACCTATCACATTAAAGCTCTAGATGTCTACTTTAATCTTATAAAATTTCATAGCATTTGAACTAAGTTTGCCTGATCAAAAGTATGTTGCAAGTTCTCTGCCTCCAGAAAATGAATTCAAGCAGATTTGAACTAAAACTTTCATTTTTCTCAATTTTTTATGACATTTCCCTTATTTGTATGGTTGCTGCACAAATTAATAGAGAGGGAGGAGAGTTAATTGGTCAATTTCCCAATATACACTTGGTTTGTGTAAAAATTACAAAAGATGTTATTCGGTTGGATTTCAACTGTCCAGTTTCTTTTCTCTTTCCTCCACTCTTAATAATTGACAAAAATATGCCTTTGGGAAGGGAATAACGATCATTAAAAATATCATCATCCATTTCCTTGAAATATTATATTTAATTTGCTATTTGAACACATGTTAAAATTTTGACTTTTCCAACTTTATTTACTTGGCTAATATTGCTTCTTCCTTGATTAATTTGGACTAAGTGTTTAATTCCCTTTCTCCCTTCCTTGGTTAGACGTCCAACAAGAGAAAAAGAGAAAAATATGGCAAATGGATTTAATTTAATCAAATGACTATTTTGCCTATACATTTTGGCCATTTCCCTCTTAATTTCGCACCTTGTCTAAAAGCTGACAGATTTTTCATCAAATTTTAAAAATTCATATCTTTATTTATAGATATCCAATTGCATTAGTTCCAAAGGCTATGTGACCCATATTAAGTCCATTTTTAAGGAAAAATATTTCATTTACCCAACTAGACACACAACATTACAGAATGATCATTTATTGGACACTACCACAAAAACTTGCCATTTTCACATTTTTCTAACTTCAAAAATATATAACTCTCATTGTACAGCTCTAAATGACATGTATGACCTATCAAATTAAAGCTTGATAAGTCTAATTTTATTCTAGAAAATTTCACATTTATGGGACATAATTTGGTTATCAAAAACCATAACATAACTAGAGTGCCATGCAGGAAAAACACATTGGCAGCAAATCCAAATTTTACAATTTGTGTTTCAAACATAATCATGTTGTATGTAATCACTAATTGCTTTATTTTGTCATTTTATGTGCTCTTTAATTCATCATCTTATTCCCTTTAATATAAGGAATTTTGCTAAATAAATTTAGGATGTTACAAACTGGACGCACATCATTCTAGAATTAACATTTATTGGACACTACAATAGAAAATTGCTAGTTTCACTTGGCTAACTTCAAAAGTATATAACTCTCAGTGTACAGGTCTAAATGACTAGTATGACCTATCAAATTAAAGCTTGATAAGTCTACTTTATTTTGAAAAAATTCATAGGCATTAGACATCATTTGCCTATTTAATAACATTACACAACCAGATTGCCACGCAAGAAAACACACTAGCAGCTCATCTAAAGTTTTAAAATTTGTATTCGAACTTGATCATTTTGTGTAAGACCACTAATTGCCTTATTTTTCCATTTCCTGTGCTCTTTAATTTACCATTTTATTCCCTTCAATATAAGGAATTTTGGTGAATAAAATTTGGGATGTTACAAAAGAGGAGATTCAGAAGACTCAAGGACTCAGAAGGATTAATATGAGGCATCTTTGTCATTGCCATTATGGATTCCTCAAAAAATCTCAAAAAACCTTCTTCGGGGAGTCGATAGTCTCAAGTCTAGGGCAAAGATATTAAGAGGATTTAGGCTATTCTAGGGATGGAATTCACTGGGTTTTGTCAAAAATAGAGTGGGTAAATGATTGTGAAAAGTTATGGGCAAAGTATTGGAGAATCACTAGAAGTCATTTCGTGAAAATGACCGAGTGCCAACTGTTATAGCTTACTATGCCCAACATCACTCAAGTGGTCTTGGGAAATTACTCGAGTGGTCACTCAAATAATCAAGCCAAGCAATTGAAAATCATTGGAAATTTAAATCATACCTGTCATGAATAATGTAGTAATTATCAATGAATATTTCTTTAATGATTTGTAGGCATTGGATGGAAAAATCAAGTTGAAATTTGGTTTAGTATTCATCTATAATGATGATACTCAGTGCTCACTCAGGTGATTCTGAGACATTACTCGAGAGATCACTTAAGTGATCAGTCTATTCAAGTTTTGACTATTTATATTCAACCGTTATGTCATTTCAATTTGAATAAATTTGAATTAATGCCAACTACGTTTACTTTCCAGGTCTATTTGAGTAACGCAACCATCACTGCCAGTTATCACTTGAGTGATGTCTTGATCACTAGAAGTTCTCACTCGAGTGATTTTATATTAACCAACATCTCTATTTAGCTCTGTTCTTCTTATCACATAATAGAGTATCAAGGTCCTACAAAAACAAATTAGTTGATACTCCAATGCTTAAGTCAGTTATCATCAAAACATAATCAAATTACATTTTCTAACATATAACAACTTACAACTCATTAGGATTTACCATTCCCAATTCTCTTCTTATAAATAGGAATTGATCTTTGGTGACAAGTTTTGTGAAAATATCTGCTATTTAAAGATGAGTTGGAATGAATATTAATTTGACATCCTTCTCTTAAACATGATACCTAATAAAGTGATATCTAACATGGGTATGCTTGGTTCTAGAGTATTGGATCGGATTCTTTGCCAAGCTTATCGTGCTGGTATTGTCACAGTAGATAAGTATCTCTTTCAAGTGTATGCCAAGATCTTGTAATCATTGCTTCAACCATAAAACTTGTGCACAGCATTTTGATGATGCAACATAGTTAGCTTCCATTAATGAAAGAAACATGGTGTTCTATTTCTTGTTGAATAATGATACAAGTGAACCTCCAAGAAACTGACATTATCTACTGGTACACTTTTTGTCTATCCGTATCCTCTATGATCAGAGTCTGAGCATGCAACCAGGTATTCATTTCCTGACTTAGGATACCAGATTCCTAATTTTGATGTGTCGGCAGGATATCTGAAGATTCGTTTGACAGTTTCAACATGTGATTCTTTTAGAGCTAATCGATATCTTGCACATATTCCAATACTGAATTGGATGTTAAGTCTGCTTGTAGTGAGATAGAGTAATGATCCAATCATTCCTTTACATTTTGTGATGTTATAGTCTAACCTCTTGATATCAGCATTAAGCAACTTAGTTAAGCTCCTAGGTGTTTCTGCTTCATTTGCTTGATTCACCATGTATTTCTTCAATACATGCTTTAGGTATTTTGTTTGAGTTATGAAAATTCCATTCTTTCTTTGCTTAATTTGCAAGCCAAGAAAAAAGTTCAATTCTCCCATCATTGACATCTTAAACTCCCCCTGCATTATCTTAGAAAATTCTTTGCATAAAATTTCATTAGTAGCACCAAAAATGATATCATTAACATATATTTGAACTATCAAAATATCATTTCATTTTTATTTTATAAAAAGTGTTGTATCAACCTTTACTCTTATAAATCCTTGATCGATAAGAAACTTACAAAGTCTTTCATACCATACTCTAAGAGCTTGTTTCAAACCGTACAACTCTTTTCTGAATTTGAAAACATGATCAGGTTTGGTTACATCCTTAAATCCTGAAGGTTATTCTACATATACTTCCTCCATGATATAGCCATTTAAAAATGCATTCTTTATATCCATTTACTTCCTTCATTAGTTTTAGAATCAAACTTTCCTAGGTTATCTTTACCATTATTATGAATGAAACACTTACAGCCGAAGATGTGTGGAAGAGCAAGGTTCAGCTTCCTTCCTTTATATAGTTTGTACGGTGTCCTTCCAAGTTTTGTTCTAATGTACGCTCTATTTGAAATGTAGCTTAGTGTGCTCATTGCGTTAGCCCAAAAAACTTGTGACATGTTCTTCTCGTTCAGCATAGCTCTAGCCATTTCTATAAGTACTTTATTGTTTCTATCTACGACTCCATTTTGTTGATGTGTCCTTGGTGCAAAGAAGTGTGATTAATGCCATGGGGTGTCACAACATTCTCCAAATGCATGATTTTCAAATTCTCTACTGTGATCTGCCTGATACCTGTAATAGACATACCTTTCTCATTTTACACTTTCTTGGTAAAAACAATCAATTCACTGAAAGTTTTATCCTTTGATGATAAGAAAATAGTCCATGTAAATCTAGAAAAATCATCAATGATGACTAATGAATATAAGTTGCCACTAAGACTTTTAACTCTTACTAGTCCAACTAAATCCATATAAAGTAGTTGAAGCGGTCTGTTAGTTATGATTTCATTTGTTGATTTAAAAGATGATATTGCTTGTTTACCGTTTTGACATGCATCACATATTAAATCATTTTTGAAATTTACTTTAGATAAATCAATTACTAAATCCTTTTTGAGTAACTTCCCTAGTCGATGCATATTGACATGAGCTAGTCTCTTATACCATAATCAACTTTCATTTCTTAAAAGTGTATAGGCTTGTGTTTGGACTCAAAACCAAACTATCAAATCCTCTCTCCAAAGGCCTAGCAAGAATTTAACTTCTCCAACACTAATAAAGCAAATACAAGCATAAATCAAAACGACTCTTATTAGGTTGTAACGGTGCTAAGGTTAAGAAAGAAAGGGTATAGTGTTTCAAAAAACAAAGTTGAATATCTTATAAGAGAATTATACAACAAAGAATATGAGATAAAAGAAATCAAAACAAACTTGAACTGGGTCACTACTCTTTTTTTTCCCATTCATTTTCTTTTTTCCTTTGTTTTTTTTTTGATTTTGCTCTTTTCAACTTTCTTAGGTTGTTATATATATGCTCTTTTGATACGAACATTTATATTGGTGATACAAAAAGCTCAGTTACTTGAGCATTAATAATTTAATAGCACCAAGATGTGACTAGCATGCTCTTAGCTCTTACTAGCTGTTTGATGTGAAGAACAACATTACTGGTAAAGACTCCTTATTACTAAGCATAGCTCAAACTAGCGGTGTGGAATCTTATTGCATCTATTTTTTTTTCTTTTTTTTGTCAAGATAATTTTCCATTCTTTTTATAATGACCTAATTCCTAATTTTATACATGTTCTTCCATGCAAAGCAGATATAATGTAATGCTACTCTTAAACTCTTAAGATATTAAAGGGTAGGGAATTTTTTTAAATGACTATAGTGTAGACAAAATGAAAAAATATAGGCTCAAATGGGCTAAACGAAGGATATATGCATGAAAAGGATAAGCTTTTTGGCTAATCTGGCTAAAATGAAATGCATGCCTTTATTATCTTCATGAATGCACATGCATAAAATGTGGCTTCAAACAAAATTCAAGTCAAGTTCTAGATCAAGGAAAGAGATAGGGGGTACACACACTAAAAAAATATACAT
Organism: Inga laurina; assembly: GCA_963855925.1. NCBI lineage: Eukaryota > Viridiplantae > Streptophyta > Magnoliopsida > Fabales > Fabaceae > Inga > Inga laurina. The sequence continues at coordinate 20,836,662 of OY979712.1, forward strand.
GTATATATATATTAGGCTAAAAAACTCACTAGGTTTATGATCACTACCCTAATTCCACCAAAGTCCAATTCATTGCCACTTAGTGTAACCCCCTCTGTAATTATGATTTGAAATACGTAATTAAAATGAAATAGAGACCCATAATAATCAAAACTATTTACAATCCCATCTTCTTGATAGGTTTTTCTCAGATATCTTTTAAAATCCAATTCACCTGGTCTTATATTCACATTTTGAATACAATTACATTACGAAGATAAATCACATTCATTAATATCAGAGTGCACAACATAATTCTCTGCAACTGCGGGTTTCATATCTTCACAAAAAGTTATGTATAAGGCACATTAGCCAATGAAATTTCCCAAACAGGGGATTACACAATATCCTTTTCAAATACATATCCAGATAACCAAATATATATCCCAACTCATATTGATAACCAACTACCAAATCAAACATCCCTAAGGAGTCCTCATCGCCCTTTGTTGCTTACTCCCTCCTCGAGCCGCTTGTCCTATCTAAAATGTTGGTAGAGGAGGGTGAGATTCGAGAGCATCTCAATAGTAAAACAATACCAATATGCATGCAAGATAAATGTTTAATGCATGACATGCTTGCATTACCTAACTCATGCTCACATAATGATAAATCCGCAAGCTCAACATTTCGAACAACATATTTATGGCCATACCATAAATAGAAATAGAACTTCAATCATTTATATATGTTTCACATAATCAAGAAAAGAAATAACATGCATCAATACACCTCAGCAAATATCAAATACATACAGGAGAGGTAAGTTCCCTACATTTGTTCTTTCCATGTGTGCTCCCGCATCGGCTACGCACGATCAAAGTGACAACAGATCCTATATCCAAAGCAAGAACATAGGGTTATTTTCTATTCCAAATCTTTACTTCCATAATACTTCAAGTTGGTTATCATCCATGATCTTTAGGTGGCTACTCAAAGCCTAAAAACATGCCAAAGGGTTGAGAAAGACTATACTAAAAACCACCTTTCAGAAATGCAAAATACTGATTTTTGGAGGTTGGCCACGGCCCACAAATCCACTGATCGTAGCCAACAATGTAACACCAAATATTTTATATTCACCAAATATATTGTAATTATTTGGGAAACTCAATAAAATGGTGAATATTCATGAATTTGGAATTTATGAATTTTATAAATGTTCAATTTCACGAGAAATTGGGCAAAAATGAGTATGGAATTAATTTGGGTGATTTAAAAATCCTAATATTAACGTCCAAAAATGAAGAAATATTATAGAAAATATTTGGTCCAAAAATATATAGAAATTGGCCAAAGAAAAATAAGGGAAGAAATTGGATTAGAAAGCTAATGGCAAAATCGTAATTTTGTTAAATTATCACAAAATTAATTATTTTCATATTAATTGAAGATATTTTTAATTAAGGAAAATAAAATGAAAAATATATTTAGAATATTTTGGTCAATTTAGTATGAATTTTTGGAAAAATTGAGCAAAAATGCAATTTTAACCGAAACAAGTTTTGAAGCCAATTGAGACCATAGGGAGGGACCCCTAGGTGTCTCCTACACGTGGCATAAATAAGGAAATATTGGTTGGACATGATGGCATGGTTACATGAATGTAGGAAGTTATGTAATAAAAATTAGTTTCGGAATTGTTGAAAAATTTCATAAATCATTAAAATGATATATGATATTATAATATATCATTCTCATCTTCTTCATTAAGCATTTCACATAAAAAACAGCAACTGAAAGAGAGAGAGAGAACGTTTAGATTTTTAGAGAGAGAAAGGAGAAGAAATCTCACAAGGTAAGCTGATTTCTTTGACGATTTAGCTCCTAATGCATACAACTCTGACCCTAAGCTGCTCCTCTTTGTTCTTTAAGGTTTGGAAGCTCAAAATCTATTATGGAACACCTAGGGTTTTCAGCCATACTTGGGAAAAGCTTGTGGGAGCTTGAGATAACTTCCAAACCTTCGTATATTAATTATTCTGGCTGCTGTAGGCAATTTAATCGGTGAAATTTCGCCGGATTGCCGTTGGTTTTAAATTTTGGGAATTGAGTTGCCCAAGGGTTATGCTGCCCAATTTTGGTTCAAAAGGTAGTTATAACCTATTATAATAGTTAATTAAGTGGCTAGGAGTAGAAAGGAATGCATTTACGAAGCCAAACTTGTAAAACCCCAATTTTCCCCGAAGAACTCATAAAATTAGGCTAGCTCTAGCATGGGTCTTAGAGTTGGATTTTCAATGATTTGATGCTTCTATTAAGTTCAGAAGAAAAAATTAGGTGGGGTTACAGTTTGTCACTTTTTCGGAAAAGGCCGAAAAAGCATAAATACGAAAACGCCCCTAAAACCCTTAAAGTGGGGCTGCCAAGGGTAAATTTGTAATTTTACATTCAATTTGATAATTATAAGTCTGGAAATGGATTTCTTGAGTGGAAATATGTTAGGATAGCCTATGTTAGAATTTTGATAAAAGTACAACCGAACCGAGTACGGCGGGCCTGAGTCGAGTCCCTGGGGGTATTTTTGTAAATTTTCATTATAGATTCATATAACCCTAAGAAACACTATGGAAGCGTCTAAATGGTGCATTTGGAATTGTAGAATTCAACATTTACCCTGATCGTGAATGACATGTGCCAGTGCACGTTCGGAAAGAACCTGTTAGTGACTCTCTCTTATACTATGTGTAATGCACTGTATATGTGTTGTATCACTGTTTTTTGATGATTTATGATGCTATTATGGTTACAGCTAGTGATAGCTGTCATTTACAGTGCAGGCTATCGTTTACAATGTAAGCTGTCATTATACAATGCAAGCTATCGTTATTGTGATTATAGTGTAAGTTATCGCGATTGTGATTATAGCGAAAGCTATTGCATTGTGTATGCAGCCATGAGTGCTGTCATTTGTGGTGAAAGCCATATATCTTTGTGCTACTACTGCTGTTGCTATTGTAATTTACTTACATGTTGTGTGCTTATATATTGTATGAATGGAATGTTACTACTGAGATTCTTTTGAATCTCATTCTTTCCATTAACTGACCTAGAGACACGGTAAGTGACTCTAAAGGGAAGCGGACAACCAAGAGCAGCTAGGACTCCTTAGAGATGTTTGATATTGGTTTTTGGTTATCCTTTTTGATTTGGGATTATTGTATTTATATGGAATGATTTTGAGTAATCCTCTATACAGGAAACTGTAAACCTTAGTGTATATAGATGTATCTGAAACCTGAGGGGTTGTCGAGATTTTGTTGTACACTCTGATATGTATGACTATGATAGAACTGCGCAGAGGAATTAGATTCGGAAGATGAATCTGAGACCATGTTGAATGAATTTTAGAAAAGAAATTTAAGAAAAATGTATATGTCGGTCTCTAATTCATTTAAATTACGCATTTTTAAATCTTAATTACTGCTATCGAGGAAGGGGGTTATATTTATGGTATCAGAACTATAGTTCCTAGTAAGGGTAGAGTATGCTAGGATAATTCCCTTAGTCTGGTCTTAGTAATGAAGATGATTGTAAATGATTATTAAGTATACACATATACTCTTTGCTATTGTGAATATATAGGAGATTTGCGGACATATGTGTATACCTTATTTGTGATATTGATGAGGTGAGTTATTTGTAGAATGAAGACAACAACAAAAGGTCACCCCAAAGTACAACAAGTTGACCCCGAAGTGGAGGTAGTCAATGACAATTCAGCAGACCCTATGCAAGAACTGATGGGTCTGATTAAAGATGAGAGGGATATGATTGCTGAGTTGAGAGAAGAACTCAAAGAAGAGAAACCTAAACAGCATGAGGGTCGGGGTCAGTCCACGTAAGAAGAAACCCAAGAAGAGACACCACCAAAAGAAACTGCAGAAGGATCGGGACGACCACTAGAATCACCTCCTCATACTGGACCAAACCAAGAATCACACGGGGTTCCATTTAGAGAAGAAAGGGATCTTCAATACTGGGTTTCAAGATTTTGCAAGCACTTACCTCCAGTGTTCAGAGGGAGGTTTAATCCCCAAGCAGCCGAAGACTGGTTAGACAGGCTGGAAAAGATATTTAAGGTCTTTGAGTGCCCGGATGAGGTGAATGCATGATTGGCAATATACAAGCTCGAGGGAGATGCAGATCGTTGGTGGCGGAATATCACCCTAACATTGAGAAATAGAAATGTGCCACTGACCTAGGAACTATTCCAACAATTCAATGAGAAGTACTTTCCCAAGTCGGTACGGCTTGAGAAGGAGACTAAATTCCTTTCTATTAAGCAGGGTGACATGGAGACCTTTGATGACTACCTATCTCATTTCATCCGGCTATCCAAGTATTCCTCATATCTACAAAAAATGGATGATGAGGAGTGGAGTTCAGACATGTTGATACATGGGTTGAGGCAAGAGTTGAGAAAGAGGTTAGCCACCCACCGATTTACTGAATTTAACAAGGTGATTGAGGAATGTAGGATCACCGAGAATAATTTGAGAGACTTATATCCGACCTAGGCTACCAACAACCGTAATGAACCCAGTGAGGGTAATACTTCCCAGAAGTAGAAGGGTCAGGGATTCTCTTCTTCCAAGGGCAGTGGTAAAAAGCCCTATCAGTCTAGAAGTCATGAACAACAGAGAGCTCCTATATTGTGGATATGCCCTCATTGTAACTAGCCACATCATGGCAAAACTTGTAAGGGTCTGGTGATATGTTTTAACTGCAAGTAGCCTGGGCATATTTCAAGTGAATGCAAATGGCCCCAACTAGAGCAAAGTGCGAGGACTCAGGGGAGAGTATTCACCATGACATACGAGGAAGCTCAAAAGTCCCCTGATATGATTCAATGTAATATAGTTCTCACTAGTAACTTGTTACAAGTGTTATTTGATTTGGGTGCAAGTCACTCTTTCATTGCTTATGATTGTGTGAAACGCCTGGGCATACATGTGCATAAGTTGCCATTTGATCTGATTGTCTTGACCCCGATGGGTGTCAAAGCCTTGACCACTAAAGCTTGTTTAAATTGCGTTATAACTATGGGGGGCACAAATCCGTTGTGGATTTGATTTGTCTACTGCTTTATCAATTAGAAGTAAATATGGGTTTTGATTGGTTAACGGTAAATAATGTGTTGCTTGATTCTGGGAACAAGAGGATAGTGTCTCTAACTTCTCAAAGTGTTGAAGATATGAATACCAGTATGAATTTTCTCTTGACGACTAAAGCTGAGAAGTATCTGGAGAAGGGTTGTCAGAGGTATATGGTATTCTTTTTTGTACAAGAAGAGACCGAAGAAACTTTAAGTAGTATACCCTGGTACGAGAATTCCCCAAGCTATTTCCGGATGATCTTAGCATATTACTTTTGGAAATTATGCCCAAAGGGCCAATCATTGTACTTTGAACATTATTAATTTAATGAAATTTCTCCATTCTGTTATCATATTATTTGTATGTTAACTGTGATAATTGTATCCTTGGATAATTAATTAAGATTGTCCTAAAATGTCCCTGGTCAGTCATCTATGTGGGAGCAGAGATGAAACAAGATCAGTATGACTTTGATAAGATATGGAGATACGAATCAAAGTCTTAGGCACTTGTAAGAGTACAAGGTGCTAGAGCAACCCACTATAAGAAAGCTATATGGATCAAGTTATAAGCTTTTCTCATGTATAACCACGTCACAATGCCCTTTGACTAGAGGTTATCAAGGATTCCTACATGAGAGTTGCTAAGCTTTGAACTAGTCAAAAGTCACCTTTGATCGGGTGATGATAAAGGCTAGAATCGGGCTTGGTGGTTTTTCATGCAGAGCAATATGAATGATCAAGATGGAATTTGTCCCTCACATTAGTAGAGAGATATTACTTGGCCCCTCGATGAGTAAGTCTGAGAAATGTATGGCCATACTACAATGGAAAGGTGTTTCCATTTCTATTGTCAGACTACTCAAGAATCGAGAAAGTAATAGTCAGAAATAAGAGGATGACATTATCCATGCCTCATCCTTGACCGATATATCGTGTGACAAAAGGGACATGACATGGTTGTATGACAGGTTGCATTGTGTTAACGATCCTCATATGAATTGGGTAATCGTGATGTCTTGCTAGAGGCTGCTTGTGACTTGTGGGTTAGTACAGTTATTGGCCCACTGCCAACTTCATATGGGCCTACAGGGTCGCACACAAGAATGGCCCAACACGAGATAATGTTTAATTAGGGTGGATGAATTTTATATTTATATATATATGTATATATGTAATATAAAAATATTCGTTAATAATATTATATAGATATGTATTTTCGAAATACATATTATATATATGTGTATATATATTATATGATATTATTATATTGTCTTAGTTTTAAATTTAATTTATTAAGATAAATTAAATCTAATAATTAACATGATAGAGATATGGTATCTCAGATTTAATTTATGAAGATAACTTAAATCTAATGGCTCTTTATTTGGATTAAATAAATAGGTTAAATTAAAACTGTTGGACAGATTTAATTTAAATTGAATTTATTTAATTAGCTCATCAGGATAATTAATAGTTAATTAATTTCGAAATTAATGATGATTAATTTTGAAATTTGAAAATAGCACTCATAGGTTATAAACTTGATAAAGCAGATATACTGAGATACACATTAGAATTGAGAGCCACAAGGGAAACCCTATGAGCCATTAAAGGCGCTAGCACGCAGTCTAGGTTGGAGAGCATTCATCTAGATACTGGTAGAGGGAGCAAACCCGACATGTTGGCTTCTAAAGATCATGAAAACCCTGAATAAAAAAAAAGGTATGAATCCTTCCAACTTGGTTTAAACGCAGTTGATAGATCCTCGATTAGGATCGGTGAAAATTTTTAAAATTCTTCTGTTGTGCCTGCCTATTCTAACAATTACCTCCTGAACGGGAAGTTCAGTTTCTGATTGAGATTGTGCCTGGAGTTGGTTCGATATCAAAGGCCTTATATCATATGGCCCTAAATGAAATGGCGGAGTTAAAGAAACAAATTGAAGACTTGCTGAGAAAGGGTTCATTAGACCTAGTGTGTCACTGTGGGGAGCTCCAGTGTTATTTATTAAAAAGAAAGACGGAAGTCTACGGTTGTGTGTTGACTATAGAGAGTTGAATCGATAACCTTTTAGAAGACCTTTTAGAAGACCGTAAAGAACAAGTACCCTCTCCCAAGAATCGATGACATTTTAGATCAACTATCTAGATCTTGTGTGCTTTTGAAGATTGATCTAAGGTCGGGATATCATTAACTGCGTTGAAAGCAGAAGATGTTCTGAAAACTGCTTTTAAAACGAGGTATGGGCATTATGAGTTTCTGGTGATGCCATTTGGGCTAACTAATACACCTACAGTATTCATGGATTATATGAACTGTGTCTTTCGACAGTATCTGGATCAGTTTGTTGTTGTATTTATTGATTATTGTTTGATATACTCCAAGAGTAGGGAGGAGCATGAGCATCATTTGAGGATTGTGTTGAACATCTTGCGTGAGAAGCAGCTTTATGCCAACTTGAGTAAATGCAAGTTTTGCTTGCCATAAGTAAAATTCTTAGGCCATGTTATCCAGTAAGAAGGGGTATCTGTGGATCCCAATAAGGTAGAAGCAATACTGGACTAGAAGAGGCCAAAAACTATTGCTGAGGTATGCAGTTTTTTGGGTCTTGATGGTTACTACCAGAGATTCATTCATAATTTCTCCCGTATTGCTTTGCCAATAACCAAGCTCACAAGAAAAGATCAACCATTTGAGTGGGATGAGAAATGTGAAAATTGCTTTGTGGAGCTGAAGGAGAGGTTAACCACAGCACCTGTGTTGATTATACTTGATCCCAGCTTGACTTATTTTGTGTATAGTGATGTGAGTAAGCAGGGATTATGGTGTGTCCTTACGTAGCAGGGACGTGTGGTAGCCTATGCCTCTTGACAGCTCAAACCTCATGAAATGAATTATCTCATCCATTGTGGTTGTTTTGAAAATTTGGCAATTATGGTTGCTTTGAAAATTTGGCGGCATTATTTGTATGGTGTGACAGTAGAACTGTACTACGACCATAAAAGTCTTAAGTATTGTACGACTAGAAAGAATTGAATATGAGATAACATCATTGGATGGAGTTACTGAAAGACTACAACCTGGAAATCAAATACCATCCAGGTAAGGCAAATGTAGTCACCGATGCTCTTAGTCAAAAGTCGGTGCTTATGGCAACAATGATGATACAAGAGGGGAAATTGATAGAGGATTTTTGAGATTTGAATCTATCCAACAAGATCGTCTGTGCCAATTATACTGTTTCTCAATGGGAAAGTGACTTGAGAGCTGAGATTAAAGAAGCTCAACGGCAAGATAGTTGGATACAACGTAATCTGGCTAGAATTGAATGGGGAAAAGCTCAGGGCTACGATTTGTTGCTTAGTGGACAAGTTCGTTATTGGAAGAGAATTTGTGTTCCACTTAAGTCGAAGTTGAGATAGAAGATTTTGGATGAGGCACACTAGAGCCGGTATATTCTTCACCCCGGAATGACCAAAATGTACTATAACTTGAAATCTGTGTATTGGTGGCTGGGACTGAAGAGTGACATAAAGAAATATGTGGCGCGGTGTCTTACATGCCAGAGGGTAAAGATCGAGTACCAGACATCACCAGGTTTGTTGCAGAGTCCTGAGATTCTGGAATGGAAATGGGAAAGTGTAACTATAGATCTTGTTATGGGATTGCCTAAGATCAAGAATTATGATGTGATCTGGGTGATTGTTGACCGGTTAACGAAGTCGACACACTTCATATTGATCAATGCTTGTTACTCTCTGGATAAACTGGCAGAGATTTACATACACGAGATTGTAAAGCTCCATGCCATACCGAAGAATATCATTTCCGACCGAGATCCCCGATTCACTTTGAGATTCTAGACGGCGTTGCATGAGGCCCTAGGAACTCAATTGAGATTTAGTACAGCCTATCATCCTCAGACGGATAGACAGTCAGAGAGGACTATTCAGATGCCAGAGGATAACTTATGAGCTTGTGTCCTTGATTTTAAAAGGAATTGGGACTAATTTCTTCCACTTGCCGAGTTTTCCTACAATAATAACTATCATGCGAGCATCCAGATGGCTCCATATGAAGCATTATATGGGAGGAAGTGACAATCACCTTTATGTTGGAATGAGTTATGTGAGAGGAAGCTTTTTCGGCTGGAGCTTGTTGATCAAACCTCAGCACAAATTTGAATCATTCGTAAGAGACTTCTTGCAGCGCAGAGTCAACAGAAAAGCTACACTGACAAGAGAAGAAGACCTCTCGAGTTTGAGGTTGGTGATCACATATTTCTAAGAGTGTCACCAGTCACTGGCATTGGGAGAGCTATCAAGCGAAAGAAGATGAGCCTGAGGTATATAGGTCCTTTCGAGATGCTTACAAGAATTGGGCCTGTTGCGTATCGAATAGCCCTACCCCCAAATTTGAGCAGGCTCCATGATGTGTTTCACATTTCCCAATTAAAGAAGTACCAACCGGATCCATCTTACATTGTTGAGTATGAAGAAGTCGAGGTACAAGATAACTTCACCTATGCGGTAGAGGCAGAACAGATTATTGATCGAGAAGAATGATGGCTCAGACATCGAAGTATTTCGTATGTAAAGGTGATTTAGAAGGGAATGATTCATATAGAAGCAACTTTGGAAGCAAAAGCGGATATGCGTAGGCGATATCCGGAGTTTATGGCTCAAGTTGTGTGACAAATTTTGAGGATGAAATTTATTTAAGTGAGGGAGAACTAAAACACCACAAATTTTATATTCACCAAATATATTGTAATTATTTGAGAAACTCAATAAAATGGTGAATATTCATGAATTTGGAATTTATGAATTTTATAAATGTTCAATTTCATGAGAAATTAGGCAAAAATGAATATGGAATTAATTTGGGTGATTTAAAAAGCCCAATATTAAGGTTCAAAAATGAAGAAATATTAGAGAAAATATTTAGTCCAAAAATAGATAGAAATTGGCCAAAGAAAAATAAGGGAAGAAATTGGATTAGAAAGGTAATGGCAAAATCGTAATTTTGCCAAATTATCACAAAATTAATTATTTTCTGATTAATTGAAGATAATTTCAATTAATTAAGGAAAATAAAAGGAAATATATATTTAGAATATTTTGGTCTATTTAATATGAATTTATGGAAAATTTGAGCAAAAATGCAATTTTGACAAAAATTGAAACTTTACGTGTATACGTAACCGAAACAAGTCGTGAAGCCAATTGAGACCATAAGGAGGGACCCCTAGGTGTCTCCTACATGTGGCATAAATAAGGAAATATTGGTTAGACATGATGGCATGGTTACATGAATGTTATGTAATAAAAATTAGTTTTGGAATTGTTGGAAAATTCCATAAATCATTAAAATAATATATCATTCTCATCTTCTTCGTTTAGCATTTCACGCACAAAATAGCAGCTGAAAGAGAGAGAGAGAATGTTCATATTTTTAGAGAAAGAAAGGAGAAGAAATCTCACAAGGTAAGCCAATTTCTCATATGATTAACAGCTGGTGATAGCTGTCGTTTAAAGTGCAAGCTGTCGTTATTATGATTACATCGTAAGCTGTCGTGATTATGATTACATCAAAAGCTGTCACATCATGTATACAGCCATGAGTGCTGTTGTTTGTGGTGAAAGCCATGTATCTTTGTGCTGCTACTACTGTAGCTATTCTGATTTACTTACATGTTGTGTGCTTGTATATTATATAAGTGGAATGTTACGACTGAGATTCTTTTCAATATCATTCTTTCTATTAACTGACCGCAGAAAAGGCAAGTGACTCTAAAGCGAAGTGGACAACCAAGAGCGGCTAGGACTCCTTAGAGATTTTTTATGTTTGTTTTTTTTATCCCTTTTGATTTGGGATTACTGTATATATATGGAATGATTTTGTGTAATCCCCTATACAGGAAACTGTAAACCTTAGTGAATATAGATGTATCTGAAACCTGAGGGTTGCTGGGATTTTGTTGTACACTCTGATATTTATGAATGCGATAGAACTGCGTAGAGTAATTAGATTCGAAAGATGAATCTGAGACCATGTTGAATGACTTTTAGAGAAGAAATTTAAGAAAAACATATCCGTCGATCTCTAGTTCATTTAAATTATGCATTTGTGAATCTTAATTTCTGTTATCAAGGTAGGGGGTTATAAAAAACAGGTCAGAAACATTTGGGCCGCGACCAAGAAAATGATGTTTCTTAGTTGAACTTCCAAAAATCATAACTAATTCTAGAAAAATCAAAATGAGGTGGTTCTAAAGTCAAATGAAAGCTATTTAAGTCGTTTACACAGGAAAAATATGAATCAAGGCTATCTATAACCACAAAAATACAAAATTGCAAAAAATCCAATACTACTCCAAAACAGATTACAGTTTTAATCCCAAACTTTGGACAACCATAACTCCCAGCACACAACGAAATGACATGAATAATATGTCTATTTTGAAGCTTGGAATGTAAACTTTAAGACTGGAAAGTTTAGAATTCTTAGACACAATTTGGTCATTCAAAACGTCCATACAAACAAACTATCCAGTACAAAGTTCATACTAGACAGCTTTTTCAATTTTTGCACCTTTGCTTCTAATGGTTCCAATTTCACAACAAACCTCATTCCCACACAAATTTTCACAAGGAATCCATTAGAAACACCAAATCAACCAAATTCACATCACATTGATATGTTTCACAATGACCCTAACATGTCAACACAATTCCACAACGTAAACTCAACTATTGCAATTATTTCCATTTCAAATTCCAAATCAATTCCAATGGCACGAAAACGCACTATGAGAACATTTTACCCACCATACACAATACAATTCATGCATTTCAAAATCACATGAAAATCAGGGCAACATTCAAAATTCACAAAACTTAACCAATGACCACAGAACTTAGGTCAAAAGGCATCAAATACTCACCTATTCCTCTTTCCAAGGTCAATTCCTTGATTCCTCCACTTTCCAAATTTTTCAAGCTCTTAAAATACCTTCTTTCACAAAACTAAAATCATAGCAATGAAGCTCTCATCACTATGAACAACATTAAAGAAGATGATTAGAGCATAAGAGAACATCTACCAAGCTAAATCTCACCTTTTCCCTTTCTCTTTCCTCCTTGAGTTTCAACGAAAATGGAGATGAGAAGAGAGAGAGATGAATATGAATAAGAGATCAGTTTTTGGCCCCAATTACACATTTGGCCGACCTAAAGAGAAGAGAGGCGAGAGGAAATGTATTTGAAACTTTGACCCAAATCAAGGGCTCCTATATTGCCACTTGTCACAATCTTATCACACATCCATGAGCTCACATAATCACATACACATGGGATTCCACCATTTTAATCTCATAACATTCAATCACAACCATTGATCTTTGTGTTACCAATGAGCTTTCTCTTCAGCAACAGATCAATTGGTCAGTAACTTTACCGTTTTGCCCCTGATTTTGGCAATTCTCACTGAATCACCACCAAACACATCATATCTTTCCATTTCACCACAATATGCGCCCTCCATCAATTTTAAATCAATTTAAATGTTAATCCACAATTAAACTTAAATACAAGGTTTCGAAATTACTCATATCACATTTGAATCACAACTTATATCGTATTCTCCAAAATTGTTGATTTAACGATAATCATATTCACTTATGGAGTCATAATCCATTAATCAAATTTTGGGGTATTACACTTAGTCTATTAACTCAAAACATAATCAATCATTTTTTAAATCAAGAATGCACTATACTAAAGTTACTTAAAGTTGCCCATTAAAATTTAGATATTAGATCTTCTTCAAAATACTCATAATAGTTTTAAATCATGGGATTTCATAATTTTATTCCTTGACTTGTAAGAAGTAAATAAGATCATGCTCTATAATATATTTGGAAAAATTATCCATTACGAAATAGGAAATCAGAATATTAACAATTTAAGCCAAATAATATCATAATTAATTCATATTTACATTATTTCCTAAAAATGGCTAATTATCCAAATATTTCCTGATAAATCCAAATTATCCTAAAATCACCCCAAAAATAAATGAATAAGGTAGAGTAAAATATATAAAAATATTGATTTATCACTACTATATATATATGAATTACTCTAAAAATCCAAAGAAAATGTTCATTTATAGTAGGGGTAGTTGTTCCATCACCCAAGCCATCCCATACATATACAATGCTTCATGTTTCTTCATTGTTCTCATAAAAAACAAGTAGTGCTATTTTTTTGACAAAGCATTTCCTAATCCTTATAATGACACCAATGGGATTTGCAAAAGAAGTACTATCTTGGACTAATTATAAATAGATAACATAGATGACCATCACTTTCAACTAACAACCAAAAGTTGAATATCATATTAAATGATAAAAAGAATCCTCCATTTACAAAATCTAGTTAACTATAATAATAATCTCCAAGAAGAAACTACGTACTACCATCACTCCATTCCTATTCCATGTGTGCAAAAAATTACAAGTAATACATTCTAATTACTCTTATGCAACATTAGTATTTGCAAACTTCTTAAGAAAATGAATACACCACTATTATAGAAAAGGCCTTTCATCATAGTTATTTTCAACCAAAAGAGGAACCTAAGAGAAATGATTTTCTCAGAGATCAAGAGGTATAGGTTCTCTGGAACTAGAACTATAGCAATGCCATTTCCTCAGTTGATCTCTTTATTCCTCAAGGAGAATAATATTTGGTACCTAGAGCCTACTGAACAAATTAAGAGACTTCTGTCGATTGGAAGGAACAAAATCGGGAAGCTTGGGATTAAGATACCTTTAAAGAAGCCTATGGATTTAACTCCACAGAAGAAAAAGGCATCTGAAGCTGACACTAGCTAATTGGATTATACTCAGTCCTCTGCTCCTACCAATACCTCACCACCATCCTTCTTTGGGTCTACGATTCAGAATTACCTGCAGGAAGTACTTGAAGGTTTTCATATGGACAAAGCCAACACCAATACTAAATTGATCACCCGTATGAACTTTAAGATGGGAGAAATGGTTATGAATAAACACAACTCGGTGGTGTTAGCACAGCAAGAGACTCAACCTAATACCTTGAATGAGGTTACAAGTCTTCTTCTATCCCTTCATGAGAAGGTTGATGCCCTAACACTAAGCACTTTGAATCCTGGCTCATATATCCCTACTTCAACACTAGCCTCTACTTCTATCCCAGTATTTAATCCCCCATCATCCCTCATACCACACCAAGTAATGCCATCTTCACTATGACTGATCCTTCCATATCTACTCTAGCTAACATTACTCTAGATGAGCATGTCACCGTCCAACCTAGCTCAGTGGCCACTCCAGTAGCTTCACCTACAAGCACTGAGCCATTCCTTTAGTCCCTTTCTCACTATTCACAGTACTCAAATGACACTAAGGAGTTTATAGACACTTCATAGCTGCCTTCACCACTACCACAGCACCCTCCTCTCTATGTACCTTAGCCGCAAGATCTACTTCAGATCCCTCCTCTTCGCCTACCAGAGCCAATCTCTCTGAGTCACCTACCTTTACACTGAGGTGATACACATGATGATGCACCCACACCCATCCAAGCCACTCCTATCACAACATGAGATCTATCTACCCTGAGTTCTAGGTCTAGCTCTCTTACTTGGCTCCTTTTTTATGATGTCAAAAAGGTGGAGAAGAACAAGGAGTGATTTTGGTAAATTTACATGGTGTTTAGTAATTTTTTAGTACTTTTTAGGGTGAATGGGTGTACAGGGATTTTGAAAGCTTTCTAAATTTTATGGAATTTATTTGAATTATCTGAAGTCTAATATTATCATGTCTTTGGACTAATGGAACTCTATCTATACATGCAAGGTTGTTAAGCATCTTTTCCTATATATATTTGATTTAATCTCAAAGCATATGAACACAATAATTTTAACTTCAAAATTGAGACTTTAAAATACAAAACCTATTTTTCAAAATAGTAATTTCAAAAACCACAAAGTTTTGTCATCACAAAAAAGGGGCAGAATGTTAGATCCTATGTTTTGATGATAACAAAAGGTATAATAAATGATTTGATTAAACAAAAGTTTTTAAACAATGAAACAGAGTGTTTTGTGGCATGCAGAGGATTCACTCGAGTGACCACTCGAGTGATGAAAAAAGAGAAAAATTCTTTGTGCAAGGTAAACGTTTTTAGCTAATTTTGGAAAGAATCACTCAAGTGATCACTGAGTGTCCTCTCAAGTGATGCAGTTGAAAAAACATCAAATTCCCTCTACCAGATTTTGTTAGATCCACAAGTTTTAATGATAACAAAGATTGAATTGATCTTATAAAAAGTTTTGATAATAAAAAAAAGGGATTTCAATAAAGGAACTAAGTCTTTGGTGGCAAGAAAAACCATTACTTGAGTAGCCACTCGAGTAATAAAGAAGAGCAGAAATTTATTGAACAGGGAAAGAAGCACTGGCAGATTTCAAAAAAGGTTACTCAAGGGATCACTCGAGCAAAGACTACCCATCACTCGAGTAACCACTAGAGTAAATGAAATTACAGAGCTCTCTGTCAAGATTTGCATGGACTTACTCGAGGGGTCACTGAGTAATATAGTCACTGAGCTCACTACCAAGTTTTTGATGATGTCACTCGAGTAGCCACTTGAGTAATGACAAATGCTCACTCGAGGGACCCCTTGAGTGACCAGGTAAGTTTTCAGGCAGTAAAGACTCTTCCAATAGTTTGATAAGGTCACTCAAGTAGCTACTTGAGTAATACTTCTAAATCACTCCAGTAACCACCCTAGTGATCAAGTCAAAAGTGTTAGACTTTAGTCTCTATCATATTTTTCAATGGATCACTCAAGTAACCACTCGAGTAATGGATAATAATCACTCAAGTAGTCACTCCAGTGATCAGGTTACAGTCCTTGACTTAACTCTCTGCCAACATTTTTAAGGGCTCACTCAAATAGCCACTCGAGTAATGAAGCATGATCACTCCAGAAGGCACTCGAGTAATGTAGTGCATAGAGTATATTTTAATATGTTATTCATTGATTTATTATCCATATGTTTAATCTTTCATTGTATTAGTCTCCTAAGTATATTTACAAAATACAATGAAGAGATCATGCATTAAGAGAAAAGCCAAACATATCACCACAATGTCCAAAACATTCACCTACCGCAAATGGCTAATTTACAAATTCGAAGAACATTCAAATGAAGCTGCGCGACTCTAATGGACATGTTTGAAATACTTCCAATAGATATTACAATTCATCTATATATATAAAGCATTCAAAGAAGAACATAACACAATAACTGAGAACACGTAAACTCACATTGATCAATATATTTTTAGTGCTCTATTTTCTTATACTCATACTTTGTACTTCAGTGATTATCTATTTACTCTGTGAGAGAGTTTTTCATTACAAACTCAATATTTGTTATTGAGACAACTTTAAGGTTGTGAAACCTTGAGTTAGGGATTTGATTACAACGTGTAAGGGGGACCAAGTGTCTAATGAAGGAACTTGCTGTGTAGCGAGGTGCCAAGACACTGAATCTTGGAAGATATAGTGAAACTCTTAGAAAAACTCTGAGGACTGGATGTAGCTCAAAGTGGTTATGACTGAACCAGTATAACTCTTGGTGTTTACTTCAGTGATATTTCTTCCATCCCTTGATTACTTTAAATTCCCAGTCAATTTTCATTTATGAAACAAGTTTTTTTGTAATCACCTAATTCACCCCCTCTTTAGTGAAACACTTGCACTAACATTTGGTATCAGAGCGTAGGTCTTCTTGTTAAGGTATAACAACCAAAGAAGAATCTAATGGCAAGCATGGGTGAAGGAGTACTTCCTGATAGAGCCTCTATCACCAGATCACCAGGTTTTAGCGGTGAACACTTCTCTTTCTGCAAAAGTGAAGTTCAGAGTATTCATAATGGCTACAGAATACGGATTATAGGACATTATTGAGAGTGGGAATCATCAACCTATGAAAATTATAGATTCATAGAAGTTTCTAAGACACCAGCAGAGTTTGATGAGAATGACAAGAAACTCATCATACTCAGCAGTAAGGCAATTCTAATGATTCAAAGGGCTTGAGCACAAAATGAGTACTTCAAGATCTGGATACTTCCAACAACTAAAGAAATGTGGGAAGCCTTGGAAATAGCTCACGAAGGAACATCGGCAATAAAATAAAACTGAATCAATACTCTAGTTACTGAATTTGATTTGCTTCGAATGAAATCAGGTGAGTCAATAGCTGAAATTGAACTTAGATATACTCATCTTGTTAATCAACTGGTAGTACTTGGGAAAGGCTATGATCAACATACCTAAGTAATAAAGATACTGAACATACTTTCAAAAGAATGGGAGGCCAAAGTCACTACAATAGAGAAAACAAAAGGCGAATCAATGCGATCAGTTGGTTCTCTATTTGGAAGACTCTCAGAATATGAAAGCAAATTAAAGTTCAAATGAGAACTAGAAGA
This sequence comes from Inga laurina, assembly GCA_963855925.1. Taxonomy (NCBI): domain Eukaryota; kingdom Viridiplantae; phylum Streptophyta; class Magnoliopsida; order Fabales; family Fabaceae; genus Inga; species Inga laurina. Next base: position 20,854,355 of record OY979712.1, read on the forward strand.
TATTGGAGAAAAGAAGAAGAAAGGCATTGCATTAAAAGCAAAAGAAGAAACCCAAGAAGATTATGAAGATTTTCACGATTAAGATATAGGTCTAATAATAAAATGATTCAGGAAATTTTACAAGAAACATTTGGGATTCAGAAATCTCCAAAAAGGAGGAATAAGCAGTAAGGAAAACATCATTTGCTATGAATGGGAAAACTAGGACATATCAAGTCAGAATGTCTAGAGCTAATTCATAAAAGCAAAGAAATGAGAAAAGGCAAGTTCTTTAATAAAAAGAAAGCTTTTGTATCCGCTATATGGGGAGATAGTTCTTCTTATAAAGATAGGGACAAAGAAGTAGCCAATATCTGCCTAGTTGCTCAAGAAGAAATAGAAGAAGAGGTAACTAATTCTGATTCTACCTATGATGAATTACTTTCCGAATATAATGCTTTACATTCTGAATTCATCAAAGTAGTTAAAGAACCAGTTGGTTTCAAAAGGAAAAACAAAGTTCTTGAAGGAGAACTTAAAGAGAGTTTAAAAAAAGATTGCGAAAACTATTCTTCCTTGAAAAAGAAAAACACTGATCTCACAAGAATTTTTGAAAAATTTACCAAAGGGAGTGAGATGTTAAATGTGATTTTAAAAGCTCAACGATTTATAAATAACCAGTCTAGTATTGGATATAATCCAAAAACAAATAAAAATAAAGGAAGAAAGAAAGCAAGAGGTAAAATATATTTGAGTCATTTTCAACATTCTGTTCATAGATCAAATCCTTTTGCATTTTATAATTATTGCAACTGAAAAGATCATTATCCTTCATCATGCATTCATAAAATGAAAGGAAACATAGGAACCTATGAATGGGTACCCAAAGGTTCATATATTCAGAAAATAATTTATACTAACCCCAACGGACCCAAAAAGATGTGGGTACCTAGGATTAAAACAAAATTAATTGCAGGTATGTCTTAAAGCATCCAAAAATAACAATTATTACATAGACAGTGGATTCTCTAGAAATATGACCGATGATTTTGAAAGTTTTACCACATTACAACCTAAGGAAGGTAGAAATGTAAAATTTGGAGGAAATCAATATGGAAAGATAGCAGGAATTGGTGAAATAAAAAATGACAAAGGTATACAAGTCAAAGATGTATATTATATTAAAGGCTTGTGTCACAACTTGTTGAGCATAAGTCAAAGTGCAGAGATAAAGATAACTGGGTAATATTTGACTCAGAGGAATGTCTAATTGTAAACAAGAAAGATTTACAATTAGATAAGAAGAATCTTAAAGCAAAGCTTAGAGCAAAAAGGGAAGGTAATTGTTGTAATCTTGATATAAGAAGAAATATTTCTAAAAATTGTTTTCTAAGTAACGTTGATGAAAGTTGGCTATGGCATAAGAGGCTAGCTCATGTCAACATGCACCAACTAGGCAAACTTCTCAAAAAGGATTTAGTACTCAGTTTACCTAAAGTAAGTTTCAAAAATGATTTGATTTGTGATGCTTGTCAGAAGGGTAAACAAACTAAATTATCTTTCAAATCAAAAAATGAGATTACAACAAACAGACCACTTCAATTGCTACATATAGATTTGGTTGGTCCAGTAAGAGTTAAAAGTCTTGGTGGCAACTTATATTTATTGGTCATTATTGATGATTTTTCTAGATTTACATGGACTATTTTAATATCATAGAAGGATAAAACCTTCAAAGAATTTATTGTTTTTGCCAAGGAAGTGTAAAATGAGAAAGGTATGTTTATTATAGGTATCAGGACAGATCATGGTAGAGAATATAAAAATCAAGTTTTTTGAGACTATTGTGATGCTAATAGAATTCTTCAAAACTTTTATGCTCCAAGGACACCTCAACAGAATGGAGTCATGGAACGAAAGAATAGAGTACTCACTGAAATGGTTAGAGTAATGCTGAATGAAAAGAACGTGTCTCAAGTTTTCTGAGCGGATGCAATGAGAACAACATGCTACATTTCAAATAGAGTCTATATCAAAACAAAACTTAGAAGGACACCTTATGAACTATATAAAGGAAGGAAGCATAATCTTGTTCATATGCACATCTTCGACTGTAAGTGTTTTATTCATAATAACAAAAAATATAACCTAGGAAAATTTGATTCTAAATAAGATGAAGGAATATTCCTAGGCTATTCTGACTGAAGCAAAGCATAAAGAGTTTTTAATAAACGAACATGTGTTGTTGAAGAATCAATTCATGTAGTATTCGATGAATTTGAAACCTCTAACATAACTATTGACGATGAGCAGGAAATTGTTTTATATCAAGAGAATAGACAATCTAATCCTAAAACATTTATCCCAGAAGTTGATCAAACCAAGAAAGAAGAACAGTCACTAGGACAACTTAGAGCCTGGAAATACAATAAGAGTCATCCCTTAGTGCAAGTCATAGGAGATGTGAATGAAGGGGTCAAAACTAGAAATAAAATATTTAATGAAGTTAGCTTTTCTACATTCATTTCTGAGTTTAAACCTTCTAACATTGACGAAGTCCTATTAGACAATGATTGGGTAATAGCAATGTAAGAAGAATTAAACTAGTTTAAAAGAAATCAAGTTTGGGATTTAATACCCTGGCCTAAGGATCATCCGATCATTGACACAAAATGGGTATTCAAGAACAAACTTGATGAATCCACAATCATTGTTAGAAATAAGGCAAGATTGTTGGCCAAAGGCTATAATCAGAAAGAAGGAATTGATTATGAGGAAATATATGCTCCAGTAGCTAGATTGGAAGCTATACGAGTACTCTTAGCATTTCATGCATCAAAGGATTCAAACTATATCAAATAGATGTGAAAAGTTCATTTTTAAATAGATATATCATGGAGGAAGTATATGTAGATCAACCTCCAAGTTTAGAAGATGTAACTAAGCTCGACCATGTTTTCAAACTAAGAAAAGCTTTATACGGTTTAAAACAAGCTCCTAGAGTATGGTACGAAAGACTTAATAAATTTCTCATCTATCAAGGTTTTGTAAGAGGAAAACTTGATACAACACTTTTTACAAAATGAAAACACAAACATATGTTGATGATATAGTTTTCAGTGCTACTAATGAAACTAGTGCAAGGAATTTTCTGAAATAATGTAAGGGGAGTTTGAGATGTCAATGATGGAAGAATTGAATTTCTTTCTAGGTTTGCAAATCAAACAAAGAAAGAATGGAATTTTCATATCTCAAACAAAGTATTTGAAAGAGCTATTAAAGAAATATGGAATGGATGAAGCAAATCGAATGGACACGTCTATGAGCTCAATCATACTACTTGATGCTGATGTCAAGGGAAAAGATTACAACATCACAAGATATAGAGGAATAATTAGATTATTACTTTATCTTACTACAATCAGACATGACATATAATTCAGTGTTGGTATGTGTGCAAGATATCAATTAGCACCAAAGGAATCACATGCTGAAACCATCAAATGATGAGCACATGTCTAATTAAGTTAAAATAATGTTACTTTTACAAAGTAATCTTGAATTTGGTACAACAATTGAGTGCATGGATGGATTAGTTGGAGGAAGCAATTTGGTTACTGAAGAAATAAGGGGGGATAATTTTTTAGGCCAACCAAGGGGGGAGAAAATTAGTTCAAAGTTAATGGAAGCCTAATGACACAATTGGAATGAGATAAAGCTAATGCCAAGTGTCAACACAAGATGCCATCTTGGAAAGCAAGTGATTTTAGGAAAGGAGAGATCTTTTAAAACACTCTTCCTTCCTCTTCCTCTTCATATTTTAGGCCAAGCTAGAGAAATAAGAGAGAGTGAGAGGGCTTTGGAGAAGTCTTGAGATCTAAATAGAAGGAAGAAGAAGAAGCTTAAGGTAAATGGTGTTTTCTTAAGTATTTTCTTGTAGCATTCCATAAAAATCTTCTCTAAACTTTTCTTCTCTATGGAACTATGGTTGAGAAGACACATCTTGAGCTCAAGGAGAGAGAGAGGAGTATGCCTAGAGAGAGAGAACTCAAGAACACAAGAGGTAACCTCACAAACCTTATATCTATTCCTGCATGATGTTGTTGTTGAGGTTTGTGGTTAGATTTGGTGGTTTTTAATTAAGTTGTAAATTTGGAAAGTACTAATCCTAAGGGGTTATGCTAATGAAATTTCTTTGAATCATGGTTAGTATGTGTTTAAATTACCTAAAAAGGGATTAGAGGTAAAAAAGTACAAGCTTTGAAAGCTAAAATACAAAACTCTATTTTTCCCTTTTCTTGACCTACGTTTTGGCTAAGAGCAGATATATGGGAATGAGTTGGATTTTCAATGATTTGATGGTTCTATTGGATTCAGGAGGCAACTATAGATAGAGTTACAGTTGGTCAGTTTTTTAGAAAAGCCCAAAAAAGCATAATTACGAAAACGCCCCTAAAACCCTAAAACAGGGCTGTCAAGCGAAATTTTGTAATTTGACACTGAATTTGATAATTTAGAGCCCAGAAATGGATTCCTTGGGCAAAAATACTTTAGGATAGCCCTAGTCAAAATTTTGGAAAAACACGCCATCAAGCCGGGTACGGTGAGGCCGAGCCGGGGTCCTTGGGGCATTTTGGTAAATTTTTAACATAGACTAATATAACCACAAAAAACACTATGGAAGTGTCTAAAATGATACTTGGATAGGTTATGACCTATTTCTTGTACATTTAAATATTTTAGGACCGAGTCAGAAGCTATAAGCAACCCGTTTTACGAGGCACACAAAAAAGGGGTTGAAAGAACTTTGAGGTAAGGACATTATCCTTCATACATCATGCCATAGTTATATGAATGTGTGGATACCATTGTTTGTAAATGTACTTTATTAATCAACATGCTTTGCCTAGAGAGGGGCAATTAGTGCTAGGGGCACTTGCATTGGGAGTTAGTGAGAATCCAACCAATGTGTAAATAGTGGGGCTTGGCCTTACTCATGTATACATTCAGATGAAGTGTTATATTTTTCATTAATTAGTGCATACATGGTGCATATCATATTTACTTTACGCATTTTCTATGAATGATAGCATTTTTCTACTAGGATTCATTGGAATCTCACCCCTTTCTCTAAACAAACATCTGAGCTGGTGCCAGTGGATCAAAAGGTAAAGGCTTAGACTCCGGGAAGTGATTGACACATGTCTCGAGGTAAGGTCAAAGTCGGTGGTTATAATTAGTTTATGCTTAAGATATTTTGGGGAATCCTGTATATATTGAAGTTTCTGCTATATTCTGTATTTTATCTACGAACGACTTTGGGATTATAAATGAATATTGTTATCAATATATATGTCTGTATGCCCATGGAATTCCATCTTTATTATTTTCAATTATCAAAATGAAAATGGGTGTTGATATTTTTGATATCAGAGCTAATAAGCGATTCTAACATTATCAGAATGGTATACTAATATGGTTTTTTACATGGCGACAAGACTGCTCATGGATATTTCAAGTGAGCTTGAGATCGTGATCAGGGGTGCTAGTGATTCATTGAGGAGCAAGACGATGGTGAACCAGCGTGTTTCTAACATATAGCTGATGATAGACTATTTTGGGCACGGCGGTATGCGTATGAGATACACAGCATGGAAGAGCATGACAAGGCTATCTGTGTATGGTCCAGAGCCAAGGCCGGCTCCCCAGGAGTGACAGAGGTTAGGGAGATCAGAGATGTGCCAGACAAGTACCCGGAGTGGAATTCTGACTATGAGCCGAAGGAGATATCAGAGGACAAGCTGAGCGACAGTGAGTCTCAAGCAGAGCCAGTACCTGTGCCATACGATTTACAGCCAGACATAGAGTTGTCATACCTTCTCAAGGCCAAGTACCATAGGGCATGATGAACCCGTGTGTGTGAGTTCTCAAAATAAAACTAGGTTTGAAAATGTAGTGTAGTAGCTCAACCTAGGTCGTTCTTGTGAGGAGATTAATTTCCAAGTTCCTAAGTAGTAAAGTGATAAAAAACCTTAAAGTTGTGAGAAATCACTTTGAGAATTTGATTTTTAAACTAATGAAGTAATCTAAGCTAAAGCAATATTTTTTTATTTTTCAATTTTTAAAACAAAGTAGCAAAAGGAATTGAAATTAACACTAACAACAAAGCAAATTTAATAAACTAAAATAATAATGAAATGGGATTCACTTGAGTTGGAGTTTTAGTCTTCCTTGCTTGCTAATGATATGAATTCCACAATTGAAGCAATTAAATAAATACCGAAGCAATTAAATAAATACCACCAAATACTAGCTCCAGACTTGTAATAATCATTTAATTCATTCTACCGAAGCAATTAAATAAATACCACCAAATAATTCAGACTCAAGAAGATGAATAATCAACTTCCAATTCTAGCATGTAATTACCATTACAACAATTCAAAAAATTCAGTTTAATCATTTAAATCCACTTAACCAAGTTGGAATAAACAATTCAACCTACTCATAATATGAATCATACAAAGCTTAATTAATCAACTCCTAGCTCTACCACCAAGTTTATTCACTTGGCATAACAATCTAGATCACAATTACATACTTAACCAAGCTACATAATCATGAACTAAAAAGAGAGCTTAAAGGAATTCCATTAAAGTTTAGAAGCTCAAACCATTACCCAACTCAAGGAAATCACCAAAGCTTAGATACACATGGAGGAAGAGGATAAAGATTGATGAATGAAAGAGACAATAGCCATCGGATTGCAGCAGCAACATCACTCTTCAATTCTCTTCAAAATCCCTTCAGTCCAGCTGATCATTCACGCCTCTCCTATTCCCTTTCTTTATTCCCCAAGTCCATAATGTCGGCTCCTTCTTTTCTCCAGCGCCTCCCTCTCCTTTTAATTCATTGCTCATGCCTCTCTCCACACACACAGCTGCCGCCTCTTATTTCCTCCCATTTCCCTTCAGTTCAGCATTCATTTTAGCCAATTTATTTTTCTCTCAATTCAACCATTATGGGCCAGCTGTTGTAACACTACTCTTCCCTTTTTTCATCCTCTTCTCAATCAATTCAATTTGGTCCAAACTAGCTCCCTTTTCATTTCAATTCAGCAGCCACTTAATACACAAATGGTCCCCACTTTCTTTTATTCATTTCTCTCTAGGTTAAATAAGTATTGTGCCATGCCATCACCTACAAAATTATATTCACAAAGGTAGTATCTTTTGCTCATAATTAAGAAATAATGGAATTAACAAATATTAATTAAAAATCTAACAATTTAACCACTTTAATTCCCAAATTATTCTTTTACTAAAATCTCACATTAGCACTTGATTATGCCCCAAAATACTTAATTAAGTCCCACAAAAGCCTAAGATTAATTAATAAAAAATAAATAAATATTGAGCTCTATTAATTCCCCCACACTTAAGCTTTTGCACTCCTGAGCAAAACATTAAACCCACAATAGGAAGAAAGGGATGAAAGTTGGAAGGATAGGCAAGATCAAGCTTCAAAAGTCACACTTAGTCAAATAATAAGGTATCCTCTTATCCAAATTCAATGAACATACCAAAAATTGAAGTAGTTAAAGCAATGCAATGTTTAATTGTAATGAGCTTAATTGGAAACCTTAACTAGGATAAGTTTTTACACTCTTCTCTCATATAAGGTAGTGTTTTACTCACATCCACTTTAACCACACTCTACCATAGGCTTGTAGTATTTCTAGGCTCTCCACTACTTGCAACAATGGCATAAATAAATCTAAAGGACTTTGTAAGGTTGTAATGTTGAATAGGCCAAATGATGGAAAATGTAACAAATACTATGGTTGCACCAAATAACTTGCTAGATCTTTTAGAACTATAAAACTAAACTTAATTCACATATTTCACCATTGTGACTTTATTTCTTTCTTTGATTTTTTTTCTTTACACTTTTTCTCTTCTTTTTCTTTTCTTTTCTATTTTCTTTCATTATTTTTAACTATTCACATGGAATTTTTTTTTCTTTTCTAATATATAATAGTACTTTTTTTCAATAGAGCTAATAAGAACTTGATAAAGGATGCAAACATAGCATTTATATAATGAAATGGAAATGGAAATGAAAGTGAAGGGCTCAAGGGGCTAAACAAAGATAAATGGTAAATGGTAAATGGTTTGTGTTTGGGTAAATGGGTGATGAAATGAATGCCAATGTTATCTCTATCTATACCATTGCAAAATGTAGCCTCAAGCAAGAAATAAAACAAGTTCTATAGAGCAATAATCTAAGTGGATAAATCACATAGTGAAATGAACAATTAGGCCCAAAATACCTTCCAACTAAGCTTTTTGTTTCATAACAAACTCATCAAAATTAAACGATGCATCATTAAAACACTTGAATTCTATGGCAATTTACTAATGCAAAGCAAGTTTCAACCATGAATCCAACTAAGAGTAATCAAGATACTTGATCATGACTAAAGGCTTCAAAAATCTTAGGGAATTAGACTAGAAACAATAGAGAACACAAGCAAAAGACAGAGGCATATGATATCACAGTGAATTCTCATGAGAATAACACACACTCCCCCACACTCAATCCTTACATTGCCCTAATGTAATGCATAAAAACAAAGAACCTACACGCACTTATCTCTTAGGTGAAGTAAATGTTGTGAAGTCCAATTCAAGATTGAAGCACAACACATCATCGTCACAAGGAGAGAGAGGACAAGACATAAGTGGAAATAGTTCTCAGAAATTAGGAAAAAGGATAAGAGAAAAGGGTAGTGTAGGATAAGGTTAAGCACAAGAGTATGATTCAAAATGGAGTTTATTTAATTGGAAAATGCAAAACAAACAGACTACTTTTTACTACTGGTAAGTCCCTCCCCCACACTTGTTCAATAGCATATATCATCAAATAAAACAAGAAACAAGGTAAGGAAAGAGACTACCGTGTGCATTATGGTGGTTGATGACTAGCATGGTAGTGCTTTAACAAGTGACCATTCACTTGAAACTTTGCACCACTTGCAAGATCTTCGAGCTCTATTAATCCAAAGCTATGCACCTTGACCACTTTGTAGGGACCTTGCCATTTGGTTTTGGTTTTAAGCTTCCCATTTTTGAGCTTGAATCTTGCCTTGAACATGAGCACTTGCTCTCCTTCATGAAACTGCTTCCGTAAGATGCCTTGATCATGAATCAATTTGGATTTTTCCTTATAGATACGAGAACTTTCATATGCATCCAAGCTCAACTCTTCTAACTCTTTTATCTCAAGCATCCTTTACTCAGCAGAACCTTGAAGATCCATATTACAAGTCTTCACAGCCCAGTAAGCTCTATGCTCTAGCTCAACAGGTAGATGGCAACCCTTACCAAAGACTAACCGAAAAGGAGACATGCCAATGGGAGTTTTAAAAGCTGTACGATATGCCTAAAGAGCATCATCCAACCGGAGACTCCAATCTTTCCTACTTGGCTTGACAATTCGCTCCAAGATATACTTAATTTCCCTATTAGACACCTCAGCTTGCCCATTTGTCTGTGGATGGTATGGGGTAGAAGTCTTGTGGAGAACACCATATTTGGATAGCAAGTTGTCCATCAATTTGTTGCAAAAATGTGAGCCACGATCACCCATAATTGCTCTTGGCACACCAAACCTACAAAGATATGAGTACGTAGGAATTTTATAATAGTAGAGGCATCATCCTTCCTTGTAGGAATGGCCTCAATCCACCTTAAAAGGTAATCATCAGCTAATAAAATGTACAAATATCCATGAGATATAGGAAATGGACCCATAAAATCAATGCCCCAAATATCAAAAACTTGACAAAACAACATGGGTTGTTGCGGCATCTTATGCTTTCTAGATAGACCCCCAAAACGCTGGCATGCATCACAAGTTTTACAAAAAGCATAACAATCCTTAAAGAGGCTAGGCCAATATAAACCATAATCTAAGATTTTCCTAGCAGTTCTCTTTGCCCCAAAGTGACCACCACACATAAAGAATGACAAGATGTTATAACAGAAGAAATTTCATCATCCGGCACACATCTCCTAATGACTTGATCACTACAATTCCACCACAAGTAAGGAGGATCCCACAAATAGTATTGAGATTCATGTTTCAACTTCTGTTTCTGAAAACAAGACAAAGAATCAGGTAACACCCCAGCAGCAAGATAATTCACAATATGAGCAAACCATAGGTCATGAAGTGTAATAGCAAGGAGATGGGCATCAGGAAAACCATCACATGTAACTTCAGTATCAAATACTCCCTGTGTAGCAAGGGGAAAGCGGCTTAGATGGTCAGCAACAAAATTTTCTGCACCGGCCTTGTCCCTAAACTCTGTGTTAAATTCTTGAAGTAGTAGCATCCACCTTAGTAACTGAGGCTTAGTATGAGTCTTCTTAGATAAGAACTTGACAGCATAATGATCAGAATAGATAATCACTTTAGAATTCACTAGATAAGACCTAAACTTCTCAAGTGCAAAAACAATGGAAAAGAGCTCTTTCTCAGTAGTAGTGTAATTGATTTCAGCCTTATCCAATGTTTTAGAAGCATAAGCAATAACACAAGAAGTCTTACCAATTTTCTGACCTAGAACTACACCAACAACACTATTGGAAGTATCACAACAAAGCTCAAAATCAAGATCCCAATTAGGAGCAATAAGTATAGGTGGAGAAATGAGTCTAGACTTAATTTCATCAAAAGCCAATTTGCATGCATCATCAAATATGAAATCCACATCCTTTTGGAGAAGCTTAGATAGGGGACAAGCTATTTTACTAAAATCCTTAATGAATCTTCTATAAAACCCAGCATGGCCCAAGAAAGATCTAAGTTCTCTTAAGTTAGAGGGATAAGGAAGAGATAAAATTACTTCAATTTTAGATTTGTGAACTTCTATACCCCTCTTACTTATCAAGTGGCCTAAGACTATCCCTTGATCTACCATGAAGTGGCATTTCTCAAAATTTAGCACAAGGTTCTTTTGCACACATTTTTCTAATGGTCTCTCCAAATTCAATAAACATTCTTCAAAAGAATTCCCATATATAGAAAAATCATCCATAAATACCTCAATACCTTGTTCAAGCAAGTCACTAAAAATGGAGAGCATGCATCTTTGAAATGTCCCAGGAGCGTTGCATAACCCAAAAGGCATCCTTTGGTATGCAAACGTCCCAAATGGACATGTAAATATTGTCTTTTCCTGATCTTCCGGTGCAATAGGAACCTGAAAATAACCAGAAAACCCATCAAGGAAATAATAATGTGATTTACATGCTAATCTTTCTAGCATCTGATCTATAAAGGGGAGGGAAAAGTGGTCCTTTCTAGTTGCTTCATTCAACTTTCTAAAATCTATACAAACTCTCCAAGAGTTTTGGACTCTTGTTGGAATGAGTTCGTTCTTCTCATTTCGCACAACAATTATTCCACTCTTTTTTGGAACAACTTGGACCGGATTGACCCACTCACTATCTGAAATAGGATATGTGATCCCTGCACTCAAGAGTTTGGTGACCTCCTTCTTAACTACATCTAAGATGAGAGGGTTGAGTCTATGTTGGGGCTGTCTCACAGGTTTAGAACCCTCATTCAAAAGTATTTTGTGGGTGCACACAGTTGGGTTAATATCTGGAATGTCACCTAGAGTCCACCCTATTACCCTCTTGTGTTTCTTCAACACATGGAGTAAACTCAACTCCTTAGATGTACTTAAGGAACTAGAGATAATGACAGGTAATTGATCATGTTCAGCAAGAAAAGCATACTTCAAGTTAGGGGGAAGGGGTTTCAAATCAAGTTCATGGGGTTGCATAATTGAAGGTAAAAGTTCTTTCAACTCAAGTGCACCAAGAAACTTCCCTTCTTATGAGAATCCCCAATAATTGTTGGATTGGAAGTATGTCCTTCTTGTTCAGATGTGGATTGAGATTGTGGCTCATTCACAAAGCAACCTGGACTACCACCTACATCATTCAAAGAGTGAAATATATGAGAAGTAGCATCATGAAATGGTATGCAACAGTGTAGTAATTGATTAGAACTGAGTGTCTCCCCTATTGCAGTTTTGACATGTGGTTGTCCATTATTTCCAAAATTTTTAGCAAAGAAATTTATGACTTTTGACCTACTAAGTTCATCACCAAAAGGAGAATGTAAGTATTTCAATAATTGGAAAGAAGTGAGGTTACTCACACAATCATCCTTGAGGTTAGGAGAAGTCTGAAACTTGTAAGAGGGAGGAATGTGAATCTTAAACCCATGAATTGCAGTCATGCCATCAGTAGCACATTGATTTCTTTCCTCATCTTCAATAATGACTCTACTTGTGTCCATAGGAGCAGATTCAGTGCTAATGGATGTTGCTTCACTTCCAAAAGTGGAACCCACTTCACTAACATTCTCAAATTCTGAAAAGCTACACAATAATTCTTTCCCAACACCATGATACTATCAAATGAAGAAATAGTACTACCAAGGTTAGAAAAATAAAAAATAAAAGGATTTGAAGTGGAAAGTGAGCTATCAATTGAAATGCAATCAATACTACACACATCATCATCACAATCAATAGAGGGAGAAGAATTTGAACCAAAGTAGCACATACATCATCATAACAATCATTTTTCACACAATGAGAAAGCAGACTCATCGATTGCCTCTTCTAAGGCCAAATCAATCACATTCAAGCCAAGAAGGGAGTAGTCCTCAAATGGGTAATTCATAGCTTCATAAACATTGAACCGAATGACATGATCACCTACTTCCATAGTTATGTCCCATCCTTCATGCTAATTATAGTATTAGCTGTGTGCATAAAAGGCCTACCCTAAATCAATGGTTCCTCAACTGAGACCTCAATAGACATGTCTAGGATATAAAAATTAGCAGGAAACACTAAGTCTTGAACCTTGACTAAGATGTCTTCCAATAAGCCATGAGATTTCCTAGTTATGCGATCTGCTAGTTGTAGGATGACACTAGTGGATTTGATGTTTGTGAGGCCAAGAGAGGTGTAAACAAAGTAGGGCATGATATTTATAGCAGCTCCTAGATCAAGAAGAGCATTACTAAAAGGCATGGTACCTATAGTGCATGGAACAGTGAATGAGCTAGGGTCTTTACACTTAATTGGAAGATGGGGTTTAAACATAGCAGACACACTAGGACTCAACTGAACACACTCATTGGGTTTACACCTACGCTTTTGGGTATACAAATCTTTCAAGAATTTAGCACAAGTAGGTATTCCTTTCAACACATCAAGCAAAGGCAAATTAACTTCAATCTTACTGAAAATATCCATCATATCAAGAAATTTCTTTTCATTTGAAACCTTTTTGGTAAGCACATATGAATTAGGAAATGGAATTTCAAAGAGATTTACCTTTTTACCTTCCCCTTTGCTTGAAGAAGAAGAAGTTGAAGGGTCAAGTACCTTAGCATTTGTTGAAGTTGACACTCCTTGCTTGCTATCCATATTTGAAGTTAGAGAAGAATGCCTTTGTAGAAGCTTCTGTTCAACCATACTCTCAGATTTTCCAATAGCAAGGTGAGTGCTTTGATCAGAATCATCACTACCATCAATATCTTCCACTTGTGGTTGCAAGGGAACCTCAACCTCTTCATTGTGCCTATCACTAGAATGCTTTCCAGATTTGAAACTCTCAACATTTTCTTCAAATCGGACTTGTTTACCCACTTGTTTACCACTCCTCAACGAGATAGCATGTACATCCTTATGATTGATCACAGTATTGGAAGGCAACCCTTGTCCACTTTTAGCTTGTTGCTCATTGAGGCTATCAGACATTTGAGTGACAAATGAAGTAAGGTTAGAATTCTTAGAATCCAACAACTCCAAGTTGTTAAAGATTGTATCAAACTTAGTCCCAATGTCAGAAAATTTAGAATTGGTTTGAGCTCTCTCTTCATCAAATCTTGAGGCTAAGTTACACATTATTCATACACTTGAGAAGTTGAGAGATGTCATCTTTAGTAGCATGGGATTCAGGTGTCGCAACCTCTATTTATTGGGGATTAGATTAGGTTGAAGGTCCTAGAGTTGAAGCTTGATTTGAAGAACTCCCTTGAAATTGATTCTTGTTCCTCCAACCAAAGTTGGGATGGGACCTCAAACCCTCATTGTATGTATTAGAGTAGGGATTCCAAGGCCTTTGATTCTGTCCTTGTCTCCCTTGAAAAACAGGCGAGACCTCCCCAAGTTGGTGTGGGCAATTAGGAGCAATATGCATATGAGAGCTACATATGTCATAGCTAAGAGCCATTAGAGCTTGAGAATGTGACCCATAAATGTTCACATTGTTTAGATGGGCCATGAGCTTATTAAGGTCAGTTCTCATATCTATCATTTGGGATGACAAATTATCATACTCCCTTGAAGATCTTGAAGCATGTGAGACCTCATGGACTTGTCTAGCATCCAACCCTTCAAATTGTTGATCATTACTAGTTATCTTCTCAATTAAAGCCCAAGCTTCTTCAGGTGTAAGCAATTGAATAGTGCCTCCAGAAGATGAATCCAAACTCTTCCTATCTTGAGGAAGCAACCCACTATGAAAATATTGCACCAATCGAGCTTCTGGGATTTGGTGATATGGACACTTGGCTAGAAGTTATTGAAAACGACACCAATACTCATAAAAAGATTCATGGAGGCCTTGTTTAGCACCGAAGATTTCCTTAGTGAGAGATTCTATCTTTGAAGAAGGGAAGTATTTTTTCAAAAAGGCACTCTTCAAGCTTTCCCAGGATGCTAAAGCATTAGGATTGTGGTGATGTAGCATCAAGAACCACTCCTTAGCTTTGTTTTCCAATGTAAAATGAAAGACTTTCTGGCACATCTCATCTAGATCAACTCCCATTGGTTTCATGAAGGTGTACTCAATGTACATATTCCTCAAGTTCCTGTTAGGGTCCTCTGCAGGTAAACCATGAAATTTTAGTAAGTGACTCAACAAAGGACCTTTCAACTCAAAATTAACATTAAATTCTGGACAAGAGAGGAAATGATCAATAATATCAGTAGAAGAGGTAAGATCTTTGATAGTTCTACGCTCCCCAATGGGTAGAGGTACGTCTTCTGGAGGAGGAACTAGATCCATGGTAAGATGGGGATCTACAATGAACGAAGAGCCAATATGAGAAGGATTATCACAAATATGTGCAACAACTTCAGTGTCAATGACTTGTCCAAGCCCTACACTAGATGATTCAGCTTTCTTACCTTTCTTAAGTAACCTAATTGTCTTGTCAATATCTTTATCTAAAGGCACAAGTTCAGTTTTCTGAGATCTAGTCATGCACAGTAAAAAGACTCATATAGACACACAAATTACAGCAAAGTAATTGGTCAAATGGTCAAATGAAGAAGGGTTATATACAGCAAAAATTAGCAACTTGTAGGAAACCAAGATAACTAATCCTTGACAACCAAAAGAGTTAACCACAACCAACAAAGTTCAAGTGTCTAAAGAGTAAGACCAGTTTCGGTAATAACAAGGCAAGTACAACACAATGTGACAAGAGGCAAATAGGAGTTGCAAGGTAAGACTTCACCTTTTAGGGGAACAAGTTGGTATAGCAATGAAGTAGTACCTTAAACCGCAAGTATATAAGTAGAGTCGCTGGAAGCACAACTTACAGAATGTGATAGCTACCTGAAATCTCAAGTTGCAACCAACAAATATCCAAGGATGAAGAATGCAAAGTTGCTCACCACAAAACAATAATGAACCACATAATGGCTACTAAGAACATGATAGCAAAGCAAAAAAATGCAAATTTCTTTTTGTTTTTTTTTCTAATTGCAAATGGAATGTAAAACAATTATGAATTTGAAAAATGAATAAACCACTATCAAACACTCCAACAATGAACATTTACCTAAAACAAACTCAAAAACACAAACAACCAAGAAAAATAAAAGAAAACCCTAAGAACAAACTAAATCAAAAACTTAGAAAAATACCAAAAAAAGAAAGAAAATTCAGAAAAGTATAGCAAACCTTCGAATTTGGCTAAACTCCAGCAGACCTAATAGCTATAGCTATTAGTCTTGCTTAGAATGCTGGACAACTTTAACCTATCAAATTTCAGAATTTTCTGGGCACAAATATTTCATTTCCAGCAAGATAGTGCTAATCGAAAATCAGAATTTCGCCAAAATTCAAATTAGTGCTACACACTTCCTACTAAACTAAGACACACTATGACAATAGAAAAGAACACCTTCATACTTAAAACATTGGCAATCATCCTCCCCGGCAACAGCACCAATTTGATGAACCCATGTCGTGTGAGTTCTCAAAATAAAACTAGGTTTGAAAATGCAGCGTAGTAGCTCAACCTAGGCCGTTCTTGTGAGGAGATTAATTTCCAAGTTCCCAAGTAGTAAAGTGATAAAAAACCTTAAAGTTGTGAGAAATCATTTCAAGAATTTGATTTTTAAACTAATGAAGTAATCTAAGCTAAAGCAATATTTTTGTATTTTTCAATTTTTAAAACAAAGTAGCAAAAGGAATTGAAATTAACACTAACAACAAAGTAAATTTAATAAACTAGAATAATAATGAAATGGGATTCCCTTGAGTTGGGGTTTTAGTCTTCCTTGCTTTCTAATGATATGAATTCCACAATAAGAGTCAAGAGGATGGAACTAAGTTACCACTAGCTCCATACTTACAATAATCATTTAATTTATACTACCGAAGCAATTAAATAAATACCACCAAATAATTCAGACTCAAGGAGATGAATAATCAACTTCCAATTCTAGCTTGTAATTATCATTACAACAATTCAAAAAATTCAGTTTAATCATTTAAATCCACTTAACCAAGTTGGAATAAACAATTCAACCTACTCATAATATGAATCATACAAAGCTTAATTAATCAACTCCTAGCTCAACCACCAGGTTTATTCACTTGGCATAACAATCAGATCACAATTACATACTTAACCAAGCTACATAATCATGAACTAAAAAGAGAGCTTAAAGGAATTCCATTGAAGTTTAGAAGCTCAAACCATTACCCAACTCAAGGAAATCACCAAAGCTTAGATACACATGGAGGAAGAGGATAAAGATTGATGAATGAAAGAGACAATAGCCATCGGATTGCAGCAGCAACGTCACTCTTCAATTCTCTTCAAAGTCCCTTCGGTCCAGCTGATCATTCACATCTCTCCCATTCCTTTTCTTCATTCCCCAAGTCCACAATGTCAGCTCCTTCTTTTATCCAGTGCCTCCCTCTCCTTTTAATTCATTGCTCACGCCTCTCTCCACACACACAGCCACCGCCTTTTATTTCCTCCTATTTCCCTTCAGTTCAGCATTCATTTTAGCCAACTTATTTTTCTCTCAATTCACCCATTATGGCCCAGCTGTTGTAACACTACTCTTTCCTTTGTTTCATCCTCTTCTCACTCAATTCAATTTGGTCCAAACTAGCTCCCTTTTCATTCCAATTCAGCAGCCACTTAATACACAAATGGTCCCCACTTTCTTTTATTCATTTCTCTCTAGGTTAAATAAGTATTGTGCCTTGCCATCACCTACAAAATTATATTCACAAAGGTAGTATCTTTTGCTCATAATTAAGAAATAATGGAATTAACAAATATTAATTAAAAATCTAACAATTTAACCACTTTAATTCCCAAATTATTCTTTCACTAAGTTCTCACATTAGCACTTGATTATGCCCCAAAATACTTAATTAAGTCCCACAAAATCCTAAGATTAATTAATAAAAAATATACAAATATTGAGCTCTATCAATTACTGTAGAGCATGATAACATAAGAGGCCGGTACTTCGCATTCCTTGACGGTGTAGAGACATTGTATCGACTGCAGATACCATTGGGGGTTACAGTGACCGACAAGTACTGGGTTTGTTCTATGATATACTTTTTCTCAGACTCAACATTCGGAATTGATAGAAGAACCTTATCATTGAGCGAGGTCTGAAGGAGAACTTCTGGGTTTTTTGTAGACACATCAGAGGGTTAGTACGGGATTTCATGTATACCTAGTTGTGATATGGGGCCTACGCTAGCTATTTTGGTGACCAGATCTGATCGTCACGTATTATAAGTGAAGGGCAGTCAGGTAGCACCAAAAAATAGAGAAACAATTAGCTAGAGTCGGTAGTTTTTGGGAGGGTACAGAGAAGGTAAAGTGTGCTCGACCTGGGGTAGTCTGGGATGGGTGACCCCTGGCAAGTTGCATGAACTTATTATTTTGGCTATGTAAAATACAATATGTCATATACAGTGGTATTTAGGATATGTGAAGTTTTCATTTCTCTATAACTACTGTAAATAGTCGTTATGTGTTCTGTATGACATATTTGTACCTTGATTTTTACAAAATGACAAAAATACCCTTGCCTTGTATCAAAATTTACTATTCTCTAAATTTCATGTAGAGTAAATTATGGAAATACTACAACCAAGAGAAGGTGGTAGAGGCCATGGTAGAGGTAAAGGTAGAGGCTGGGGGCATAGTAGACAAGGAACAATGAGGAAGCTCCAAGACCTGACCTTGTCCAGCAGTGAATACTGGATATGTTGGAACAACAACAATAAACAATGAATGAAATATGGATGAGTTTATGTGGGGAAATTATGAAGAAATACATAAGGAACCTCTACTAAAGGGTGGCATACCTAAGACTGAAGTAGATATTCAAATTTGGCTAAGTAGGTTTAGCAAACAATAGCCACGTATGTTCAAGGGAAAATTCGATCGTCAACTAGCAAAAGACTGGTTAACTAATTTAGACAAGATATTTGATATGCTGTAATGCCAAGATGAAGTGAAAGCCCGGTTAGCTATATACAAGCTGGAAGGTGATATGGATAACTGGTGGAAGGGCATAGATATTATCCTGAAAAGGAGGAATGTTCCTATCACATGGGAATTATTCCAAGAAAAGTTCAATGAGAAATATTTTCCCCCGACTGTCAAAAGAGAAAAGGAGAAAGAATTCCTCTGTACCAAACAACAAGACCGTGAGAGTTTTGATGATTATTTGGCCTAGTACATCTGATTGTCGCAATACTTATCATATTACAAGTTGAATGACAATAGGAAATAGAATACGGATATGATGATTGAAGGGTTAAGACCTGAGTTTAAAGAGAGGCTGATTTCTCAACACTTTACGGAATTCAGCAAAGTGACAGAAAAGTACTGATACATTGAGAAATGTATGTCGAGATGGGCAACACAGAATGGGAACAAAGGTCTTCTGGAAGCGGCAGCTCAGCATAAAAATAAAAGGATCAGAGTGGATTTTTAGGAGGTGATCCTAAGAGATCAAATCAATCTGGGGGCCATAGAGCCTAGGGTTCTTCAGGAAGCAAGAATTGTTGCATTGTTGAAAGCTACTTCACCCTGGTAGATCTTGCAGTAGGATTTTGTTTAGGCCAGACCTAAGCAAACCACTTGTCTGTTATGTTTGCAATAAGCAAGGACATATTGCTAGGGATTGTCCATAAAAGAAGCAGCAGCAGAAGACTAGACCTAGAGTTTTAGGCAGGATCTACACACTTACATAAAAGGAAGCCAGAAAGTATCCAGAGTTGATTCAAGGTATGATTTCTTTGAATGGAAGTTTAGTTCATGTTATGTATGATTCTGGTGCTAGCCATTCATTCATTACATATGACTATGTGAGACAGTATGTTTACTTGTGCATAAATCCCCATATGATTTGGTTATATCTACTCCTATAAGCACATGAATTGTGAAGACCCACGTTTGTCTAAATTTCATGGTAAATGCCAAGGGGCACGAATTGACCATAGATTTGATCTGTTTGCCACTACAAATGTTAGAAGTAATTTTGGGGATTGATTGGTTGACAGTGAAGGTGTGTTGTTGGATTGTAAATAGAAGAGAGTCATATGTCTAAATCCACAACCGCAAGATGACACAGAAATCACTCTTAACCTCCTTTCTGTGGCTAAGGTTGAGAGATATCTACAGAAAGGTTGTTAGGGGTATATGGTATTTTGCTCTAAACAATCAAAGTCCAGTGTAGCCTTGGAAAGTATCCCTGTAGTAAACGAGTTTCCTGATGTTTTTCTAGAGGATGTTAGTAGATTATCTCCAGAAAGGAAAGTAGAGTTCTCGATTGATTTAAGGCCTAGAGAGGGTCCAATTTCCAAAACCACGAACTTATGGCTCCATGTGAAATGGCAGAGCTAAAGAAGCAGATCGAGGAACTACTTGAGAAAGGGTTCATATGACCCAGTGTATCACCTTGGGGTTCTCCAGTGCTCTTCGTAAAGAAGAAAGATGGAAGCCTGCGTCTTTGTATCGATTACTGAGAGCTGAACAAGGTGACTGTTAAGAACAACTACCCACTCTCTAGAATTAACAATTTGCTCAATCAGTTATCTGGTTCCTATGTATTCTCAAAGATTGATTTACGATCAGGATACCAACAGTTGAGGGTAAAAGCAAAAGATGTATCAAAGACTGCTTTTAGAACCAGATATAGGCATTATGAGTTCCTAGTTATGCCATTTGGGCTAACCAATACACATGTTGTGTTCATAGACTACATGAATTGAATTTTCCACTTGTAGTTGGATTAGTTTGTTTAGTCTTCATTGATGATATACTAGTGTACTCACAGAGTAAGCTTAAACACGAACAACATTTGAGAAATGTGTTAAACATATTATGGGATAGGCAACTGTATGCCAAGCTGAGCAAGTGTGAATTCCAGCTTTTAAAGGTAAAGTTTCTGGGCCATATTGTCTCACAGCAAGGGGTCTCTATTGATCCTAGTAAGGTGGAAGCAGTACTGAACTAGAAGAGACTAGAGACTATATTAGAAGTGCGTATTTTTCTTGGTCTAGCTAGTTATTATCAAAGTTTTATACAGAATTTCTCTAGAGTTGTATTACCGTAGAGAAATTTGGCACAAAAAGCTCAACATTTTGTGTTAGATGAAAATTGTGAGAAGAGCTTCCTGGAGTTAAAGCAAAGGTTAACTACAACACTAGTTTTAACGATCCCAGATCTACAGTTTTTGTATGTTGTTTATATAGATGCCAGTAGGCATGGATTGGGATGCATATTGATGCAATATAGCTAAGTAGTGGCATATGCATCACGTCAACTAAAACCTCATGAATTGAATTATCCCACCCATGATCTTGAGTTAGCAGCAATTGTGTTTCCTTTGAAGATCTGGAGACATTATCTCTATGGTGAGACTGTAGAGTTGTATTGTGACCACAAGAGCTTGAAGTACTTGCATGATTAGAAAGAGCTCAACATCAGACAATGTAGATAGATGGAGTTGCTGAAAGACTATAATTTAGAGATCAAGTATCATCCTAGTAAGGCTAATATAGTCGCTGATGAATTAAGCCAGAAAATAGAGCAGGTGGCAGCCATGATAATCTATGAGCAGAAACTGATCAAGGATTTCAGAAACCTTAATCTATCTAGTCAAATTCTGTTAGGCAGTGGGTTAGCAAAGTATACAACGATTTAAGGGCAGTGATTGAAGAAGCTCAATTGCATGATGATGAATCACTATCTATCAGAGGTATGATTGATAGGGGCGAAACTTAGGATTATGACTTGTCACCCAGCGAATTAGTCATGTACAAGAAGCGGATTTACATTCCACCGCAACCAAACTGAAACAAAAAATCCTGGAGGAAGCACATAAGAGTAAATGTGTATTTGGATTAGCTTTTAAGAATAGATTTTACTATTTACAAGGTAAGTGTGTGGAGGAGTTTTCTCTCAGATAGCGTAAACCTAGGTTTGACAAATTGCCAAACACTCACTAAGTATACTTTACACCAGGGACTACAAAGATGTACCATGACATGAAGGCTCAATACTATTGGCTAGGGATGAAAGAAAGGTGACTAAGTTCGTTACTCGTTACTTGACATGTCAGACAGTAAAAATTGAAAATCAACAACCATCGAGGCTTTTGACAAACCCTAAGATTCCTGAGTGGAAGTGGGAAAGTGTTACTATGGATTTCATGACAGGGTTGCCTAAGGTCAAAAACCATGACACTATATAGGTGATAGTTGATAAATTCATAAAGACAACTCACTTCCTATTGATTAGTATTCAATACTTTCCTGACAAACTGGTAGAAATCTACATTAAGGAGATTGTGAGATTACATTGTACTCCAAAGAAAATTATCTCTGACTGAGATCCACAATTCACTTCTAAGTTTTGGAAGGTGATACATGAAGATTTGGGTACCAAGTTCTGATTCAATACTACATATCATCCTCAAATTGATGGGCAGACTAAGTGAATAATTCAAACCCTTAAGGACGTGCTAAGGGCGTGTGTGCTTGATTATGAAGGTACTTGGGGCAAAATCCTTCCAATGGCAAAGTTTCCCTACAATAACGTTACCATTTGAGCATCTACATGGCTCCATATAAGGCACTATATGGGAGGAAATGTCATCACCCTTATGCTGGACTAAGTTATCTGAGAGGGAATTACTGGGGCCAGATCTTGTTGATCAGACAATGGAGTAGATAAAGTCGATTAAGCAGAGGTTGCTAGCTACTCAAAACCGACAGAAGAGCTATGCAGATAAGAGGCTAAAACCTCTGGAATTTAAAGTCGATGACCACGTGTTCATGAAAATATCACCTGTTATGGGTATTGGCAGAGCATTGAAAGTAAAGAAGCTGCAAATAAGGTACATTGGTCCATTTGAGATCTTGGAGAAGATCGGGCCTGTAGCGTACCGTATCACTTTGCCGCTGAATCTGAGCAGGCTATATGATTTTTTCATGTTTCCTAAATAAAAAAGTATCAACCTAATCCAAAACACGTAATAGAGTATGAAGATGTGGAAATATGTGAAGATTTCACTTACGAAGTCATGCCTAACCGAATCGTTGATTGGCAGGAAAAGCATTTCAGGAATAAGAGCATTTTGTTCGGAAAGTCGTCTGGAAAGGGTTATCGCCAAGAGAAGCTACGTGGGAAATAGAAGAAAGTGTGAAGAAACGTTACCCAGAATTTATAAAGGTATAAGTGGAAAATTTTGGGGATGAAATTTAATTAAGTGGGGGAGAATTGTAACATCCCAAATTTTATAATCATCAAATATATTATAATTATTGGAGAAATTTGATAAAATGGTGAATATTCATAAGAAAATGAGCAAATTAATTCAAGAAACAGAATTATATTTCAAAGGTAATGGCAAAATTAAAACTTTGCCAATTTAGCACAATATTAATTATTTTCTAATTAATTAAGGAAAATAAAAGAGAATATATGCATTGAATATTCTTGTTAGAATAAATCAAAAGTTGTGAAATTGGAAGGAATTATGCATAAATTCCATTAATTGAATTAAGAAAATATTGAAACAATTTCTATTTCCTTTTTTTCTTGCAATTTTCACCTAGCACAAGAAAAATATAGGGAAGAATGATTAATAGGATTAAATATGCCAAGTATCATTATCCCATGGTAAGGGGACTAGTTTATAATTGATTAAGATGAGTACATGTCTAATTAAGTTAAAATAATGTTACTTTTACAAAGTCATCATGAATTTGGTACAACAATTGAGTGCATGGTTGGATTAATTGGAGGAAGCAATTTGGTTAGTGGAGACATAAGGGGAGACGGTTTTTGAGGCTAACCAAAAGGGGAGAAAATTAGTTCAAAGTTAACGGAAGCCTAATGACACAATTGGAAGGAGATAAAGCCAATGCCAAGTGTCAACACAAGATGCAATCTTAGAAAGAAAGTGATTAAAGGAAAGGAGATATCTTTTAAAACACTCTTCCTTCCTCTTCCTCTTCATATTTTCGGCCATGCTAGAGAAAGAAGAGACAGAGAGATCTTTGAAGAAGTCTTGAGATCTAGAGAGAAGGAAGAAGAAGAAGCTTAAGGTAAATGGTGTTTTCTTAAGCATTTTCTTGTAGCATTCCATAAAAAACTTTTCAAAAATCTTCTTCTCTATAGAATCATGGTTGAGATGACACATCTTGAGCTCAAGGAGAGAGAGGGGAGGACACCTAAAGATAGTGAACTCAAGAACTCAAGAAGTAACCTCACAAAACTTAGATCTATTCTTGTATAATATTGTTGTTGAGGTTTATGGTTGGATTTGGCAATTTTTGATTAAGTTGTAAATTTGGAAAGTCCTAATCCTAAGGGGTTATGCTGCCCAAATTTCTTTGAAGCATTGTTAGTATGTGTTTAAATGACTTAATAAAGGATTAGAAGTGAAAAGATATAAACTTTGGAAGCTAAAATACAAAACTCCAAATTTTCCCTTTTCATGACCTATGTTTCGGCCAAGAGCACATCTGGGGGAAGGAGTTGGATTTTCAATGATTTGATGGTTCCATTGGATTTAAGGGCAATTTCATAATTTGACACTGAATTTGGTAATTTCAAGCCCGGAAATGGATTCCTTAGGTGAAAATACGTGAGGATAGCCATAACCAACATTTTAGGAAAATGTGCCATTGGGTCGGTTACAATGAGGCCAGGCCGGGGTCCCTAAGGCATTTTAGTAAATTTTCACCATAGAATAATATAACCACAAGAAACACTATGGAATTGTCTAAAATGATACTTGGATACGTTTTGACTTATTTCTTGTACATTTAATATTTTAGGACCGAGTCAGAAGCTGAAAGTGACACGTTTTACGAGGCATACTAAAAAAGGGTTGAAAGAACTTTGAGGTAGGGACATTATCCTTCATACATCATGCCATAGTTATATGAATGTGTTGATACTATTTTTTGTAAATATACTTTATTAATCAACATGTTTTACCTAGAGAGGGGCAATTAGTGCCAGGGGCACTTATACTAGGAGTTGGTGAGACTCCAACAGGTGTGTGAATAATGGGGCTAGGCCCTACTCATGTATACATGTAGATGATATCTTTTATTCTTCATTAATTGGTGTATACATGGTGCATATCATATTTACTTTTCACATTTTCTATGAACGATAGCATGTTTTTACTGGGATTTTTTGGAATCTCACCCCTTTTTCTAAACAAACATCTCAGCGGGTGCCAGTGGATCAAAAGGTAAAGGCGTAGACATTGGAAAGTGATTAGCACATGTCTCAGGGCAAGGTCAAAGTTGGTGGTTATAATTAGTTTATGCTTAACATATTTTAGGGAATCCTATATATTTTGAAGTTTCAGCTGTATTTTGTATTTTGTCTACGAACGACTTGAGGATTGTAAATGAATACTCACTACTAGAAAAAAGGGTTTTAACGTCCCTTTTTTTGGGCTTTTAACGTCTGAAAACAGAGGGACGTCTATGTGAGGGTCGTAGAAAAAAACGTCAATAACGTCTGTAAAACAGGGGACGTAAAAGGCAGACTTTAGACGTCCCCAATTGTACTGGGGACGTCTAAGGTGGACATTAGACGTCCCCAGTTCCAACTAGGGATGTCTAATATGGCCTTTAGACGTCCCCAGTTTTATCTGGGGACGTCTAAAGTGTCGCCACCCACTCTACCACGTCCCTTTTTTTATTAAGGACGTTGAAAGTTTTTTTTTTTAAAATGGACATTTTATATATTGCACTGTTTGGAAACTGTAAACTGCAGAAATAGGATTCCAACAACAGAATAAAACAACAGTAGTTCTGCAGAATGGAAACAACAACAAACACAGTGATCAACCCAAGGCTACTACATGCCACACAAACTTTCAAACTACACAAATTACACAAGAATCTATATCCAAGTCTACTACATGCCACACAAACTTTCAAACCACACAAACTACACAACAATCTATATCCAAGTCCCCAGTTTGTACAATAACCAAAGACTAAATCAAATCCATATCGAACAATCATTCTCTCCTCAGGCTGTCATATTCATGCGACTGCGCAAAGGATTCTACCTCAACATCGTGAATCATTCTCTCCATTATATCTTCATCTATGACATCCACAACTTCCTTCTTGTGTGACGGACAATCAGTTACTTCCTCACCATGCCATATCCACCTTGTGTATCGAAGATTTATTCCATCACAAAGTAGGTGATCCCTTATAACTTCAACATCCCGTTTTCTCTCATTTAAACAATTGACACAAGGACAAAAATACTTCCCATTTTTTGCTGGAACGTTCCTTCTAGCAATTCAATAAACTCTTCAACCCCATTCTCATATTCTTCACTTGTTCTCAAAGCATTCATCCAACTATGATCCATTCTATTACCACCTATGCCATTCACACTCAAGTTTAGAATAATAGTCAACACTGGGAATTGCCTTTTACTATTTTGTTTTCCAAAATTTTGGCAGCATTTCCCCTTAAAAGTGAGACATCCCAAAATCAAAATAACAAACCATCTCAGCTTAATTTAAACAAAACTAAACTAATTAAGAAGAGTAAAATAAAAATTCATAACACTAAATCAAGAGTAAAAAGTAGGAAGCTAACATTAATTCTTCTAACCCAAACAAAAGGACGAATACTTTAATTAGAGCCAAGAATTTCAATGAAAAAGATGAAAATAATGACCTTAACTCAATGATAACAATCTCTTAGTCTCTCTTCTTTGTTTTTTCTCTTTCTTGTTATATCCTTTTTCTATTTTCTTTTTCAATTTCTCTTTTCTTTTCACTATTTAAAAAAATTCACATAGCATTGTTTCTCTTATTCATCAATCCCTTCACTGTCTTTCTTTCTTATATCACTTACACTTAATAAAACAATAAATGAATGAGAAGATAGGGGGAAATTGCATTAACTCAAACAAAAGGCTAATTAATCAATGCAATTTTTCTTTAATGAAAGTTTAGGCTCAAATGGTTGAAACAAAGGATTCATGAGATAGGAATGGACATTTGGCCAAACTAGCTATAAAATTAAATGCCTAAATTATTTTTGATCATTCAAAAAGAGTTTTAAATTTTAAAAGAGATTCAAGACTATAACTTATAGAGATGAAATTGCAATAAATATACCCTCTCTTAAAAGAAATAAAAATTTAGCCTCAATTCCTCACTAGTCTTTGCCTTCCTAAAGTTAATTATCAAAGCCAAATTTTATGCCTACCTACTAACACTCTAAGAAGATAGAACCAAATCCTAATCAAACTAAATTCTTTCAATATCAAATCAAACAACTTTTAGAATATTCATAAATCAAAATCCAAACTTCCAAAACGCAATTTTTTTGTTCAAAATTTTTCAAAAAATTTCTCTATATGTATAAAAGCAAAAAAGACAAGTTATGCAAACTCAATAGTATTAGTTATAAATTTTTAAAACTTCAAAAAAAAACACAATTTAACCAGTGAATATATAGAGTGACCTGAGAACCATGTCAAGTTTTGAAGTTTTTTATTTTGTAAGGGTTCAGTTACGTTGGATCACAAGTGATTCTTAAATGTCTAAACAAATATGATAAATGACATACATTACGTTTGACATATTCTAACATTAATTCAATTCTAACATTGTAAACAACATCTGTTCCCCAAAATAATTATTTACATTACATAAAACCCATGCACCTGATTTTCTCAGAAACCAAGTGCAGAATCCAAGTGCATGCAGCAACAATATAACCCAGAAACGTAGAACCAAGTGCACACACCAACAATCCAGAAACGTAGAATCCAATTGCAGCAACAATCTAGAAACGCAAAATGTAAATTCTTAATTGCTTCACATAATAATCCAACTCACGCCTTATATGCACATGATTTTAGGAAACCCAGAAACGCACCTGAATAATTCTGAGAATGCAGCAGCAGCAGCAAATAGGAAGACCCACACAGCCACGGGAATGGGAGAAGAGGAAAGACAAATGCAGGGGAGGGGAGGTGCGCCTTTGCTCAGTGAATGAGTTATGAAACTCAGCTCACGGGTTTGGGAGAAGAGAGAAAACGAATGCAGCAGGGGAAGTGGAAATCTGGAGATGCTCACGGGTATGGCTTTGACACTTGTTCAGTGAAAGAGATATGAAATGCAGCTCACGGGTTTGGGAGAAGAGAGAAAACAAATGCAGCAGGGGAAGTAGAAATCTGGAGACACTCACGGGTATGGCTTTGGCACACAAGGTAAAGCTGCCATATACGGTGAATGAAGTGATGTTTCTACATGATTCTACGTCCCTTGTTTCTCTGGGGATGTCTAAAGTCCACTTTATACGTCCCCAATTTCTCTGGGGACGTCTGAAGCCCACTCTAGACGTCCCCAGTTTCTATGGGGACGTCTAGAGTGGCCTTTAGATGTCCCCAGAGAAAATGGGGACGTCTAAAGTGTTGGAATTTATTTTTTTGGTCAAATTCATCCAGCGCCATATCCTCCCACCAAGTATTGAACTTTGGACGTCTCTAACTTAAAAAGGGACATCCTTTAGGGACGTAAAAAGTCTAGTTTGTAGTAGTGACTGTTATTAGTATATATGTACTTTTTTTGTATGCCCACGAAATTCTTTCTTTATTACTCTTCGATTATCATAATGGATATGGGTGTTGACAGCTACTCAAGTGATGCCTCAGAGTCACTCGAGCAAGACCTCGAGTGATCATGACTATAGCTTACAAATCAACCTTGGTTTCAACTCAATTCTGCCTTAAAGTACCATCAAATTATCAAGGGAATATATATGGATAATTACAATATTATTCATGCCAGGTATGCATTTAAATTCTTTCCAATTTTAAATTTTTAGTATGATCACTCAAGTACTTACTCGAGTGATGCGTCAAGATCACTTGGTAGCCCCTCAAGTGATGTCAGGCATTAGGCTTTATCTGTCAATAATCAGTCATTTTTCTCAAAATCTCCTAGAGTAATTCTCCTAGTGGTCTTGTAAAATTTTTCACAAACACTTTCTAAGACCATTTTCATCAAAACCCAGTGATTTTTGTCTTAAAAAACCTCTCTGGTTTCTCAAAATATGTTGCCCTATTCGCGCGATCATCGGCAGTTGTTTTTCCAGAAATTCTTCTCTTTTCTCAAACACTATGGCCAGAACCAAATCTCCCCATCCTAACACTCCCTCTGAGTCTTCTGAATCACACCAACCATCTGATTCACCTTCATCCCCTTCAGCATAGAAACAAAAATTGAATCTGAAACCTAAAGCTAAACTGAAGCCTCAAGCCAAACCCAAAGTCAAGGGAGTTGTGATCAAGGAACCTATTGCCATAAGCACTTAATCTAACAAGGTTATTCCTTATAGTAGAGGCAAGGGACCAAAGCACCATCTCTACCTTCTTTTGATTCATCTGACACTCCCTCTTTCTCTAAAAAACCATATAAAAAGCCCAAGTTTAACAGAAAACTTGCCAAAGCAATGGCAAGTATACTAGATTAGGCTAAAAAATCTAGAGGAGTGAAGCAAGGTCAATCATCTAAGGTTAGAGGACATGGAATCTTAATCTCACCCTCCAAAATAAACACTTGGTTAAGGATAGAGGACCCCCTTGAAGATATTTATCCTACCCTTGACTCAAGCCAGTTGTTTTCAATTCTAAGGTCTGGTGAGATAATGGTACCTCTCAGTTTTAACCCGAGTAATATGTGTGATCTTTAATGAGTACTATGGTATATCTATTCTAGAGCCATAGTAAACAAATCAAGCAATTACACTCATTTCATTGAGATAGATTTCAAAAAATTTGCTTCTCTTCTTCTCTAGGAGAAAAGGACTTGGGTGAGTACATATTTGATGAAATTAAGAGATATAGGTTCGAAGGAAAAATAACCACTCTATTGCCTTATCCTCAGCTTATATCCTTATTCTTGAAAAAGAATAAGATTTGGTACTTGGAGAAGAATGAACCTATTGAGAGGTTAACTCTAGTGGGATGAAATCAAATAGGGAAGTTGCACATTGTCATTCCCCTAAAGAAGCCACTTGAGTATGGTCCCAAGAAGAAAAAGACTGAGGTTGGATCCAATAGGTTGGATGATACTCAATCGTCTATTCCTGCTTCTACTTCTGCTCCATCATTCCTTGGATCCGCATTGCAGATATTTATGGAGAATATCCTTAAGGGCTTTCATATGGATATAGCCAACACTAATGTGGAACTTATCTCTTACATGACCAACAAGATGGGAGAACTTGCAGAGATTATGGATAAGAGACATGAGGAGATGTTGGCAAACAAGGAGCTTAAGGTGAGCTTCTGAGATCACTTCAAGCCAGACTTGATGCTATGACACCTGGTTCATCCACTCCTGGTCCATCTATGCCTACATCAGCTTCTGAGCCTGAACCATTTGAACCTAGACCCTTCTCTATCCCTTTTTCTATCCTACCTATCACCATCCCCAGAAACCTCCTATTCTTTATGCCTGACCCAAAAACATCTGAGACTATTCACATCACCATTGATGACTCAGTTCCTCCAGCCCAGCCAGTTCAACCTAAGTCAGTGCCTACTCCTATTGCCTCACCTACACGCACTGAGGAGGTAATTGTTTCTTCCAATGATCATCAATCACTAGTGGTACAAAGGAGGTAGAGGTTACTCTCTCATCCCATCACCATAGCACCCTCCAAAGGATCTTATTGTAATTCCTCCTTTGGTACTTCCTGACCCTGAACCATCATCTTCTGATTCTTCCAGTTTGAGTGATTCACATGGCTCTTGATTTACACCTCTTCCTGTCAATCCCATTTCTGCAGTCCATCCATCTAGTCTTATCTTTCTCACTATTGATTCCCTCCTTTATGATGAGGACAAAAGGGGGGGAAAAGAACTAGAAGTGATTTTTTTTAGAAATGACATTAATGCTACACAGATAGCATAAACTTTGGGTGTATTGAGATTTAGGGACATGAATGAATTATGCAGTTAGAACCTATTATTGTGAACTGATGGATTTCTATTTGTGTATGAAAACTGATTATAGGTTTTAACTCATTCTTGTTTTAGAAATTTCAAAATCACTGAACTTGAATACAAAATGATTTCAAAAATATTAAGAGTTTATAATTGTATAGGAAACTCAAAGATGTTAAGTCCTTGATTTCAAAATAAGTTCAAAACAAAAGATTCAAAAATATAGATTTGAACTTCAAATAATTTTTTCAAAACAAATGATATTTGAAAAGAGCTCAAGAATTTGTAAATGCATAGGTTCTTAAAGAAAAGTCACAAATGCTTTTAAACATCTTGTTCAAAAATCACCAAGTTTTTGTGGCAAAGATTGGATTGATCCTATAAAAAGTTCTGATAATAAACAAAAGAGATTTCAACAAAGGAACTAAGTCTTTGGTGGCAGGAAAAACCATTACTCGAGTAGTCACTCGAGTAATGAAGAAGAGCAAGAATTCACTAAACAGGGAAAGAAGTACTGCCAGATTTCAAAGAAGGTTACTCGAAGGATCACTTGAGTAACCACTAGAGTAATGATGTTCCAAAGCTCTCTATCAAGATTTGCATGGACTTACTTGAGGGACCACTCGAGTAATATAGTCATTGAGATCTCTGCCAAGTTTTTTATGATGTAACTAAGTAGCCACTTGAGTAATGACAAATACTCACTCGAGGGACCCCTTGAGTGACCAAGTAAGTTTTCAAACTGAAAAAACTCGGCCAATATTTTGATAAGGCCACTTGAGTAGCCACTCGAGTAATGCTTCTGAATCACTCCAGTAACTCTTCTAGTGATCCAGTTAGAAGTGTTGGACTTTAGTCTCTGTCAAGTTTTTCAATGGATCACTTGAGTAACACCTCGAATAATGGATAATAATCACTCCAGTAGCCACTCCAGTGATTAGGTCACAGTTGTTGACTTAACTCTCTACTAAGATTTTTAAGGGCTCACTCGAGTAGCCACTCGAGTAATGAAGCATGATCACTCGAGTAGCCACTCGAGTAATGTAGTATAGAGAGTATATTTTAATCTGTTGTTTATTGATTTATTATCCATATGATTAATCATTCATTGTATTAATCTCCTGAGTATATCTGCAGAATACAATAAAGAGATCATACATTGAGAGAAAAGTCTAACATATCAACCGTAACATCTGAAATGCTCACCTACCACAAAAGGCTAGTTTTCAAATTCGAAGAATGGTCAAATGAAGTTGTACGATCTAATAGACATGTTTGAAATGCTTTCAATAGACTTTACAATCCATCTATATATATATGCAGTATTCAAAGAAGAACATAACACAACAATTAAGAACACGCAAACTTACATCGATCAATATATTCTTAGTGCTCTATTTTCTTATACTCACTCTTTGTACTTTAGAGATTATCTATTTACTCTGTGAGAGAGTTTTTCATTAGAAACTCAATATTTTTTATTAAGACAACTTAAGGTTGAGGAACCTTGAGTTAGGGATTTGATTACAACATGTAAGGGGGAGCAAGTGTCCAGTGAAAAAACTTGCTATATACTGAGGTGCCAAGAATCCATTGAATCTTGGAAGATGTAGTGAAACTCTCAGATAAGCTCTAAGGATTGGACATAGGTCAAAGTCGTTGTGGCCGAACCAGTATAACTCCTAGTGTACACTTTGGTGATATTTCTCCTAGCTCTTAACTACTTTAAATTCCCAGTCAATTTTTATTTATGAAATGATTTTTCTATAATCGCCCAATTCACCCCCTGTGAAACGCTTGTATTAGATCTCACATGTTTTGATGATAACAAAGAATGGGTGTGAAAAAGTTTTGATAAACAAACAAGTTTGAACATAGTAATGACAGAGCAAATCATCACTTGAAGTAAGCACTGCAATAATGAAGAAAGGCCAAGAGAGAAAGCTGAGAAACTTCATCACTGACAGAATTTCTAAAGGGCTACTCGAGTAAGAACTGGAGTAATGAGATAGAAACTTGAAGTAAACAGAGCACAGAACCTCAAGTAACTCATGGCCAGATACATCACTCGAGGGACAAATCGAGTAATATGAAATGTAAAGAAGAGTTACTCGAGTCAACATTCGAGTAACCTGCCACAAGGAAATGAGTTGTTCTCGGCCATGTAATCCTGCCAACGTTACTCGAGTAAGTACTGGAGTAATCAGGGAAATCACTTCCAGTTGCTCTTGGCCTGGCAATGTTACTCGAGTAAGTACTCGAGTAATCAGGGAAATCACTTCCAGTTGCTCTCGGCCTGCCAACGTTACTCGAGTCAGTACTCGAGTCCCCTGCTTCAAGAAATATGTTGCTCTCAGTATTCCAATCCTGCCAATGTTACTCGAGGAGCAACTCGAGTAAATCATTATGGTAAACAAAACTTGAAGTTAACACTCGATTAATCTGAAATGTTATTATCACACTTCCCTTGAGGCACCACTCAAGTATGCAGGTATTAAAATTATGTTAAAGACTTGAACGAGATTACTCGAGTCAGTAATCGAGTGATCTACAGAATTATTTACAATGCACTTAAGGTATCCACCCGAGTAAGCTATGCAGAAAATAGATGTTCACTCGAGGCGGTACTCGAGTAAACAGGTAAGCAAAACTTGAAGTGATCTCAGCAAAAATCCTGCCAACATTACTGGAGTGAAGTATCGAGTCACCTATGAAGAAAATTGTAGTATACTCGAGTGAGTACTCGAGTAAACAGGTATTTTCAAGGTTTGTAATTTGCTTTACTCTATGCACTACCCGAGTAATCAAACCCAGAAATTCAGAAATCATTCCAACGTTCATTGATTTGTTTCCTATGTGATTAACCCTTCATTGTATTAGTATTCTTAGCATATTTGCAAAAAAAAAATAAAGAGATCTTACCAAATAAGGAAAGTCAAATGCAACGTTCAAATGCTACCTATCGCCACCTACCGCAAACGGATATTTTTCAAAAACTGGAAAAGTCAACAGTGGCTGCGCACACTCTAACAGACGAGAAGAAAATGTTCCAATGATCATTATCAACACATCTATATATGGGAACATTCAAATAGAGAAAACAACTAGAACACATACAAACGCATTATCAAGTTCACGCTCAATAGTCTGTTTTTACACATACTTGTAATTCTGTACTTCAGTGATTCTTATTTACTCTGTAAGAGAGATATTTCATTCAAACTCAATATTTGTTATTGAGGTAGCTTAAGTTTATGGAACCTTAAGTTGGGATTGGATTACAATTTGTAAGGGGGAGCGAGTGTCCAAGCAATTGAACTTGCTTGTACCGAGGTGCCAAGAACCCACTGAATCTTGGAAATTATAGTGAAACTCTCAGAGATGCTCTGAGGACTGGACGTAGGTCAAAGTGGTTGTGGCCGAACCAGTATAACTCCCGGTGTACACTTCAGTGATATTTCTCCTTACTCTTTACTACTTTATATTCACCGTCAAGTTTTATATTTGCAACGAAATTTTTAGTATCATCCAATTCACCCCCCTCTTGGGTGAGACGCTTGCTCTAACAGCTTGCACTAACATATTTTGCAAGAGATCACTCAAGTTATACGGTAAGAAAAGTAGCCTTTGACTCTGCCTAAATTTGCAAGGGATCACTTGAGTGATAGCCCTTAATCTCTCGAGTGATAAAGTCAGATATGTTACCAAACTCTCTGCCAAGTTCTGGAAGGGATCACTCATGTGATGACCTTGGATCACTTGAGTAATGAATCCCAGAATACATGAAAATCATCTGTTAATCATTGATTTAATGTGTCGATGTCTAACACTTCATTGTATTAGTGTTTGAAGTATTTTTATAGAAGAATAATGAAGAGATCATGCTAAGAAGGAAAAGCAACTTTATGAAGAACGTAACATTCGTAATGGCTATTTTTCAAATATGGAGAACGGTCAAAAGAAGCTGTGTAACTCTAACATATAAGTTGAATTGTTGACAGTGGCTATAACAATTCAACTATAAATATAGAAGAATTCAGAGCAGGAAGAACAACAATAATAGACAATGATCAATCTACGAGTGATATTCATATTTGCTCTGTTTTCCATTCCTTATGCATTCTATACTTCAGGATTCTATATTCACTTTATGAGAGAGTTTTTCATTACAAGCTCAATATTCATTGTTGAGATTACTTAAGTTTGTGGAACCTTAAGTTAGGGATTTGATTACATCATGTAAGGGGAAGCGAGTGTCTAGTGAAGGAATTTGCGGTATACTAAGGTGCCAAGAACCCACTGAATCTTAGAAGATATAGTGAAACTCTCAAAAGGACTCTGAGAACTAGACGTAGGTCAAAGTGATTGTAACCGAACCAATGTAACTCGGTGATAGCTTTCTTCCTACTCTTAACTCTGTTTTAATTTAGCTGATTATCGTTTATAGGTTTTAAACATTTGTGATCACCCAATTCACCCCCTCTTGGAGTGAACCATTTGCACTAACAATTTTTTCCTAGTTCTCCCTTGGTCTTGATTTGATTTGCCCATGAGTGCGAATGATAAGTGCAGGGAAGTTGATAACTCAATATTTGTATATATTTTATCCTACCTTATTCATTTATTTTGGGGGTGATTTTAGGCTAATTTGGATTTATTAGGGATTATTTTGACGATTAACTAATTTTAGGAAATAATATAAATCTGAATTAATTAATAATGATATTATTGGGCTTAAATCGTTAATATTTTAATTGTTTATTTTGTGATGGATTAATATTTCCGAATATATGATAAAGTACGATCTTATTTAATTTTGTAGGTCAAGAAAATGAAGATGATGAAATCCTATAGTGCAGAATTAATCTGAGAATTTTGAAGAAGATATAATAGCTAAATTTTAATAGGCCACTTTAATTTTAGTGGGCTCAAGTTTAGTGCCCAAAAGTCTCTCCTCTCCCCGTTAAGAAGACCTAGCCGCCACATTCAAGGTCTCTCCCACGCATGACGATACTCACACACACCCATATCTCATACACTCTCATCGTTGTATTCTCTCCCTCCCTCTCGATTTGCATGAGTTTAGCTTCTCCATCCAGCACCACACGGACAAAATAATTTCCTCCACCAACTCCATTATTATGTCATCTATTCCACTCGATATCTTTCATTCACGTCATCAAGTATCATCCCCTGAACATCCCATTCATCTTCATTTATCATTCTACATAGCCGTGAGTTGCATAACGTTTGGAGGAAGAGAAGAAATGTTCATGGCAACTTGAGCTCTCCTGGGAGGCAAGTTGGGAGTAGCATGGAGGAAGTTAGAGACTAAGAGCTTGTACTTGAAGATCATAAATGAGTATCTTTCCTTTTATCAATTTGTTTTAAGACTTAGGATTATATACTTTATAATTTTGAGTTGAATTACTTTATAACAATTTAGCTTTTGATTGTAGACATATTTTTATTTTGGATTGATTTGTGCTTAAGACACTAGTTGGATTTTTTTTTTGCAAACTTTTGTATTGCCGATTAGATTATTACTTGAGTTTTCATTATTAATTTAATTGTCAAGTTGGTTTATCCTCTTAATTGTTTAATTGAGCTCGTTAATTGTCTAGTTGTTTAATTAGACAATTGCATGTAAACATGATTTCTAAAATTATTTTTCAATTAATTATAATTGTTTTTAACGGATTTAATTAGCTAGCGCTTATTTCATTATGAGTTTTTTTAGTGCATTAAGTGTTATTGAACTTGAGGGTTTCTAATGTTTAAATTAATTATGTGATTAATTCTATTAATTTCAACCTTTTATTAATCTCCCTTTGTTCTGCTTGATTTATTTGGGCTAAGAAAGCTGACTCCATATAAATCCTAAGTTGTTCCCTTCATCACCATAACTTAATCAAATATTTGTTTGTTTTGTCTTGGTTGCTTTTAATCAATATGTGCTTTAGATTTTTATTCACTTTTCATATCCCCCCAAAACTTGAATTTAAATTCATATAGATTAACATCATTCTCAAATAGTATTTGGAGTCAATTGCATCTTGTATTTAGTTAGTTTAATTGCATTTAGGCAGTAGTGTCTTATGTTATAGTTTAGATCCATTCTATTGCATCTTTCATCACCTAAAATCAATTCTAAAGAAAACCTATAGACTACTCCTTAGAAATAAGACTATAATGAATTTCTTAGACTTTTTAAATGGCATGTTTATGAAAAGGATTTCTTTAAACTTTCAAGAAACATAATTTCATATCAATGGGCTATTTAGGGGTGAAAATTAACTTACAATGTGGCTTAATTATCCTAGCATACTTAGTAAACAAGCCAAGTCTAAGGTTTTTTACGCAAGCATGCTAAAAATAATTTACAACTTGACCTTTGTCTGATTTTGTATATATATTACTCCCTCTTGTCCTACCACTACTACAAAAGAGGTATTTAACGGCACCTCTTTTTTGACACTTCTTTGAAAAAGCACCGTAAATAATATTTGTTTTAAAAAAAAGTTTAGAAGCTATGATGCTTCCTAATATAAGCGTTTAAGCTTAGTATTAGGCTTGTGCGGCACTTTCTTAAACAAGCGCTGCACAAAACATTTATTTATAAAAAAAATGAAAATCCAAGCTATGACACTTTTTTGAAAAGCGCCGTAGCTGGAATAATTTTTTTGCATTTTTTTTATTTAAAAAAACCCTCATCCGACACTTAAAAATAAAGTGCCGGATAAGGGTGGGAGTAAGTCAAACAAATTAAATAAAGTTAATATTTATTATAATGCATTATTGTTCAAAATCTCCTGTTGTTGTAAGCCAAAAGGATCTCAATAGAATCGAGAAAATAAGCCTTCAATTAACGTTTAAATAGAGAACACTCTTTCTTAGTAATTCCTTTATTGTTAAGCATTAATTATCCTCTATATTCGTCTTTTTTTTTAAAAAAAAAAGTAGTATCTTAAAAAAATGTTTTGGAGGTCTTTGACTTTTTTTTTTTTTAAAAAATTTTATCAAAAAAAATAATAACAACCTTAGCCCTCGCTTGCATGAGAAGGGTTGGCAAAGGGCATACCTTGGTCAACACTTTCCGGCCAAGGTCTAAGTGCCTAGCCGGCGCTTTCATGAGAAGCACCAGCTAAGGCCGCTTTAGCCGGCACTTCTCATGAAAGCGCCA
This sequence comes from Inga laurina, assembly GCA_963855925.1. Taxonomy (NCBI): domain Eukaryota; kingdom Viridiplantae; phylum Streptophyta; class Magnoliopsida; order Fabales; family Fabaceae; genus Inga; species Inga laurina. The sequence goes on from OY979712.1 coordinate 20,892,423, forward strand.
GCTAAGGCACTTAGGCCGTGGTCGGGGCTTTCCCTTGGTTGGCCTTGCTTTGCAAGTGCCGCCCAAGGTGCTATTTTTTTTTTTGATAGACTACTTGAAAAAAAAGATAAAGATCTCCAAAACATTGTTTTATGATATCACTTTTTTTTTTTTTTGGAAATAAGACAAGACGAATATAGAGGATAATTAATGCTTAATAATAAAGAAATTATTAAGAAAGAGTATTTTCTATTTAAATTTGAATATAACAAGCACCACGTGGGTTCCTTAAATATTCAAAGCACCCATGTGGTGCCTTGAAATATATAGGCTACATATGGTACCTTGAATATATTTAGGGTTATTTTTATATTTGGCGTTTACTTTTTTTAAAAAAATTAGGAAGCTACGGTATTTTGACAAAAAGCGTCGTAGCTTATGTACAAGATGCTATTTAATTTTCACCCACCGCTGTTTTCATTTTCATTTTCATCTTTCCGTTTTCTCTCTAGCCCCCAATTTCCCATAACTCCGTTACTATAGAAAGCATCCTCTCCTATGTGTTTTTTTTCGTATCTCCACCTCCTTTAGAAGTTCCCTAGCCTGTAAGTGTTTTTCTTTTTTCAACATTTGATTCACATTTTCTTTTAGGCAAAATCTGTCATAAATCTTATATGTGTGTTTATAATTTTTTTTCAGGTATTTTTTTGAAGTATAAACTTTATCTTCTTCATCTTCTTATACATTGTAAGTTTTTTTTTTTTTTTTTGAGCTTACAAATATAATAATACCTATTTTAATTCTCCATAGAAGTAACGTATATGGCTCAAGTTTAAGCAACTTAAATGTTGGAGTTTTTGTATGCTTGATACATGATTATGCAATATTGTAAAAGATACATCTTATGTTATTTCATTTTGCCGTGAATTGTATTACAAATTGCTGGAGATTTTAACTAGTAAATGGAGGTTTTCATCAGAAAAATAAAATAATTATAAACAATTATTTTTTAAATGAATTTCTACAACACTTTCCTGGAGAAGCGTTGTAGGAAGTCTTTTATTTAAAACAAAAAATTTACGACTTCCTACGACACTTCCCTGGAGAAGTAGGGGTGAGCAAAACCTAACTGAAATCGAAGACCGAATCGAATCGAATCAATTTCGGTCTTTTTGGTTTTCGGTGCATGTTTGGTTTTTTTGTTTGGTTTTTCGGTTCGGTTCGGTTTTTTTTAAAAAAAATTTCGGTTTAAACCGAAAAACCAAAAATATCAAAATAGTATACCACAATTGAAAATCCGGATGCAAGACAAAGAATGATATATCATTGGATATTCATCTTTTTGAATTTTTGTTATGCTTTCTTTAGATTAAGTAATATTGAATACAATTATTCTACATCTCTAAAAAGTCTTCCTATTTTTGGTTCCATTATTGGAATATTGGGTACTCCAAACTACATTAATCATATATATAATATGTTGTTTATACTTTGTTTTATATCATTTTTCTTTAGATCTTAATGAGGCTATTCAATTTTATAATTTGTATTAATTTTTGCTGGTTGAAAATTCAGATATTTGAAGTAAAAAATGAAGGCTAAAAAAATTTCTGTTTTTTCTTACAAAACCGAAACCGAATCGAATAATTTCGGTTATTTTGATTGTTCGGTTTCGGTTCGGTTTCATAATTTTCTTTAGTTTGGTAGTTCGGTTTTTTCGGTTTTTACCAAAAATCGAACAAAAAAACCGATGCTCACCCCTATGGAGAAGCGTCGTAGAAAGTCTTTTATTTTAATTTTTTTTAAATAAAAGACTTCATACGGTACTTCTTCAGAGAAGTGCCATAGGAAGTCATAAAATTATTTTTTTTTAAATAAAAGACTTCATATGGCGCTTTTCAAGGGAAGTGCCGTAGGAAGTCATTTGACTTCCTATCCCTGGAGACGCGCCTTAAGAAGTTATATTTAAAGAATAATAATAATAATAATCAAGCTATTACACTTACAAATATTCAAGAAGCGTCGTAACTTGTTTTAATGGCGTTGAAAGCTACGGTGATTCACAAGCGTTATAGTATTATTTAAATTAAGTGTCATAGCTTGTATTTTTTGTAGTAGTATACATATAAAACTGATTTTATTTCAAAGATTGGAAGAGATTTAATTTAGAAATAAAGTGTAAAAATACCAACAAATTTTTTCAAAATGTGCACCTACAACCATAGACATTTTTGGGTACAAAAATACCTATAAATATTTAAAATGAGAGTGAAAAAGCCACAGCTGTGTAAGTAATATAACGACTATTACTTTTTATTGTGGACCTCAAGCTATTAAAAAATAAAAAAGACTAAGTTTCTAAATTTCCTTTGCTACCCTCCATCATCTGCTTGATGATCTGAGTCCGACGATCTCCTCCTTCCTCATTCATCTTCCCATTTTCTTCCCAATGCCGGTGATGGTGGCATTCTCCACCACCAATAACAACGGCGACTATCCTCCACTAGTACGAGTATAGCGGCGAGAACATCTTTGCATAAGGAACTTTAGAAGACATCAAATCATATTACTTTGTAAAAGCTAATCAGATTAAAGCTTAGATAAAAAAATCTGATGAAAGCAAATAAGAAAATGAAAATAGAAGATACTTTTAAACATCCAAACAAAATACTAAAGCCTATTAACAACATTTGAAGTTTAAGTTCTCATTTCTTAGACTTCATTGGAAATCAAACAGCCAATAGATACTAATAATAAGCAGACCTGTCGGATAAGACATGCATTGAACAATCATTTGGGAGTAGAAATTGAAGCTCGAACATCAATACAGTGATATGCGAGATTCATCTGTAATCGAAAGCCATGAATTCGAGCCCAAGAAATGAGTTGAAGCCGTAGTCTCATTTTTCAGAATATTGAGTTAAAGCTTCAATAACCAAAATGGTTGTTTAATCAAACTCATATCTGAAGCAGATTTCAAAGAATAAAGCTTCGAGGCTTAAGGTAATCTTCGAGATTTGGCTAGATTTGGAGCTGAAGTGGTTAAGGGGGAGATGGCCGCAAGTCTCTTCGCAGAGCGGGAGAATGATGATTGAGAGGATGGAGATGAGAGTGCAAACAGAGGATGTGACGTCGTGATGGTGGCTGGCAGGGGGAATCGGGTCCGAGAGGAGGATTAAGAGGCTGCGACTACTGATGAATCGAGAAATGGGAGGAGTGATTTTTATTTGAGTCGAGGGTATTCTGGTATTTTTTATATGGGATTAGATGGACATTTTGATGTTTTAACCAGTATGTCATTTTCACTCCATTTTTTTAATGCTGATAGGTATATTTTTTATAAGAAAAAAAATTTATAATAGTTAGTATACATTTGATAAAAGTTTGTAAGTGTTGCTGCTGCTTTACAATCTAAATATAACTTGTAAAAGATTTTAGTACCCCTAATTTAATTTCAGTTGTAAAAGGCATTATCCTCACCGTTTTTAGTCTTCGCTCTCTTCATCCCACGCTGTCAAACTCACATTGCCGCTCACTCACCCTTCTACTCACATCACCCTCTATCTTGTAGCCTCAACCTGATCCTCAAGGCTATCAACCGACCATCCTCTCATAAATATGATATATTTGAAAAACAAATACATTTCATACCATTCTTTTAACTTTGACCAACTTTTCATCTACATGATTCGATTATTTGTATCTTATATATGAGAAAGGAGAAAGTAAAAAACTGGATGTTGGGTCCACTTAACAACCACATGGATGCTTACTTGACTATTCCTAAAATCTCTCAAATAACAATTCAAATTAACCCACACCAAAATAAGAATTTAAAACTAAATAAAAAATAAATAAATATTTCCTCCTTCTAACATATGTCTGCATGAGTTTCTTGTAAACTACTTTACCTACAAACACATAGAAGTAAGACTGTTAACGTAAAAATCTCCCTAACATACAAGGCAACTAAAATTAACTCTTAACACTCCCTAACATACAAGGCAACTAAAATTAACTCTTAAAACTAGTGTTAAATCAGATAGCTTCAAGAAGGTAACAATACTTGGTGATTGTGGTTGTTCCATGTAGCAACCTAAATTTGAGAGATTCGGGTCTTAGACGCTGCAAACCATAGGATCATTAAATATGGGTAAAAACGTCATTATAAGGGAGAGGGGTTAAAGTTAAGGGTAAAAACGTCATTATAAGGGAGAGGGTCAAAGTTAAAGTGAAACATAGGCTTTCACTTCTGTGTTGTATGCCTCGGCGTAGTGCGGGTTCATTGAAGTGAAAGAGTTAACTTCGCCTTAAAGAGCGCGTCACTCATCGAAGAGAACAAAGGGGAGCTTACTGTTTCATTAGATGTTGCGTGCCTGAACGCGTGCATCACTCGTTGACATTAACAGGATAAATACACTATTAAAGAATCCTAAATAATTAACGCTCAATACTTCATGGTTAAAGAGGAACTATGAAATATAAAGAGGCAAAAATATAATAGGGTAAACCAATAGTTTACGGTTTTTAAGATAAGCCATAAAATATGTTCACAAATATTTTATGGTTGTACAAACCAAGCGTAAAATATATATTTCATTTTTTATTTTTTTAAATATTATCATTTGCTTTAATTTGTACGTGAAACGCTGTGAAGTAAATGGTGTAAATATTTCACAGTTTATATTATAACTGTTAAGTATTCTATTCTAAAACCCCTTTTGATTGGGGGTTTTTGTTTTCTTTGATCAACCACCAATTTCATTAGAGGAGGTGGTCGTTGGTGAAGGATAAAGGGTTTTCTCTTGCTTTCTATTTTGATCTTATATTAAGTTTTCTAGTAGAAACTTAATGAATTCCATATTTTATTCAAAAAAAAAAAAAAACCCTTTTGACCCTTTTCCTTCTTGATTTAAAATTTGTGATGGCATATTTAGGTTTTTTCTTTGTAAAGAGGAGGCGGGATCTCGTCTCCGAACAACACAACTTCAAGCATTGGATGTAACCGAAGCAAGTGACATTAGGCCAATAGTGTCGAAGAGAATGACACAACTCGAGCTTATTCTCGAGAAATCAGCAATTAAGTGTGTGTTTGGTTCACCTTTTTCACACAAATAAGCCCATTTTCGTTGACAAAAAGCCCGAATGAAACGGGTTTCTTTTTTTAAATGTTTAAAGCAACGTTTATTGTTTGGATCAATAATGAAAAAAGTTCCTTATTTAAAAAGCCCCACCTACCTACTTTTGTAACCAGCTTTTTTTTGGTCAAAAGGTCATTTTTTACTGTTAGTTTGCAATTAATGCTCTGCACTACAATAATTTTGTCTCGATTTCTCTCTTCTTCGTTGTGCTCAATGTTGAGCGACCAGAAGCATTCCATCGAACCAAAAGTTATCCGACTCTCTCGATCGGCCTCCAGAAAGCAGTGAAGAGGTGGTGTTGGTGTAGTTAAAGCTGTCTCTAGAGTTGGCGGTTGTGAGACGATGTGTTGCAGTCTTCAGTGAGCGGATTTCTTCACTAACGGTGCCAGATCTGTTCTTTCTTGGCATTTTCGGAAAGCGTAGTCAGTGTTCTGTGCTTGTTCTCCTTGGCTCTTGCGCCTATGAGTGTAGATGGCCATGCTCTCAGCGTCTGCCTACATTTGCAAGGTAAGCTTCACACCTTGCTCTAATCGAAAGACACACGCCAATCTGTACTTTCTGGTGGTGGGTCAGTGTCTTCTCCGTTTTACTTGTCTCCTGCAATTTCTGCTGCTGCCATTGTCATCTAATCTCTGTTTTTGGTTGTTTAGTTTTCAATATGAATGCTCATTTTCTATTGCGATTGGGACCTACCGTATGAATGCTCTATTTCTTTTAAGTTGAATCTTGTCTTTTAAACAAAGAAGACGACTATATAGAAAAATACTGTGATGTTTTTTCATTTTTTCCCGCTGTCCGTTGGTCCGATTCACGGCTATCTGTTGAATCCTCTAAATTGTTTGGATCGTCTGCTATTGTCGTTGCTCTACCATTGAGGTTCCTCCAAGTTTAATTACTTCATTGTTATAGAAACAGGACAATGGCAGAATAGTCATCTCTATTAGCCTATGTCTCAATGTATGTTTTAGAGGACAAGTTATTCACATAATCATTGTATGATATGATGTTAAGTGCATCTCATATTAAGAACGAAGCTAAGATTTTTTGTGATAGGTGATATGCTATTATTTGCTTTGGACTGAATGTCTATTTTATCTTCAAGGAAGAAAAATGTTATTTTCATTTTAGAATAGTTTAGGAAATTGTGGTGGAATTAATAGCTAACAAAGCATTTTTATATTGGTAAAAAGATATATATATTTTTCGTCCTACATACTTCCATGTCACTTGTAATAGGTTGGACGTTATGCTTCAAATGCAATAAAGGGTATTTCGTTGTGTTTTTGTTCAATTTGGACTAGTATTGGTCTGCCAATCTGGTTTTTACGAAAATAATAGCCACATAATTGTAGATCATTAACTTCTAGTCGTTCTCTTGTACTTATATGCTGATTTGAAAATGAACCTTTCCAAATGAACCTAGTCGTTCTCTTGCTGGACTAGTCTTGGTTTGCCAACCTATTTGTTCTCTTGCTGGACCTAAATGAACCTTTATTTACTGTGTCTGGTTGCTTCATGAAAATGCAATAAGTAACATATGTTCATTGTCCACACTATAAAGTGAAACTTTTCCATAGAAAGATGAATGACAGGGCATTATGGGATGATGCTACAACTGAAATTTGTGTGCGCAATGGTTGAGCAAATCTTAAAAAAAGAACAGCGAGGGTTGTTGTTTTCGAAAGATGGTTGGGATACTATTTGTTAGATCCCAAGTTTTGATGATAACAAAAGGCAATTGCGTGCAAATCATAGTTTTATAAGTATAAGGTATGATTACAAAGTTACCAAATGCATATGGCAAAGTTCTGTAATGTCTGCTGTCAAATTTAACTGATGTACTCGAGCACAAGAACTAGCACTCGAGCATGGAACCCTTTTATGCTCGAGCAGATGTGAGTGATAACCAGAAAGTGTTTGCCCGAGAGCATACTACTGTCATTTTTACTGATGCACTCAAGCACTGGAGATAGCACTCGAGCATAAAACTATATCTCACTCGAGCACATGCGAGTGAGGGACTATGAGTGCTTGGCTGAGAGCAATTTCTGTCATGCTTATTGATGTACTCGAGCATTGTAAGCAACACTCAGCATGAAGCTGATTTGTACTCGAGCACTAGCAAGTGAGGGACTGCAAGTGTTTGGCCGATAGTCATTAAGGTCAAAGAAGGACAAGTATGCCCGAGTGAGACTTCTTATGCCCGAGTGACACATCAGCACTCGCGAGTGAAAAATCTAACTCTCTCAAATTCTGATGCAAGTGCTAATCACAAGAGTATATTACATGAGAATATTCTTCTCACTCGAGCAGGAGTATGTGTGCTCGAGTGAGGGCCCACATCACCTGCGAGTGCAAAATTTCACTCTTGCTAAAATGGTATGTGAGTACTGTCTAGAGACGAGTCTCCTAATGTAATATGCAAGATCACTCGAGCAGAAGTAGTTGTACTCGAGTGAGGCCCCATATTACTCGCGAGTGAGAAAATTAACTCTCTGAAATCCTGAGCGAGTGCAAGTAGAAAACTGAAGAACCAGTAGAAAAATGGTGAGTTCACTCGAGTGAGCCCATCCATGCTCTAGTGATACTCTGCCAGAAGATAAAATGCACCAGTCTTACAGCGTTCAATCCGAATATGGTTTAATGATATTTATTTATTTTAACATCATTTATTATTATTATTTAACATCATTTTGAATGTTTTATAAGTGTGATACATGAGGATGAACGTTGAAATAAACAGACACGAAGGAAGTCAAACAATGGCAGACAATATCATGACAAGCACATACCTACTACATTCAAATTTTTCAAACGTGCGCATGCCATTCCTCAGTAACATGCCCCGTTCCACAATGATCATTATTCAAACGGGCAAAAACTGAACGTCTATAAATACAGAGTTCTAGATATCATAAAAAACAACGAAGCACAAGAATTCACAAGCAAATTCATGAGTCTCTGTTATACATATTTTCTCTATATTCATATTGATCTTAAGTGTTTATCATACTTTCTCTATAAGAGAGTCTATATACATTTCAAATTCTATTTTCATTTGATCTCAAGGTATTGGGACCTTGAGAGGGTAGATATCCTTACGAGGGAAGCAGTTGAGAGAATTCCTAGTTAAACCTTCCACTCATAAAACTTATAAGATACAAGCAGTAGAAAACGTTGCTGCTCGTAAGACTTACAGTGGTGTAAGCAGGAGAGAACGTTGCTGCTCATAAGACTTGTATATGTAAGCAAGTGGGAAAGGTTATAGGTTGTTTTTCTACACGTAAGACTTGTCGTAAGGGGGAGAGAAATTTCTTAGTGTGAGAATATTTTTGCTCGTGGTCTGTTTGAGGACAATTGTTGTTTTGTGGCATTCTGAGAGCCCATTGAATCTTGGAAGAATAGTGGAAATCCAGTAGGTCTTGATCTCTGAGGACTGGACGTAGGCCTGGTTTTTAGGCCGAACCAGTATAACTCTCTGTGTTCCAATCTTCTCAACTCTACTTTGTCTACTACTATTTTCATATCACTACATCAAGCGAAAAATTTATCACATCACCCAATTCACCCCCGTCTTGGGTGAAGCTTGCCTCTTTCACTATTGTCGTTACGTTCAATGAGAGGACTGGGAAAGCGTATGAGAAAAAATAGTTAAAGAATAAGTTTGACATGTTGCAAAAAGACTTATGGACATACGATGCGTTAACAAAAGAGATTGGTGTGGGTCGAGACCCTGTAACTAGAAATGTCAATATTGACTGAGAGTGGTGGCGGCAGAAATGTCAGGTTAGTAATGCCTACAATTAGTTATAACGTTGCATAATAGTAATTCACTTGCCTCAATCATCTTGTTTTGTAATATAGCAAATGATTTTGTTACACCTCTAGATGTAGGAGAAGCCGGCGTATAGAAAGTTTCACCGTTCAAGCCTCAAGAATGAAAGAGAATTGAGGCTTATATTCAAGGATGTCATGGCAACAGGCAAGGATGGTTTCAATCCAGCTTTCATAGGGACACAGACACAGGATGCAGAGGAAGAAGATATGTACCGACCTACTATGGACGAGGAGGAATGTTTAGGGGACAGGGATGATGATAATTTTGGAGTTAACCCAGTAGTTAGCACAGGAGTGACAGATGAGCTAGCGAGCGTTGGGTTATCAATTCAAACCCCTCCCTCTGATCCAGGCGCATCTTCTATTCAAACTAATTTTGGAAGTTAGGGAAAGCATAAACGAGTTGATCACTCCGGGAAGAAAAAGAAGCAGAAGATGCCAGCGGCAAAGAAAATTGTGGATGCCGTCAGTGTCATAGCAGAAGCATTGAAGAATAGAGCTGTAACCATCAATGAGATTCAAGCAAGGAGATTGATGTTGTTATTGTAGACCTACTTGAGCTATAAGAAGTGCAAGAAGGTAAGGACTTTAAAGTCCGATGTATCAGGCTAATTATGACAAGACTAGTCGGGACACATTTTGCTCACTTGTTAAGCGGAACAAGGATTCCTTGATTATGTGGCTGCATTATATGGTTACGACCCTTGATTGAGTCGATACGGATTATGTTCTTGACTATCGACGTGGCTTTCATTGGATGACACCATCCTAATATAAACTTTATAGCAAAATAGTTTAGTGTTTATTGTACGCATGCTTGTTCTTTTGTTTTTACTAGAACAACAATGCAAATTTCGGATATATATTATGTATGTTTTAATCCAACGTTCCTTTTATGGCATATATTATAATGTTGACTAAATTACCTTTATGTTTATACATTTGAATCTAATGCACAGGTTACATCTGTAATGGCAAATTGGATGGAGGAAGAAGACGATGACTCTCGAATACTAGTTCTTATTGATGAAGAGATAATAAAGTATGAACAATTAACTGCGTTAGTGTGTCAATATTGGGTTCCTTTCATGTGCAAAGAACCTCATAAAACAAGTAAACGATCCTGTCATTTATTTGTCCAAGAAATATTGGCAGGGCATGAAACACAATGTCATGACATGTTTAGAGTTGAAAAACATGTGTTCTACCAGCTGTGCAGTAAATTGGTCTAACATGGGTTACGAGATTCTAGGAATGTCGGAGTCGAATAAATGGTTGTGATGTTTTTGCTCATATTTGACCATGGCGTCGGTAACAGGATGGTCCAAGAGTTGTTCTAGCATTCAGGGGAAACTGTCAGTCAGCTATTGCATATAGTACTACATGCTTGTATTAGCCTAGCTCGAGAATATATTAAACCCTCTGATCCCAAATTCAAAGGATGCCACCCAAAAATGCTCGACGATCCTTGCTATTATCCCTACTTTAAGGATGCCATTGGAGCAATAGATGGAACTCACATCAAGTGCATGATCACTGGTCCCAATCAGGAAAGATATATCGGGGGAAAAGGATATACAACACATAATGTAATGGTTGTATGTGATTGGGATATGTGTTTTACGTTTGTGTTGGTGGGTTGGGAAGGTTCTGCACATGACGCTCGTATGTTTGAAGTTCTCAAATCCAGCTCCGAATTTCCCTCATCCACCTGTAGTTATATTTTCGTCCCATTCAGTTTAATTACTTTCAGTGCACACTTTGTTTAATCCACACCTTCAAAATGATTTGAGATATTTATTAGGTAAATATTACTTGGTCGACGCTGGCTATCCCACACCAGTTGGGTATCTTGGTCCCTACAAATGTAAGCGTTATCACTTGCTAGAATTTCAGCGTCGACCTAGTTTGGCAAATGCTAAAGAGACCTTCAATTACTATCATTCCAGTTTGAGGTCAACTATTGAAAGGACTTTTGGAGTGTGGAAGAATAGATTTCAAATTATTACAAAAAATGCGCAAATACAGCTACCAAACGCAAGTTCACTTAGTTGTGGCAACAATGGCAATTCATAACTTTATTAGGAGGAATTTTCGGAGTGATGTTAATTTTGACGCAGTAGAAACTGCTAATGTAGCTCATGAAGATAATAATACTGTAGACGATGTGGCTTCCTTGTCAATGTTGCTACAACATCTTCAACCAGAATGAATTGCACTTATGACATGATTATAGATAAACTTGTACGGAATTTATGATCCCAATTAGCTATGTAATATTTTTATGTGAAATTATGTAATTTGCCAAGTTATTTGCTTTTTTGAGCTCAACGTCGGCTACATTTGGACCTCATACCAGAATTGTGGCCATTGAAATTCTAGATTGGGAGTTATTTGCTCTAGTGACATAATAGAGTGAATCACAATGTGTTTATGCTGTTATAATTTCTGAAGTTTCATTCTTAGTTTCGGCTTCATCTCTAGAGTTATAAGTTTGCATTTTCATTTATCTTCCTGGGCCAGATGATATGTTACTGTTGGATATCACATATATGATCTATCTAAACATTAAAGAATATACAAATGGCCTTCAAGTTTTTACTTAAAATGCACTTATACAATCGATAATCCAAAAACGTTTTAACTTATGAAAAAACACTTATTCAACCGCTCATCTAAACATAAATCATATTAAAAAAACTGACTTATTTAATAAGTCATTTTTAATAAGCCAGAATTATAATAAGTAATTTTTCCTACCGCTATCTCAAACACACCCTAAGAAGCAACAAAACTTCCAACAAGAAGCTCAAGCTCTCCAAAGATGAGTCTTCTATTCTCGAAGAGAGCTTCAAATAGCACAATACTCTCAATCTCGCAAGTATTAATTAAAAATCGTACATCCTCTTCCTACTCTATTTTCAGATTTAGATTCCCATAAGTATTATTAACAAATTCTTCTTGCTCTGCGATTCTTGCCTCGCTTTCTGTTATATTCATTTTGCTATCATATCTTAAGAAATAAATTATTTCTTTAACACTTTGTTTTATAACCACCTTTTGCCTAGGTGAAAAATCTCTCATACTATGATTTGGTGGGTTTTCTTTCTTTTCTTGCTAAAGCTTTGATAAGGAAGCTCCCTGTTATGATCCTAACTCGAGTATTGACCACAAATCTCCTCTAACCGAAATTTCATTATTTAATTTGCTTTCTATAAAATTTCAAGGATTTTCGATGATCGGCTTTGACTATCTACTTTTTGTGATTCTCTTTTGGGATTCCTCTTTTCTTGATCCATTTTACCATCATTTTTCCCAAATGGAATTTTGTGGGCTTGGCTAAAGAATTTTTCGGGTCTTCTATATGCATTTGATTTTTGTGGCATATGGTAGAGAAAAAAATGGTTTTGAGGTGAAAAAGTTTTTCAATACGAGATGATATGGCAAAGCACAATCTACTCAAAGATTGTTTGCATGTCATAGTGGGGAAGGTAAGTTCTTCTTATCATTTGATGTTTTCTATGATGGTTTGTTTTCTGATTTATCTGACACTGTGAGAAATGATCGGAAGCATAGGGTTCATTCTGGTAGTTTTTAATTATTCTTGCAATTCATAGTTGTTCTTATTGCCTCTAATGTTTGCCTCTTTTGATTTTCATTTGACCTGCAAAAAATTGTAGAATATGTGGCCATAGCCAGTCGAACTAGCACTCATAATATTGCTTCAAAACATGTTGACATGAAATATTCTCCTTTTTTGTTTCTTGGACAGGACCTGAATCCTAAAGCATGAATTGCAAACCATGGCAAAGGAGAAAAAGATTCTCGGAGAAGACAATATTTGAAATGGACAAATCTATCAATCCCTCCAGAACAACCAAAGAAGAGGTAATTTAAAGTTGCTCATATATATGCTGCTATTTTGTTTTCTCTTTTTATGGTTTATCTTCCTATTTTTACCTCCTAAATTTCTATTACAAATATAGGTCTTAAGTTGTGTCCTTTAGCAAAATTGATTAACTGCATTTCTCAAAGAGATATAGAATCTCATTTATTTACCAACAAAATTTCATTTTCTAGGGGCTTAAACTTCCAACTCATAAAGAAGCTTGATTATAAAAGTCCTCAAAGAGTCTGAATGGGAAGTTGGCTTAAGTTCTTCTTGATTGCCATAATGGAGACAACCCTTTAACAAAGCATTCAGAGAAGTTCCAAGACAGAATTCAGGGTAATTCAATAGTTTTTCTGCATATGCTCATCTTTTTCTTCTCAAAATTTAATTTAATTCTAGCTGATCCCATATTTCTATAATAACTAAGTGAGGATAAGGAAAAACAAGTGCAGTTCATTGAGAGGGAAGAAAAAGAAGATTTAGGTAAAGAAGTATAAGATGAAGAGGTCTCTTTCGGTGCTGTTCTAAATAATCAATAGATCCCGACAAGATTTATGATGGCTTGGAAGTTAAGCTACAAAGTAAACATCAAGTAGATGGTGAAATCAGTACCATAATGGCTAGATTGGATTCCATGGAGAAGGAAAATGCTTTCTTGAGAAGGAACTGGAGATCAAATAAGAGGGGATGGAGTATTTTGATTTTGACTTTTGTTAGGTGTAGGGTTGTTTTAAAATTTAAAAGCTTTGTATTTTGCTGAGTTAGAGATCAAATGCAATTCATATTAGTGATTGTACTTTTTTATAACAAAAAATAGTATGTTAGTTGCAAAATTATTAGCTTTTGTATGATTTATTTATGTAAATTAGAATTTATATTCATATGATGCAAATATATTTTGTTTTTTAAAAAAATAATGGCAATTGAAAGAGGGATATAAGATTTCTTTGCCAGGGTTTCATTTGAGAAAGCCTTAAGGGTTCCAAGACCTTAGGTAAGCGTCCCAAAGCCTATATTCTTCTTCTTCTACTTGAATTAAGGTGGATGGGGGATCTAACCTAGAGTTTAAGAACTCCAAATTGGGGATATTGTTAGATCCCATATGTTTTGATGATAACAAAGATTGGATTAATAATATGAAAGGATTTGATAACAAACAAATGGATTTGAACAAAGTAGCATAGCATCACTTTGAGTCAGCACTGGAAGTAAACAACAAGTTTTAAGAAGGCTTACTCGAGTAGCCACTCGGGTAACAGAAGCCATTACTCGAGTAGCCACTCGAGTAAGCAAGCAAAATTTCATCCAGTGAGGCACTGCCAAATTTTGAATGACATTATTTGAGGGACCACTCGGGTAATCTGCAAAGTTGTATAGGCCATTACTTGAGTAGCCACTCGAGTAACCAGATTTTTACAGGCATCACTCGAGTCGCCACTCGGGTAACCAGGTCCAAAATCTTCCAGTGAGTCGGCCAAGAAATGCAGTCCATTACTCGAGTAGCCACTCAGTAACCAATGAGAAAATAGCATTACTCGAGGGACAACCCGAGTAATCTACAAAGTTATTTGAAGTGCCACTCGAGTAACCAAATAGTAAACTCTCAGCTAAGAATTTGATGCCATTACTCGAGGGAGTAATCTAGTAATCTGCAGGGCTATTTGAAAGCCACGCGAGGGATCACTCCAGTAAGGTGTGAAGAAATATGCAGCCCACTCGAGTAAGCAGTTTACCACAGTGATTACCCGAGTAACTAATGAAGGTAAAGACATGACCACTCGAGTAATCAGGTATTTTTAATGTTTGTAATATATCACTCCATGTCTTACCCGAGTAATTCTTGATGCAAAATATTGATTTGTTCACTGCCATATTTTTGACATGTTTACTTGAGGGACTACTCGAGTAACAAACTTGATCACTCGAGTAGCCACTCGAGTAAGGCAGTCCAGAAATTATATTTTGATCGAATATATCTTGATTTGTTATCTATATGATTAACTCTTCATTGTATTAGTATTCTAAGTTCATTTACAGAGAAATAATGAAAGAGTATGACAGATTTGAGAATTCAAATAAAAGTCCGAACGTTCACCTAACGCTACCTACTGATAATGGATAGTTTTCAAATACGAAGAATAGTCAACCATTGTTGCGCGACTCTAATGGACAAGTTTGAAATTGCTTCTAACGGATACTACAACTCATCTATATATATGGAGCATTCAAAGAAAAGAAAACAAGTAGATACAAACTGAGATCACACTCGATCAATACACTTAATGCTCTCTTTTCATATACTCATTCATTTGTACTTCAGTGAATATATATTTGCTCTGTGAGAGAGTTTTTCATTACAAACTTAATATTTGTTATTAAGACAACTTAAGGTAGTGGAACCTTAAGTTGGGGATTTGATTACAACGTGTAAGGGGGAGCGAGTATCCAGGAGTAGGAACTTGCTGTGTACTGAGGTGCCAAGAACCCACTGAATCTTGGAGAATATAGTGAAACTCTCAAAGAGGCTCTAAGGACTGGACATAGGTCAAAGTGGTTATGGCCGAACCAGTATAACTCCCAGTGTACACTACGGTGATATTTCTCCTTGCTTTTAACTGTTTTTAATATTCCGTCAATTTCCTTATACACGATAAAATTTCTGGTATCACCCAATTCACCCCTTCTTGGGTGAAACGCTTGCACTAACATTTGGTATCAGAGTGTGGGTCTTCTTGTTAAGGTTTAACAGCCTAAGAAGGATCCAATGGCAAGCATGGGTGAAGGAATTCTTCCTGATGAAGCTTCTATCACGAGACCTCCGGGTTTCATTGGCGAACATTTCTCATTCTGGAAAGCAAAGTTCAGAGTCTTCGTAATGGCTACTGAATATGGGCTATGGGATGTGTTTGAGAGTGGAAACTACAAACCTGAAAAGAATGTAGATTCACAAAGAGTTCCCAAGATACCAGTAGAATATGATGAGAATGACAAGAAACTCATCACACTCAACAGCAAAGCAATTTTAATGATTCAAAGTGCCTTAAGTCAAAATAAGTACTTCAGAATCTGCACACTCCTAACAGCTAAAGAAATATGGGAAGCTTTGGAAATAGCTCATGAAGGAACTTCTGGAATAAAAGAAAACCGGATCAATGCTCTGGTTACGAAGTTTGATTTACTTTAAATGAAGTCAGGTGAGTCGATAGCTGAATTTGAACTTAGATATACTCACCTTGTTAATCAACTTGCAGTACTTGGAAAAGTCTATGATCAACATACACAAGTACGAAAGATTTTAAATATTCTTTCTAAAGACTGGGAGGCAAAGGTCACTGTAATTGAGGAAGAAAAAGGTGAATTAATGCAATCAGTTGCTTCTCTATTCATAAGTCTTTCTGAATATGAAAGCAAATTAAAGTTCAAATGAGAACTAGATGATATTGGTGATAAGAAGAAAAAAGGTATAGCAATGAAAGTTAAAGAAGAAGAACAAGATGAAGATGAAGAGCTTGATGATGATGAAATGGGCCTAATCATGAAACAATTCATAAAGTTCTACAAGAAAGGCCAAGGATTCAAAAACTTTTAGAAAGGAGGAACAAGCAACAAAGAACACATAATTTGCTATGAATGTGGTAAGCCAGGACATTTCAAATCAGAATATCAAGAGCTAATTCAGAAGAATAAAGAAAAGAGAGAAGGAAAATTCTATAACAAGAAGAAAGCTTTTGTATCTGCCATATAGGGAGATAGTTCTTCTGACAAAGAAAGCAATGAAGAGGAAGTAGCCAATATATGTCTAGTTGCTCAAGAGGAAACAGAAGAAGAGATATATCTCAAAGCATCCAAAAACAACAAGTGGTACATAGACAGTGAATGCTATAGACATATGACTGGAGATTTTGAAAGTTTTACCACATTGCAACTAAGGAAGGTGGAAAGGTAAAATTTGGAGGAAATCAATCCAGAAAAATAGCAGGAATTGATGAAATCAAAAAAGACAAAGGAATACAAGTCAAAGATGTATATTACGTTGAAGGCTTGTGTCATAACTTGTTGAGCGTAAGTCAAAGTGCAGATAAAGACAATTGGATAGTATTTGATTTAGAAGAATGTCTGATCGTCAATAAGAAAGACCTACAACTTGATAAGAAAAATATCAAGGAAAAGCTCAGAGCAAAAAGGGAAGGTAATTGCTATACACTTGATATACATAGAAATAATTTTGAAAATTGTTTTATGAGTAATGTTGATGAAAGTTGGTTATGGCATAAGAAACTAGCTCATGCCATCATGCATCAACTAGGCAAACTACTCAAAAAAGATTTAGTTCTTGGTTTATCTAAAGTAAGTTTTAAAAACGATTTGATTTGTGACGCATGTCAAAAGGGTAAACAAACTAAATCATCTTTCAAATCAAAAAATGAGATCACAACAAATCGACCACTTCAACTAATACATATGGATTTATTTGGTCCAGGGAGAGTTAAAAGCCTTGGTGGCAACTTATATTCATTGGTTATTGTTGATGATTTCTCTAGATTTACATGGACTATTTTTCTGTCATCAAAGGATGAAACCTTTGCAGAATTCATTGTTTTTGCCAAAAAAGTGCAAAATGAGAAAGGTGTGTCCATTGCAGGTATCAGGATAGATCACGATGGAGAATTTGAGAATCAAGCCTTTGAAGAATATTGTGATACTAATGGCATTGATCATAATTTACTCTAGAGCCTTAGTAAACAAATCTAACAACTACACACATTTCATTGAAAGGGACTATAGGTTGTTTGCTTCTTTCCTTCTCCAAGAGCAAAAAGACTTGGGAGAATATATTTTTACGGAGATGCAAAAATACAAGACTAAAGGGAAGCCATCCACTCCTATGCCATATCCTCAGCTCATATCTTTGTTTCTGAAGAAAAACAAGATTTGGTATCTGGAGAGTAAGGAACCAATTGAGAGGATAACTCCTGTTGGGAGGAACCGAATTGGTAAACTAAACATTGAAATACCTCTCAAGGGTCCTCTGGAGTCAGGCCCCAAGAAGAAGAAGAAGAAGACTGAGACTAAAACGAGTAGAATGGATAACACACAGTCTTCTGCTCCAGCTGGCACTACATCCTCACCTTCATTCCTCAATGCCACACTTCAGCATTTCATGGAGAATATGCTAAAGGGTTTTCATATCGACATTGCAAATACCAATGCCGAGTTGATCACTCATATGAATGACAAGATGGGTCAATTGGTGGAAAGGATGGATAAGAGGCAAGAAGAGTTGTTAGCAGAAAAACGTGCCTAGGGTAAGCTTCTGAGGTCGATTGTAGCCAGACTTGATACTATGGCATCTGGCCCCACTACCTCTGGTACCTCTAAACCTTCTGAGCTAGAGTCACCTCCTGAACCAAAACCATTTGAGGCACCACATTCTTAGTTGAGACCTCCTGATCTTGTCTCAACTACTCAGCCTGAACCCTCTCAGCCAATATCTTTTGAGCCTAAGCTTTTTGAGGCTGGTCCTTCTTCTATTCCTCCTCCTACATTACCTATCACTATCTCCAGGAACCTTTTGTTTTCCTTGCCTGACCCAGAAACACTTCAGTTGGTTCATGTCACTCTTGATGATCCAGTTCAGCCAGCTCAGCCAGCTCAGCGTCTACTCCAGTTGCCTCACCTACTCGCACTGAGGAGGTTCTAGTTACTTCACCTATTGGTACAAAGGAAGTAGAAATTACTTCTCAGCATCCAATAAATCCTCCAGAGGATCTTCAAACACCTTCGGTGCATCTACCTGACCCTGAACCATCATCCTCACACTCTTATACTTCAGACAATTCATATGAGTCATTGGTTTTTTCTGTCAATCCCATCTCAGCCGACAAGCCATCTACTCCTCCTCATGATTGATTCCACCTTTGTGATGAAGACAAAAGGGGGGGAGAAGACCTTGAAGTGATTTTGTGAAGAATGACTGAGTCTATAGATTGGGATTTGGGTGTATGGGGTTTTAGGGTGTTTTGTTTCTTTTTGTTCTTGAACAAATTTTAAGTTTAAATTTTGATTATGTATTTGAATTCTTCATTATGCAATGTGTTCCATTATGACATTTCATTGAAATTATATTGCATTTTTGGACTAATAAGTTTTATGTATTTGAATTCTTCATTATGCAATGTGTTCCTTTATGACATTTCATTGAAATTATATTGCATTTTGGGACTAATAAGTTTCTTGATTGTGTATGCAAGTTGAACAATTAACCATAAGAACAAAACTTTGAAAAGATCTCTAATAAGTTATTTCAAAAAGAGTTTTCAAGGTTAAATTCAACAAATGATTTCATATGAAAAGAATTTGAGAAGTATATGTTTGAAAACTCAACTTCAAAAACTTTGTTCAAAACCACCAAGTTTTGTCATCATCAAAAAGGGGGAGAATGTTAGATCCCATATGTTTTGATGATAACAAAGATTGGATTAATAATATGAAAGGATTTGATAACAAACAAATGGATTTGAACAAAGTAGCATAGCATTACTTAGAGTTAGCACTGGAAGTAAACAACATCACTTGGAGTCAGCACTGGAAGTAAACAACAAGTTTTAAGAAGGCTTACTCGAGTAGCCACTCGGGTAACAGAAACCATTACTCGAGTCGCCACTCAAGTAAGCAAGCAAAATTTCATCCAGTGAGGCACTGCCAAATTTTGAATGACATTACTTGAGGGACTACTCGGGTAATCTGTAAAGTTGTATAGACCATTACTCGAGTAGCCACTCAAGTAACCAGATTTTTACAGGCATCACTCGAGTCACCACTCAGGTAACCAGGTCCAAAATCTTCCAGTGACTCGGCCAAGAAATGCAGTCCATCACTCGAGTAGCCACTCAGTAACCAATGAGAAAATAGCATTACTCGGCCAAGAAATGTAGTCCATCACTCGAGTAGCTACTCAGGTCAAATCTAGCTATGTTTTCTATTACTGTTTCTTACTCATAAGAAATTCTAAGAAATTGAGTAGATAAGCTATGAGTAGTTGAATGAATATGATTGATTAAAATTTTCTCCTAATTCTAGATAGATTCAGCTTATGCATTTGAGAGAGAGACTTTCTTAAGTTGTAACTTAAGGAACTTTATGTAATATGATGTCCACTCATCTTGCTTATCGGAATTACTTGTGGGAATTTTTCAGAAAACTTCATAAACTAGGATGTGTTAGATCTTGTCTGTTCCTTGTATTTTACACCAAACTATCCTGTAGCACTATTTTTTAAAAAAAAATAGACTTGATATGATTGTTGTATAATAAATCTTCTTGTTTTGGGAGAACGAAATTTTTGCGTGCAGTGAACATCTCTGTGTTCTTCACCTCAATAAATGTGTAGTTGCCATGGCAAAAGTGGTCTCTGTATGCCCCAATAAATGATGTATTTGCCGAAGCGAGTGGTCTAGTATCATAGAACTATGAGTGATTGTTGTAATTGATGGTGTAGTAGCATGTTATGCCCTACTTATAAAATCGTGATGATTGTAATGCCATTGTGAATGTTATGAGAATATGATGAATACTTTAATAGTAATGACTGTCATGCCGAAGGACATGATGAGACACTTCTCAAAAAAAGGTCTTTTAGGTCGATTAAAATTAACATTTTAGACAGGAGTTTTGTTATTCTTATATTGACTAGTTTCTATACTTTCTAGACCGGTCCAATGACTATCTCAAAAATTGGTGTTTAGATTGGGTACGTAGTGCAGTCTAGAAAGTTGAATGTTTAAGACTTGATGTGGTCTTAGGAGCACTAAAATGGACGATTTTTCAAACCTGTTAAGTGTGTAACACCCCGTTTTTATTCACCAATATGTTTTGTAAATATTTATGGCATTCAATTAATTAAAATGGTGAATTTTGGTGAATTGGAATATGCTGCCAGTGTGATTTATTGCGAGGCAAAGAGATTATCATGTGTTTTTGGATAACCAAATGATGTCCAATAAATGTGAAATTTTTCAAAATAAAAGTAGACATGTTAAGCTTTAATTTGATAGGTGATATAAGTCATTTGGACCTGTACACTAAGAGTTATGTATTTTTGAATTTAACTAAGTAAAATTAGTAAGTTTATATGATAGTGTCTAATAAATGGAAATTCTCGAATGATGTGAGTCTAGTGGGCCAAAGAAAATATTTTTTCTTAAAATTAGACTTAATAAGAGCCACATAGCCTTTGGAACCACTGTAATTGGACATCTATAAATAATGATATGAATTTTTAAAGTTTGATGAAAATTCTGTCAACTTGTGTGAAAATCACAAAATGTAAGGGCGAAATAGTAATTTGCCAATAAAGCAAGAAGTTTCGCCCAAGTGTATAAAAAAAGGAAAATAAACAATTGAGGATAAATATCCCAATTTTAGAACATTTATGGCCAAGTAAAGTTGTTGGAAAAGACAAAAAGTAGTTATGACTTAATTAAATGATTAAAGGAGGGAATTGTGATAATATATGAAAACAATTAATATTCTCTTTCCCTCTTATATATTTCAGCTGATTTGGGAAAATAGGAGGAAAAAGTTATGCTTGGAAGGGAATTGTGCCATTCGGAATTGTTCCAAACCAAGTAAAAGAAAAGCAAGTCATAAAAGAAAAATCACATGGAAAATTAGCATAAAATAATATTAGGTTAATGAAATACATGAAGAAAATTTGTTAAAGTCTTCATACCTTTTCTCTTGGCTCATTTTCGTCCAAAGCTAGAGAAAAATGAGCTTGAAGAACATGGCAGAAAGAGAGCTCAAGAAGGCAAAATCAAAGGTAAGTGCTTATGATTTCAAGTGTTCTTGCCTTCTAGCTTATGTAAAACCTCTTCTAACCTCTTCTCCTCTATAAATATCATGGTTAGCAAGCACAATCTCAAGAGAAGAGAGAGTAAATAGTGACGCCTAGAGAGTGAAGGCTAAGAAATCAAGAGGTAATCTTAAAAACCTCATTCCTCTTGGTTAGTAGGCTATTGTTGAGGTGGTTTTTGTAAATATTGGCTAGGTTTTTTTTTGATTTTGTGAGGATTGGATGATGAAACCCTAAGATGTTATGCTGCTAAAATTTTCATGAATCCTGTTTATTAAGTGTTTAAGTGGTTAACCATATGAATCTAAGTAAAAAAGGAAGTGTTTAACCAAGTGGAATCAAGAAAACACAACCTTCCCTTTAAGTTTGCATGATTCGGCCAGAGTAGAATAGGGGGAAGGAGTTGGAATTTTGTAATTTTGATGATTCCATTGGATTTAGAAGGGATAATTGTGTAGGAATACATGTGTTCATGATTTTTGGATAATTGTATGCAAATCGGAAAATTATAGAAGTTAAGAGGAAGTGCTATTTGATTAATTTCATTGGAGTCAATTTTGTTGCGGAATTAATTTTGTTAGCCTAGCCTAGTCCAAATATTATAAAAGTTGACAGGCTTAAAGTAGACATTTAGAGGATCATAATTTTTGGACAAGTACATTAAAAGAAATGGATTTTTAAAGTTGTGCCCTGTTTCTGGATGGAAATCTTGAGCAAGGGAAGTTTGACGAATTTATGGGAATAATGTGATTGAAATGGTTAGACTTGAGTATTTTTTACATAAAAGAACACTTAAAGAGCTTCATTAGGCTTTGGAACCCGTTAATTTTGGATTTTCTAGAATTAATGGTGATTCTCTAAAGATGACAGAAATTTTGCTAGTTTTTTGGAAACAGTGAAATAGTACTGTGCAGAAACTGATAAAACTATATTAGATAACCAATAGAACGAGTTTAAAAGAGTTTAGACTATTACATGAGTAAGACTTGACTCAAATCTTGTACATTTGGAGTTTTAGGACTAAATAGTTAGCTCGAGCCAGAACAAAGTTCAGGAGTGATTTGTGAACAAAAAGGGACTCAGGTAGTAATAACTTCATACACTATGGAAACTTGTATGTGCTTTATGTATGCCATCTTCTGTGATATGTATAATGCACTCTATAGCTGGTGCAGGAAAATCACAAGTACCGTCTAGGAGAAAATTACAAGTATCATTTGGGGGAAAACATCAATAACCTAAAGGCCCTAAAAGGAGATCTAGTTATGAGAATTCAATACCAATCAGGTACATTGCCCGTTTGCGATTGAAAGCCCAGTTGAGGTACGAACAAGTAGGGGTTTTAATAGTAGTTGTCCTTGAACCATACGCACATTCTGATAATCAAAGTGTATTTATTCTATTGCATTATGTGGTACCAGTCATTATTATTTGTTGCATTTTATATGATCGATTCTCTGTTACCACTGAGATTCATTTGAATCTCATCATTTTTTTCAAATTTAAACATATTCAGTAGAAGTTAGTGGCTTGAAGGGCAAAAAGGTCAACACTAGCGATTGAGGGTCCCAGTGAAGATTAAGGAGCTTACGTTGGTTATCCTTGTGCTAGTTAATTTTTAGGATATTGTATATATTTTTCAAATCCTGCAGGGAACTTCTGTATTATAAACAAGTACACTTTATCAGTATATTTGTACTATATCTGTATGCCTTGGAACTGTGCCTTTATCACTTGGGATCAAAATGTTAAGGGTTTGACATTTTTTATATCAAAGTTAAAAGTGGTTTTGGCATTATCAGAATAGTATATTGATATGATCTTGTTTATTGGTTGACGGGAACGATGTGTAAAGGACGGCAACAATGAGATAGGTCACCACTGTCGGTGAACCAGGCTACCTAGCGTTAGAGGATTCCTGAGGATCAACATCTGGGAGACGAGGACACCTAGGGAGCGGGTCCAAGTTAGACCAACATATGAGCCACAGCTGAGACCCAAGCCAATACCTAAAGAGGTAGAGGGAGATTCTGAGTAGCCACTCTCTAATGGGTCTGAGTCTGAGTTTTGTATTGCTACTCTCGAGAGAGCTAGACCAGTGTATGATTTATGACCTGTGGCAGGACCAGAGGTTGTGGGACAATGCTCGGCGCATTACTTACGGGCTTTCAAGAATAATAACACACTTGTAGGCTAATACCTTACATATTTGAATTATATGGATTCACTTTATTGGAAGCAAGTTCCATTGAGATTAGACTACCTAGATGAGATCTAGATTTATACACCATGAACTTCTTCCCAGACACTGCATTTTAGACCAGGAAGAAGAATGCCAAAGTAAAGTGGGATATAAACAACTATTTTATTGCGTTTATCGATCACATGATGTAACGCCCCAAATTTCAATTAAGGGCTAATGATAATTATTGAGGTTAATTATCGAATTAAAGTAGAAAAATTATGGGTTTTGTGGCAATATTAATTAATATGCCATGATTATTGGAAAATGAAAGAACGGAATTATTGGGCAAATAGTTAGTGATTAATAGAGAAATTAATTACTAGCTAAGAGAGAAATGAAAAGTATGATTAAGTTGCTAATTGGTGACTTAATTTGTGAGAGCCAATAGAAATGGGACATGTAGCAAAAGTGGGTATGATGAGTGAAGAGGAGAAAAGTCAAATGAGGGAGTATTTTATTCATTCTCTCTCTCTCTTTTTCTCCCTCATTTTTTGGCTGAGCATAGGGGAGGTAGTATGTCATCATCATTTTCATTCTCTCTCATACTCTATCTCTCCTTCTTTCTCTCTCTTGTGAGCCATTGGAGACCAAAGAAGGGAAGAAGAAAAGCTGGAATTTAAGGTAAGTTAAAGACCTCTAATGCCAAAGTTCACTTCTTCAATTTGATGGTTGTAGTTTCTCCATTGGTGGTGATTTGAAGAATCATGAAAATCTAGAAGTTGGAGAATCAAGAAGTGTCTTTGGAAAAGTTGAAGAGGTAAGTAAGACCAATCTTTCTATTTATGTTTCATGCCATTGTATGAAGTTTGGAACTTTTGGTATTTTTGGCCTTAAATTCGAAAATAAGTAGCATTGAGTATTTGTTATGTTATTGGCATAAAAATGGTACCTTGTGGTGAGTTTTGGATAGATAGATTGATTAGAGGTTGAAATGTTTAGTTTGGTGGTTTTGGGATTTTAGTGTTTAATGTTGATTCAAACCAAAGCATGATAATGGGATATGATTTTGGTAAATCTGATGGTTCCATATGATTCCTTGGGTGTTTTTGTGTGGGAGTAGCCTTGAGTAAAAGTTTGGGACCATTAGAATCATTTGGGAAAAGGTTAGGATGAATGGTCAGTTTTGCTACGTTTTCTGGTTCTGAGAAGATCACTCAAGTGATTTGGGATTCACTCGAGTGTGTGATGAACATCACTCAAGTGAAGTTGAGTTTTACTCGAGTTCTGTGGGTATATTCGTTGTTCTCTTCAGTTTTTCTGTTGTGCTTTCTGGAAAATCTCAAAGAGTGTATAGTCTCACTTGCGAGTGTTGATCCATCACTCGAGTGCAATAACTTGTGCTCGAGTGTTCCTCTCCATTGAAAACTCTTGTGCTCTCTGGTCCTCACTTTCTGGACTTTACTCTCTAGTGCTCGGGTGAGGCATTTGGCTATCACTCGAGTGAGGTCCAGTGTGCTCGAGTGTTGTAGTCTCTGAAAAGTCCTTATGCTCTCAGGTGTTCACTCGTTATCCTTCACTCTCTAGTACCCGAGTGCAGACCATACTGTCACCCTAGTGAGGCCTTCTTCACTCGAGTGTCCGCACCATCTCACTCGAGTAAGGTTATCTTCACTCAAAGTTTCGTAATAGAAAATATTAGTTTGAGCTTTCAAAAGGGGATCTTTGGGGATAGTCTTCCAACCCTTTAGAGCTATTGATTGAGTGGTCCGTGGGTACTCAAAGAGCGTGCACTGAAGGAACGAGCAGGTAGTGATTTCTCTCTCATATTGTGTATAATATTTGGTATGCATGATTTATCATAGTGTTTGTGAAATGTGATTTTGTGCTTAGTGAAATGTGAAGGAAAATGTGCCATAGTCCATTACAACGTGAGCACTTCAATGGGAGCCGTCGTAAGGGGTTGATGCTTATCACACCTACCCCGGCCGTTGAACTGTCATTGTAATCGACATGGATCTATTGTGAACTGTAATCTGACCAGTATGACTGTGTAATGTAAACTGTTATATGAAATCTAGCTATGGTGAAATATATATATTGTTGTGAACTGTGATGTGTTCGATACAACGTGAGCAAACGTAAGGGTGGTGTTCGTCATACCTGCCTTTACCGCTGTAACTGCCGTTGTAATGCGATGGGTGTATTATGATTGCTTTCATGCCTTATGGTTGTGCACATTATGAGTGATTTGACACTACGAGGATTCTTTATAATCTCACTCTCCCAAAAACTAAATTTTTAGACAGGGCTGAAGGATCGAAAGGAAAGAGGGTGATGAAGAGCAGTTAAGCTCTGGGTCGGGAATTTTATTTTGATTAATGGTTATCATGTATAAAATCATTTGGATACTTTGTGCTAAATAGTTATGTATATTTGATGGATAGTATAGTTTTGTGTAATCCCCTAGTAAAGAGAAAGAGATTATGGGCATTGTTGTTTTGTAAGACCCTTTATTGATTAATGGAACTCGAGTGTGTCGGAAATTTATGCTATACTCTCATATGTATGAATGAAATCAACCTGTACAGGCTATTTTGTACTTGAAATGTGAATATGAGACCTTGTGAACAGGTTTTAGAAAAGTTTTCATAGACTCTGGTTTTGGGAAGCTTGATTTTGTTTAAGTTCCAAATCATCTAAGGTCTCTAATTTCACTTAATTACTTGATTATAAACTTAATCTTAGCCTATGGTTGGAATGGGGTTACACATGACACCGTACGTGGCAAAGTACATGTACGACATGTTAGAAATTGTGCCCTAAGGTACAATCATTGTACTTTGAACATTATTATTTTAATGAAAGTTCTCTACTCTTTTATCATATTATTTTCATGTTAACTGTGATAATTGTATCCTTGGATAATTCATGAAGATTGTCCTAAAATGTCCTTGGTCGGCCATCTATACGGGAGTAGAGATGAAACAAGACCAGTATGACTTTGATAAGATATAGAGATACGAATCAAAGTCTTAGGCACTTGTAAGAGTACAAGGTGCTGGACCGACCCATGATAAGAAAGCTACAAGGATCAAGTCATAAGCTTTCTCATGTATAACCACGTCACATTGCCCTAAGATCTAAGGTCATCATGTTCCTACATAAAAGTTGCTAAGCTTTGAACTAGTTAAAAGTCACTTTTGACCGGGTGATGATAAAGGCTATGATCAGGCTTGGTGGTTTTTCATGCAGAGGAATATGAATGATCAAGATGGAATTTGTCCCTCACATTAGTAGAGAGATATTATTGGGCCCCTTGATGAGTGAGTCTTAGAAATGTATGGCCATACTACAATAGAAAGGAGTTTCTATTTCTATTGTTAGACTACTCAGGAATTGAGAAAGTAATGATCAGGACAAGAGGATGACATTATCCATGCCTCATCCTTGACCGATATATCGTGTGACAAAAGGGATGTGACATGGTTGTATGATAGGTTGCATCATGTTAACGATCCTTATATGAATTGGTTAGTTGTAATATCTTGCTAAAGGCTGCTTACGACTTGTGGGTTAGTACAGTTATTTGCCAATTACCAACTTCATATGGGCTTATAGGGTCGCACATAAGAATGGCCCAACACGAGATAATGTTTAATTTAGGGTGAACGAATTATATATATATATATATATATGTGAAATAAAATTCGTTAATAATATTATATAGATATGTATGTTCGAAATACATATTATATATATATATGTATATATATATGTTATATGATATTATTATATTGTGTTAGTTTTAAATTTAATTTATTAAGATATATTAAATTTAATAACTAACATGATAGAGATATAGTATCTCAGATTTAATTTATGAAGATAAATTAAATCTAATGGCTCTTTATTTGGATTAAATAAATAGGTTAATTTAAAACTGTTAGACAGATTTAATTTAAACTGAATTTATTTAATTAGCTCATCAAAATAATTAATTGTTGATTAATTTCAAAACTAATGATGATTAATTTTGAAATTTGAATATAGCCCTCATAGGTTATAAACTTGATAGAGCAGATAGACTCACACACGCATGAGAATTCAGGGTCGCAAGGGAAACTCTTGGAAACATTTGGAGGCGTTAGCACGTAGTCTTTGTTGGAGAGCATTCATATGGATACTGGTAGAGGGAGCAGACCTGAAGTGTTGGCTTCTAGAGATCGTGAAAACCCTAAGTTGAAAAATGGTACGAGTTCTTTTTAACCCGATTTAAACACCGTCGATAGATCCTTGATTAGGATCGGTGAAAATTTTTATAATTCTTCCGTTGTGCCTGCAGATCCTAACATGTCAGTGTGTAAAAGGTCTATACCCAGTATTTTAGTAACCGGAGGCAATCGGCATGATTTTTTAGGGCTAGGGCAGTCATAGGGTACCAATGGATAGAAAAAAATAAAGCTGGTATTTGTGTTTTGGCATGGGTATACAAAAGTTAAGCGTACTCCACCTAGGGAAACACGGGATTGGTGAACCCCTGGGAAGTCATATGTATAGTTATGTCATAGTGTATAAAAGAGGATCAAGACATATTGCACAATAGTTATGGGTTGTGTGATATTAAGAGCTTTCCATAACTGCTATAAATATCTGATGTATGTTATTTATGATATACCTTTGTACCCGACATTTTGAGAAATGACAAAAATACCCTTGTGTTCACATGAACTTATTTCTTCTCTATTTTCATATAGTGAAATATAAAATGGTATAACTACCGGTAGACCATGAGGGGGCACAATTGAAAGAGGCAAGCTTCACCCAAGAGGGTGTGAATTGGATGATGTTATAAAATTTTTGCTCATTGCAATGATTTGAATATATACAGAGATAGAATAGAGTTGAGAGAATTTGGACACAGAGAGTTGTACTAGTTCGGCCCACAACTTAGGCCAACGTCTAGTCCTCAGAGATCAAGACCTACTGAGATTTCAACTCTTCTTCCGGGATTCAATCGGCTCTCAGAATGCCACAAAACAACAATAGTTTTCTCAAGGACTATGAGCAGAAATATTCTAATTTCTCTCCCCCTTACAGCAAGTATTATGTGCAGAATAACCTTAGTATTCTTTACTGCTTCTCCTGTAAGAAATCTACCCTCTCAAGGTCCCTTTACGTTGACATCAAGATATATGAATGAAATATGTTTTTGACTCTCCTCACAAAGTAGAAATGATAAACACTGATGTACAATATGAATACAGAGTCAATATGAAAAACTGAGACTCGTGTGTTTGCTTGTGTGAATTTCATGTTTTGTGTTCTTTGTGTTGAATGGTGTCTGAAGCTTTGTATTTATAGCACGTTAGTTTTGGTTCATTGAGTAATAGCCATTGCGGAGTGGAGCATTATGTTGTGGAGTGGCATGCGTACGTTTGAAAATCTCCAGACAAGTTATGGTAGTAGGTTTGTAATGTGCATGCTTTAGATTTTGGACGAAATGATCATGTCCGCCACTATTGACTTACTACGTGCATCTCAAATTCAAAAATTTAATTTCCAATTTCACACTTGAAATAGATGTTAAATGATGTTTAATAATACTCCCTCCTGTCCTAAATATAGGACATACTTTGTAGTGCAATTTGTACTATAAATTATGTCCTATATTTAGGACTGGAGGTAGTAATAATAAGTGAAAATATAATGAATAAATAATATTGAACCATGTTTATATTGATCGTCATAAGTTTGTTGCATTTAGTCTTTTCTCAGAGCCTCACTCGAGTGCATTGCATATTTTCCAGCTAGCACTTGAACAAATTCGTCCTTTGCATGACTATTCATATCTCAGGTGCAACTTAAATTCTCTTTGATTTTCTCTATGCTTTCATGCAACACTTCCTTGTAATTTAAGAGAGTGCATTTTCACACTTGTAAGTATTTTGACATATCACTTGAGTTCTAGAAGTTCCACTCGGGTGCATATTTATTTTGTATACTGAATTTGTGCCTTTGATAACACTTGCATAATTTCTTTAAGAGTGTGAATCTTCACTCACGGGTGTGGAGATTATCACTTGGGTAACAAATTCTCACCTCGAGTGCACAAGTGTTTTTCATGCTCGAGACTTCACTTTTGGACATTACTTGCATCAAAATGTTAAGAGTGTGATTTTGTACTTGCAGGTGATATGGGCCCTCACTCAAGTGCACTTATCCTCACTCGAGTGCATCAGTATATCCTTGTATCAGATACCCTTTTTCTTCAATACTTGCATAATCTCTGAAGAAAGTGAGTTTTCTCACTCGTGGGTGCTAATCCATCACTCGAGTGCACTTCCTCTTTAATGCTTTGGCTGACTCTCAGGAAAGTGCTTAATGCTTCACTTGCTAGACTTGCGTTCAATTTTGAATATCACTCGAGTGCCAACTTGGTGCTCGAGTTTAATAGCTAATTCTTGTAACTGACTTGTCTCTCTCCCAAACACTTCCATGAGTGTACCGTCATGTTCGAGTACAAATCACACCATCACTCGAGTGTTAAGTACATGACTTGAGTTGTCCTTTTATTTTCAGTTGGAAGACTACTTCTGTTAAACACTTTCAGTCTAATACTGTTGTGCTTGAGTGCAAAACTGCTTCTCACTCGAGTGCAAGCTTCCATCACTCGAGTGCATCAGTTAAAATAACAACAATAACCTTTGAACCATGTGAGATATATTTAGTAACATTTTCAACCATTGTTTAAACTTACAAAACTTGAGTTTCTTATCTCAACACACAATCATCTTTTGTTATCATCAAAACTTAGAATCTAACATTCTCCCCCTTTTTGATGATGACAAAACCTTTATGTTTGTTTTAAAAACTTGATTGAATTGAAAATTGTTGAAAACAATTTCAAGATTTCTAAATGCATATTCACTAAAGTTTTGACTTATATTCCAGATTTTGCACTTGTCCTCACAAACTTCCTGCAATGCTTCCAATGGTTGTGCAGAAAACTTAGCAAATATGAAAATAACCATCTATAGATTAATGAACTTGTGAAATACATTGGCAAACGTTCAATAACAATCAACGGCTACCCATAAAAGCCAAATACACCGAAATCATCTAAAAAATAGTTAAACATCAAATAACATCAAGTCTACCCCAAGTACATGAAACTACCCAATACTCCCCCTTAAGCCAAAAAACTCCTATATTAGTCCATAATAGCTAAAAAACCATCATACATCCTTCTCCTATGTTTTGTCAGCATCAGAAGGGGGCTGAGGAAAGGTAAGATCAGATAGATGTGGTGGGATATATAACACCATAGTGGTGGATGGATCTATTGGCTCAGGCATAAAGGGTGGAGATGATGGCCGAGGAGCAGAAGCTGTAGGTTGTGATGATGGATGATCTTAAGTCACATAACCGAAGTAGTAGTCTAGGAGTCAGTGTAAGTGAAGAGTACATAGGTATGTGGCTGAGATGGTGACGTCGTGGTAGGAGTAGATTCTGGATCCACCCCAATCTGAGGAGTTGGATGATGAGTATGCAAGATCTCCATTTCAGTTATTCTTCGTGATTGTTCTTCTTGTGCCTTGAACATCAAGTCAAAGTTGGTATTTGCCTTGTCCACCAACTTTAAAACTTGTGTTTCCATCTTGCCTACCAATTTCTCGTACTCACTTACCAGTTCCTTTTTCAGGCCTACCATCGACTGATTTATCACTTCAGCTATATAGCTTGGAAGAGAGGTATTTAGGAAAGATGGAGGTGGAGATGGACCTTGGGCTGAAGATTGAGGCTCATCACCTTTCAAAGGTGTGGCTTTTCTCTGTAA
Organism: Inga laurina; assembly: GCA_963855925.1. NCBI lineage: Eukaryota > Viridiplantae > Streptophyta > Magnoliopsida > Fabales > Fabaceae > Inga > Inga laurina. Next base: position 20,924,148 of record OY979712.1, read on the forward strand.
TGTTGCTTGGTCTTGCTAACTGGTGAATGATCCCCATGTGTGTTAACTGAGTTTGCCTAAACCTTGGGATTCACTATCTCTGTTCCCTCAAAGTACCAAACCTTGTTGTGCTTTAGGATGAGAGATACAAGATGTGGCTATGGAATTGTGGTAGATCTTGATGAAGAAATTAAAACTTTTTCATCTCACTAAAAATAAGCTCCCCCACATTTCTTCATTGACCGGGTAGTAATATCTCTGGGCGAAGTAGGTATAGTTTTTGGATTTATTTATGATGCTATAGGTACATATAGTGAAGGGCACGATTAGAGTCAAGCATAGCAATTGGCTTAAAATTAAGAGGTCCTACAGGGTTATCGGGTCTCAACTTTTGAAAAACTTCATTGGCTTTTTATGTGGGTGAATTAGATGGTGGTGTAACATAGCTAAGTATGGAATTTAAAATAGACTAGGTAATGATAATCATTTGGCCTCTAACTATAGTGGATATTCCTTCCTCCATCATCTCACCACTCCTTGAAACAATATTATCCACTTTTATATCACAATAAAATGTTCTCACAATAGTAGGGGAAATATGGAAGATGTACAGTCAACTAGGGATCAGAGTATTCAAGGAAAGGTTGAAAATCCAGGCTTTAGCTTTTCTTCAGATAATTCAAATCCATATAGACTATAGGATAAAAACTTCTATATGCAAACTCAAAATTATATACCTCTTGGTTAGTTGGTTCCAATGTCTGAGTGTTTAAACCTTCTGGAGGAGTCAAGTCTTGTTCTTCTTCATCTGGAGCCTGAGAGGTGGAAGGCACTCCTGATTGTGAAACCATATGATTGGATTGACCAACATGGTGAGAAGCAGAGGCATCATCTTAGGATGCAATCTTGCCAACCAAGGCATCCAACTTGGATTTCTCCATTGCTTCCTAGAGTTATATATTAAAGGAATCATTAGAGGAGAAAGACTCTTGTGGTTCCTCTGTGGCCTTCTTCTTTCCTCTTCGATTGTGACTTTAATTGTGTCACAATTGGTTCTATGAATACTACTCCTTTTGTCTTCTTTGGTAGAGGTTGAATTTCCTTAGCCACCTTAGGCTTAGGATGAGTCTTCTTAGTTGGAGTTGACTTCTTCTTAGTAATTTTAGACTTTGGAGGAGGTGAAGGAGTCAGAGTTGGTGTAGGAGTCAGAGTTGCCATTGGTGCTTTTGATTCACTTGCTATAGAGTGAGATAGAGAAGGAGTGGTACTCTTCTAGGAGACTTAAGGGATCTTTGTCCTCACAATTTTGAGTGATTCTAAGAGAAAATGAGAGGTAAACATACTATGAAGACTTGAAGAAAATTTTGGATGAGGTGCCTTGGTTAGGGCAAGAGTGAGAGAATTATAGGAAGTAATTAGGCATTTTGGGAGTGTATTCAAGAGTTGTAACGTTAATTTAAGAGATTGGAGGTGTTAAATTGATGGATAAAGGTTAGAGGAGAAGAGTTGTGATTCTCGAGTGAGGAGACAAGTGCGGGTGAAATGGGAAGTGCGACGGTTTGAGTAGTTGCGTAACTGATATAAGCCCCATCACTCGAGTGAACATCACTAGTGCTCGAGTGTTATTCATATTGCATTCGTGTGAGACAATTTTGTGCTCAAGTAAAAAACAAAAAAATTCATAAAAACACGTAAAAGCGTAACTAGTTTAATTGTATCTTGTTATATTTTTTTACCTTTTTACTCAAGTCCTCCAAGATCACTTGAGTAACCATGCTTTGGGATTAGTATTTGCATATATCTCTCTCTGTTGCTCGAGTGCTCTTACTACACTTCTGGTGTTTTTCATATACCACTCAAGTAAACTTCCCTCACTCGATTGAGGTCTAATACTTTTGGTATGCTCGAGTGAGTCCCAACAGTTCTTACATATGTTAGATCCCAAGTTTTGATGATAACAAAAGGTAATTGTATGCAAAGTATGGTTTTACAAGTCTAAAGAATGATTACAAAGTTACCAAATGCATATGGCAAAGTTTTGTAATGTCTGCTGTCAAATTTAACTGATACACTCGAGCAACAGAGCTAACACTCAAGCATGAAGTTCTTTTGCAATCAAGCAGATGTGAGTGTTGGACAGAAAGTGTTTGCCCGAAAGCAAATTACTATCAGATCTACTGATGTACTCAAGCACTAGAGATAGCACTCGAGCATCAGGCTCTTTCTCACTCAAGCACAGCAAGTGTTGGACAAGAAGTGTTTGGCCGAGAGCAATTACTATCAATCTAACTGATGCACTCGAGCATTATAACCAACACTCGAGCATGAAGCTGGTTTGCACTCGAGTACTAACGAGTAAGGGACTGTAAGTGTTTGGCTGAGAGTCATGAAGAACAGAGAAGCACAAGCATGCCCGAGTGAGAGTTCATATGCCCAAGTGATACATCAGCACTCACGAGTGAGAAATCTAACTCTCTCAATTTTGATGCAAGTGCTGAAGACAAGGGTATATTACAGGAGCATATTCTTCTCACTCGAGTAGGAGTATGTATGCTCGAGTGAGGGCCCACATCACCTGCGAGTGAAAAATCACACTCTTGCTAAAATGGTATGCGAGTGTTGTCCAGAAACGGGTCTCTTAGTGCAAAGAACAAGGACACTCGAGCAGAAGGAGTTGTGCTCGAGTAAGGCCCCACATCACTCACAAGTGAGAAAATGAACTCTCTCAAATCATGTGAAAGTGCAAGTGTAAAACTAAAGCAAAAGGAGAAAACATGCTAGTTCACTCGAGTGAGCCCCCTCAATACTTGAGTGATACTCTGCCAGAATGTATTATAAGTGTGATATAGGAGTTTAAATGTTTGAATTAAACAGACGCAGAGGAGGTCAAACAACGGAAGACAGCAACATTACAAGCACATACCTACCGCGTTCAAAGATTTCAAACGTACGCATGCCGTTCCACAGTAACATACCCTGCTCCACAATGATAATTATTCAAACAGGCAAAATCGAATGTCTATAAATACAGAGTTCCAGAGATCATCAATAACAATGATGCACAAGAATTCACATAAGCAAATTCACGAGTCTCTGTTATTCATATTTTCTCTGTATTCATATCGTTCTTCAGTGTTTATCATACTTGCTCTGTAAGAGAGTCTATATACACATCAAATTCTATTTTCATTTGATCTCAAGGTATTAGGACCTTGAGAGGGGAGATATCCTTATGAGAGAAGCATTTGAGATAATTCCTATTAAAACTTTCTACTCATAAGACTTACAAGATACAAGTAGTAGAGAACGTTGCTACTCGTAAGACTTACAGTGGTGTATGCAGGAGAGAACGTTACTGCTCATAAGACTTGTATACATAAGCAAGTGAGAAAGGTCATAGGTTGTTTTTATGCATGTAAGACTTGTCGTAAGGGGGAGAGAAATTTCTTAGTGTTAGAATATTTCTGCTCGTAGCCCATTCAAGGACGATTGCTGTTTTGTGGCATTCTGAGAGCCCATTGAATCTTGGAATTATAGTGAAAATCTCAGTAGGTCTTGATCTTTGAGGACTGGACGTAGGCCTGATTTTTAGGCCGAACCAGTATAACTCTCTGTGTACTAATCCTCTCAACTCTACTTTATTTACAACTACTATCATATCACCACATTAAACGAAAATTTTTCACAACACCCAATTCACCCCCCCTCTTGGGTGAAGCTTACCTCTTACAACATACTCTGTTAAACCCAATTTTACATAGCTAAAAGTAGAGTATATTGAATGATAAATGGACTCAAGTAAGAGTTTATTATGCTCGAGTGAGAGATACTTGCACTCGAGTCATACATGGTGCACTTGAGGTGCACTCCTGTAAAACAACTTTTAACATTCTCAAATGCTTATTTCAATAGGTTTAACATCAAAACAAATATTGAATATAATTATTAACAATAAAATCTTACAGTTTATTGGGATTAACCATTCCCAATTTCCTTCGTATCTATAAAAATTGATCTTTAGCTATTGGCTTTGTGAATGTGTGTGCGAGTTGAAGTGCATCGGAATGCATGCTACTTTGACATCATTTTTCCTAACATGATCTTGAATGAAATAGTGTCGGATGTCTATGTGATTGGTTCTTAAATGTTGTGAGAATTCTTGGCCAAACTACTAGTACTTGTGTTACCACAGTAAATAGGTATCTCCCTCCAGTATATCCCCAAGTCTTGAAGTACTTGTGAACAACAACTTGCTGCAGCTATGTATACGCTTCAGTTAAAGATAATGATACTGTGTTCTGCTTCTTGCTAGACCAAGATACAAGAGAACCTCCAAGGAATTAACATTGTCCACTGGTTCCTTTTCTATCAGTTTTGTATCCTGCATGATTTGAATCTGAATATGCTATTAAATACTCGTTTCCAACTTTTGGATACCATAGACCAAGTTCTGCAGTGTCTTTTATGTACTTGAAAATTTTTTCATAGTTTCTGCATGTGATACATTAGGAGCATATTGATATCTTGCATACATTTCAACACTGAATTGGATATTTGGCTTGCTTGCTGTTAGATAGAATAATGAACCAATCATTTCTCTATATTTAGTAATGTTGAAATCAAGGCCTTTCATATTGGCATCCAGTAGTGTGGTAGAGCTTATTGGAGTATCAGTGCCATTAGTATTGTCCATCCTGTATTTCTTCAATAACTCTGTTAAATATTTGGTTTGAGATATAAATATCCCTTTCTTCCGTTTCTTGATTTGAAGTCCGAGAAAGAAGTTTAACTCTCCCATCATGGACATTTCAAATTCTCCCTGCATAAGCTTAGAAAATTCTTGATAAAGAGATTTATGAGTAGCACTAAATATGATATCATCAACATATATTTGAACTATTAAAATATCATTTTTGTTGTGCTTAATAAAGAGCGTTGTATCTACTTTTCCTCTGACAAAGTTTTGATCAAAAAGAAATTTGCTTAATCTTTTATACCAAGCTCTGGGTGCTTGTTTCAAACCATATAACGCTTTCTTTAGTCTGAAAACAAGATCAGGTTTTGTGTCATCTTCAAAACCAGGAGGTTGTTCTACATACACTTCCTCCATGATATAACCATGCAAAAATGCAATTTTGAAATCCATTTAAAGTTTAAAACCTTTAGTTCATGCAAAGGCTAAGACTACTCATACAGCTTCCAATCTTGCCACTAGAGCATATGTTTCCTCATAATCAATACCTTTTTCTTGATTATAGCCTTTGGCAACTAACCTTGCTTTGTTTCTTACAATGATTGCTGATTCATCAAGTTTGTTTTTGAAAACCCATTTGGTTGCTATAACTGAGTGTTCTTTCGGTTGAGGTACCAAATCCCAAACTTGGTTTCTTTAAAATTGATTCAATTCTTCTTGTATAGCAATTACCCAATCAGTGTTAGAAAGTGCTTCTTCAACACTAGAAGGTTCAATCTCAAAAATACATGTAGAAAACGTTACCTTATTTTGGATTTTATTTCTGGTTTTGACACCTTGGACATCTCTTATTTGATCAATTGGATGATCTTTCATGTACCTCTATGCTTTTGGTTGATCATCGACAGCTTCTTTATTTTCAAAATCATTTTGATTTGAAATACTCAAGTTTTTAATTTTCTTTATCAAATCCATTTCTTCATCATCAAAAGACTTTGTCTGGGAATTAAGTTCATCAAATACAATATCAATGGTTTCCTCTATAATATATGTTCTTTTATTAAAAACTCTACATGCCTTACTTCTATTATAATAGCCTAAAAATAAACCTTAATCAGACTTTGAATTAAATTTACCTAAATTTTCTTCACCATTGTTATGAATGTAGCACTTGCATCCAAAGATTGTAGATGAGCAATGTTTGGTTTTCTTCCTTTGTAGAGTTTATACAGTGCTTTTCCAAGTGTTTTATGGATATATGCTCAATTTGAAGTGTAGCATACAGTACTCATAGCATTCGCCCAGAACACTTGTGAGATTTCTTTTTCATTGAGCATTGCCCTTGCCATTTCTATGAGGACTCTGTTCTTTCTTTCAACTACTCCATTCTGTTGAGGTGTTCTTGGTGTAGAAAAATTGTGATCTATTCCTTGATTTTTGACACACACTATAAATCATGCCACCTTTGAATTTAAGTTTAAGAAGACCAATAACTAAATCTTTTCTGATCGTTTGTCAAGTTGGTTCATAGTGACACGAGCCAATCGCTTATGCCACAACCAACTTTCTTCTCATTTGCTAAGAAAATAGTTTTCTATATCATTTGAATTTAAGTCAATAGTATAGCAATTACCGTCCCTTTGAGCTCTAATATTTGCTTTGATAGATTCTTGTTAAGTTGTAGATCCTTCTTGTTTGCTATCAAACATTCTTCTAAATCAAAGATTATCCGGTTATCTTTGTTAGTGCTTCGACTCATACTTAGGAGGTTGTGACATAATCATTCAATATAGTATACGTCATTGATTTGAACACCATTGGATTTTCCAACTTCACCAATTCCAGCAATGAGTCTAGATTGATTTCCTCAAAAAGTTACTCTTCCTCATTCTTTAGCTTCTAATATTGTGAACTTATCTCTATCACTAGTTATGTGTCTAGAGCATCTACTGTTAATGTACAATTTGTTTTCTCTCGATGCTTTGAGACATACCAAGAGTAATATCATTAAGTTTTAGGTACCCACACTTTCTTGGGTCCTTCATGGTTAGTATGCAATATATGTGTTCCTTTCGGAACCCATATGTATGTACCAACAGTTTTTCCTTTCCTAAAATGACAAGATGAAGTATAATGTCCTTTTCTATTATAGTAACTACATGATGCGAATGGATTTGATATATGAGCAGAATTTTAAAAAAATTTCAGAGAAGCCTTACTACTTTTTTCATTTTTTTGTTTTTATCTTGAATAGAATTATATCCAATTCTAGATTTATCATGCATGACTCTTTGTGACTTCAACATAAATTTGGGTGTTTCACTAGCCTTAGTAAATTTTTCCAGGGTATTCATTAAATTAGATAATTTCTCCTTTCTCTTATAATATTATTTGCATGTTAACTGTGATAATTGTATCCTTGGATAAATCATTAAGATTGTCCTAAAATGTCCTTGGTCGATCATCTATGCGAGAACAAAGAAGAAACAAGACAAGTCTTAGGCACTTGTAAGAGTACAAGGTGCTGGACCAACCCACTATGAGAAAGCTACATGGATCAAGTCATAAGGTTTTCTCATAAACAACCACGTCACAATGCCCTTTGACCTGAGGTAATCATGGATTCCTATATAAGAGTTGTTAGGCTTTAAACTAATCAAAAGTCACTTTTGACTGGGTGATGATAAAGACTACGATTAGGCTTAGTGGTTGTTTATGCAGAGGAATATGAGTGATCAAGATGGAATTTTTTCCTCACATTAGTAGAGATATATTACTAGGCCCCTCAATGAGTGAGCCTGAGAAACGTACGGCCATACTATGATGGAAAAGAATTTCCATTTCTATTGTCAGACTACTCAAGAATCAAGAAAGTAATGATTAGAAACAAGAGGATGACATTATCCATGCCTCATCTTTGACCGATATATCATGTGACGAAAGGGACGTGACATGGTTGTATGACAAGTTGCATCGTGTTAACGATCCTCATATGAATTGGGTAATCATAATGTCTTGCTAGAGACCGCTTGTGACTTGTGGGTTAGTATAGTTATTGGCCCACTGCCAACTTCGTATGGGCCTATAAGGTCGCATACAAGAATGGCCAAACACAAGATAATGTTTAATCTAGGGTAGACAAAGTATATATATAATATAAAATTCATGAAAATAAAATTAATAATATTATATGTATATGTATTTTCAAAAAAAAAAAAATATATATATATATATATCTAGCCGGACCACCGTGACTACATGTTCGTAGCGCAATATAACATAATCACGACATTTATTGCTTTTCATATTGTTTAAACTCTTACTTGTTATAGTTTTTTCTTCATACTTGTTTTCGTATAGTGAACAACATAGCTTTAGTATTTTACAAAGGTTTGTAATATTTAAATAAGGTCTGTGTGCCGTGCCTTCATTTAAATACTCTCAATATACATTCTCTTCTCATTTCACTCCCCTCGAATGTTTAAACGAGGTTTCTCTCAATGTATTTCTTTTCTTATTTAGAGAAGTCCTGTCATTGGCTTAGGATGATGTTAGGTTAGGTAAGCCATGTTGTGTCATGTTTAAATTATTCTTTTGATTAGATCATTGCATGCCTACTTTTACATTTATATGTAGTTATCTGTATAAGATACAACCACAATTACATTCATATAAACAAAACTAACTAACTAAGCCTTCTAAATCAAATCTTAAAATGAATACTTGTCAAAACCTAGATCACTCAATTGTGGAAACTCTCAAAGTAGATGAATTTGAGTTATCTTGATGAGACAAGCAAGAGTAATGGTGCTACTCACAATATTCATTAATGTTTTGACTTAATTGCGATTAAAAAAATGGTTTTGGATATCAAGGCATTAGATGGGATTAAACATGCAGGATCATGTGATGATCGAATCCCATAAATGTAATACCCCAAAAAGTGATTAAGGGCTAATAACTTTAAAAGTGGATGTGATTATTGATAAATAAACACTTTTGAAGAATATGATATGAATTTCTATTTGAATGTGTTATAATAAGTCCCAAACCCTGCAATTAAGCTTAATTGTGTGATAAAGCTTAAAATGAACCCTAAGTATAGGGGAGGGCGCATGGTTGAGGTGAAAAGAGCAATAAAATGTCATTGGTGGTGATTCAAGTAGAGTTGTCATAATCAGGGGCAAAACGGGTAAAAAGGAAAGTTACCGACCATTTGGTCAGTTACCGAAGAGAAAAATCATTGGTAATTGAAGATCAAAGGTTGAAATTTATTTCCAAGAGATTAAGAGATTAGAATCGCATGAATGCATGCTTATGTGAGTTCATAAAAGAAGAGAATAAGAATTTGACAAGTGGCATGGCATGGACCATTGGATGAAGTCAAAGTGTCTACTCTGCTTCCCTCTCTCCTCTTTATCAAAGTTAGCCTTAAGGGCCTTTTAATGCTTAAAAACTGATCTCATTCATCATCATCCTCATCTCTCACTTCTCTCCTCCATTATTGACCAAGATTGAAGGAGAAAGAAAGAAGAAGGCTCAAGTTTAGGTAAGGTTTTGACCCTAAGTGCTTAACTCATCTTCTTTAAAGTTGTTCATGATTATGAGAGGTTTATCTTCATGGTTTCAGATTTTTGAAATGTGGCATTTGAGAGGTTCAAGAAATTTGGAAAGTTGAAGAATTAAGGAATCAACCTTGAAAAGAGGAAGAGGTGAGTGTTTGTTGCATTTTGACATATCAATTGTGCTCATTGGTTGAGTTTTAAGATTTGTGAATTTTGCCTTAATTTTAGTGTAATTTTGAAATGCATGAATTGATTAGAGTATTGTAGTGGAATTGGTGTCAATTTGTGTCTTTGTGCCATTAGAAGTGGCTTGGAATTTTGGAATTGAAAGAATTGCAATGTTGAATTTTGAATTGTGTTATTGTGTGACATGTTGTGACCTTTAGGAAACATGTCAATGTGATGTGAATTAAGTGGTTTTGGTGTTTCCAATGGCTTCCTTGTGCAAATTTGTGTAGGAATGGTGTTTGATGGAAATTTGAAACCATTGGAAGCATTGTTGTGAAAACTGGGATTCTGGATTTTGGGTTATGTAAAATGCTGTGCAGGGGCTCAACTTTGCATGGTATTTTGACATAGCAAATGGTTTTGGAATGATGTGAAATTTTCCAGGATTGTAGTTCACATTGTACGCTTTCTATTGATATAAATTTTGTCATTTTGAGTTTTGTGCACCAAGTTATGACTGTTTGAAAATAAGCCAAAGGATAGGTCATCAGTTGGCCGTGGCTCAAAACTTTGGGACCTATATCTGGCCATGGCCCAAAGGTGTTGACCATGGCCTAAATATTTCTAACCATCTATTGATCGCAGTTCAAGTAGGGGCTAGCAGCGGCCAACTACTAAAAATTGGCATTTTGAACTTTCGAAGATGGTCTTTGAGCAAGCTTTTTCCAATCCTTTAGGCATGGGTCTAGGATTCTAGTAGCCACTTAAAGAGTCCAAATGATAAACAACTTTCAGTATTGTTAAATTAAGAAATTGGAGTAGAGAATTAATCCTCCGTTCTTGATTATGGTTCATAGGGTTTGATATTTGCCCTGTTTGTGATCAACCTGTGCCGGAGCACGTCAAGAAAGAAAAAGGTAGTGACGCTTTCCCTTATACTATATGTGATACATTGTATATTTAATTTCTCATTGTTTGTGAAACCTTCACCTGTGGCCCATCGGTGTTGACGGTGAGAGGACTGTGCCTTCAGGGCGGTGTAACACAGGGGATGAGACTATGTGATTATGTGTACTTGTGACAGCTTATATGCTGTGTTTCGTGCTGCTTGGTGATGTTATTACATTCTATGTGATTATATATTGTATGAGTGATTTGTTACTATTGGGATTCTTTAGAATCTCATTCTTTTCATTGACTAACCTTCAGATAGGGCATGCGGCTCTAAGGGGAAGGAGACGACCAAGGGCGGATAGGACTCCTTAGAGAGATTTTTATTTTGGTTGTTGGTTATGTAGTTTAGATTGGGGATCACTGTATATTCTATACATATTATTTTGGATACGGTTGTGTAATCCCCTAAATGGGAAATTGTAAACCCTTAGTATATATATATGAAACTCAAGGGTTGTTTGGATTTTTGTTGTGCACTCTGGTATGTATGAATGTGATTTAACTGCACAGGGTAATTATATTCGAAACTTGAATATGAGACCAAGATAAGAGAAAATGTTGAAAGAATTTGTGAAAACCCTACCATAAGGAAGGGATTTGAAATGAATTTTTAATTATCCGTTGGTCTCTAATCCATTTTAACTCTATGCTCTCGAATCATAATTACTGTGATAAGGCAGGGGGTTACATTTTGGTATCAGAGCTATAATTCTTGGCTAGGGTAGATTTTGCTAGGATAGTTCCGTTAGTTTTACCTGTATGGTAGAAGATGACTTCAGATAGCTTGTTGTGTATACATATGTGTGATATCATATTGTAGATATATATTAGATTTGTAAAGATATGTGTATACCTTATATGTGATATTAATGGGGTGAGTTATTAGTAGAATGAAGAAGACAAAAGGTCGCCCCAGAGTACAGCAAGTGAATCTTGAGGTGGAGGTGGTCAATAACAATCCACCGGACCCTATGCAGGAGATGATGGGTATGATTCAAGATAAGAGGGATATGATTGCTGAGCTAAGGGAAGAGCTCATAGTAGAAAAAGCAAAACTTAATGATGGTCGGAGTTAGTCTACTCAAAAGGAGACTCAAGAGGAGACCCAGGAAGAAACTCGTCATGAGTAGACTGCAGAAGGGTCAGCGCGACCACTAAAGTTACCTCCTCATGCTAGACCTAACCAAGAATCACATGGGGTTCTAGTTAGAGAAGAGAGAGAATTGCAATACTAGGTCTCAAAATTCTATAAACACCTACCTCTGGTATTCCGAGGAAGGTTTGATCCCCAAACAACCAATGACTGGTTGAACCGACTGGAAAAGATTTTTGAAGTCCTGGAGTGCCCAAATAAAGTAAAGACACGGTTGGTTGTATATAAACTGGAGGAGGATGCAAATCGTTAGTGGTAGAATATCGCCCTAATGCTACAGAACATAAATGTGCCACTGACCTGGGAATTGTTCCAGTAGCAATTCAACGAGAAATACTTTCCCAAGTCAATGTGGCTCTAGAAAGAAACTGAATTCTTTTCCATAAAGTAGGGTGATTCGGAGACCTTCGATGACTATTTGTCTCATTTCATCCAGCTGGCCAGGTATTCCTCTTATCTTTGGCGTATGGATAATGAGGAATGGAGCTCTGATATGCTCATTTGTGTTTTGTGGCAATCGTGCATTGTGGAGATTGCATTTTTTTGGTAATTGTGTTGTGTTGGTATTTGTGCCAAAGATGTGACACTATTGCTTGTAATGATGGAGGATTTTTAGGATTTAAATTTCTCAAATCTAGTTGTGTGTATTAAATATAATATTTTCCAAAGGGGAAGTGATTTGACAATTGTGATCAAGGGGCTCAAAGCCAGATTGAACAAGTATAGTCTGTTTGGATTACGATCGAATAAGGCGGGAACCTCTGAATTTGAAAATGAAGATCACATTCTCGTAAGAGTTTCTCTGGGTATGAGAACTTGTAGAATCATCAAGCGAAAAGCGTTGAGCCACGACGCATTGGTCTATTGAGATTCTTGCGAGAATCATACTTATAGCATACCGTTTGTATGGATGGTATAGAAAGGACCGTCTCGATGAGACATGATTCATGAAATCGAAGCTGTCATAAAAGGCATCTGAAGTTTGTGGTTTGAGTTGTGTGATAAATTTTGAGGATGAAATTTATTTTATGAGGGGAAAATTGTAATACCCCAAAAAGTGATTAAGGGTTACTAACTTCAAAAGTGGATGTGATTATTAATAAATAAACACTTTTGAAGAATACGATGTCAGTTTTGAGCTGAATGTGTTACAATCAGTGCCCAAACCCTGCAATTAAGCTTAATTATGTGATAAAGTTTAAAATGAACCCTAAGTATAGGGGAGGGCGCATGGTTGAGGTGAAAAGAGCAATAAAATGTCATTGGTTGTGATTCAAGTGGAGTTGTCATAATCAGGGGCAAAATGGGTAAAAAGAAAAGTTACCGACCATTTGGTCAGTTACCGAGAGAAAACTCATTGGTAATTGAACCCTAAGTATAGGGAAGGGCGCATGGTTTGTTGCATTTTGACATATCAATTCTGCTCATTGGTTGAGTTTTAAGATTTGTGATTTTTGCCTTGATTTTAGTGTAATTTTGAAATGCATGAATTGGTTAGAGTATTGTAGTAGAATTGGTGTCAATTTGTGTCTTTATGCCATTAAAAGTGGCTTGGAATTTTGGAATTGAAAGAATTGCAATGTTGAATTTTGAATTGTGTTATTGTGTGACATGTTGTGACTTTAGGAAACATGTCAAAGTGATGTGAATTAGGTGGTTTTGGTGTTTCCAATGGCTTCCTTGTGCAAATTTGTGTAGGAATGGTGTTTGATGGAAATTTGAAACCATTGGAAGCATTGTTGTGAAAACTGGGATTCTGGATTTTGGGTTATGTAAAATGCTGTGCAGGGGCTCAACTTTGCATGGTATTTTGACATAGCAAATGGTTTTGGAATGATGTGAAATTTTCCAGGATTGTAGTTCACATTGCACGCTTTCTATTGATATAAATTTTGTCATTTTGAGTTTTGTGCACCAAGTTATGACTGTTTGAAAATAAGCCAAAGGATAGGCCATGGCCCAAAGGTGTTGACCGTGGCCTAAATATTTCTGACCATCTATTGATCGCAGTTCAAGTAGGGGCTAGCAACGGCCAACTACTAAAAATTGGCATTTTGAACTTTCGAAGATGGTCTTTGAGCAAGCTTTTTCCAATTATTTAGGCATGGGTCTAGGATTCTAGTAGCCACTTAAAGAGTCCAAATGATAAACAACTTTAAGTATTGTTAAATTAAGAAATTGGAGTAGAGAATTAATCTGCCGTTCTTGATTTTGATTTATAGGGTTTGATATTTGCCTTGTTCATGATCAACCTGTGCTGGAGCACGTGAGGAAAGAATAAGGTAGTGACGTTTTCCCTTATACTGTATATGATACATTGTATGTTTAATTTCTCATGGTTTGTGAAACCTTCACCCACGGCCCATCGGTGTTGACGGTGGGAGGACTATGCCTTCGGGTCGGTGTAATACGGGGGATGAGACTATATGATTATGTGTACCTATGACAGCTTGTATGCTATGTTTCATGCTGCTTGGTGATGTTATTACATGATATGTGATTACATGTTGTATGAGAGATTTGTTACTACTGGGATTCTTTAGAGTCTCATTCTTTCCATTGACTAACCTTTAGAGAGGGCAAGCGGCTCCAAGGGGAAGGAGACAACCAAGGGTGGATAGGACTCCTTAGAGAGATTTTTATTTTGGTTGTTGGTTTGTAGTTTGGATTGGGGATCATTGTATATTCTGTACATATTATTTTGGATACTTTTGTGTAATCCCCTAAATGGGAAATTGTAAACCCTTAGTGTGTGTGTATATATATATGAAACCCAGGGGTTGCTGAGATTTTTGTTGTACACTCTGGTATGTATGAATGTGATTTAATTGCACAGGGTAATTATATTTGAAACTTGAATCTGAGACTAGGATAAGAGAAAATGTTGAAAGAATTTGTGAAAACCTTACTGTAAGGAAGGGATTGGAAATGAATTTTTAATTATCCGTTGGTCTCTAATCCATTTTAGCTCCGTACTCTCGAATCATTATTATTGTCATAAGGCTGGGGGTTACAATAAACATCTAAGAGTTACATGCGATGTAGTTGGTAAATAGGTTACCTACCTAAATAACTTGAATTTAAGCGTTTTACCCAAGTGAACTTAAGTTTAAGCCAATTATGGATCTTAGCCCACTAAGTATTATATCAAGGGTTGTTAATTCAGTGGGAGATTACTAACTAAACTTTGCATATTTTAATTGTAAAATCATGTCAACTAGTAATACTTCTACACTATCATTGTTATCGGTCCTTGATAAGGACAAACTCAATAGGACAAACTTTCTTGATTGGTTTAGGAGCTTGAGAATTGTTCTCAAGTAGGAAAGAAAGGCTTTTGTCCTATATCAACGCATTCCTAAGGAGCCTGCAGCCAATACTCCAAGAGCTCAAAGAGATGCTTACATGAAACATAAGGATGACTCTATGGATGTAGGTTGCCTAATGCTTGCCACTATGGTTCCAGAGCTCTAAAGAGATCTAGAACTTATGGAAGCTCACGAGATGATTGTGCATCTCAAGGAAATGTTCTAGCAATAGGCATGGCAAGACAGGTATGAGACTATAAAGGCTTTACATTCCTGCAAGATGGCTGAAGGTGCATTAGTTAATGCTCATATGTTAAAGATGAAAGGTTATATTGATCACCATGAGAGGCTTGGATTTCCCATGAGCCAAAATTTAGCTACGGATTTGATCCTGAACTTACTCCTGGAGAGTTATGACCAGTTTGTTATGAACCACAATATGAACAGCATGGAGAAATCAATTTTTGATTTGTATGGAATGCTCAAAACTGCTGAGCAAAGAATTAAGAAAAAGCCCGATACTGTTTTGCTGGTTCAGAAATGAAAGGGTATGAAAAAGAAAGGGAAGGGCAAATAGAAGGGTAATGGCTCAGATAGTAAGACCAAAGAGTCGAACAAGCTTGAACCAATCCTGCACCCAAAAAGGTAAAGTCTCCAAAGGAAGGAGTCTTCTACTTCTGCAATGAACTTGGTCATTGGAAGAGGAATTGTAGACTCTACCTAGAAGATCTGAAAAAGAACAAGAAGGATAGCGGGGCTATCGCTTCAGGTATTTATGTTATAGACATTCATTTTTCTACTTCCTTTACATTGGTATTAAACACTGCATGTGGTTCTCACATTTGTAAAATGTGCAGGGTCAAAAGGACAGTAGAAAGCTAAAGAAGGGCGAGTTGGAGCTACAAGTTGGAAACAGAGCAAGAGTTGCTACTTTAGCCGAAGGACTTATGAATTGTTCTGCCCAATAGGCTTTTTTAAGTTTTCAAAAATTGCTATTATGTTCCTACTTTGAGTAGTAACATTGTTTCTCTTTCTTATTTGGATAAGGAAGGTTATACTTCTATTACTGGGAATGGTAAATGTTCTGTTTATCATAATGACATTTTCTATACTCATGGTGATTTCCATGTTAGTTATTATGCATATTAGTCATTATAAATTAAATTTGGAACATCCTAATAATGGGAATATCTATAACGTAACTACTAAAAGGATAAAATCAAATGATCTGAATCCAACCTACCTATAGCATTGTCGTCTAGGCCATATAAATGAGAAACACATTTCTTAACTCCATCAAGATGGATTTCTTAACCCATTTGATTTTGAATGATATGATACATGCAAATCTTGCTTATTAAGAAAGATGACAAAGGTATCTTTTATTGAGCATAGTGAGAGGACCATTGATTTATTAGGCCTCATACATACAGATGTATGTGGACCATTAAATACTGCTACCAGAGGAGGTTATATGAACTTTAATACATTTATAGATGACTTTAATAGATATGGCTATATCTATCTAATGAAACATAAATTTGAATCTTTTGAAATGTTCAAAATATTCCAAAATAAAGTACAAAACCAACTTAGCAAAACAATTAAAGCACTTCGATATGATCGAGGTAGTGAATATTTAAGCCAAGAGTTCAATGACCATCTTAGGAATTATGGGATAATCTCACAATTTACTGAGCTATCAACACCACAATGGAATGACATTTATGAATGGAGGAATTGATCATTATTAGATAAGGTTTGATTTATAATGAGTCAAACAGATCTTTCACCATCCTTTTAGGGACATGGCCTAGAGATAGCTGCGTTCACACTAAATCGTGTTCCATCTAAGATAATTGAAAAGATACCATATGATATATGGATTGGAAAGAAACCAAGTTTATCTTTTCTCAAGATATGAAGATGTAAGGTAATGTTAAGCAACATGCCTCAGATAAATTAGCGCCTAGATCTTCAAAGTGCCTTTTCATAGGGTATCCTAAAGAAATGAAAGGATACTATGTCTACAATCCTACTGATAACAAAGTGTTTGTTATTTGAAATGGTAAGTTTCTAGAAAGAGAGTTTATTTCTAAAACAACAAGTGGGAGTAAGGAACATCTCAAAGAACTTCAAGAGTCACAAGATAGTACAGAACCATAGATCGAAATTAGAGAAGACTCACAACAAGTTGCTGACCATCCTCAAGTAACATAAGGTCCACGAAGATCTGATATGACATAGCATGAGCCTCAGAGATATGGATTTCTAATTATTGAAAGCCGTGAAGAGTTGATCATTGAGTAAAATGAGCCAACAGCCTATCGAGAAACCATAATGGGACCAAAATCTGAGAAATGGATAAATACCATAAAGTCCAAAATGCAATCCATGTAGACCTAAGTTGATCCACCTGAAGGTGTAAAAACCATCGAGTGTAAATGGGTTTTCAAGGAGAAAAATAACATGGATGGTAATGTAAATGTCATCAAGGCACCACTGGTTGCAAAAGGATTTACTCAAACTTATGGTGTAAACTATGATGAAACCTTTTCCCTAGTTGCAATGGTCAAATCAATCAGAATCCTTCTTGCCATTACAACATATTATGACTATGAAATATGGCAGATGGACATCAAAACAGCCTTCCTTAATGGAAAGCTGCTTGGAGATGTGTACATGACACAACCTAAAGTCTTTGTGCGTTTAGAGGACTCTGGTAAAGTCTGTAAGCTTCAAAGATCCATTTCTGGATTAAAGGAAGCATCTTGGAGTTGGAATCATCATTTTGATGAAGTGGTCAAAGAGTTTGGATTCATGCAAAACATTGATGAACCTTGTGTTTGCAAGAAGGTTAGTGGGAGCACAGTTGTATTTCCAGTGCTTTTTGTAGATGACATCCTACTCATTGGGAACGACATTCCTACCTTACAGAGTGTCAAGACTTGGTTAGGAAAGTCTTTCTCGATGAAAGGCTTAAGTGAAGCCACATACATCCTAAGGATTAAGATCTATAGAGACAGATCTAAAAGACTAATAGGCCTAAGTCAAAGCACAAATATAAACAAGATACTGCATAGGTTCAGTATACAATATTCAAAAAAGGGTTACATGCCTATGTCTCATGGCATCCATCTTAGCAAGGTTCTATGTCCTAGTACACCTGATCAGTGAGATCACATGAGCAAGGTTCCATATAACTTGGCAATTGGATCCATATGTATGCATGTCATGTACTCGACCAAATGTCTCATTTACCTTAAGTATGACTAGAAGATATCAACAAGATCCTAGTGAGGATCATTAGATTGCCGTCAACAATATCATAAAATACTTAAGAAGGAATAAGGACTTATTTTAGGTCTATGGTGTATTAGATGATGAGCAATGTGTAACCGGTTATACAGATGCAAGTTTTCAAACTGACCAAGATGACCTTAAAAATTGCAATATGGATACATATTCTGTAATATCCCAATTTTTGATTAAGGGCTATTCATGATTATTGTGGATAATCATGAATTTAAATGGGAATAATTATGGATTTGGTGGCTATATTAATTAATATGCCATGATTAGTGGAAATTGAAAGAATGAAATTGTTGGGCAACTAGTTAGTTATTAATAGATAAAGTAATTATTAGCTAAGAGGAAAATGAGAAGTGTGATTAAAATGGTTAACGGAGTGATTAAATGGCTTATTGGTGACTATATTGGTTGAGAGGTAATAGGCTTGTGACATGTGGCAAACTTATATGAGGTTAGTGGTTGAGGAGAAAAGTCAAATGGGATATAATATTTTATTTTTCTCTCTCTCTTTCCTCCTCTCTTTCTGCTGGACAGCATGGAGGGAGTATCATTATTGTTCTCTTCTCCTTCACTTCATCTCTCTTTCATTTTCTCTCTTTTATGTTTCATTGGTGACCTAAGAAGGGAAGAAGGAAAGCTTGAAAAAGGTAAGAGAAATGTCCTCTAATCCTCAAGTTCTCTTCTTTAAAGTTATTCCTTGAGTTGAGAGCTTCAATTTCATAGTTGTAGCTTCTCCATTGGTGGTGATTTGAGGAATCACGAAAATCTAAAGTTGGGGAATCAAAAAGTGTTTTTCAGAAAGTTATTAAGGTAAGTAAACCCAATCTTTATATCTATGTTTCATGCCAAATGAATAAGTTTGGAATTTCTGGAATTATTGCCCTAATTTTGAAAATATGGATCATTGGGTAGTTTGGCATGATATAGTTGTGAAATGGTATCTTGTGGTGAGTTTGTGATAGATATATTGATTTGGGATTAAAATGTTTAGTTTGGATGATTTTGGAATTTAGATGATTATGTTGCCTAAAACCCAAAGCATGATAATGGAGTAGGATTTGGATAATTCTGATGATTCCATTGGGTTCCTTAGGTGTTTTTATGTGGGAGTAACTTTGGTTAAGGTTTTAAGTTCGTTGGTAGCTTGTGGTAGAAATTCTGGAAAACTGTCATTTTGTCTGCGTTTTCTGGTTCTGATAGATTCACTTGAGTGATGTGGGATTCACTCGAGTAAGGGATTAACATCACTCAGGTAAGGTTGAATAATGCTCGAGTGATGTGCATGTATTCTATTTCTCTTTAGTTTTTTGGTAGTGCTTTTTAGAAAATCCAAGGGTGCATAGTCTCACTTGCGAGTGAGGGATGAATATCATTCGAGTGAGCCTCCTTGTGCTCGAGTGACTAGTGTATTTGACACCAAGGACTTGCCTCTTGGGTTGTCACTCGCGGGCATGGTGAAAGAGTGTGCCTTCTCACTCGCGAGTATAGGTTATTCACTCGAGTGAGCTGTGTTGTGCTCGAGTGCAGTGAGCCATTTGGGCTACTGTCATTTCTCTTGTGCTCTCGGGTTCTCACTTTCTGGACTTTACTCTCAGGTGCTCAAGTGAGGCATTTGGCTTTCACTCGGGTGAGGTGTAATGTGCTCGAGTGATTCTGTCTTTGAAAAACTTCTTTATGCTCTTGGGTATGTACTCGCTATCTCTCTCTCTCAAGTACCGAGTGTAGACCTTACCATCACTCGAGTGAGGTCTCCTTCACTCGAGTATCCGTACAATCTCACTTGAGTGAGGCCATCTTCACTCGAGTGTCTCTGTAGAAAATATCAGTTTGTGTTTCCAAAAAAGGGGATCTTTGGGGATAGTCTTCTAACCTCTTAGGGTTATTGTTAAAGGTATTCTTGAGTACTAAAAGAGCAATAATGATAACCAAGTAAGTGTTAAGAAGTCATTGAGAATTGGAATAGGGGTAATAACTCTTTGTCCCTTATTATGAATATAGGATTTGACATTTGCCCGACGCGGGAGAGACCGGTGCCAAGGAACGCCCAGAAGGACTCAAGTAGTGATTTCTCTCTCATATTGTGTATGATATATGGTATGCATGATTTATCAGTGTTTATGAAATGTGAATTTTTTTCTTAGTGAAATGTGAAGGAAAATGTGCCATGGTCCATTACAACATAAGCACTTCAGCGAGAGCTGTCGTAGGGGGTTGATGCTTATCACACCTACCCCCCGCCGTTAAACTGTTGTTGTAATCGACATGGATTTATTGTGAATTGTAAACCAGCCAGTATGGCTATGCATTATGAACTGTTATATGAAACCTAGCTGTGGTGATATATATACTATTTTGAACTGTGATATAGGCGATACAACGTGAGCAATTTAGCGTGAACAAACGTAAGGGTGGCGTTCGTCATCTGTAACTGCCATTGTAGTTTCATTGTCTATGTGATATGATTACTTTCATACCTTATTGTTGTGCACATTCTGAGTAATTTGACACTACGGGGATTCTTTAGAATCTCACTCTCCCAAAACAATATGTTAGACAAGGCAGAAGGATCGAAGGGGAAGCGGGTGACGAAGAGCGGCTAGAGCTCTAATGTATGAGTTCATTTTGATTATTTGGTTATTAGTTATCATGTAAATCATTTGGATATTTTTGGGATCAAATGTATGTATATTGAGATGGGTGAATAGTTTTGTATAATCCCTAAGTTAAGAGTATGAATTATGGGCTTTGTGCCTTTGTATGAATCCCCTTTTGACGAATTAATGGATCCCGAGTGTGTCAGGAATTTATGCTTACTCTGATATGTATGAATGAAATCAACATGTATAGGCCATTTTATATTTGTGATGCGACTATGAGACCATTGTGAATATGTTTTAGAAAAGTTTTGTAAACACTGATTTTGGTTAAGTCCTAAATTAGTTAAGGTCTCTAATTTCACTAAATTATTTGATTATAAACTTAATCTCGGCCTATGGTTGGAAGGGGGTTACATATTCCTATTGAATAGTGGAGCAGAAAGTTGGAAGAGCTCCAAGCAGAGCACTATAGCAGATTCTGCAACAAAAGCTGAGTATATAGCATCATCGGATGCTGCTAAAGAAGCCGTTTGGATCAGAAAGTTCATTATTGAACTAGGGGTAGTACCAACCATCTTAAATCCAATAAATTTGTTATGTGATAATAGTAGTGCTATTGCACAGGCCAAGGAGCCTAGGTCACATCAAAGGACCAAGCATATACCCAGGTGATTTCATCTTAGTAGAGAAATCAATGATAGAGATGACAAAAAAATATTCAAAGTAGCAGGGGAAGACAATGTTGCTGATCCTCTTACGAAGCCGCTTGCACAAGCAAAGCATGAATATCATGTAGGACAATAGGAATTAGGCAGATTAATGATTGTACCTAAGGTAAGTCGGAGGATGTTGGAAATTTTGCCCTAAGGACCAATCATTATACTTTAAACATTATTAGAGAGTCAATACTCTAATCATAGAATATGATCTGTTTCAAACGAAACTTGGTGAGAGCATCTCAGAATTCGAACTTAGATATACTCATCTTGTCAATCAGCTATCCGCACTTGGGAAAACCTTTGATCAAAATTCTCAAGTCAGAAAATTCTCAATATTCTCAAAAGAATGGGATGCAAAGGTAACAGTTATCGGAGAAGCCAAAAAAGAGTCAATGAGATCTGTAGCTACACTCTTTGGTAGTCTTTCTGAATATGAAGGAAAGCTGAAATTCAAGAAGGAACTAAAAGAGTTAGATGACAAAAAGAAAAAGGGGATTGATCTATTGAGATTAACTCATTACATAACGAAGATGACTCTTTAGATAACGAGATGAGCCTGATGACGAAGATATGGTAATGATCGTAAGAAAATTCAAGAAATTCTAAAAAAGAGGTCAAAAGAATTTCAAGAATTATCAAGGAGGACCAAACAGGAAAGAAAATAAAGTGCAACAGATCACATGCTATGATGTATGAAACCTGGACACATCAAATTTGAATGTTTCAAAAATAAAGATAAGAATAAGCAGAGAAAGAAAGCATACATATAATCCATATGGGGTGATAGTTAGTCTGACGAAGAAGGAGATTACAATTAAGTAGCAAACATGTGCTTGGTAGCTAAAGAAGAAGAATATGACTTTGAGGTTAGTAATTCTGATCTTGTTAGGATCGGCAGGCACAATGGAAGAATTTAAAAATTTTTGCCAATCCTAATCGAGGATCTATCAATAGCGTTTAAACAGAGTTAGGAAAAATCATAACTTTTCAAATTTAGGGTTTTTCGATCTCTAGAAGCCAACACCTCAGGTTTACTCTCTCTACCAGTACCCACGCGAATGCTCTCCAACATAGACTATGTGCTAGCACCTCCAATGTCTCCTAGGGTTTCCCTTATGGCTCTCAATTCTCATACGTGTATGAGTCTATCTGCTCTATCAAGTTTATAGCTTATGAAGGCTATATTCAAATTTCAAAATTAATCATCATTAATTTAGAAATTAATCAACAATTAATTATCTTGATGAGCTAATTAAATAAATTCAGTTTAAATTAAATCTGTCCAACAGTTTTAATTTAACCTATTTATTTAATCCAAATAAAGAGCCATTATATTTAATTTATCTTCATAAATTAAATCTGAGATACTATATCTCTATTATGTTAGTTATTAAATTTATTATATCTTAATAAATTAAATTTAAAACAAACACAATATAATAATATCATATAATATATATACATATATATAATATGTATTTCGAAAATACATATCTATATAATATTATTAATGAATTTTTATATTACATATATATATATATAATTCGTCCACCCTAAATTAAATATTATCTTGTGTTGGGCCATTTTTGTGTGCGACCTTGTAGGCCCATATGAAGTTGGAAGTGGGCCAATAATTGTACTAACCCAAAAGTAGCAAGCGGCATCTAGCAAGACATTACGACTACCTAATTCATATGAGGATCGTTATCACGATGCAACCTGTCATACAACCATGTCACGTCCCTTTTGTCACACGATACATCGATCAAGGATAAGGCATGGATAATGTCATTCTCTTGTTCCTGACCATTACTTTCTCGATTCCTGATTAGCCTGGTAATAGAGACGAAAACTCCTTTCTATCAAAGTATGGCCATACATTTCTCAGACTCACTCATTGAGGGGCCCAGTAATATCTCTCTACTAATGTGAGGGACAAATTTCATCTTGTTCATTCATATTCCTCTGCATGAAAAACCACCAAGCCCGATCATAGACTTTATCATCACCTGGTCAAAAGTGACTTTTGACTAGTTCAAAGCTTAGCAACTCTCATGTAAAAATCCATGATGACCTCAAGTCTAAGGGCATTGTGACATGGTTATAGATGAGAAAAGCCTATGACTTGATCCATGTAGCTTTTTCATAGTGAGTTGGTCCAGCAACTTGTACTCTTACAAGTGCCTAAGACTTTGATTCATATCTCCATATCTTATCAAAGTCATACTGGTCTTATTTCATCTTTGCTCCCGAGATGACCAACCAGGGACATTTTAGGAAAATCTTTATGATTTATCCAAGGATACAATTATCATAGTTAACATGCAAATAATATGATAACAGAATGGAGAAATTTCATTAAATAATAATGTTCAAAGTATAATGATTGGCCCTTTGGGCACAATTTCCAACAATTTTGGTCAACAATAAGGCATGGATGATGTCATCCTCCTATTCCTGACCATTACTTTCCCGATTCCTGAGTAGTCTGGCAATAAAAATAGAAACTCCTTTCCATCATAGTATGACCATACATTTCTCAGACTTACTCATCGAGGGGCCCAGTAATATCTCTCTACTAATATGAGGGACAAATTCCATCTTGACCATTCATATTCCTCTACATAAAAAACCACCAAGCCTGATTGTAGCCTTTATCATCACTCGATCAAAGGTGACTTTTGGCTAGTTTAAAGCTTAGAAACTCTCATATAGGAATCTATGATGACCTCAGGTTAAAGGGTATTGTAACATGGCTATATATGATATAAGCTTATGACTTGATCTATGCATCTTTCTCATAGTAGGTCGGTCCAGCATCTTGTACTCTTACATGTGCCTAAGACTTTGATTCGTATGTCCATATCTTATCAAAGTCATACTAGTCTTACTTCATCTTTGCTCCCACATAGATGACCGACTAGGGACATTTAGGACAATCTTTATGATTTATCCAAGGATATAGTTATCATAGTTAACATACAAATAATATGATAATAGAACAGAGAAATTCATTAAATAATAATGTTCAAAGTACAATGATTAGCCGTTAAGGCATAATTTCCAACATCTACTTTGCTTACCATATATCTATAGCAACAGGTTCAAAATTATAGAATCTTTATATGATAGTTAAATTACAATGAAATAAAGAAATATACGCAGAATTAACTTTATTTGTTGAGACGTGAAGAAAGAGAAGGTGGAGTTGAATAACATGTGAAACAAATCAAAGTAAGTGAAAGCATTAACTTTATAGACAAAAGAGAGAGAACGATACAAAATTTTCAGCAAGATCTTAATTAGTGAAATGTAACTCTCCATATCTTTTAATAACAATGGTAAAAAAAGAATTATGCCTAAATCTCACAAATGTGTCCAATATCTTCCATGGGGAAGGATATGCAATATAGCCTGGAATACGGGCCGGCCCGGTCCTTCACGGGCTCGGCTTCCTAAAAACCCCCAATTTTTCAAGCCCACGGCCCTACATGGCTGGCCCTTCATGGGCTCGGGTCTAAACTGGCTTGAACTCATTTTAATTAATTTTTTTTTCAAATTTTACAATTTATTTATTATTTTACCTTAAATTGAGATATATTATTTTTAAAACTCATAAATGTTTAGTTAAAATAATCATCTAAAGTCCAAATTAGCCTCTTTTTTAAAGTTTAAATGAATAAACCATTGAAGAAAATAAAATAAATCAAACCTCTTAGGCCCGCTCCTTGTTTTAGCCTCTAAATTATAAGCCCGGCCCTTGACGGGCTCAGATCGAATTCCTGACTCTAATATGCAAGATTAAACATCTGAAACATTAAATCTAAAGGAATTAATATGATGTAACCACAAAACAATAAAAGTAGTGAAAAAAGCTTAGAAAATAAATGTAAATCTTCACTACGGTCAATGGAGCCCTAGATGATAAGATTGTACATGTGCCTAAGCACAAATTGTTAGAACCGGCTGACACCCAAGAGGGGGGGTGAATTGGGTGTAAGATAAAAACTTAAGAACTTTGAAAATCTTTTCGCATCTTAGTAAAAGCAATAAGTATGAAGGTAATGAACCATAAATCAACAATTAGATTAAATAATATACACTGGAAATATAAGAGCTTAGGGAAGAGAATATACAAACTGTGATTTATCCTGGTTCGGTCCAATCTGTGATGGCCTACGTCCAGTCCCCAGGCTCCTCCTGAGATTTTCAAATCCATGATCTTCTTGTTTAATCTGGGCATAAGAAAAGCTTTACAATCCCACAAGTTTAGCCGGGTACTTGTGAAACCTTTTACAAATCTCTTATTGAAATACTCCTCTTTACGACAAGCCTTATGAGCAGAGCAATCCCGAAGATCTTCCTCTCCTGCTTAATCGTGCAAGTCTTATGAGCAGCAACGTTCTCTCCTGCTTACACCCCTGTAAGTTTTATAAGCAGCAACGATCTCTACTGCTTGCACCTTGTAAGTCTTACGAGCAGAATGTCTTACTGGCAATTCTCTCTACAACTTTCCTCGTAAGGAAATCAACCCTCTCAAGGTCCTTCTACCTTGAGATCAACTCAGAAATATAGTTGACAGTGTTTACAAACTCTCTTACAGAGTGGATATAATGCTCACTGAAGTACAATACAAATAATCACTCTTTCAATGATAAGTAATATAGAAACTACAAAACAGAGAGTGTTTGGGTAAAAGCAGAGGATTCATGTTATTCACATATTGGTGTCGTTGCTCTGTTTTCTCTATCTCACATTGACTTTGAGTGCTCTCTTATTTATAGTTGATGAAGATCATGACCGTTGTGAGCATTCGTCCGTTGGAGTCATTTTGTCCATTGAGCATATTTGAAAAACTAGCTACCATGAGATTTTTATTGCAAAGCAGAGTGTCCCGTTGAGGAGCGGTTGTCTCATTATGAGCTGTATATCACGTTGTGGAGCGGCATGAAGAAGTTTGAATATTCGACAGTCTTTCATGGTGTGTTAGTTGCTTGTCATGGTAGGTAGCCGCCATTCGGTATGTAATGATGAAGTTCACCGTAATTGACTTTTTATTTGAATCTGCAATTCAAACATTTAATATCCTGTTTCACACTGGAAATATATGTTAGCTAACATTTAGAAACAATAACAAGTGAGAACACAATGATTCAATAACATGTAACCATATTCGGATTGTTCGTTGAGTGATGATATTTGTCATACGTGACCTCCATTCTTGAAGATGCAATCCAAATGTTTAATCTCCTATTTCTCACTTGAAATATAAGTTAGTTAACGTTTAGGAACAATAACAAGTGAAAATATAATGAATGTATAACATTTAACCACGTTTGGATTGATCGCTATGAGAGTCTGAACTTTCTACGTTGGTTCTGTCAGGATTTCACTCAAGTTCAAAGAAGCCTCACTCATGATCGAAAGAGTGTCTATCGCACTAGACTGCACAAGCATCAACTTCCAGAAGGCATAGCTCCTAGAATATAAGTTCAAATTAAGCAAATTACCTATCCATGGAAATCTCTTTGAGTCTAGTTTCATTTGGCACTAGTCTCGTCTCAATCCGATATGTGGTTCGTGCGTTATGTTCAAAATACCAAACCTGTCTTGAAAAGTGATGATGATTTCAGTGTCATCTTCCACAGATCATATCTCCTTCATTTGAGCTTTTTTCAATGTTATCTTGGTGTAAATTTTTGTTGTTGTGAGTCTTTTTTCATATGCCACCAGTTTCGGGTCAATCTGATGTGTGGTTTGAGCGATATGGCCAAAATACCAGACCTCTATTAGGCTAAACGTAAAACAGAGATGAATAGAGTAGCTCAATACTCGAGTGTGTTATTGATTCACTCGAGTACTACAATGCCACACTTGCTACAATGATTTTGCAATTCCTTTTTGCACCTCGAGCACTACAGTGATCTACATGCTACAGTACCTGCATGCTATAGGGCCTCACTCGAGCACTACGTTGCCTCACTTTAGTGATTGCTACAGTACCGCCACTGCAGTGCCAAATAGTGCCAACTGTTACAGTGCCAAACAGTGCCTCAAATTTCTGAAATCTCCAAAATTTCTTTTAATAACTTGAATCTTGATATTCTTGGTAGATCTTCCAAGTTCTTCTTTCATCAATATCTTTCTTTTTGATTTTCCTCTTGATAATCATTCTCCATAATCCAAGTAGGCAGCTTCTTGACTATCTTCAGTTTCTTTCTTCTTCTTCCTTTTGTTTATTCTTATCAATTCAATAACTTCATTGTATATTTCATAATTTTGTCTCCTCATTCTTCCTCCATAATTCAACTTAATTAATCTACAAGATATTTCACATTAAACACAGTAATTAGTCAAAGAAATACATTATATAAACTTTTTGCTTTGCTCTTATCATTTCACATCTATATTTGACATCATCAAAACTAATCATATCTAACACAAATGATTGAATATAGAAAACAAGCATGCATGTAATTACTTTTGGCACAATTCATTAAGACTCCATAGTGTTACCAAACAATTTCCTACGTTGATTAGTGAGCCACAGTCTTTATAGGCCTAATGATGATAACAACCACAGAGTTAGTAACTTATATTGATCACAAAGATGATCAAGTTGCAGAAGAAAATCATGCATTCATTATGGACTTCACACTATTGGACAATTTGTTATGAAGATGGCAATAGGGCACTTGTTGGACACTAGCATCAATTGCCTATGGTTACTAGAAAAAAATTGTAATAAGCAAATTAAATACAAAAACATTGTAACAAAAAGAAAATTTTTGACTTACTCATAAATATATGGTGTTATGAAACCCTCAACTTGGTCTTAATCTAGCCTCTATGCTATGTATGCATGTCTTGAAGCATAGGTGGTAACGTGGTTGTTTTGGATATGTGTGTGTTAAAGGAATCCAAACTTTCTTGTTTTGCTCAAAGATTCCAATTGGCATTGCAAGTATCTATGATAACACATATGCATGTTAGTTAGTTCGTTGCAATATTATAAATCTTTGGGGTAAACATGCAATATGCTTTATCATATAAGACAATACTTACATCTACCATACTTGTACACATAAAATAGTAAGCTACTTTGTTGGGGTGAATATGAGATGCAAATCCTACTTATCAATAAAAGGGGAATGTTAGGGCTTTCAAATGCCCACAATAGAGTAGTCCGTAGGCACAACTATGAATTGGGAGGATGGATCATATGCCAGTATAGTCACATGTTGCATAATACTGTACTAAGAATATGGAATTATTTCAGGGGATGCAAGTTTGTTTAGAAAGGTCATTTCGATGAGAAGCTTTCACACAAGGTTCTTTGGCCACATAAGAGCATATTCTTTATGTCACCTACTTTCTTTAAACCATTAGCGGCAAACTGGACAAGAGCATATGCAATTAGGACCTCATGCATCACCACTCTTACTTGGTAATCTTTTAGTTCTTTGTACTGGATAGTTGGGCCAATATTGTGGATGCTACCACTTGCTACTAATCTTCTGTCAGGATCTTCTAAAAATAGTGGTTCATCAAATTCATTAAGAGAACCCTCTAACAAATGGGCAACAACATAGAAACTCTCTTTAGTGCATGGAATAATTGCATTTGATTATATCTTGGGGAGAATATATGGTTCTTGTCATGATTAAAACATTATGGCCATCCCCTCTCTCATCTTTTATATCTAAGCTTTTACCTTTGCAATATGTAATATCCTAGATTTTGGAGACATTAGATAAGGGTAAAATATTTATTAGAAAGGTGTGACCAATTTGGAAGAATAGGTTTAAGTTGATGGAGGACTAAACAAAGAGTAATTAGAGGCAAATAAGATGTCAAAAAGGCCCAAAACTGGGCCCAAATGAGGACCTACGATTTTGGGTGGATTGAGCCTAATTTTTACTTACTTCAACCTAGGTTTTCTATAGCCTAATAGGCGGGATGCACCCTTCATTATTAATCTTAAAGTTTTGAGAGGAGAAGGCCTAGCTCTACTAAGGTTTTCTTTCAAGGACTCTATAGAGCCCCCTAAGGATTTCTAACCCTCTAGTGAGTATTCCTAATCCAAATCCTTTGTTCTTCTTAGGGATTCTTGGATCTAGGCTAAGGTTTGGGAATTTTTAGGGAAAAACTATGTATAACCCTTTCCTCCTTGAATTGAGGTGAGACTTTTGTCTCTTGGAAAAATCTAACATATTCAAATAATATTAGTTCTCTATGTTTAGATTACCTTCATAAAATTTGTGTCACAACTTATTATTATGGGTGGATATGAGTAATTCTGAGAACTCTATAAACACTTTTGGGTTGTTAAGAATTATAATTTAATTCTCTAAGAGAGTATCTAAGGAGTTCGAGAGACTTTAATTATTGAATTGTTGATATTTTAACCAAATTGAGATTCCTGAGATAATCTAGATAGTCCTAGTGACTCCCAATAATAATAATTTTTTTAATTTTAGGCTACTCTTAGTTGCCCTATGCAATTGTGGGGAGTTTTAGGGAACTCTAAATAATGGTGGCATATTTTAAAGAGCTCTAGAGAGCTGCGAGAATTTTAATTAGTGTAAATACGATATATTTTAACTTTGTTAATTAACCTTGTTATTAATTTATAACTCAGATTAACTCGAGCAACACTAGCTCATGCATAGACCTACATGTGGTGAACTTTTGGTAATCGTGGTACTTGAGGTAACTAGATTCCTTCTTTGAGTATAGTTACTAGGTATCCATAGTCTTATGAACTCATAGATTTTATTATGTTTAACTCTAGGATTTTATATAAAACTGCCTTGTGTGACTATGATATATATTTATATACATGTTGCTATAATGAGAGCATGATATGGTATGATTGTGGAAACAAGAACATGAGATTGATATATAGTGGCCTGCTTGTATTATGTGTTCTAAGATAGCTGCGTAATTAAAGATAATTAACGATAAGGGAAGGAGCTTGAAGAAGTTGAGTATTTGTTGTGCCACATGGTACACTACCATATGGTATACTATGGTTGGCTTTTTTTGTCTCTAAGAGGTAACTTAGGACTATGCAACCTTACAGAATAAAAGGTGAGGGAATTTATGGTCCACTATATGCTTTAAAGTACTTTGGCTTGTCTAAACTAGACACCTAAGAGCTGGAAAGAGTTCCAAGTCATGGAGGAGACTTAGCCCATGGATTCAAGTCATTGAATGAAAGGAAAAAAGGCGGGAATTGAATAAGTAAAGTTAATAATTGAATATTTACTCGTGTTAAATCTTTGATATGGCATTGTGGTTATATTATATTCATTACATTCACTTATTATGGAGACATACTTGGCACCCACAAGCACATAGTGATTATGTTCTAGGATGGGATTTAGTTATTGAGATGTTGATCTCATCCTTTCCATAATTAATATTTTTTAGGTTTGAATGTTAAGGTAAGGAGCTTCAAGAAAGGGTTGGAATCATATATATGATCCTATAAGAATTGTGATATTTCCTTCATGTTTTATGTTACTAGGAACTTCATCTTATGTTCATTGATTTGATTTAAGTTAATTTGATACTTGAACTAATTTGACTGAGCAGAGTCTGGAGGCTTAGAGCAGAGCTCTTGTGTAAAGTACTTGATATTAGGCCAGAGGCCTAGAGCTAAGCTTCCTATAACTGATATAACTATCATAGGGCGTGTTTATACTTTTCAATGCATTTGAGATTATGAACTATTTCAATTAACTATAATAGACTTGCATGTGCACGTTTCTTTTCTATTATGGTTAAAATTTAGAGAGTAACATTGTGACATTTATAACCTTGATAGACTTGTGGTGATTCATTTTCTTTTCTATTAAGGTATCTTCCAAAAAATCCTTAAAATATATAGTAAGTACATAATTTCCAAGGGAGAGTGTTACATAATACACGTCCTTTTAAATAACTGAAAAATTTGTACAATTTTTCAAAGTGAAATTAGTTCATTACTTAGGATTGAACTTAATTTTAAGCATTTATCATCTTAGATAAATGTTATTAAATTAAATGTTTAAATAGAAAAGAATGTTTCAACTAAGCATACCTTTTATATACATTTAGAGATGGACTATGAGTGGTTTTTATAGGGTGAACAAAGGATAAGTTTAGGAATTCTTTTAGGAAATTTGAGTTTGACCTTGGTTGGCTTAGTGATGGTTTTTTTAGGGTAATGACTCTCGCAAAGTAAAAAACAAAAAGAAGAGACACAACTTTGCTAGATTTGGTAAATTTGACTTAGTACTCGGTGTACTTCATCCTCAATGAAGACACTTGCTTCAAATGGTAAAGTCAAAGAGGGCTATGAGTTAAGCTAAAAGCCTCTTGAGACATCTATTGGAGTAACTAAGTAACTAGTGTTGCATCACCCATGTGCAAGTTTGGAACAGAAGGGGACCTACAATAGCCTAAGATAACAAAGAAAAAAGAAAAAGAAGAAGAAAGAAAATAGAATGAATCAATTCTCCACCTAAGTATATGTAATATGTTAAATACAGGTTTAGTTAAGTGAGACATTTGAATTTTTCTCGATAAGTTAAGTAGCCTAATATTTCTTTACTAATCTTACTGTTGCACTTGTTACTTGCTAATCCTTTGATCATAGTGATGTTACGAGATGAGTACAAATGGTTGAAAAGGATTTTAGATTAATGATATATTTTTATAAGACATTAAATTTAATAGAATAAGCAATACTCTTCTTGTTTGAATAATGAATATTTTTCTTTTTTTCTTAAGGACAAACGATTGTGCAAGTATGGGGTATGAAGAATCCTCAATTTTAATAGATTTGAAATTTTTTTGAGTATATTATGAGTAGCTAAGCCTCTTATTCTAGGATTATTTAGAACATTTTGTTTGGACTGAAACTTGGCTTTTCCTCTCTTTTAGAATTTAATGATACATATATATATATTGAACTTTTTTATGCTTAATTAATGCTTCCTAGTGTTTGGCCACCACTTAGATTGTTGTGTTTATCTAGATTCGACTTCACAAAGCTTGTTTATATATACAACTTGGATAAATTAATATTGGACTTGAAATACAGTTGTTAGATGAATGGTTTTTGTTGGTAAAATAGAGATACCTTTACTAATTTGGCATTGTCAAATTGAGGTTGATACTTAAAGGTGATTTCATTATTTGTAGCAAGAGATTGTGCATTCTAATTAAAAGTTCAATTTAATTTTAACTTGGGAGAGTATTATCAAATGCCTTAGAACATTAGATAAACATATGTTTTCATTTAAATGTTACTTTAGAGGGATTTACTCTAGTTTCACTACTTCATAATCGCACATATATGATAGTTATTATCGACCATATATAAAGGTTCCAAACCATCATATATAGAGGTACTATGTAATATCCTGAATTCGGGGACTAAAGGCTAGATGATAAGCCTGAATAAAGTAGACTACTAAGCCTAGTTCGGGAAGAGTGCCAAGAATGTCCAAGAGCCATAATAACTTGTAGAGACTAGTTTGAAAACTAAAGTATGAGATTTAGTTCCAAATAGTCAAGGGACCTAACCCCTTTATCTAAAGTCAAATAGGATCTAAAGCCTGGAATGATATCTTGGAAGAATAAAGGAATAGAGACAAAAAGATAGAAAAGAACTAATGGCAACTTTGTGAATATTGCCATGGTCAAAGGAAAAAGAGACATTTGCCACTTGATCTTGAGGTTAAGGTTGGAAACCAAAATGAAGAGCTAAGATTTGCTCTCTAAAAGCAAGAGTAAACATTCAGAAGGAAGAGCAAATCAACTCCCTCCCCTTAAGTCAAGAATTTTGGCCAAAGAGGGGTAATAAAGGAAGAGAAAAGTTTGGTCAAAATTTCAACCCATTTGGAAGGAGGCTTTGATCTAACTTCATTATATGCACCAAACGTTAATTGGTCAACAAATTTCCTCTTCCACTGGGTGCTTAATTTTGATCAAGAACAAGGAAGAGAGAAGAGTGAAATTCAAATGACCAAGAAAAAAAGAAAAGAAAGAAGAAAAGAGGAAAAGTCAACAAGACTTGTAATTGGTTACAACTTGGAAAGTGACCAAAAGCAAGATTTCAAGGAGGCATTTGGTCGGCAATTACAACTCCTTTTTTAGTGGAACATTTCACCCAAAAAGAAGAAGAGGATAGGATGGAAAAGTCCAACCAAAGTCAATTAACCATACTTGGTTAATTAACTTGGCTTGTGTAAGAAGAAGCATTTTTTGCCACATAAAATTTTCTCTTTTCCCTTATTTCTTTAAGTCAATTTTAGTCAAACATTTAAGGGCAAGGAAAGAGAAGAATCATACCATTTCCACTCTCTTTCTCACATGTACATTTCATCCAAGAAGCTTGAGGAAAGAGAAAGAGGAAGGCAACTTTAAGGTAAGAGCTTCTAGCTTCATTTTGACCTTCTAAATCACCTTTCTAGCTCTTGAGGTCTTCATAAATTTTGTTCCTCTCATCAAGAGCTTTATTTCTATGGATTTATTTTCTTGAGAAGAGGTGTTTTGTGCTGTCCATTAAGTACTAAAGTTGGAGAATCAAGAGAAGAGTAAGAGGTAAGCTTTAGCTTCATTTTAACCTGTCTTGTGTTGAAAAGATGAGCATTCTAGAATTTGGATTTCTGCCTTAATTTTGGTTATCTTAGGGTTTCATCATACTTTGCTCATGTACATGTGGTTATATGAGGTATGGGAAGCATATGAACCTAGCATAGTGCATAAATTTTAAATTGGTGAATTATTGCCTTTCAACCTAATTTTTGGTCAGAATAGGGCATGAAGAGGGCATGATTTTTCTATTTCAAGGTCTCCAATGGATTCCTTGGGCAAAATACAACCATTTGAACCAAAATTACATAGCATAACCCTTAGGCAACTCAATTTCCAAAATTTAAAACCAATGGCAATCCGGTGAAATTTCACTGATTAAATTGTCTACAACAGCCAGAATAGTTAATATACGAAGGTTTAGAAGTTACCTTAAGCTCCAATAAGCTTTTCCAAGATATGGATGAAACCCCTAACCTAAATAACAATAGATTTTTGAGCCTTTAAACCTTAAAGAACAAAGAAGAGTAGCTTAGGGTCAGAGTTATATGCGTTAGGAGCTAAATCGTTCGAGAAATTAGCTTACCTTATGAGATTTCTTCCTTTTCTCTCTCTAAACTCTATCAACTTTCTCTCTCTTGCTTTAGCTGAAATGGCGTGAAAATGGCTGGAGAAAGAAGGATGATGATATTTAATATCATATATTATATGATATTTAATCATTAATTTAATTTCCAACAATTTCGGATTTTTTAAAAATTCTAGCAGGCTTCTACCCAAATTTTGAAAAATCATAACTAATTATATAAAAATTGAATTGGAGTGATTCCAAAGCCTATAGAACCCTTATTGAGTCTGGATTCAAGGAAAAATATAGAATTTTCCTATCTAGAATCACAAAATTCCCAGAATCTTAATCTTTACCTGCTGTTCTAGAAAACAATCAATTTCACCGAGCAAACTTCAAAGATTCATAACTCCCAGCTCACAAAAGGTAATGACATGAATTATTTTGAAGCTTGACATGTGAAATTTAAGACTGGGAAATTTTAGAATTTGTAGACACCATTTGCCCATTCAAAATGTTATTATAAACTGACTGCCCTGCACAGAATTGCATTTAACATTTTATTAAATTTTCAACCAATGTGTCTAATGGCTCCAAAATCAACAATCAAACTTATTCCCATACAATTTTTCACAAGGAAACCATTGGAATAACTAAAACCACCAAATTCCCATCACAGATTATCCAAAAGTGTTTATTCAATAATAATTACATCCACTTTTGAAGTCATTAGCCCTTAATCACTTTTTAGGATATTACATTTCTCCCCCTGTAAAATAAATTTCGTCCTCGATATTTGTCACACCACTTGAGCCATAAACTCTGGATAACACCTCTACATATCATCTTCCACTTCCCAGGTTGTCTCTCTTTGAGTCATTCCCTTCCATATCACCTTCACATGTGGAATGCTTCGGTGTCAAGCTATCGTTCTTCTCTATCAGTGATCTGTTCTAGCTCTACCTCATAGGTGAAGTTGTCTTATAGTTCGACTTCTTCATACTCAACAATGTAAGATGGATGCAATTGGTACTTCTTTAGTTGGGAAATGTGAAACACATTGTGGAGCCTGCTCAAGTTTAGGGGTAGGGCTACTCGTTAAGCAACAGGCCAAATCCTCGCAAGAATCTCAAAAGGACCTATATACCTCAGGCTCAGCTTCTTTCTCTTGATAGCTCTCCAAATGCCAATAACTGGAGATACCCTCAAAAACACATGATCACCAACCTCAAACTCTAGAGGTCTTTTTTTCTTGTCAGCATAGCTTTTTTGTCGACTATGCGTTGTAAGGTACCTCTTTCGAATGATTTGAATATGTGCTGAGGTTTGATCAACAAGATCCATCCCATAAAAACTCATTCTAACATAAAGGTGATTGGCACTTTCTCCCATATAACGCTTCATACGAAGCCATCTGGATGCTCGCATGATAGCTATTGTTATAGGCGAACTCGGCAAGTGGAAGAAAGTAATCTCAATTCCCTTTAAAGTCGAGGACACATGCTCGCAACATATCCTCCAATGTCTGAATAGTCCTCTCAGATTGTCCATCCGTTTGAGGATGATAAGCCGTACTGAATCTCAACTGAGTACCTAGGGCCTCATGCAAAGCCCTCCAAAATTTTGAGGTAAATCGGGGATCTCTATCGGAAATGATATTCTTTGGTATGCCATGAAGCTTCACAATCTCTTGAATGTAAATCTCTGCTAGCTTGTCAGGAGAGTAACTAGCATTGATTGGTATGAAGTATGCCGACTTCAACCGGTCAACAATCACCCAAATCGCATCATAATTCTTGATCCCAGGCAATCCCACAACAAGATCCATGGTCACACTTTCCTATTTCCATTCTGGAATCTCAGGACTTCGCAACAAACCTAGTGGTCTTTGGTGCTCAATCTTTACCTTTTGTCAAGTAAGACACTGCACCATATATTTTGTCATATCACTCTTCAATATTGGCCACTAATACATAGATTTCAAGTTATGGTACATTTTGGTCATTCCAGGGTAAAGAGTATACCGGTTCTTATGTGCCTCTTCCAAAATCTTTGTCTCAACTCTGCCTTAAGTGGAACACAAATTCTCTTCTGATAACGAACTAGTCTACTAGGCGACAAATCATAGCCCTGAGCTTCTCCATGTTCAATTCTAGACAAATTATGCTGTATCTAACCATCTTTCATTAAGCTTCTTTAATCTCAACTCTCAAGTCACTTTCCCCTTTGGAAACAGTATAATTGGCATAGACGATCTGGTTGGACAGATTAAGATCTCAAAAATCCTCTATGAATTTCCCCTCTTGTATCATTATTGCTGCCATAAGCACCGCCTTTCGACTAAGTGCATCCATGACTATATTTGCCTTACTCGGATGATATTTGATTTTCAGGTTGTAGTCCTTAAGCAACTCCATCCAACGACGTTGTCTCATATTCAACTTTTTTGATCATACAAATACTTGAGATTCTTGTAGTCACAGTATAGTTCTACCATCACACCATACAAATAATGTCGCCAAATTTTTAAAGCAAACGCAATGGCCGCAAGCTCCAGATCATGGATGGGATAATTCATTTCATGAGGTTTAAGCTGTCAAGAGCTATAGGCCACCACACGTCCCTGCTGCATAAGGACACACCCTAATTCCTGCTTACTCGCATCACTATACATGACATAAGTCAAGCTGGGATCAGGTATAATCAACACAGGTGCCATAGTCAATCTCTCCTTTAGCTCCACAAAGCAACTTTCACATTTCTCATCCCACACAAATGGCTGATCTTTTCTCATGTGCTTGGTCAATGGCAAAGCAATACGGGAGAAATTTTGAAGGAATCTCTGCTAGTAACCAGCAAGACCCAAAAAATTGCATACCTTGTAACCCCCTTACGTAATTATATCCGAAATATGTGATTAAAGTGAAATAGAGACCAATAACAATTAAATAACATTTACAAACCCATATACCAAATACGTTTCGAAATCTAACGAACCTGTCTCATATTCAAATTTTGAATATAATCACGTCACGTGAAATATCACATTTATACAAATATCAGAGTGTACAACAATATCATCCCGGCAACTCCAGGGTTCATACCTTTACATAGGATTCATAGGGCACATTCGCCCTTTACAATTTATCACAATGGGAATTACACAAAGTCATCTCAAATACATATCCAAATACTCATCCCAATTAACCAAATATACATTCGAAACATGTACAATATCCAAATATACATAATCCCAACCATAATGATAACCAACTACCAAATTCACAACCCGAAGGAGTCTTCGCCGCCCTTGGTTGCTTGCTCCATCCTCGGTCCACCTACCCTATCTGAAATGTTGGTAGGGGAGGGTGAGATTCGAAAGAATCTCAGTAGGAAACAATATCAATATGCATGTACGATAGATGTTTAATGCATGACATGCTTGCATCACATAACTCATGCTAACACAATGACAATTTGCAAGCTCAATGCTTCGAACAACATACTAATGGCCATAGTATAAATTGAAACATAGCTTCAAATTACACATAATCATGCAAAGCTAAGACATGCACCAACACACTAACACATATATCAAATACAAGCAAGAGAGATATGTTCCCTACCCTTGTTCTTTCCATGTAAGCTCCGGCACCGCTTACTCATGACTAGGGCGAACATCAACCCTATAACCAAAGCAAGGACATAGGGTTATTCTCTATTCCAAACTCTTACTTTCATATCACTTAAAGTTGGTTGTCATTTGAGTCCCTTAAGTGTCTAATAATAAGCTCAACAAAAGCTTGAAAGATTGGGACGTACTAGGTTGTAAATCACCTTTCAAAATCTCAAAATGCTGAAAATGGGGGTTGGCTGCAGCCAAGAATCCTTTGGCTGCAACCAGAACACGCACAGAAGGTTTTTGGCTGCAGCCAAGAATTTCTAGCTGTGGCCAAAACGTGCACAGAAACTTTTGCGCTGCAGCCAGGATTTTCTGCTGTAGCCAAGGCAACTTAGGAAATTCATAACTAATTCCACAAAAGTCAAAATGAGGTGATTCCAAATCCAAATGAAAGATATTTAAGTCCTATTCATAGGAAAAATATGATCCATTACTGGAAATCACCACAAAAATACAGAATTCCCCAAAATCCACTACTGCTCCAGAATCAAACCCAGTTTCGACCTCAAAATTTGGGCAAACATAAATCCCAGTTCACAAAACGAAATGACACAGTTTATGTATCCATTTTGAAGCTTGGGATGTGATCTTCAAGACTGGAAAGTTTCAGAATTTTCTAACATCATTTGCCCATTCAAAATGGCAACAAAAACAGACTGCCCAGAACAGAAATTCAATGGACAGATTTCCAAATTTGCACAATTGGCTTCCAATGGTCCAATTTTCATATCAAACATCATTCTCACACAAAATTTCACAAGGAATCCATTGGAAATACCAAATCAACCAAATTCATATCACTTTGACATGTTTCCACAACATGTCACACAAATCACAACACCAACTCTACATTACAATCTCTTTCCATTTCAAATTCAAAACCAATTTCAATGATGCCAAAACATAATATGACACCATTTTCATCATAAAACACAATCCAATTCATCCAATCAAAAATCACATGAAAATCAGGGAAAAATTCAAAATTTACAAAGCTTAACCAATGATCACCAAACTTAGGTCAAAATGCTTCGAATACTCACCTCTTCCTCTTTCCCAAATCAATTTGTTGATTCTTCATCTTTCCACTTTTGCTCAAGCTCTCAAACACCTCCAATCAATAATCTAAAACCATAGAGATGAAGCTCTCATCACTATGAACAACTTTATAGAAGGTGATTAGAGCTAAAGAGGACAAGAAACAAGCCAAATCTCACCTTATTCTTTTCTCTTTCTTCCTTCTTGATGGATGACCATGGAGTTGAGAGAGAGAGGGAGTGAAGATAAAGATGAGGATCAGTTTTTGGGGCCTCTAAAATGTCCAAATAGAGAGGAGAGAAAATGAGTTGAATATTTGACCAAAATCCAAGGGTCCACAAAGTGCCACATGTCAACATCTCACCACATCTCCTATAAGCTCACAAGCACACAAGCACATAGGATTCCACCCTTTGATCTATCACACAAATCAATCCTAACCATTGATCTTGAAGTTACCAATGAGTTTCCTCTTCGGTAACTGACCAATTGGTCGGTCACTTTACTGTTTTGCCCCTATTTCTGGCAATTCCCTTGGAATCACCATCAAACACTTCATATCGTTTCATTTATCACCAAAGCATGCCTTCCCTCTATTCTAATTCAATTTGGATGTTAATCCACAATTGAACTCAAATACAGGGTTTCGGCATTGCTCACAACACATACGAATCACGGTTTACATCATATTCTCAAAAAGGGTTCATTTATCACTAATGACATCCACTTTTGGAGTCATTAACCCTTAATCACAATTTGGGATTTTGCTAAACTGGGGCTTAGCAGTCCACTTATCTCAGGCTTATTCTCTAGCCTCAAGTCTCAAAATTCGGGTTATTACATACCTCAGAACAGTTTCTGCCCTCTTTCAGTCCAGTACTCCTTCTACCTTACTGGGATCCATAGCGACCTCTTCTTGCGAAATAACATGGCCTAAGAATTTTACTTCTAGCAGCCAAAATTCGTATTTACTCAATTTGGCATAGAGCTGCTTCTCATGCAAGATGTTCAACACAATCCTCAAATATTGCTCATGCTCCTCGATACTCTTGGAGTATATCAAAATATCATCAATAAACACAACAACAAATTGATCTAGATATTGTCGAAAGGCACGATTCATGTAATCCATGAATACCAAAAGTGCATTGGTTAGCCCAAATGGCATCACCAGAAACTCATAATACCCATACCTCATTCTGAAAGTCGTTTCCGAAACATCTTCTGCTTTCACAAGCAGCTAATGATATCTCGACCTTAGATCAATCTTCAAAAACACACATGACCCAGATAGTTGATCTAGAAGGTCATCAATTCTTGGGAAAGGGTACTTGTTCTTGACGGTAATCTTATTCAACTCTCTATAGTCAACACACAACCGTAGACTTCCGTCATTCTTTTTAACGAATAACACTAGAGCTCCCCACGGTGACACACTGGGTCTAATGAACCCCTTCTCAAGCAAGTCTTCAATTTGCTTCTTCAATTCTGCCATTTCATTTGGGGCCATGCGATATGGGGCCTTTAATATAGAACTAGCTCTAGGCACAATCTAGATTGGGAATTGAAATTCCCGTTCAGGAGGCAATCTGCTAAGATCATCTGGAAATACCTCAAGGAATTCTCGTACCATGGTATACTACTCAAAGTTTCTTCAGTCTTTCCTTGTACAGAAAAGAACACCATATACCCCCGGCAACCCTTTTCCAAGTACTTCTTAGCTTTAGCCGTTGAAAGGAAATTCATACTGGCATTCACATCCTCATCACTTTGAGAAGCAGGATACACTATCCTCTTGTTTCCACAATCAAGCAACACATTATTTGCCGTCAACCAATCAAAACCCAAAATGACTTCTAATTGGTAGAGCGACAGGCAAATCAAATCAACCATGGACTCATAACCCTCCATAGTTAGTACATAGTTTAAACATGCTTTAGTGGTCAAAGCTTT
Source organism: Inga laurina (assembly GCA_963855925.1). Classification (NCBI taxonomy): domain Eukaryota; kingdom Viridiplantae; phylum Streptophyta; class Magnoliopsida; order Fabales; family Fabaceae; genus Inga; species Inga laurina. The sequence goes on from OY979712.1 coordinate 20,965,425, forward strand.
AACACCCATTAGGGTCGACACAATCAGATCAAATGGCAACTTATACACATGCATGCCTAGGAATTTCACACAATCATAAGCAATCAAAGAGTGACTTGCACCCAAATCAAATAACGCTTGTAACAAGTTACCATTGAAAACTATATTACCTTGAATTAGATCAGGGGACTTCCAAGCTTCCTTGTGTGTCATGGCGAATACTCTCCCCTGAGTCCTCGGTCTCTGCTATGGTTGGGGCCATTTGTAGTTACTCGAAATATGCCCAGGCTGCTTCCAGTTAAAACATATCACTAAACCCTCACATGTCTTGCCATGATGTGGCTAGTTACAATGAGGGCATATCCACAATGTAGGAGCTCTCTGCTGTTCATGACTCCCAGACTGATAGGCCTTTTTACTAGTACCCTTGGATGTAGAGAACCCCTGGCCCTTTCGCTTCTGGGAAGTATTACCCTTACTGGGTTCATTGCAGCTACTAGTAGCCTTGGCCGAATCTAAATCTCTCAAATTGTTCTCAGTGATCCTGCATTCCTGCATAGCCTTATTGAATTCAGTGAATCGGTAGGTGGCTAACCTTTTTCTCAATTCCCACTTCAACCCACGTATCAGCGTATCTGAGCTCCATTCCTCATCATCCATTTTTCATAGATAAGAGGAATACTTGGATAGCCGAATGAAATGAGACAGATAATCATCTAAGGTCTCCGAATCACCCTACTTGATGGACAAAAACTTGGTCTCTTTCTCAAGCTGTACTAACTTGGGAAAATATTTTTCATTGAACTATTGATAGAACAATTCCTAGGTCAAGGGCACATTGCAATTCTACAGTATTAAGGCGATATTCCACCACCAATAATCTACATCTCCCTTAAGCTTATATATAGCCAGACGAGCCTTGACCTTATTCGGGTATTCAAGAACCTTAAAAAATTTTCTCTTGCCGGTTCAACCAGTCTTTGGCTGCTTGGGGATCAAACCTCCCTCTGAACACTGGAGGTAAGTACTTGCAGAATCTTGAAACCTAGTATTGAAGATCCCTTTCTTCTCTAACTAGAACCCCATGTGATTCTTGGTTTGGTCCAGTATGAGGAGGTAATTCTAGTAGTCGTGCCGATCCTTCTACAGTTTCTTCTAGTGGTGTCTCTTGGGTCTCTTTCTGTATAGACTGATCCTGACCCTCATGCCATTTAGCTTTCTCTTCTCTGAGTTCTTTTCTCAACTCAGCAATCATATCCCTCTGATCTTTAATCAAACCTATAAGTTCTCACATAGGATCCGGTGGATTGTCATTGACCACCTCCACCTCAAGGTCTACCTGCTGTACTTTGGGGCGACCTTTTGTGTTCTTCATTCTACAAATAACTCACCCCATCAATATCACAAATAAGTATACACATATGTCCACAAATCTCATATATATTCACAACACAGACATACATGTGTATACACAACAACTATAAAAAATAATCTTCTATTACAAAAGCCAAAACTAAGGGAATTATCTTAGCAATTCTACCCTTGCCAAGAACTATAGCTCTGATACAAAAAATGTAACCCCTTGCCTCGAAAACCGTAATTATGATTCGAAAAGGCGTAATTAAAATGAATTAGAGATCAATAAATAATTAAACTCATTTCAAACTCCCCTCCTTACGATATGTTTTCACAAACTCTTTCAAAATTTCATTCCTATTCTGGTCTCAAATTCAAGTTTTGAATATAATTACCCTGTGCAGTTGAGTCACATTCATATATATCATAATGTACAACAAAAATCCCGGCAACCCACGGGTTTCATTCACTCACTAAGGGTTTATAGTTTCCCATGTAGGAGAATACACAAAATCATTCCGCATATATACAATAATCCCAAATCAAAATGGATAACAACAACTAACATCAAAGATCTCTAAGGTGTCCTAGCCGCTCTTGGTTGTCCGCTTCCTTTTTTAGTCACTTGCCCTTTCTATAGGTCAGTTCATGGAAAGAATGAGATTCAAAAGAATCTCGGTAGTAACAAGTTACTCATACAATATATAAGCACACAGCATGTAAGTAAATCAGAAACAACAACAGTAGTAGCAGCATAAAGATACACGGCTTTTACCACAAATGACAGCACTCACGGCTGTATACATAATGCGATAGCTCTCACTATAATCACAATCACAACAGCTTAAGCTATAATTACAATAACGATAGCTATCACCAGCTATAACTGCAGCAACATCAAGAATCTTCAAAAAAGAGTGATACAACACACATATAGTGCATTACAAATAGTATAAGAGAAAGAGTCACTACTTGGTTCTTTTCGAACGTGCTCTAGCACAGGTCGTTCACGATCAGGGAAAATGTCGAATCCTACAATTCCAAATGCACTATTTATACACTTCCATAATATTTTTGGAGGTTATATGAGTCTATAATGAAAATTTATAAAAATGCCCCCAGGGACCTAGCCCCGTCCCACCATACCCGGTCCGGCTACACTTTTCTCGAAATTCTAACCTGAGCTAACCAACATATTTCTGCCCAAGGAATCCATTTTTGGACTCAGAATTATCAAATTCAATGTTAAATTACAAATTTACACTTGGCAGCCCTACTCTAAGGGTTTCAGGGGCATTTTCATAATTATGTTTTTTCGGCCTTTTCTGAAAAAGTGACCAACTATAACCCCACCTAATTTTTCCTTCTGAACGCAATAAACCATCAACTCATTGAAAATCCAACTCTAAGGCACATTTCTAGAGTTGGCCAAAATTTACGTGTTCTCCGGGGAAAATTGGGGTTTTACTATTTCAGCTCCGTAAACGCATTCCTTTCTACCCCTAGCCACTTTATTAACTATTATATTAGGTTATAACTACCATTTAAACCAAAATTGGGTAGCATAGCGCTAAGGCAACTCAATTTTTAAAATTTTAAACCAACGGCAATCCGGTGAAATTTCACTGATTAAATTGCCCACAGCAGCCATAATAGTTAATATACGAAGGTTTGGAAGTTACCTCAAGCTCCCATAAGCTTTTCCCAAATATGGCTGAAACCCTAACCTAAATAACAACAGATTTTTGAGCCTCCAATACTTAAAGAGCAAAGAAGAGTAGCTTAGGGTCAAGTTATATGCGTTAGGAGCTAAATCATCGGAGAAATTGACTTACCTTGTGAGATTTCTTCCCTTTCTCTAAACTCTCTCAACTTTCTCTCTTTTGCTTCAATTGAAAATTGCGTGAAAATTGCTGGAGAAAGAAGGATGATATATGGTATTTAATATCATATATTATATGATATTTAATTATTAATTTAATTTCTAACAATTTCGGATTTTTCAGAAATTCTGGCAAATTTCTGCTCAAATTTTGAAAAATTATAACTAATTCTAGAAATATTTAATTGGTGTGTTTCCAAAGCCTATAGAACCCTTATTGAGTCTAGATTCAAGGAAAATATCGACTTTTGCTATCTTGAATCAAGAAATTCCCAGAATCTTAAGCTTTGCCTGCTGTTCTAGAAAATAATCAATTTCACTGGGCAAACTTCAAAAGTTCATAACTCCCAGCTCACAAAAATAAATGGCATGAATTATATGTCCATTTTGAAGCTTGACATGTGAAATTTAAGACTAGAAAGTTTTAGAATTTTTAGACACCATTTTCCCATTCAAAATGTTCTTATAAACTGACTGCCATGCACAGAACTACACTTAACAGTTTATTAAATTTTCAACCAATGTGTCTAATGGCTCCAAAATCAACAATCAAACTTATTCCCACACAATTTTTGACAAAGAAACCATTAGAATTACTAAAACCACCAAATTCCCATCACACATTATCCAAAAGTGTTTATTCAACAATAATTACATCCACTTTTGAAATCATTAGCCCTTAATCACTTTTTGGGATATTACAATGTTCTACCTTGATAGCTTGAGAAGAGAGAGAAAAGTGTGATGAAATGATCATCTTCAGCCCCCTCCATGCTCTTGACTAAAATGAGAAGAGGGAGGAAAAGAGAATTAAATGTTTGACACTTTGACCATATAGATATATATCCTATGGTACCATGTGATGCCATGTGTCATGATCTTGTGTCTCCTCCCAAAAGCAAGTAACTATTACTTAATCTACCCAATTCCATTAGTCATTTAGTCACACCACTTACACTTTTAGGTATTAGTCAGTTTCCTCTTCGGTTGCTGAATAATTAACCGATAAGTTTCTTTCTTCCATCTTTGCCCCTGACTATGGCAATTTCAACTAGATCACCACTTAACACATTATTTGACCCCATTTCTCATCCCATGTGCTATTCCCTTCACTTTTAATTCAACTTAAGCTTTCTCACATAATTAAACTTAAATACATGGTTTGGGCACTTTCTATTGCTAATTTAGGTCATTCGGGTCAATACTCACACTGTATTTTTCAAAAGTGTTTATCGAACTTTCATTAGGTCCACTTTTGAAGTCATGAGCCATATTCACATTTTGGGTCATTAGAATATTCACACATATAAAAGCCAGTTCTCATACGTGTATATTAACTCTGTTTTACTTAGCTTCATTAAATAAGAATTTTCTCCTTTATCACCTAAGACGATGGTAGGGCAAAGCCATGTTTCATATTTGTGGTACAAAAGAATCAAAATGCATAAGTATAGTAACCTAACGGCCAATCTAAGGGTAGCAACATTCAACTTTAGGGATACTCACAATATAAATCATGCACAACAACATGCAGATGCCAGGCCTAAAACTGCATCCACTAAATTCAACACTAAAAAATCATCTAACTCCTTTGGAGGTGAAGAAAATGCAAGCAAAAAAAAAAAACACTCAACTTTGAAAAAACAAATTCTAGAATTAAGATTCCATAAGTATATGATAATATAGAGCTTAAATTCATGGTTGTTAGCTATAATTATTGTTTATATCAATTGCATTTGTATTTTTAAGGTTGTTTGTTGAATTCATATCACAGATATAATAATATCCAAAAGAGCTTTTGTCAAATAAAATAAAACCTAATTTTTTTTTAAAAAAAAATTGCCTACTTTTTTATTATAAATTGAAACTTTTTAAAACAGATTGTTTTACCAACCAATCTTATAAAGTAATTTTTAAGACCGATTATAGGTATGGTCTTAATAAGAACATACTTTTGAAACCGGTCCTAGACATAAACCTATCTAAAAAGCCAATTTTAACCGTCTAAAAGGGTTTTTTTTTCTAGTCATTAGAGATTTGAGTCAATGGATATCTATATAATTAATATTTATAACAATAAAAAAGTTCTCAATTTTCATCTAATCTCTCAAACCAAAAGCTCTTCCTATTTAAATGTGGATGTGGATTTGTTAATTAGTGAAGTCCAAGAGTATTCTTGTGTGTTGTAATGCTAAAGAGGGAGCTTATTTTAAGGTTAGGGGGACGTATTGGAAATGCATCATATGTCATGCTTCGTAGGTGTAGGAATGCGTTGAAACTTTTCTCATAAGTACTAATTATGTGAGCATTTATGATTAAAAACGTTCCAAGAGGTATTTTTTTAAAGAAATTATCAATTTACTTGAAAAAAAATAGAAATTTAAAAGAGAAAAGAAAATACTGTTGAATTATCTTAATTTGAAAATAACAAAATCCACAGAAAGATTGTTTTGGAGGGCTTATTGTCCATTACATGACAAAATGACTAAATTGAGAGGGAGTATGGGAGAAGACTTAGGACTTTAGGATGTAGTCTTTTTGAATCCTAATATTTCTTGTGTAAGAGAGAACTTAATTCTTACATGAAAAAATGGTTTTCAATGGTTAGGAAGAAAAAAAAAAAAAAAACAGAAGTTATCACAATTTAGTTCTACAAAAGTTAGAAGGCAGTCCAAACTATTTTTATTTCAGATTTAGTTTCCACTTAACATGCTAATCTCTCAATCTAACATGTTATTAATTGTATTGTCAAAAACTAGTTTTTCACTTTTAATATTCTACTTTAACATGTTATGTTATCTACTTAACGCGTTATCCATGTTTTAAAACAAGTTTGACTCCATAAATTTTACTATTACTTAATAGGTTAACAACACTGTCTAACTCATTAACTGTGTTTTCAAGCTTAACTATTTGTCTCTAAAAAATACTTAACATGAAATTCACAGTAAGATGCGTCAATATTCAAATACATTACAAAAAACTCACATGATGAAATTTTTTGGTTGGGCTTATCATCTAAGTCACAAAACTCTGTTCCATAAACTTGACAAACTCAGACCGATCAATCAGTTCATCTCCATTCAGATCAAAAGAACTAATCATTCTCTTACACTCTTCAACATCTCTAATCATTCCCAGACACTTCAGCACTCTCTGCAACTCTCTTGCTTCTATGAAGCCATCTCCATTTTCTTCAAACACCTCGAACTCATACTTCAACTCCTCGAAACTTGGATCTTTCTCAAACAATGCTTCAATCTCTTCTTCCCCAATCTCCTCCTCTAACCCTTCTCCATCTGATTCTGCACTGATCAGTCCCAATTTACCCATCACTATTATCACTTCCTCTCTACTTAATCTCACCTTGTGATTTGGACTCTATTCATTCTGGGTTCTGCAATTAGGGTTCTTCAACCACGACGATGATGATGCTGAGTTACAGAGAGATTTGGAAGTGATGAAAGAGAAAAGGGAGGAAACCCCTTGTTTTGATATCCCAGAGGAAGAGTTCATGTGTGAGAAAGAACTCAAGAAAATTCGCTTCTCTGAGAATTTTCTCCATTTTTGTTAGAAGAGTGAGAGCTAGAGCTCACTGTGACTGATGGAGAAACTCTGAGCTTATTTATATAGATGTATGGGTTTTGGCTTAAAATTGAAGCGTCAACGACTTAATGGAAGGCTAAATGGGAGATTGCAGATTGATTCCCTTGAAAGAAACTGATGGAGAAGCATATATAAATAACGATAAGTTGTTTTGAATGGATATAAGAAATTAGTGATATGTTAAGTGAGAAATTAAGTGTGTTATAATTTAAATGTGGGGAACTTTCTCCGAAACTCAATGGGAGACTTTGGCGAGATATTTAAGGGAAGACTGGAACTTTTATGTTACAAGAATATGAACAGATAGAGACGAATTGTGAATAGAAGATTTGTTAACAAAATTGTGACTTATTCATATGTACACACATGTGTGCTTTAATTTGTAGCACTTATATATATATATATATATAATTTGTCAACAAATCTAGGCTGCTATAACAGAGACCCCCATCACCTTATGGGACCAGGCCTACTTCTTGGGTAATTTCATAGCAATGTCTTGCTGAATTTTTTATACTTTTTTCCGTTTTTAAATATCAAGTCTTCTTAACACTTCTCTACTCCCAAATACAAGTTACTTCTAGCCAGCTAATTCATACATACTAATAAGAACAATTAAACTATTTCAAATATTAATTTATCTCACTACCATTACTAAATTTAGGTATACATGAAAAATAAATATTTAATACTCCTTACAACTATCATATGTCTTATAAAAATTATCAAAAGTACCTTCCAGAAGGCGCCATATTATTGGGATCGGAGTGGTGATTCAAAGAGATTATGAAAATAGGTAAGTTAGTTATTTGTGATTAATATGTATAGAACTTGTGACTCTCTTCTAAAAGTACCCCACTCATCAAATTATTAAAATTTAATATTCATAGATAAAAATACCTCAATAAGTAGAGGTATTATGAGAAATAAAAATTTAATATAGATAAATATCAGAAATAAAATTTTAATATAGATAAAAATTAATAAAACCTTATATTTAGAGTTAAACTAAAACTCCTTTTTTATACACAACTGAAACTCTTAAATAGACATTTTTTGCTTTTTACCATACAATTTAAACACGTGCTCAAAAATATGTCAACTTTGGGTTTAATTTGAACTCGGTACCTCATCCAAGTATAATAGGTGACATTGCCACCTAGGTAACTTGCCGTTGACAATAAACATTATATTTAAATAAGACCAAAAGGAGCATGTGTAAAAGTAAGATGTGTATATATATATATAATAACATTAGAAAATAGGTGGTAAAAATGCACTTGGTTTTCTTTTAATTTAATTATGGAATATTTACTCCCATGAACAAAGAAGAAGAAAGACTTGTTAAAAGATGCAAAATTATTTAGGAACAACCTTTTCATTTTTTCATGATTCCCAACACACAATATTTCTTTAACCAAATAAAAATCGAAAGCATTTGATGCTAGCACTACTACAAACTAGACATTTAACAATCCTAAAAGATGTCCCTTTTTAAATTAAGGAAGCCCAAAGTTCAATATTTAGCACGAACCATTGGCGCCAGTTGAATTTAAAACAAAAAAAAATTGTACCACTTTAGATGTCCCCAATTTGAATGGGGACGTCTAAAGCTCACTTTAGATGTCCCCATTCAAAATGGGGACGCGGAAAAACCTATCAATCACCCATCCTATCAGCAGCAAGCTAGCAGCTTTACTTTGCTTCGTGAAGCTTCATTCCGTCTTCCCTCGTGAGCTTCGTTCCCAGCTGTCTTCCTCTTTCCCCTTTCCCTTGCTTCCTTTCCCGTCTTCCTTCCTCTTTCTCATAATCATATTTCTATTTTTCCCTCTTTCTTCTTTGACAAGAGCACCATCGTTTGTGTTTCCCTATCACAACTATCGTCTTCCCAGCTGGTGGCACCGTGAGTCGTCTCCATTTCTATCATCCACAGGTTTGTCTCTCACTCCTACAACTTTGGATAGAAATGATTAAACAAATTCTTGTAACTGTTAATTTAAATCAGATTATGAAACTGGAAAAAATAGAATAACTTGTATATGCATACTTTTAATCTGCTTCTAATTTGCTTGATATGGAAATGGACTGTCATTATTGCATACTTTTTTTTTTGTCAACAGACTTCAACACGGTGATGTATATATATAGATGAGTTAAAAAACATGACAATGATACTTAGGAATGAATTTGGTTTGGCTTAGGTTAGTCTAGTTTAACATTATTCAAAAGTCAACTAAATTACAAAAATATGTTAGAGTTTTGCCTCAAATCCGTGTATGGTTCTGGAATGTTAATGAGGTACAATATAATACAACATCAATGATGCCATAAAATAGGTATAAAGATTGTTGGATAACATTCTTATTAGATAGTGTTGAACTGCTGTTGTTTCCATTCTAGTTTATGCAATATTTCTTCTATCCAATTTATGTACTTTAAATTTGTCGAACAGTGATGTATATAAAAGGTCAAAAAAAAACTTTAAACATCCCCAATCGTAATTGGGGACGTCTAAAGTGGTTCAGAAACACTTTAGATGTCCCCAGTTAAGACTGGGGACATCTAAAGTCTGGCCTAAAGACGTCCCCTATTTTAGGACATTAAAAGGCCTAAAAAAGGGACATTAAAAGCATTTTTTGTAGTATTGTAGTGGGGTAAATGTGTGTGATGGAAAATTAAGTAGAAATGAATGACAAATTATACCTAACACATATAAAATATAAGCATCAAAATAGAGTGTTTTGGAATTCGGGCTGTTGTAAAAGAAATTTATGTATTAGTTCTCCCTGCAAAATAGGTCGTACACTTGTAGTAAAATGTGAGAATAGTCTATGAAAAGATTTAGGTATTGCTTTGGAAATTGGCAATGAACAATCTCAAAACTAAACTAAAACCATTCTAGGGTGTCTTGTTTTTTCTTTCCCCAAATAGCATTCAATGGTGTCAAGTGGGGAATTGAAACATCCTAAACTTTCGGCCTAGGACTTTGAGGATGAGCCTATATTAGGTAAACTACTAAGTCTAGTTTGGGAAGAATCTCAAGAGTATCGAGAGATAGAAAGACTCCTGGGGACTAAGTGATTCAGCCCTTTCGGGTAGAGGGTGCAGTATGCATAGATAGATGATCAAAGTGTTGGTGCAGATGTGCACAAGACACATATACGGTGCCATTAGGTTAGTAAAAAGACACCACCTAGCTATGTCATGAGGTAAAGGACTAATTACTCAGGCAAAATAAGGCAGTGTATGTGTACACATGGCATTTTCAAGGCAAATATGTGTATCCTGCTTTTTAGAAAGAAGACATCGGTATGTGGAGACATGTGGGACCTACACATACACTCTAACCTAGCATTATTTGATGAGCCTCAATATACGTGCGACACAATTCTGAGTAAGACCTGAGTGAAACCCGAGCAGACACTGATAAGGTAATTTTATTAATATAGCTTTAACAAAGTAAGTTATGATGAGTAATGATAACTCAAATTTTCTATTGAATGAATAAGAAGATGACATTTGTTATCAAAGCACACATCATCATGACAAATAATATTCACACTTTTTGGTTGGCATAATTGGAAGGTGACACTTGTCCCTTCATCATGAGGTATCCTTCTTGCCTTTTTGGTTGGCATTCCAATACGGTGACACATGGAGCTGAAGTAAAGGAAATTCATAGGTCCCCCATCTGGTCCCCCAATTAACTTTTCCAAGCACCGTATCCAGGACTCAAGGGAATTTATTTGGCTTCCCTTTCCCTAACAAGATAAGGACAGCTAAGGGGAGAGAAGAAGGAAAGGGCAAGTGGAAGGACACATGGACTACTAAGAAATTATCTTGAATAGTAAGATGCCAAAAGATTTGTCCAGTTTAATCAAGATGCAAGATCAAATCCTAGCCCTCCATCCTTTCATAAATTTCATGCAGCCATCTACAGAGCAAGAGAAAATAGAGAAACATGGAGAACATGGAAGAGGAAAGAAAAAGGATGAATAGTGTTATGATCCTAAGCTCTAGCACTGATTCTAATGCCGAATTGCCATTTTTGACTGACGAAGCCTTCATAAACTTCTTCTGCTCACTAAGAGATTCATTTTTATGGTCTCAGTTTTATAATCTAAGGAGTTTAGTGCCATCTAGCTGGTTGGAGTGTCACCAGATTTACTAACCCATTACGAAAACGCATAAAGGTAAGAGTGGGCTTCATTTTGAACTGATTGGTTTGTTGTTTAGGTGAGTTTTCATAGGGCTGGAGTACTCTTCATTTTTCATTCAGGGGGTATTTTTGAGGTTTAATTATGGTTCAATCATGTATTTACGGTTAGATGATCATCTATGATGATTTTGGAAGTTTGTGTTTAATCTGCCTGAATTCGTTTTCTAGAGGCAGAGAACTTGTAACATGTTTTTGATTGGTCAAACTTAGTCCAAACGCTATGAACTTTTACAGGATTAAAGTAGACATCCTCAGTTTTTATTTGATGGATGATATGAGCCATTTCAACAAGTAGATTGAAAGTTTTGATTTTCCCAATTTTGACCTTGATACTAGAATGAAATTTGTGGCAGTTTGTGTTTGATGAATTTTTGAAAAATGTTTGGCTATAATCAATGCTCTATGATATTTTTCACTGAAATCATACTTAAAGATATTCTTAAAGAACCTGGAATCAACTCATTTGGAGTTTTGTAGAATTAATTATGAATTACCAAAGATTGATCTAAAAATCTGGATAATTATGGGAGCAGTGATCAATTAAGTGAGATATTGTATTGATATGCATCCAAAAGTGTAATGGCTATATTGTTTCCTAAAAGTAGATTAGTTAGTGGTCACATAGCATTTGGAATTATCACAATTGGACATCTGTACAATTAGTTATGAATTTTCAAAGATTATTGAATATTCTGGCAGGTTATGGTACTTAGGCGAAAATAAGAAAATAAGGGTAATTGGCAATTAATTTGAGCTTCAATGGTTAATTAAAGCCCATAAAGTTAGTGTGGGCCCATTACATACCCATTGGGCCTATTGTGTGAACTTTAACGTTAACCAACCAAAGTTTCTTGGGTTATTAAAATTTGGAACAAGTATGGGCCCAAAGAATAAAGACAAGTCCTAGAGGCTAAAGCAGCCCATTGGACATTTCTTCGTCAAGGCTCTAATAATATGGCCATTTATCTAGGACCATGAGATAACAAGGAACAAAAATGGGAGAATTTTTGAACAACTTCAATGGTTAGAAGAAAATGTACGAGAAGTGAACTTGAAGACAAAAGGTAGTATAACTTTCCTAACTTGCATTTAAGTTATAAATATGATTATGCATTGATGTGTTTAATTGATTTGATTAATGGTATAAAGCATGTATGATTGACTGAAGCTTTGTTTTACTTATGCTATGGCCATAGGTGTAATGTGTAAAGCATTAATCATGCAAGTAAGGAATTATACTAGTATGAACTTATGCAAGCAAGCATGTTATGTATTAAGCCTGAATCTTGTATGCTTAGTTAGTAAAGTTTGCTACTGAGATTCTCTTGAATCTTACTTTCCCACACTCAACCATATAGACAATGGAGCACTGAAGAGAAGTGCAAGATGCTATGCTAGGAGAAGAAGTTGCAACGAAGGAGAAGAATTATTTACGCGTTGAACCATTCTCTAATAAATGTCAGGTGATTAATTGTATATTACTACATGATGGACAAGTTAAATTTCCTAAGCACGGTAATGGAATTAGAAATGGTTAATCACATGGTACGAGCCCATTAGTTAAGAAACCTTCCTCACAAAGAAATGAGCAAAGAATTACTTAGATTAAGATAACAAAGAGAATTAAGAAATGATGAGTTACGAGGAAGTTACGAACTAGTTTATGATAGTTTTTGAAAAGAGTTGAATTTTTCTGAAAATTCCACTCAACTACAGGTTTGAATCCTGTCCTGAGGTTGGGAATTGAAAGAACTTTATAAATGAATATCACTTCATGGTTTGAATTCACTGCGTAAAACTCATCAGATCGATTACAGAGGAAAGGTGTTACAATTATGGTATTAGAGCTATGATTCTAGTAATGGAATTGTTAGCTCAGAGTTAGAGGTCCAGTTAAGGCAAAGGGTTCTGACTATAGGATATATTCCTTGCTCATATGAATAGTGTAGTGATCCTTTGATAGTGCTACTATAACTGAAAGTTACAGATTGCAGAGGAAACTAAAAGGTTAGACTACTCCTATCCGTTAACTAGCTTGTAGAAGGAAGGGGTAGAGGTATGGTACCTTAGTGATGGTACCAACGGTATTAGAGAGTAGTGGAATTAGTGCATGTAGAGGTGGTACCAATACGCAGTTGGTGGTATCAGTGGTATTGGCGCACCTGTTAATGATACCAGTACTCATAATAATGGTATCATGATGGTACCAATAGTATCATGGTGGTATCAACGGTAATAGAGAGTAATGGTATCAATGCACACAAAAGGGGTGCCAGTACCTAATTGGTGGTATCAGTGGTACTAGTGTACTTGATAGTGGTATCGATGCATGTAATAGTGGTATTAGAACACTAATGGTATCGGTTCTGATAATGATATCAGAATTAATATTGTACATGATAAGCAAGAACAAGGGTAGGCAAATGTATGACATGAGCCTATAGTTTATGATACTGAATTAGAATGTAATTTAGATCTCTACCTTATGTTACAAGAATACATAGGGGAGTTGTACCCATAAGCTAGTACTATTTATATTTCCCCGTGGGGAAGTACCTAGCATCTCTAGGGAGAATGGTATATCATATTGGGATTGAGATATGTATGGGCTACCGATACCTAGTGGCAATGGCATTGTACTAGCACTGATACCCCAGATCTCATTAGAACTCTGTGGTTAATCGTGCTCAGGTAAGAGAAATCCTGGGATAGGTGACCCCCTGGTAAATACTTTTAGAATTTGAAACTTTTTGATTGAAGGTTTGAGTGCCTTGAGGTATAAAAAATGGTGATCCTTAGAATGAATACAGTGAAGATAGAGAATAGGCTTGAATTCGAGCTAAATAGGGTTTAGGTCGAATTGTGATTCTGGGAAGTACTTTAGAAATTTGAAACTTCTTGATTAAAGGCTTGAGTGCCTTGAGGTAAGAAAGATGGTGATCCTTAGGGATGCCATAAGAATGTTAGAATGAATACGGTGAAGGTAGAGAATAGGCTTGAATCCAATTTAAGCTGAAATAAGGTTTTGGTTGAATTGTGATTAAGGTTACAATATCTCATGAACCTTATGAGTAATACTGAATTCTTAGCAATACTTTAATAAATATTTGAGGATATTGGCTAAATGTTCTGAGAATAGATAGAAGGTATGAATCATGATGATCTTAGCATGCTTATTAGGTATAACTAAGGTTCCAGAATTAGATTGTAGAACCTAGAAGTTGGGTAAGGATCTAGAGGGTTGCTACCAATTGAATTATGACTTAAGAATCAAATAATAGTTGAATTGATTCTTTAGGAATTTGAATTGATTTGAATGAATTAAGTTACTAGAATATGGTACAAATGAGAATGAGGTTTCCAAAGGTTGCTAGCTACTTAACTAGCATAAGGAAAGATCTTGATCATATAATATTTTCTTAGAAAGAATGAATGAAAGTTTGTTCCCTGATAGAAAAGATGATAGGAAGTTGAGAAAGGGAAATAAGGAAGAACGGGTTCAATGGTATAAAGGAAAACAACTCTTTCTCTTGTATCAAATGCAATGGTTTTGCATGTATGTGTTCACTATTGGGTATATTCATTGTAAGACTTGAAGGATCAGCATGTCCTTAGGCTGTCAGACCTGACAAGCATTCCATAAGAAGCCCTAAGTCCTATTAGACCAGAGTGTCCATAGGTTGGAAGAATGCATTCAAAATTAGAAAGGCAGAAGCCTATGGTTGTAAGACAAAGAATTACTAGGTAGTGTCCTGGAACAACTGTAAAGCTAGAATAGAATAGCTAAAAGGCTGGAATAGAATGGATTATATGTCCTATGAATGCGAAACTTAACATGTTAGCTCTTGTGAATGAATAAGAATGCTTAAGGATAGATGGTTTGTTTTGCATGCTTCGAGAATATTACATATGAGTATGAATAGGTTAAGTAGCAAGAGTTGGAGCTTGGAATGAATTTAGAATTAATGACTTTCTAGAACAATTTTCTAGTTATTGTGTAATTTCAAAAATTGAATTTTTACCTAGCTAATGCACCTGTTATTTTCGTGAATTATACGAACTATATTATGAACATAATTTTTCAAGAATTGAATTTTCGAAAGGAATTTTAGACCAATTTGTAGTGGTCATTTTTTAACTTTGTTGTCTCAAAAGAAGGGATCCTTAGAGGAACCCAGAATAGTGGGAGCAGTGCAGAATTGGATGAGCCCAAAAGCTGTTGCAAGAATACTCAGTTTGTTAGGTCTTGCCAGATGAATTTAGAATTTTTTTTGAATCGCTTTGCATTGATAAACTTAAAAGAAAAAATTAAGAGAAAGAATTTCTTAAGTAGGATAATGTCTATGAGAGGATTTCATAAAGCTGTAGGAGAGGTTGAAACTCACACCAGTATTGAATATTCTTGATCCTAGAATGCGACCCTAGGTGGTTTGCAGTAAAGCAACTAGTATGGTTTGCAACAAAATAAGAAAGAAAGAAAGGATTGGGATATGTTCAGGTAAATTAAGACGGACTGGTGTTGTGTGCCTCTCAATAGTTAAAACCTCACTAGATGAATTACCCCACTTGTGAATTGAGCTGGCAGCGATCATGGTTTCTTTAAGAATGTAATAGTACTATTTTGTATAGTGTTATTGTGAAAAAGTACTGCGACCATAAAGATTTCAAATATTTAAAAACATCAAAAAAGTAGAATATGAGACAACATAGATGAAAGAAAAAGTAGAGACTTGATTATCGTCACTGATGCTTTGAATTGAAAAGTGGTATAGCTGATGGTCATGATGATACAGGAACATAAACTAATAGATGGGCTTAGAAATCTGCACTCGTAAAGTCAGATAGTACTTGCTAGCTACAGTGCTGACAGGATAAAAGAAGTCTGAGAACTTGAATTGAAGAAGCTAAAATGTAGGATAGATGAGCAAGGTCTATTTGAATAAAATAGAAATAGAAATAGAATTAAATGAGAAAACCTTTAGAATTTGAGGTATTGGGAATTTAGAGTGTCCTCTAGAATTTATGATGATCTCTACAACTTGAAGTGTCAGAAAGGAGTAGAAGTAAAGAAATGAAACCTTTAATACAATGGTCCTTTTAAAGTATTATTAAGAATCAGAAAAGTAGCAAATTTTGAGGATGAAATTTATTGAATGGGAGAGAATTGTAATATCCTGATTTTAGGGCCTAGGACTTTGAGGATAAGCCTATATCAGGCAGACTACAAGCCCAATTCGGGAAGAATTCCACGAATATCGGAGATAGAAAGACTCTCGGGGACTATGTGATTTGGCCCTACTGGGTAGAGGGCTTGGTATGTGTAGACAGTAGGATCAAAGAGTTGGTGTAGATATGCATAAGACACATATACGGTGCTATTGGGTTAGTAGAAAGAAGCCACCCAGCTATATCATAAGGTAAGGGACTGATTAGTCGGGTGAAATAGGCCGGTGTAGGTGTGCACAAGGCATTTTCAAGACAAACATGTGTACCCTACTTTTTTGAAAGACAGCATCAGTATGTGGAGCCGTGTGGGGCCCACACATACACTCTGACCTGGCATCATTTAGTAGGCCTCAGTATATGCATGACGCAATTCCGAGTAAGTCCTGAGTGAAATCCGAGCAATCATCGATAAAGTAATTTTATTGATATAGCTTTAATAAAGTAAGTGAAGATGAGTAATGATAACTCCACTTTTCTGTTGGTTGAATAAGAATATGACACTTCTAATCAAGGTATATGTCATTATGACAAATATATACTATTCACACTTTTTGGTTGGCATAATTGAAAGGTGACACTATCCCTTCATCATAAGGTGTCCTTGCCTTTTTGGTTCGCATTCCAAGACGATGACACATAGGGCTGAAGTAAGGGGAATTCCTTGGTCCTCGGTCCGGTCGCCGATTAACTTTTTTGATCACCGTGCCTAGGAATCAAGGGAATTCATCTGGCTTTCCTTTACCTGACAAGGCTAGGGAGAGAGAGAAGAAGGAAAGGATAACTGGAAGGACATATGGCACACTAAGAAGTGATCTTGAAAGGTAAGACACCATAAGATTTGTCCAATTTAATCAAGATGCAAATTCAAATCCTAGCCTTCCATCCCTTCATAAATTTTGTACAACCACCTAAAGAGCAAGAGAAAATAGAGAAACCATGGAGAGAATGGAAGAGGAATGAGAAAGTATGAATAATGTTGTGTTCTTAAGCTCCAGAGCCGATTCTGACCACGAATTGCCGTTTTCGACTGATGAAGCCTTTAGTAAACTTCTTTTACTCATTAGGAGCTTCATTTCTATTTTCTTAGTTATCTAATCTAAGGAGTTTATCTAGCTAGCCGAAGTGCTACAAGATTTCTGAACTGATTACGGAAACTCATAGAAGTAAGAGTGGGCTTCATTTTGAACCGATCAGTTTGTTGTCTGAAGGAGTTTTCATGAGGGTGGAGTACTCTTCATTTTTTTTTCAAGGGTATTTTTGAGGTTTAATCATGGTTTAATCATGTATTTATGGTTAGATGGTGATCTATGATGATTTTGGAAGTTTGTGTTTAATCTACCTTAATTCGTTTTCTGGAGGTAGAGAATTTGTAACATGTTTTTAATCAGTCAAACATAGTCCAAATGCTATGAACTTTTATAGGATTAAAGTAGACATTATGGGCTTTAATTTGATAGGTAATATGATCTATTTGAACAAGTAGATTGAAAGTTATGATTTTTCAAATTTTGACCTTGATTATGGAATAAAATTTGTGGCAGTCTGTGTTTGATGAATTTCTGAAAAATATGTGCCTATAATCAATGTCCTATGATATTTTTTACTGAAAGAGGACTTAAAGATCTTTTTCTAGAACCTAAATCCAACTGATTTGGAGTTTTGCAGAATTAATTATGAATTTTCAAATTTTGGTCTGGAAAACTGGAGAATTATGGGAGATGACATCAAATAAGTGAGATAATATATTGATATGCATCTAGAAGAGTAATAGCTATATTTTTCCCTAAATCTAGACTTATTACAGGTCACATAACTTTTGGAATCATCACAATTAGACATTTGTACAATTAGTTATGAAGTTTCAAATATTATTGAAAATTCTGGCAGATTTTGGTAATTAGGCAAAAATAAGAAAGTAAGGGTATTTGTAATTAATTTGAACCTCAATAGTTAAGTAAAGCCCATAAAGTTAGTGTGGGCCCATTAAATACCCATTAGGCCTAATATGTTAACTTTAAGGTTAACCAACCTAGATGTCTTGGGTTATTAAAATTTGGGACAAGTATGGGCTCAAAGAATAAAGACAAGTCCTAGAGGCTAAAGTAGCCCATTGGACATTTTTTGTGAGGACTCTAATAATATGGCCATTTATCTAGGGCCATGAGATAACAAGGATGGGGAATGGGAGAATTTCCAAACAACTTCAATGGTTAGAAGAAAAGGCACAAGAAGGGAACTTGAAGACAGAAGGTAGTATAACTTTCCTGAATTGCATTTACTTGATAAGTATGCCTATGCATTGATGTGTTTAATTGTTTTGACAAATAGTTTGAAGTATGTATGAATAATTGAATCTTTGTTTTTACTTATGATATGGCCATAGGTGTAATGTGTAAAGCATTGAGCATGCAAGCATGTTATTATTATAGTATGAACTTATGCAAGCAAGCATGTCATGCATTAAGCTTGAATCTTCTATGCCTAGTTAGCAAAGTTTGCTACTGAGATTCTCTCGAATCTCATTCTCCCTCACCTGACCATATAGGCAAAGGAGCACTAAAGAGAAGTACAAGAAGCTATGCTAGCAAAAGAAGTTGCAACAAAGGAGAAGAATTATTTACCCGTTGAATCATTGTGCAATAAACGTCGAGTGATTAATTGTATATCATCACATGATGGACAAGTCAAATTTCCTAAGCACAATAATGGAATGAGAAATGGGTAATCGCATGGTATGAGCCCATTAGTTAAGAAACCTTCCATACATAAAAATGAACAAAGAATCACTCTGATTAAGATAATAAAGAGAATTAAGAAATGATGAGTTACGAAGAAGTTATGAACCACTTTATGATAGTTTTTGAAAAGTGTTGAAATTTTCTAAAAAACTCACTCAACTATAGGTTCGAATCCTATTCTGAGGTTAGGAATTTAAAGAACTTTATAAATGAATAGCACTTCGTGGTTTGAATTCACTGCCCAAAACTCATCAGATCGATTACAGAAGTAGGGTGTTACAATGACTATGGATAACAAATGTCCATTTAGTTATGGAGTTCTAAACACTCCTCTACATTTAATTGAGAGGTTTAGGGGAAGTGCCAAAATTTTAGACCATTTTACTCTTATAATTTATATGGTTCTAATAACGATCATGACGAAAAATATTATTACTATTAAAATATTTTTATTTTAAAATCAATTTAAAATAAAGATATATTACTACACAAAATTTATTATAATTAAAAATATAATATTAAAAAATTTAGTTAATGTAAAAAGTATATTTTTATTATAACTAAAAAATATATTAATATTAAATTAATTAAAATAAAAAATATATTTTTATTGCTAAAAAATTTTTACGAAATAAATTTTAAAAAAATTATATTTTTATAAATGCAAAATGTTATTCTAATTAGAAAAATATATTATTTTAAAACTAATTTAAAATAAAAATATATTTTTATAAAATTTATTATAATTATAAAATATATTAATATAATTTTAAATAAAAAATAATTTTATTTTGCCGTCACATATTCCCTTTGCATATTTTTCCTATTATTTTTTAGCCAAAGTAATTTAAGTAACATAATTTCAAATATTTTTTTCACATCATTTAACATGAACTTCTAAATTATTTAAATTTTTAATAACAAAATTATAAAACAAAAATAATTTTAAATATTCATGTAATTATAAAATCATGTTTAGCAATAATTATTAATATTTATTGATTATTATCATTAAAAAATAATCATGAAAACGCAAACAGGTTTATTAAATTCATACCCTTATTTGTAATTATACATCTATAAGTGATTTTAATAAATGAAATCCAAATATAATAAAAATTCTCAAAGTCACTTATAAAAATCTTATTCGAATAGAAATCACAATTAACTAGTGCCACATTTAATGAGTGTCACTTATAAAAATCACAATAATCTAAAATCATAGTTGTTCATTGCTAATCCAAATGGGCACTAAAAGTGCTACATAGATGTGGAAAATTCTATTTTGGAGGAATGACTTTTAAGAAGGGGAAAAGGGCAAGTAGGTCACACTTACTTAATTGTTAAAGTACTTTCTATGTCTAGTGCTATTAGAACCCAATTCGGGGTGGCTTTATCTAATAAGTAATGAATAGGTGAATCAGTCTGTCAGGTTGTGTATTTTAGTGACTTCTTTTTATTAGATTATTTGTATTTTATACATGAATATTTCATTTACCACTACTACAGATTCAAGCATATATAACACTTAATATATAACGATCACAATGAATAAACGTCATATATGTCGAAGTAGATGTCGCACAAGAATATATAATGCTAAAAAGTAAGGGTCAATTATGTGCACCTTCATGTATTGTAAGAATATATAACGCTTAAAAGTAATGGTTAATTATGCGCACCATCATTCAATTTTACAAAACAACCATCATTTAACACTTTCATAACACTTCATGACATCATCAGACCGTCATAAGGCATAACCCTTCTTAACATCCATTAGACCTTTACTTAAACTCACCTATTCCTTGTGATTCTTATTACACTTTTCTTTATTGGCCTCCTCTTTCTCTACTTTATCATGTTAAGATCCTAGAGAGCTCCTCCGCAACCACTACCCCTCCTCCACTACCACCTCCTCCTCCTCCTCCTCCGCCTCCTCCTAAAGTAGAGGCTATGATGTAGCTATTGGTAGGTCTTGTTTGCCATAAAGGCATCTCATAGCATACGCTAACAATCTAAAAAGGAAGTTGAACCTCATATTTCATCACAATGAGGCTAAATATGACTTGTAGTCAGACCTTTCATCTCCTTCCTCTAATGATGAGAATGTTAAAACCGGAAAACACCCAAGAGTGGGTCAATTGGGTGTAAAATAAAAGGTTTAAACATCTTTTCACATGTTAGGGAAAAAATAATTATGAAGTTAATGAACCATAAATCCACAGTTAATTATTCAAATCATATATGATGGAATATAAAAAATAAGGGAAGAGAAGTTGTAAATAGAAATTTATCCTGGTTCTTTCCAATCCTTTATAACCAACATCTAGTCTCTAGGCTCCACCTAAGATTTTCAATCCACTATCTTTTTGTTTAATCCAGGTACATGAAGGCCATTACAATCCCTTAAGTTTTATAGGTACTTGAAAACCTTGACAAGCTTAAGCTTAATCTTGTACTTGAGAATCACTCCCCCTTACAACTTGTATGGTTACAATATGTTTACCATTTAAGATTCCAATCATGAATAACTCTCACATGGATAAAGTGATTATAATGAAAGCATACTTCTCTATATGAAGTAGACAATGTTTAACATTGAAGTAGATGGTGGGAGCATGATTATAGAGATTCGGTCTAGTAAGGTTCAGAGTATCGACATATTGACATTGTAGGCTTAGGCTCTCTCTTCCTTCTATTTTGAATGGTCTTCACCATAGGCTTGTCGATATAACTCTTTTGCCTACTCTAGGCTGCAAGCAGTCTCTACTTGATGAGTTTGATCTATTGAGTCATTTGATCTACTATATTTGGCCCGTACAACCTTCTTTATGATAACTCTATCTAGAAGAGAGGGAATTGACACTTCATTCCATAAAGTGCTTTATACGAAAGCCACTTGAATACTTGCATTATAGCAATTATTATAGGTGAATTTTGCAAGTGGAAGGTAGTAAGCCCAACTTCCCTTGAAGTCCATCACAGACCCTCTCAGCATATCTTCTAGCATTTGTATGGTTCTCTCATTTTGTCCATTCATCTAAGGATGATCAGTCGTACTAAATTTTAGCTAAATGCCCAAAGCTTCATGTAGAGATCTCTAAAATCTTGAAGTAAAACGAGGATCTCTATCAGAAATTATACTCTTTAGCGTCCCAAAGAGTCTCACTATTTCTCTGATATGTATCTTTACAGTTTATTAGGGGAATAATCGGCATTGATGAGTATGAAATGTACTAACTTGGTCAAATGATCAACAATCACCCAAATCGCATCATGATTCCAGATTCTGGGTAACCCTACTACAAGATCCAAGGTTATGCTCTCATACTTTCACTCTAGAATCTTGGGACCTTAAAGTAGCCCTAGCGTTCTCTGGTGTTCAATCTTTACCTTCAGATAGTTAAGACACCATACTACATATTTAGTCACATCCTTCTTCAATCTCGTCCACCAATACATCAGCGATTCTCTTCTTTTATCAAACTAGTCTACTAGATGAAAGATCATAGTCCTGAGTCTCGCCTCGTCCAATCATAGCCAGATGGATTGTGCCGTTCTTCTTGTATTTGAGCTTCTTCAATATCAGCCTTCAAATCACTTTCCTCTTGGCTAATGCCATAACTTGCACAGAGGATTTGATTTGACAAGTTTAAATCTCAGAAATCTTTTATTAATTTCCTCTCCTGTATTATCATGGCTGCCACTTACACCTCCTTTCAACTAAGAGCATTAGCGATGATATTGGCTTTACCTGGGTGATACTGATTTTTAGGTTGTAGTCTTTTAGTAACTTTATCGACCTACGATATCTCATATTGAGCTCTTTCTGATCATACAAATACTTGAGACTTTTGTGGTTGAAGTGCAATTCCACAATCACACCATATAGGTAGTGTCACCAAATTTTAAACCTGAACATAATTATTGCCAACTCTAGATCATGTGTAGACTCGTGTCCCTCAACATTTACCATAAAATTCAAACAAGCATCAGAAGTCTAGTATTAACATGCATCGGCATTGACACAACAAAATCAAATGGCAATTTGTGCACATGCAATCGTAGGCACTTGGCATAATCATAAGTAATGAAGGAATGACTAGCACCCAAATTATATAAAGCTTGCATTGAACTACCATTGAGAAGAATTTTACCTTGAATCAGCTCAAGAGACTTCTTCATCTCTTCACGTGTCAAGGAAAACACTCGGCCTTGGTTCATAGGTCTTGGCTCGACTTCTGCTGGGCATAGTTTATTGTAAAGAGGCATGGCTTCTGGCAGGCGTGGCAAATTATTTAGCTAATAGGGATATTACCAAGTCATCCCAGATGCGATTTACCACACCAAGGGCATGTTTGAGATGTCAGGGGTTTATGATTACCATGGTTCCTAGAATAAAAGGGCTTCTTGTTGTTCCCTTTTTATGAGAACCCTTGTCTTTTATGATTCTGTGAGGTATCACCTGTTAGAATCGATAGGCACAGCGGAAGAATTTTAAAATTTTCACCGATCCTAATTAAGGATCTATCAACGGCGTTTAAACCAAGTTGGAAGGATTCATACCTTTTTGATGATTTAGAGTTTTCACGATCTCTAGGAGCCAACACGTCAGGTCCGCTCCCTCTACCGGCATCCACATGAATGCTCTCCAACCGAGACTGCGTGCTAGCGCCTCTAATGTCTCATAGGGTTTTAACTTGCGGCTCTCAAGAACAAGAGGATGACCATTACTTTCTCGATTCTTGGGTAGCCTGATAACAGAGACAGAAACTCCTTTCATCATAGTATGGCCATACATTTCTCAGACTCACTCATCAAGGGGCCCAGTAATATCTCTCTACTAATGTGAGGGACAAATTCCATCTTGATCATTCATATTCCTCTGCATGAAAAACCACTAAGCCCAATCGTAGCCTTTATCACCACCCGATCAAAAGTGACTTTTGACTAGTTCAAAGCTTAGCAACTCTCATGTAGGAATCTATGATGACCTCAGGTTTAAGGGCATTGTGATGTGGTTATACATGAAAAAAGCTTATGACTTGATCCATGTAGCTTTCTCATAGTGGGTCGGTCCAGCACCTTGTACTCTTACAAGTGCCTAAGACTTTGATTCGTATCTCCATATCTTATCAAAGTCATACTGGTCTTGTTTCATCTCTGCTCCCACATAGATGACCGACCAGGGACATTTTAGGACAATCTTTATGAATTATCCAAGGATACAATTATCACAGTTAACATGCAAATAATATGATAACAGAATGGAGAAATTTCATTAAAATAATAATGTTCAAAGTATAATGATTGGCCCTTTGGGCATAATTTCCAACATCACCCTGACTAGGTCTACCTTGATTATTGGCATTTTTATCCATACACACCCTCCTCAAGTTACTCTTCATCAGCTAGAACACTTTTACGCCTTATTCAATTCAATCAACTGCTATTCAATTAGCTTCTCTTCCATATCGGGCTTCAGTCCCCAAATGAATATATCGAAACTTATGAATGCCCCAAATTTTGATTAAGGGCAAAGGACAATTATTATGGATAATTGTGATTTTAAATTGGAATTATTAAGTGTTTGGTGGCAATTTTAATTAATATGCCATATGTGGTGGCAAATTAAGAAATGGAATTATTAGCCATAAGTTGGTAATTAATGGGGAAATTAGTTACTAACTAAGAAGAAATGAGATGTGTAATTAAATGGCTAATGGAGTGGTTAAAGTGACTAATTAGTTCTTATTTTAAGAGGACTAACGAGGAGTGAACAAATGTCAAAATGAGATGATAGGAGAGTCGGTGTGAATGTCAAACAATGGAATTTTTAAATGTTTTCTCTCTCCTTCTCTTCTCTTTTTCGGCAATAGTATGGGGGAGGGAGAATTATCATCATTTCTTCATCCTCTCCAACACTCTTCATCTCTCTCTCTTCTTTCTCTCCTTTATTGTTTAGGGAAAAGGGATAAAGAAAAGCTTATGATTAAGGTAAGCAAATGGCGTCTATTTCTGAAACTCACTTCATTAATGTTGATCCTTGAAGTGAAAGCATCATTTTGATGTTTATAGCATGCCTATTGGTGTTGATTTGTGACCACACGAAATTTTGGAGGTTGGAAAATCAAGAAGTGTCTTCAAGGAAGTTGAAGAGGTAAGTGAGACTAATCTATCTATCTAAGTTTTATGCCAAATGGTTTAGTTTGAAATTTCTAGGAAATTTCAGACTTTAATCTGAAAATAAGGATCATTGGGCTTTTGGCATAGTAATGGTATGTTGGGAATGTATATGGATAGATAGGATTGATTGGGAATTGAATGATTGAGTTTAGAGATTTTGGAAAATCGGTGATTTGTGTTGCACGAAACCAAAGCATGTTAATGTAGTAGGATTTGGATAATTTTGATGATTCCATTGAATTCCTTGGATGTTTATGTATGGGAGTAGCTTTGGTAGAAGTTTTGGGTCTATTGGGATCAATTGGGCAAGTGTTAGGAAATGTGGTCAGTTTTGCTATGTTTTCTGGGTTATGATAAAATCACTCGAAGAAGGGATGAACATTACTCAAGTGAAGGTGAGTTCCCTCGAGTGTGTTAGTGTGTTTTTCCTTTTTGCTTCTGGTTTTGGTTGCAGCTCTATGGATAAAGGCAAGAGTGTACCTTAACACTTGCGAGTGTTAAGCCATCACTCGAGTGCTTTGTATTCCACTCGAGTGCTCCTGATCCTTGAGAACTTTTGTGCTCTCGGGTTTTCACTTTCTAAGCTTCACTTCCCAGTACTTGAGTGAGCATTTGGCTATCACTCAAGTGTTGCTTTCTGTGCTCGAGGGTTTTTGCCCCTGAAAGTTTCTTGTGCTCTCGGGTATTCACTTGTTGTTGTTCACTCTCTAGTACCCGAGTGTAGACTGTACCATCACTCGAGTGAGGTCTCCTTCACTCGAGTATCCATACAATATCACTCGAGTGAGGCCGTCTTCACTCAAGTTCTTAGTGAAAAATTACAGTTGTGTCCTTTCATAAAAGGGGATATTGGGGATAGTCTTCCAACCTTTTAAAGCTATTAATAGAGTTATTTATGGGTACCAAAAGAGCAATAATGATAACTAAATTAAGTGTTAAGAAGTCATTGAGAGTCGGAATAGAGAATTGACGCTTAGTCCCTAATTGTGAATCGTAGGATACGATATTTGCCCTACTCGAGAGAAACTAGCGCCAGGACATGTATGGAATGATCAAGGTAGTGACTCTTCTCTCATGTTGTGTATGATATTTTGGTATTCATAACTTATCATTAAGCTTTGTGAAATGTATGTGCCATGGTCCATTACAGCGTGAGCACTTCAGCGTGAGCCATTTTAGGATTGACGCTAGTCATCTCTAGCTCGGCCGTTGAACTGCCGTTGTAATCGACATGGATCTTTGTGATTCCTACCCGTGGGGTGGCGTGTTGTGAATCCAGCCGTGGGCTGTGTATTCTATATCTTTCCTTTATAGCTTGCATATGAAATGCTTTATATGAATCCCAGCTGTGGTGAAATATATTGTATGGACTGTTGTGGTGCAATACAACATGACCAATTCAACATGAACAAATGTGAGGGTGACATGAGTTATAGCTACCCTTACCTCTATAACTGCCATTGTAGTTGCTATGTGTGTTTGATTATTTGCTTTCATGCCTTATTGTTGTGCATACTATGAGTGATTTATTACTATGGGGATTATTTAGAATCTCTCTCTCCAATAAACACCAATTTTAGATAGGGATGAAGGATCCAAAGTAAAGCGGGCAACAGATAGTTGATAGAGCTGCTGGCTAGGAGTTTTATTTTGGAAAATTGGTTATCATTTTGTAAATCATTTGGTTATATTTTGTTGGGAATTACATATACATATTGGATAGTATTTATGTGATCCCTTTGTTATGGGAAACTCTATGGGTAATTTATACCTTGTAGACCCTTATTTATTGAATGAAACTTGAGTGTGTCAGGAAATTTTTGGTGTACTCTAATATTTATGAATGAAATCAACATGTATATGCCATTTATGTTTGAAAGGTGAGTATGAGACCATTATGAAACTGGTGTTGTAGAGGTTTTTGACAACCCTAATTTTGGGAAGTTTTATTTTGAATAAGTCCCAAATCATACATGGTCTCTAATTTAAACTTAATTACATTTTTATGAACTAATTTCAGCCTAGATCGTGAAGGGGGTTACATCTGTGGTATTAGAGCTGTAGTTCCTGGCAAGAGTAGAATTTGCTAGGATAGCTGTCTTAGCGGTTGCCTTAGTCATAGATGATGGTTTAGGATTGATTGTTGTACCCCAAGCTGCATATGACTGGTTGAAGCAATTGGAAAAGATCTTCGAAGTCCTTGAATACCCAACAGAGGTGAAGGCTAAGCTAGATGTATACAAGCTAGAAGGGGATATAGACCGGTGGTGGCGGAATATCGTCATGTCGTTTATCGCTGACATTATGATATACTCTAAAAGTAGAGAAGAGAATTAGCAGTATCTGAAAATCATGCTAAGAATCTTGTGGGAAAAGCAACTTTATGCCATGCTAAGCAAGTGTGCATTTTGGCTTACGGAAGTGAAGTTCCTTGGCCATGTGATCTCACGAGATGGAGTATTGGTAGATCCCAGTAAGGTGGAAGTAGTACTTGATTGGAAAAGGCCAAAAACTGTTTCTGAGATTTGCAGCTTTCTGGGTCTTGCTGGTTATTACCAGAGGTTCATTCAGAACTTCTCACGTATTGTATTGCTGATGACCAAGCTCACGAGGAAGGATCTACCATTTTTATGTGATGAATATTATGAGCGGAGTTTCACAGAGCTGAAGGAGAGATTGACTACAGCACCAGTATTGATTATACCTGATCCCAGTGAGGCTTATGTCGTGTACAGTGATTAAGTAGGGGTTAGGGTGTGTCCTAATGCAGCAGGGAGTATGGTGGCCTATGCCTCTCGACAGCTAAAACTGCATGAGATGAACTAGCCCACTCATGATCTGGAGCTTGCAGCAATAGTGTTTGCACTGAAAATTTGGTGTCATTACCTATATGGTGTGGCAGTGGAACTGTACTACGACCACAAGAGTCTTAAATATCTGTATGATTAGAAAGAGTTGAACATGAGACAGTGTTGGTGGATGGAGTTATTGAAAGATTATAACCTAGAGAATAAATATCATCCAGGAAAGGCTAATGTCGTCATGGATGGTTTGAGTCAAAAGGCAGTGCTAGTGGCAACGATGATGATTCGGGAAAAGGAATTGATAGAGGATTTTCAGGATTTGAATCTCTCGAATGATATCCTGTATGCTAGTTATGGAGTGGTCCAAGGGGAGAACGACCTGAGGACTGAGATTAAAGAGGCTCAGATGCATTATGAGTGAGCCCAGCTGATCCGAGCTATGATTAAGTAAGGATAAACTCGAGACTGTGACTTGTCACCTAGTAGGCTGGTTTATTATCAGAAGAGAATATATGTCCCAGTGAAGGTGGAGTTGAGATTGAGAATTCTTGATGAGGCTCATAAGAGTCAGTATACTCTTCACCCTGGTATGACCAAGATGAATCACAACTTGAAATCCATCTATTGGTGGCCAAGGTTGAAGAGTGAATTGACTAAGTATGTGGTGCGCTGTCTTACCTTTCAAAAGGTGAAGACTGAACACTAGAGACTGCCAAGATTACTTCTAAGTCCAGAGATTCCAAAATGGAAGTGGAAGAGTGTGACCATGGATTTAGTGGTGGGTTTGCCCAGGATCAGAAATTACGATGTGATCTGGGTGATTGTTGATTGACTCATAAAGTCTGCGCACTTCATACCTATCAATGCTAGCTATTATCCTGATAGGCTAGGGGAAATCTATATCAAACAGATTGTGAGATTCCATTGTACACCGAAGAATATTATCTCCAATAGAGATCCTCAGTTTACTTTGAGATTATGGAGAGCTCTGCATGAAGCTATGGGTACTCAGTTGAGGTTTAGCAAAGCCTATCATTCTCAGACAGAGGGGTAATCAGAAAGGACTATTTTGATGCTGGAAGATATGTTGAGAGCGTGTGTCCTAGATTTCAAAGGAAAATGGGACTATTATCTTTTATTAGCTGAGTTTGCTTATAACAATAGCTATCATGTGAGTATTCAGATGGCTTCGTATGAAGCAATATATGGGAGGAAGTGCTAATCACCGTTGTGCTAGATAGAGTTGTCTGAGAGGAAGTTGTATGGGCTAGATCTTGTTAAGCAATCTTTTGAGCAAATCAGAACTATCAAGAAGAGGCTCCTTGTAGCACAGAGTCGATGAAAGAGCTATGCTGATAAGAGGAGAAGACCTCTTGAGTTTGAAGTGGGGGATCATATTTTCTTGAGATTGTCTCCGGTCACCAACATCAGGAGAGCAATCAAGTGAAGGAAGCTAAGTCTAAGGTATATCGTCCATTTGAGATTCTGTCAAGAATCGGACCAATGGCATATTGGATAGCACTACCCCCGAGTTTGAGTCGATTGCATGACGTATTCCATGTCTCACAGCTCAAGAAGTACCAACCAGACCCTGAGCATATCATTAAGTATGAAGAAGTTGAGTTACAAGATAACTTCACTTTTGCGGTAGAGCTAGAGCGTATCATCGATCGAGAAGAAAGGAGGCTTAGGCATCAAAGTTTGCTGTTTGTGAAGGTGGTCTGGAAGGGAATGTCTTTAAGGGAAGCAACTTGGGAGGCAGAAGCAGACATAAGGAAGAGATTTCCTGACTTTATGCCTTATAATGTGTAGCAAATTTTGAGGGCGAAAGTTGTTGAATTGGGGGAGAATTGTAATGCCCCAAAATTTGAATTAGGGCTAATGACAATTATTATGGATAATTTTGAATTTAAATTGGAATTATTAAGTGTTTGGTGGCAATTTTAATTAATATGCCATATGTGGTGGAAAATTGAGAAATGGAATTATTAGCCATAAGTTGATAATTAATGGGGAAATTAGTTACTAACTAAGAAGAAATGAGATGTGTAATTAAATGGCTAATGGAGTAGTTATAATAACTAATTAGTTACTTATTTTAAGAGGACCAATGAGGAGTGAACATGTGTCAAAATGAGATGATGGGAGAGTGGCTAAGAAAGTCAAATAATGAATTTTTTAAATGTTTTCTCTCTCCTTCTCTTCTCTTTCTTAGCTGCAGCATAGGGGAGGGAGAATTATCATCATTTCTTCATCCTCTCCAACACTCTTCATCTCTCTCTCTTACTCCATTGTTGAGGGAAAAAGGGAAGAAGAAAAGCTTGTGATTAAGGTAAGCAAATGGCCTCTATTGCTCAAACTCACTTCATTAATGTTGATCCTTGGAGTGAGAGCATCATTTAATCCGAAAATGAGGATCACTGGGCTTTTGGCATAGTAATGGTATGTTGGGAATGTATATAGATAGATAGGATTGATTGGGCATTGAATGATTGAGTTTAGAGATTTTTGAAAAATGGTGATTTGTGTTTTCCAAAACAAAAGCATGTTAATGGAGTATGTTTTGGATAATTCTGATGATTCGATTGAATTCCTTGGATGTTTTTATTTGGGAGTAACTTTGGTAGAAGTTTTAGGTCTATTGGGATCAATTGGGCAAGTGTTAGGAAATGTGATTACTTTTGCTGCATTTTCTGGGTTCTGATAAAATCACTCGAGTGAGAGTGAGTTCACTCGAGTGAGGGATGAATATCACTCAGGTGAAGGTGAGTTCCCTCGAGTGTATTAGTGTGTTTTTCCTTTCTGCTTTTTGTTTTGGTTGCACCTCCGTGGATAAAGGCAAGAGTGTACCTTAACACTTGCGAGTGTTAAGCCATCACTCGAGTGCTCCTAATCCTTGAGAACTTTTGTGCTCTCGGGTCTTTACTTTCTGAGCCTCACTTCCCAGTGCTTGAGTGAGCATTTGGCTATCACTCGAGTGTTGCTTTCTGTGCTCGAGTGTTCTTGCCTCTGAAAGTTTCTTGTGCTCTCGGGTATTCACTTGCTGTTGTTCACTCTCTAGTCCCCGAGTGTTGACCGTACCATCACTCAAGTGAGGTCTCCTTCACTCGAGTGAGGCCATCTTCACTCGAGTGTCTTAGTGAATGTGCTTTCATAAAGGGGGATTTATGGGGATAGTTTTTCAACCCTTTAGAGCTATTGATAGAGTTATTTATGGATACTAAAAGAGCAATAATGATAACCAAATTAAGTGGTAATAAGTAATTGACAGTCGGAATAGAGAATTGACTATTTATCCCTAATTGTGAATCATATGATACGATATTTGCCCTACCCGGGAGAGACCGGTGCCAGGACACAGATGGAAGAATGAAGGTAGTGACTCTTCTCTCAAGTTGTGTATGATGTTTTTGTATGCATAAATTATCATTGAGCTTTGTGAACTGTATGTAACATGGTCCATTACAACATGATCTGTTTAGGGATTGACGCTGTTCATCTCAAGCTCGGCCATTGAACTACCGTTGTAATCGACATGGATCTTTGTGAATCCTACCTGTAGGGCGGCGTATTGTAAATCTAGCCGTGGGCTATGTTTTATATATCTTGCCTGTATGGCTTGCGTATGAAATACTTTATATGAATCCCAGCTGTGGTGAAATATATTGTGTGGACTGTTATGGTGCAATATAGCGTGACCAATTCAGCGTGGGCAAACGTGAGGGTGACATTAGTCATACCTGCCCTTGCCGCTGTAACTGCCATTGTAGTTGCTTTGTGTGTATGATGATTTGCTTTCATGCCTTATTGTTGTGCATACTATGAGTGATTTGTTACTACAGGGATTCTTTAGAATCTCACTCTCCAAAAAACACCAATTTTAGATAGGGTTGAAGGATCCAAAGGAAAGAGGGCGATGAAGAGTGGATAGGGCTCCTGGCTAGGAGGTTTATTTTGGAAAATTGGTTATCATTTTGTAAATCATTTGTATATATTTTGTTGGGAATTACATGTACATATTGGTTAATATTTATGTAATCCCCTTGTTATGGGAAACTCTATGGGTAATTTGTACCTTGTAGACCCTTATTTTTTTAATGAAACCTGAGTATGTAAGGAAATTTATGATGTACTCTAATATGTATGAATGAAATTAACATGTTCAGGCCATTTATGTTTGAAAGGTGAGTATGAGACCATTATGAAACTGGTGTTGTAAAAGTTTTTGAAAGCCTTGATTTTGGGAATTTTTATTTTGAATAAGTCCCAAATCATAAATGGTCTCTATTTCAAACTTAATTACATTTTTATGAACTAATTTCGGCCTAGATCATGGAGGGGGTTACAACTTCACTCCTCATCCTACTTTAACCTTAGATAGGATGAGTAACGGGACAATTGAATGAATCGAGGCAGGTACTTATCAAAATTCTCGTCGTCACCCTATTGAATAGGAGGAATTCTTTCTCCTTCTCGAGCCTCACAGACCACGAGAAGTATTTCTTGTTAAATTCTTTTTGGAATAACTCCTAGGTCAGTGGAATGTTTTGGCCTCGCAGAACTATTGTTGTATTCCTTCACCAGCGATCAACATCTCCCTTGTATATGGCCATTCGAGCTTTTATTTTCATAGGATGCTCCAACACTTCAAATATTTTCTTTAGTCTAACTAATCAGTCCACAATAGCTCATAGATCAAATCATCCTTTGAATGTCGGAGGCTGATACTTAATGAATTTTGGCATCCAGTATTGGAGATTTTCCTCTCCTCTGGTGGGAACAATAGGAATCTTTTGATTGGATTCAAGTGTTTGCGATTGCTCGCCATTCTTAGGCTGTTCTCGTTCTGGATTCACCTTGGTGTCTTCATTTACCTCAGTGTCTTGAGATTATGGCCTATCTTTATTCTGCTTTTCCCTCAATTCCTGAATTTCCTCACTCAAGTCGTGAATCATAATTTGTTGTTGTGTCAGCATTATGAGAATTTGCTACATAGGGTTGGGTCTCGTATTATTCTCAGGTTCCATATTAGGTGGCACATTCCCTAATCTTTGTCTACCCTCCAACTTAAAAGATCCCTCAGCTTGTTTTTTTCTAAGCTCCTCATATAAGATAATACAAAATAACAAACATAAGTAATAAAATATGCTTCTTTTGTAATTAATAACAACAATGATATATACTTACAATTTTTTTCACCTACTATACGAGATATTCAATCGTATAAGACCCACTCCTCTTTTAGTGAGCAAACAACCATTTTTCTTCGTGACAAATCAGAGATGGTGGAGAAAGAAGAACAGAAGGATTGGATTAAGATGCTTCTTCCAATCTCTTCTGTTTGGCTGCTAACAAGTCTTTTTTAGCCTTTGCATAACCCTCACGAGACATTATATGAGGGCAATCATTATTTCTATCACTCTTATGCTTTTTTCCTTTTTGCCTGCGAATAAGAATTAAACAAAAAAAAGGTTACAATCAATTAAGACAATTGATAAGTAAATAAATAGCAAAATAAGTCAACTAGCCAAAGATTTTGGAGTAGTTTGAAGCCTAAAAAATTCTTGCCAAGTTGCCTCATCAATATATGAATACTTGCTGCATGGAGTAGGACGTGGCTCACCATCTTTCAGCTTGATATGATATAATTATTGGCCAAATTTGTCTAAAACTTGCTCTAGTGCTCATAACAATACGTCATTGTCTTGTTGTACAATATCTCACTCTGAGGAACGTCTTAGGTGAGTTGTAATGCATACATATGAAGGAGTAAGTGACAAATTTTGACAAATTTGATAATTATTACATGCATAAGAGAATTGTATACCTAGATAGTGTCCCAAAAATATTGCTTCACCTTTTCATAAACATTTCTCCACTCCTCTATCAAGATGTTAGGTTTGTTGTGTGTAAGGAGGCCGACAAAGCTCCTATATTGGCTTGCTATAGGCCTGATTATTTTCCAATATCTATCCAACTTAATCGATATATTTTGTGCCACACTTCGATAGAGGGAAATGTCTCTAAACCGTGTGCCACGTCTACCCCTCCGTATAGACTGGTTACGGGGCTCAGTTTGATTTTGGCTCGGAGCATTGTTAGGCTTACTTTGATTAACACTAGCTGGCTTACTCTGATGAGCACTAGATGGATGATCCTCTATACTAGGATGCTTCAGATCCTTCATTTTCCTGTTACGACAACAAAGAAAGATAAATCCTTAAGCTATAACATGTGGAGACTATATATATAAAATAACTATATACATTATTCAGATATAAATCATAATGATAATTACTTTAGCTAGCTAACTTTCAAAGTAGTTTCATAAAGAGATATCCTCCCATATTCCCTCAAGATGATCATATCTTGTGCCATGTTCATTATCTGCTTCATCTTCTTCGTTCAATTTTGGTAGATCCTTGAAAAAAAGAGTCTCAAGAAGATCATGATTTGAGCAACTTTCCTCATCAATATCAATGACCATTTTTCCTTCGAGAGCTACATACCACATTTTATTTTCCTGATCAGTAATATAGAACACTTGTTTCGCCTGCTCTGCCATAATAGAAGGTTCATCCCTAAAACTTCTACTATTCAGATATACTAATGTAAATCCTAGCCTATCGATCTTCACACCATTATTGACATTAACCCACTTGCATTTCAAAATGGGAAATTTAATTTTAACACAGTCAACCACCCGAATCTCTTAAATAACCCTATAATAAGGTATAACAGTCAATTTAGGTTTCTTATCTTTCGAACTAGTAAAGTGAATAGATTTAGCCACTAATAAAACACCACTGTTCTGGACAGTGCTCTTATTATCTAAGGACTTCGTGTAAAAGGTATAACCATTGATGTAACACCCCAAATTTTATATTCACCAACTATATTGTAATTATTTGGGGAAACTCAATAAAATGGTGAATATTCATGAATTTCGAATTTATGAATTTTATAAATGTTTAATTTCACAGAAAATTAGGCAAAAATGAATATGGAATTAATTAGGGCAATCTAAAAATCCCAATATTAAGGTCCAAAAATGAAGAAATATTGGAGAAAATATTTAGTCTAAAAATAGTTAGAAATTGGCCATAGAAAAATAAGAAAAGAAATTGGATTAGAAAGTTAATGGTAAAATCGTAATTTTACCAAATCATCACAAAATTAATTATTTTCCGATTAATTGAAGATAATTTCAATTAATTAAGGAAAATAAAAGGAAAAAATATATTTAGAATATTTTGGTCAATTTAATATGAATTTATGAAAATTTTGAGCAAAAATGTAATTTTGACCAAAATTGAAACTTTACGTGTATACGTAACCGAAACAAATTATGAAGCCAATTGAGACCATAGGGAGGGACCCCTAGGTGTCTGCTATATTTGGCATAAATAAGGAAATATTGGTTGGACATGACGGCATGGTTATATGAATGTAGGAAGTTATGTAATAAAAATTAGTTTTGGAATTGTCAGAAAATTCCATAAATCATTAAAATGATATAAGATATTATAATATATCATTCTCATATTCTTCATTCAGCATTTCACGCAAAAAATAGCAGCTGAAGGTGAGAGAGAACGTTCAGATTTTTAGAGAGAGAAAGGAGAAGAAATCTCACAAGGTAAGCCGATTTCTTCGACGATTTAGAATTGTAGGATTCGACATTTGCCCTGATCTACAATGTCGATTCCTTGGGTGGAAATATACTAGAATAGCTAAGGTTAGAATTTTGGGAAAGATGCAATCGGACCTAGTACGGCGGGCCCGGCCCCGGTCCCCGGGGGCATTTTTGTAAATTTTCATTATAGACTCGTATAACCCCTAGAAATACTATGGAAGTGTCTAAATGATGCATTTAGAATTGTAGGATTCGACATTTGCCCTGATCATAAGCAGCTTGTGTCGGCACCAGTCAGGAAAGAATGAGGTAGTGACTCTTTTCCTTTATACTATATGTGATACATGGTATGTTTGTTTGATCATTGTTTGTGAGTCTATCACCTACGGCCCATCGGTGTTAGTGGTGGGAGGATTATACCTTTGGGGCGGTGGAATCTGGGGGATGAGACTATGTGAAAGCAGTAAGGCTATATGTAAAAGCCGAAAGGATATTTGTGAAACCTTCACCTGCAGCCCATCGGTATTGACGGTGGGAGGACCATGCCTTCTGGGTGGTAGAATACAGGGGATAGGATTATGTGATTATGTGTATATGTGGTAGCCTGCGTGCTGTGCTTTATGCTGTGAAGTTGCTTGATGATTTTCTTGCATGCTTTGTGATTACATGTTGTATGAGTGATTTATTACTACTGAGATTCTTTTGAATCTCATTCTTTCCATTGACTAACATTTCAGACAGGGCAAGTGGCTCTAAGGAGAAACAAACCACCAGGAGCAGCTAAGATCTAGTAGAGATGTGTTGTTAGGTTGTTGGTTATCTATTTTGGATTCGGGGTTACTGTTTATTTTTGAAATGTATATATTACGTTGATGTTGGTCATGTAATCCCCTAATTGGAACTTATAACCCTTAGTTTATACATATATGAAACCCGGGAGTTGCCAAGAATTTGGCTATGCAATCTGATATGTATAAATGCAATTGAGCTGTGCAGAGTAATTAGATTTGGAAGATGAATTTGAGACCATGTTAAACGAATTTTAGAAAAGAAATTTGAGAAAAACGTATCCGTCGGTCTCTAATTCATTTAAATTACGCATTTTCGAATCTTAATTACTGTTATCAAGGAAGGGGATTACAATTGATCACAAATGAGGTCCAACTTATGACATCAAACTTAAGAGCACGAGCTAACCATTTTATTGTATCAGAAGCACATTCTTCTCCATCAACCTTTTGTATGAACCAATGTACAAAAGTTTTGTTATGCTCCCTAATTAACCTTTGTTCAGTCATTCGACCATTTGCTTTGTGTACAATTTCTTTATGAGTATTTATGTAATATTGAACTTTATCAATATTATTCAAGAAGTACAAGTGGACTTGTTACAACTCATTAGGATCCACATACTTTACTGTTGCCCCAAACCTACCCCCTTCTTTATCATGACATTTAGGAAACCCAACATGTCTTACATTTGACAAATAATGTTGACAAAATTCCATAGCTTCTTCAGAAACATATTTTTGAACAATAGGTGCTTCAGACCAGTTAGGGTTCTTCACACATCCTTTTAGGATTTTCATAGTTCTTTCAATTGGGTACATATACAGAAAACAGATAGGGCCATACAACTTTATCTCCGTCATTAGATGAATAATTAGATGTACAATGATTGCAAAAAAGGAAGGAAGAAAAAGCCTCTCAAGCTGGCATAAGATCAGATATCCTTCATTTTCCAATTCATCTAATATTTTTGTCTCAATGACTTTACTATAAATAGCATTGAAGAAGAAATAAAGTCTAGTCAATATGCATTGAAGATTATATTCGACAATACCTCGAATCGCTACTGGGAGTAGTTGTTGCATTAATACATGACAATCATGAGACTTTAACTCTACTAACCTCAAGTCTTTCATAGACACAAGCGTCTTAAAATTTGAAGAATACCCTAAGGGAACTTTGTTGCCTATAAACACTCACAAAAACTTCATTTCTCATCCTTAAGTAAAGTATGAGAAGCTGGAGGACAAAAAGTTCTCTTACCATATAACATTGGATGTAAGACTTCTTGTATTCCTATTTCTTGTAAATCTAATCTTGCCTTCATGCCATCTTTAGAACTACCTTCTATGTTAAGCAGTATCCCAACAATACTATCACATACATTTTTCTCTACATGCATGAAATCAATACAATGCCTCATATCAAGATTGCACTAATATAGAAGATCAAAGAAGACAAACCTCTTTTTCCATATATTTTTCTCATTTCTACTCTTTATAATCTTACCAAAGGTTACATTGATATTTTTCACCTTTTCATATACCTTCTCCCTAGTCAATGCCTTTGGAACATCTTCAAACTCTTGGCCACAAAAAAAACTTTCTTTAATCTACGATATGGGTGGCCTTATCTAAGAAATCTCCTATGGCCAAGATAAATAACCTTACTTCCATGTTGAAGTTGATAGTAGTATGTGCCTTCTTCACAAATCGGACATGCTTTGTGGCGTTTAATGCTATATCCTGACAAGTTTCCATATGCAGAGAAGTTATTTATAGTACAAAAGGTAATGGCTTGCATTTTAAAAATCTCATTCTTCTTTGCATAAAAACCATCGACACCTTCATCCCACAACTCTTTTAAGTCTTTGATCTAGGGTTCTATGTAAACATCTATGTAATTTATGGGTTGTTTAGGTACTGGAATCAACATAGACAACATGATGTACTTTTGTTTCATGTATAACAGAGGAGATAAGTTGTAAATAAGCAAAAGAACAAGCCATGAACTATGTATACTACTTAGACTACCATAGGATTCATGCCATTCATGCAAAGTCCAAGTCTAACATTCCTAGGTTCTTCACCGAAATTAGGAAATAATTCATCAATTTTCTTCCATTCTGAATAATCAACTAGATGTTAAAGCTTTCTATCTGAAATCCTCTCATCTATATGCCATCTTAACTTTTCTGCTTCATTTTCATTAGCAAACAAGCATTTAAACCTCGATATGATTGGAAGATACCGCAACACTTTTATAAGGGCCTTATGTGATTTGTATCTTAGGGTTTAACACTTCGGACAATACATCTTCTCTTCATGTTTTTTTCTATATGATATACAATCATTAAGGCATACATGGAGCTTTAATACTTCATCCCTAGTAGCCACAGTATTTTTTTAGCATCACAATATTGACAAGGAAACACATTGTCATATAGAAGCATGTCGTTTAAGACCTCAAGCATTTCTGAAAAACTCTTGTTGCTCCATCCATATTGTGCTTTCAAGCTTAACAATTTCAATACTACTTTCAACAATTGGTATTTTTTACACCCCGGGTACAATGGCTTCTCAACATCACTACATATATTACCATATGCATGTGATTGCTTAAAAGCCTTTTCTCTTACATCACGAATAATATCCTTTATCCCATCATCCAGATCTGTGTCTTTGTCATCAAAGGCTACTCCCCCCTTTTGAGATGCAGTTGGCATTTCTAATTCTTCACTATGCCATACCCACTTTGTATAACTCTTGCAAATCCTTCACAAATTAAATATGTATATATATTTATAGTATTTAGCCTTTTCTCATTCAAACAGTCTACACACGGGCAATAAAATATCCCATTGTTATCATCGTTATTTCCTTTAGCAAAGTCTAAAAATTCCCTCACCTTATTGTCATATTCAACACTCGTCCGTTTAGCTTTGGTCCAACTACGATCCATATATTTCAACACTTTTTTTCTCTTTCCTATTTTTTCCCTGGAAACTGCATGAGTATGATGAGAACATGCAACCATTAAAAAGCGAAATTTCTATTTCATTTCCAAATAGGAAAGGTAGATGAAATATATAGATCGTAGAAAAGAGTGAAAAAATATAACATAGTACATATATTAATACATGCATATAGCCTATAATTAATTAACAAGCAATATAATCCTGGGATGCTTGTCAACTAGCAAAGAAAAATAATATATATATATATATATGGCACTCACTCTTAACATTTTACTCTAATTTTATAGTTCATAAACTCATATATTTGTGACTACTTGAAAAATACTACCTCCAATGCTAGTTATGGGAGATACTTCTATAAATCATAAAACAAGCAACAAACAGAAAGTCCATGAAACTTTAAGAGTGAACAATGTAAAAACAAAGAAAATAACAAGGAAAACAGAGTAAAAAGACTAACCAACACTTTTTATGCAACCTGGAGCAGAAGTATCAGCCTTAAAAGTACAGAGCTTCCAAAGGATTAGTGGTCAGAATAGGAACCAATGAAAGTGATAGTTAAAGTAGCCACCCCAGAAGTAAAGAATAAAAGGAAAACCCTACCAATTTTTAAGAGCTGAGAAAAACTATTCCAAGAGACAACAAACTTATCTAATCCAAGTGTTTACTGAACAACTACAAGAGAATTTTTGTATACACAAACAAACTTAAGCACACAAGTTTCACTAAACATTGTCCAAAACAAAACAAAACAAAACAAAAACATTTTATTTGGCAAAGTATAGAAGTGCAATTTTTTCCAACTAGTAATCACTAGTGAATATCAAAAGAAATCTGATTTATCATAGAATGGAATTTTCTTTCTCTTCTCATGTAGCCTTTGAACTTCAAAAGAAATCAAAGAAACAAATATTTTCTTTGAGAGAGGTTACTAGAATAACAAGTAACTTTAAAACTGTAATTGGGAAAGTAGGATTTGGAGATGTTTACCTTGTCACCCTACAAGATGGTAGAGAAGTTGCAGTGAAGTTACTTTCTCAAACATTAAGGCAAGGATAAAGGGAGTTTCACTCAGAGGTTTGATGCCATATTCATATACCTGTGGCAATTTTCATTCATCACTTTATATTTTGCCTTATAATTTAGTTTAGAAAACAAAGGCTTCAGAATGTTAAGCATTTTCCTTAAATTCATGATGTTGAACTTCAAAGTGCAAGCACATTTGTTTACTTTAGTTCACCATAAAAACTTGGTCTCTTTTGTGGGTTACTGTGAAGAAGGTGATGTGAAAGCATAAACTTATGAATATATGGCAAAGGGGAATCTACAACAACTATTGTCAGGTTAGTTTTTAAAGTAACCAAGAGACAAGAACTTGGTTTAAGCCTTCTACTTTTCTTTGTTGAAGAGGAATTATTGATGTTGCCTTGCTTGAATAGTCAATTTAGATGTCTGATTTCTTTTTCCTTCTTTGAAAGGATTCAAGAAAAGTATTTTTTGGTTTTGAAGATAAATAAAATATTGTAAGGGATGTAAGATTTTCTTGAATATGTAGTTTAATTTATATATACTATGTTTTCTGCACTACTCTGCAGATTAAAATCCAACAATTTTGAAGTGGTCTGAGGGACTTTAAATTACTGTGGATGTTGCACTTGGTACTTTCCCTCAATGACTTATATTTTCCTAGTCTTTAATAATCTCTATACTAACCAACTAAAGGTGTATGGTACTTAATGAAAATACAGGATTGGAATATTTGCATTATGGTATTAGGCCTCCCATAGTTCACAGAGACTTGAAGACCTGCAATATTTTGTTGAATGAGAATATGCAAGCCAAAATTTTTGACATTGGACTTTGTAGATCTTTTGAAAATGAACATGAAAGTCATATATCAACTAGACCAGCTGGCACACTTGGTTGCTTCCATCTCGAGTAAGTAGAGCATGTTTCAAATTTTCACTAAAGGTTGTTATGTTCTATAGATAAAATCTCTATAAGGGTCTCTTCATAATTTTAAGGCTTAATAAACTGTAGCAGCATGATATGTAAGAAACAATGTCATGAGATTGTCGTTAGACTTTATAGACATAAACTAAAGGCATAGAGGCAACTAATTCTCTCAGTAAATTTCACATGACAATGAAGACAAAAAAGATCAAATACTTTACTCCTATTTTGTGTGTGTAGGTTTCATGTCTCTATAAAGTTGAATAAAAATAGTGATGTTTATAGCTTTAGAATGATTCTACTCGAGCGAATCACATGACACAACCTGTAATGAAAGAAGTTTCACATGGAATAAAGATACAATTACTTAATTAGGTTAATTCAAAACTTAGCAATGGAGATATTGAATCTATAGTTGATATAAGGTTAGAATTACAGGAAAACAACAACCAATACATAACAATTTCATATTTCAGAAGCAATGATCAAGGTCCAACTTCATTAAGAATTCAATTTACAAGAAGGTGCACATCAATGACAGCAAGCTCCAGTTATAATAGCATTAAAAATGTCATAGAACATATGCTAAATAGATAGCAGCCAGATTACAATGGATGCACTAGCATATACACAATTTAGATTCAATTCACAAATTTTTAGTAAAGTCAAGTTCCCTTAATGGAATTCCTAAAATCAATTACTTAGCTCTAGGAACGATTGAAATATAAAAAGGGATTTGGAATACTAACCCAAAATAGAATCTACAACTTATAGGAATCCGTTAAACTTCCTTTATAGTGTAAACAGAGGAGCGAAGTGTGACAGAGAAGTAGAGGAGCGAGTTGGTAATGATGGAGGAGTGACTTAGGTCATGACGGAGGTGCAGCTTAGGTCAAAACGGAGGAGTGACTTAGGTCATGATAAAAGAGCGACCTTAGCAATAATGGAGGAAGAGAGTAGCTTTACATTTAGAGAAATAGGACAGCAGAGTTTAAAAGAAAACCCATAGAGAAATCATGTGAGAAAGAGTATTTTAGATTCAGATTCAGAGAGCAAGAATAAGGCGCAAAGAAGATGGATGATTGACCTTGGCAACGACGGAGGAAGAGAGGAGCTTTACATTGAGAGAAAAAGAGGATAGCGGAGTTTTAGAAGAAGACTGATAGAGAAAGCGAGGAAGGGTGCTTTAGAGAGCAAGGTTAAGGCATAAAGAAGGAGATTCATAAATTAGGGCAGTAAGATCTTTAAGACTGGTTATATGAATCAATCAGTCTTAAAATAACATTTTAGAGCGATTCTAATTAATGACCGGTCTAAAAAGCTTCAACTTTTAGACCTGTTATAGAGAAAACTGGTTTAGAAAATATGTTTTTAGGCCGGTTTTCTCTATAACTGGTCTAAATAATATATTTAAGACCTTATATCAAAGGAACTGGTCTAAAAACATTCTCTATAATTACAAAGTTGCCATCGATCATACCTTTTAGACCTTATCCTCTATAACCAATCTAAATGTGCCAGTCTAATAAACCTTTTTTGTACTAGTGCTAACCCTTCATTTTGGCTTCCAATTCCAACCTCAAGATTAAGTGGCAAAAGTCTCTTTTGGCTTTGATTATGCCAACATTAACAAAGTTGTCATTAGTTATCTTATTCCATTTTCTTTCTTCTTAAAACATGCCATTTCTTCTTTTTTCTGTATCCAGGTTAGGCTTTGGATCATATTTGACTTTAGATAAAAGAATTAGGTATTTTCCTTTGACTAATTAGAACTAAATCTTATACTTAATTCCAAATCCGTCTCTAAAAGTCATTATGGCTCTTGAACATTCTGGGGAGTCTTGCTAAATTGGAGCTTAGCAGCTTGCTTGATTCAAACTTCTTCCCAATCTTCTAGTCCCAGAAGTTGGGATATTACAATTCTCCCCTCCTTCAATAAATTTTGTCCTTGAAATTTTGAACATCATATAAATTGAACTATACCTTAGGGAATCATTTCTTATCAGTCAGTCTGTCTTTTTCATTACTCGGTCTATTTTTTCCTATGCAAGCTCACACAATGTGCCTCGCAAATTATAACATCATCATCAAAGATCCTAGATAGAAGTTAGCAAGCCTCAGAATATATTCTTTGGACTTACTAGTCTAATACCATATTGCTTGGCATAAAGGTCTTACGGCTTAGGGCCTCTTACTGCCATTCGGTGACCTGGGGTCTCCGCCCTATGCAAACTTGTACACTGGGTGTTAATACATTAAGCCTCTGCTCATCAATCTGTCGGCCTAAAGACACACCATTCCAATAAGTTTTACGGCCTCAGGATATACAGTCCATCATCCATACTGAATGCATATAAGGCTTTACATCCTCAGGACATACAGCCTACTGGGTACTCAGAATACATGCTAGGCTCCGTCTTTTGCTATTCAAGTCATTCATTCACTTATGTATTGTTTAAAGGCATGTAAAATGAACCATCCCATAACAATAAGTCAAACGGCATTCAGCGATCACAAGACACATAGTCTATTAAGTGATCATAGGACACACTATCCATCATCTACTATCCAGGTAGCCTACGAGGTCTTATCGCCTAGGGAATCACCCTTATGCCATAGACACACTGGAACTTATGACCTTGGGTCTCTACCCT
This sequence comes from Inga laurina, assembly GCA_963855925.1. Classification (NCBI taxonomy): domain Eukaryota; kingdom Viridiplantae; phylum Streptophyta; class Magnoliopsida; order Fabales; family Fabaceae; genus Inga; species Inga laurina. The sequence continues at coordinate 21,009,433 of OY979712.1, forward strand.
CTACCATCAGATATTTATTAGGTCTTATAACCCAGGATAACTCCCCATATAAGGTGCATTCAAGGGCCTTCCGCCTTAAGCCTACCTGGCTCAAGTCATGTAGTTAGGGTAACTCCCTATGCTACCGCCCTGGGAAACTCCCTATGCAACTTGTACCCACGTACCTTGGGACTAACTATCCTATCATTCTCAGGCTTTAAAAACTCTTCGGGACACTACTCGGAATCTTATACATCGAGTCACTGCTCGAAATCTCATGCATTGAATCACTGCCTGGATCTCAAATTCAAATTACACAGCAGGTCTTGTAACCCTATTCTAAATGCAATCAGACCTTGCATCTCAAGGACATACTAGCCCAATAGGTATTACTTCCTATCCTTTATTTATACCTTGAATATACTCGATGGTAAACACATACATGTAAAACCATTGGATAAGATATGAGAGCAAGAGTTGCCTGACTTTCTCTATCTTGTTGATCCTGTTTTGCCTTAACCTCCTTTCTGTTGTTCTTTCAACAATAGTATTGAAGCAACCTATGGCAATACACTAGGTCTTATAAACTCTTCTTTCTCAGGAAACTCTCCCATGTTAGGCCTCGTTATAATACACCATTCAAGAAAGTCAACATCCTGGTGGCTTTACTCTATAGCACTTTGCTTGGCACTATTTACTCATTAACTAGTTAGCCCCTTCGATTAGGATCCTCCATAGGTAGCCCTCTCTGGTTGGTAGTTTATATGACATCTTGATGGCTTCACACTATGGTGCTTCACTCAACCTTCTATTGGTAAGGATACAATCGAGTTACTCCCTCTTACATAACAAACGGATACAACTTTGATATTGAAGGATTACAATCAACTTTTTCTCTTAGAATTGAATAAGATAAATACTGAAGTACAATACAAATAATATCTCTCTCAAATATTTATGGTATAGAAAATAGATTAAAATAGAGAGTAGTTGGGTTAGAGTGGATGATTCATGATATAAGTATGTTTGCATTGTTATGTCCTGTTTGAATCTTCTATTTTTATACTTGAGTAAGATATGATAGTTGTGAGTGTTTCAACCTATACATTGAGTCTCGTTGCTTCATTTTGACCGCTTGTATTTGAAAACTAGTTGTTAGAAAGTTGACACTTTACTTCCGTAAAGTCACTGTTTCTCTTTTCACATCATCTCTTTATTGTATTGCTAGAGAAATACATCAAACACTAATATAATGAAGTGTTAGAGTGATTGGGAGTAAGAAGAATGAGTGTCATAATCATTCCCATAATTTTTAAAAACTTCATAATATTATCTGTCGCATCACTTGAGTGGTCACTCGAGTGATCCTGGGTCATCACTCGAGTGAGCCCTTCTAAAATATGGTAGAGAGCATCGGAGCCATTTTCTAACTTTATCACTTGAGTGATCCTTGGACATCACTCGAGTGATCACTGAGTGATCTCTTGATTTTGATTTGAAACATGGAAAGTTATATATCATCGGAAAGCTCTCATCATCTACATTCCAGTGCAACAAGAATCAGTTCCAAACTTATTGTATACAGAAAGTTCTTATCCAAAAAGTATCTACTGCACTTAGACAATGTCTGAAATCAAGAGCATCAATTCTATAAGGCATAAATCTTAGTATATAACTTGAAATATGACAAATTACCTATCCATGGAAATCTCTTTTAGTCTATTTTCATATGATACTAGTTTCATCACAATCTGATATGTAGTTTAGGAGTCATGTCTAAAATACCAAAGCTATCCTAGAATATGATAGTGATTTATGATTTATGTATCAACTTCAACAAATCATATCTCTCTCGTCTTAGCTCCTTTATATATGATCTTAGTATGGCTTTCGTGTTGTGAGTCTAGTTTAATATTTCACTAGTTTTAGTTTAATCCGATGTGTGTTTAGAGAGATATAGCCAAAATATTGGACCTCTATTATGCTGCTTAAAAATAAAGCACATCAGAATGCTCATTACTTGAGTGATCATATCTATCACTCGAGCAATTCGTTCCAAAAATTGATAAAGCCTGAAAACTTAAGGGAACACCTTGGGGAAGTTCCATAATTTCCATATAGTCATTTTAGCTTCATATTAATCCCATTTCAAACTTCAGTATCACTTCTATGAGCTTGAATCTTGATATTCTTATTTGATCTTGCAAGTTCTTCTTTCTTCTATCTCTTTCTTCTTGATTTTCCTCTTGATGATAATTCTTCATAACCCAACTAGATATCTTCTTGAATTTTTTATCATTCTTGATAACCCAACTAGATATCCTCTTGAATATTTTTAATCTTCTTCTTTCATTACTTGTCTAATCTTGAATCTTGATATTCTCATTACATCTTAAAATTTCTTCTTTCTTCAATCCCATGTATCTTGATTTTCCTCTTGAAGATCATTCTCCATTTATGAGGCATTATAAGGAAAATAACATCAATCCACTGTTGGGTTTATAACTAACTATAAGATATACAACATTAAATATAGTAGTTAGCCAATGTAGAAGATAAGTATATTATGCAAACTTTTCGCTATTAATATTTGACATCTATGTCTAGCATCATCAAAACTAATCATATCTAACATTCTCCTTCTATTTGATGATGGCAAATCATTTAAGAAAAATATGTATAAGAGTTATAAAAGCAAAATGAGAGTTATAATCCTCTTGAATATTTCCTTTCTCTCTGCCTATTTGACATCAGCAAAATGTTTAAAGTATAAGAATAAATGCTTGTAGAGAAGTAAATATGAAAACAGATTAGAAATGCCCATCTGCCAATTAATCAAGATAAATGTTTCAAGAAAACAATTTTCTCTCCCCTGATTTAAAGGTAATTTGATGCAATTGAAAAATGGTTTTCATGATAACAAGTTTGAAACAATTTGGAGAGGTTTTCAAGAAAACTTTCATAATCAAGGCAAATTGAAATCATAGATATGAAGAATATTCCCAAAATATAAAGAGAGGGTTTAGAAATGCTCATTTGGATTTAGCAAGCTGTTGATTGATCCGTGAAGTCCATTACTTTATTCTTTAGCAATGTAAGTTCATGATATTGTTGTTGGAAATTGTGCCCAAAGGGCCAATCATTGTACTTTGAACATTATTAATTTAATGAAATTTCTCCATTCTATTATCATATTATTTGCATGTTAACTGTGATAATTGTATCCTTGGATAATTCATAAAGATTGTCCTAAAATGTCCCTGGTTGGCCATCTATGTGGGAGCAAAGATGAAACAAGATCAGTATGACTTTGATAAGATATGGAGATACAAATCAAAGTCTTAGGCACTTGTAAGAGTACAAGGTGCTAGACCGACCCACTATGAGAAAGCTACATGAATCAAGTCATAAGCTTTTCTCATGTATAACCATGTCATAATGCCCTTAGACCTGAGGTCATCATGGATTCCTACATGAGAGTTGTTAAGCTTTGAACTAGTCAAAAGTCACTTTTGACCGGGTGATGATAAAGGCTACGATCGGGCTTGGTGGTTTTTCATGCAGAGGAATATGAATGATCAAGATGGAATTTGTCCCTCACATTAGTAGAGAGATATTACTGGGCCCCTCAATAAGTGAGTCTGAGAAATGTATGGCCATACTATGATGGAAAGGAGTTTCGGTCTCTATTATCAGGCTACTCAGGAATCGAGAAAGTAATGGTTAGGAACAAGAGGATGACATTATCCATGTCTTATCCTTGATTGATATATCATGTGACAAAAGGGACATGACATGGTTGTATGACAGGTTGCATCATAATAACGATCCTCATATGAATTGGGTAGTTGTAATGTCTTGCTAGAGGCCGCTCGCTACTTTTGGGTTAGTATAGTTATTGGCCCACTGCCAACTTCATATGGGCCTACAGGGTCACACACAAGAATAGCCCAACACGAGATAATGTTTAATTTAGGGTCGACGAATTTTATATTTATATATATATAATATAAAATTCATTAATAATATTATATAGATATATATTTTTGAAATATATATATCTTATATATATATGTATATATATATATTATATGATATTATTATATTGTGTTAGTTTTAAATTTAATTTATTAAGATATATTAAATTTATTAACTAACATGATAGAGATATAGTATCTCAGATTTAATTTATGAAGATAAATTAAATCTAATGGCTCTTTATTTGGATTAAATAAATAGGTTAAATTAAAATTGTTAGACAGATTTAATTTAAACCAAAATTATTTAATTAGCTCATCAAGATAATTAATAGTTAATTAATTTTGAAATTAATGATGATTAATTTTGAAATTTGAAAATAGCCCTCATAGGTTATATAAACTTGATAGAGCAGATATGTTGATATACACATTAGAATTGAGAGCCGCAAGGAAACCCTAGGAGACATTAAAGGTGCTAGCACGCAGTCTCGGTTGGAGAGTATTCGTGTGGATATCGGTAGAGGGAGCGGACCTGACGTGTTGGCTCCTAGAGATCGTGAAAACCCTGAATCATAAAAGGTATGAATCCTTCCAACTTGGTTTAAATGCCATTGATAGATCCTCGATTAGGATCGGTGAAAATTTTGAAAATTATTCCGTTGTTCCTGCCGATCCTAACAGTTGTGTTCACCATACTTCTACTGTCCACCTTTAATGTATATTCTTGTTCTTGCTAGGATTCTCCAATTGAGTTAAGCTTTCGTTCAACATGCTTAATGCTCATTTACATTGGCATATATATTTGTTGCTTTGAATGTTGTAGTTAATATATTTTCCTTGATTGAGCTTTAAGACATATGTCCTCAAAGTTGATATATTCTCCTTTTAGTGTGTTGAGTAATGATCTTGCATAGAGCAAATTCTCCTGTCATAAAAACTTTCTTGCACAAAGTATGATTAGTGCCATAAAGTACCAAAACTATTTTTTCTATAATATATTTTTAAAATTAAGATCATGAAAGGAAGATTAGAAGAGTAACTTGTCATCAAAACTAATCATGGATGAGTATGCTATAATGATTTTCTTCAAATGAAGGAGATGAGCTTCTTAAGATATAAAGCACATGTGAATGTGGAGCTCCCCCTTAATGAATGCATGGCTTAAAAGAAAATCATTGTGAATAATAAGTTAATAACTCTTTTGGATTTGCAAAATCATTGGAAATTTTGTAGAAAGGATGAGTATGAAAATCTAAAGATCAAGTTTTGAAAATGACGATGACATTCAGGGTTTAATGTTGTAATCCTGGATCACTTGAGCGATTCTACTCTACCATCACTCGAGTGACACAACTTAGAGAATTTTAATTAGTAAGAACACAATACCTCTCTCTAGTAATGTCGTAATCACTCGAGTCATAGTCCTCTATAGTCCATTGATGCATCGTTGGCTAGTCAATATTAGATGATTTGATTGGTACTATGGGATTCTGAAGTATAGTATTTGTGAGCATTTAAGTATGCCAAGATAAGCTTCGAATAAGGCCTTGAAGTTCTGGTTGATCAAATCTTATAGTTGTCTAATCTTGCTATTCACAGAAGAAATAAACTCAACATTATTTGTAGCAAGCTTTGTGGTTGTTAAATTTCCTTTATCAGATAGCCTTAAACATGTGGACGAAAGAATGAAGGACCAGAGAGACTATCTCTAGTAAAGTATTGTATCACATTTATCCTTGAAGTCTCAGCTCCCATCATCTGTGCCTCTTGTGTTAACTTGGAATGAGGTTTAGAAATTTAAACAAAGTGGTTGCAAATTACTTGGAGTGATCGCAGATCACTCGAGTGATCGCAGATCACTTGGAGTGATCTTCAGAATTTCTTGGAGTAATTCTGAAGTACTTAGAATGATCATAGATTACTTGGAGTGATCGCATATTACTTTAAGGTCTAGTGTTAAGTAAACAATATTTAGAAGTTTTGATACAACACATAACTTCCTAAATTCACAACCTTAATAAGCTTTTTATTGGTAACATCAAGTGAAGCTCGGTCTGTTGGAATAGTGGATCCAATAAAAGAGGCTCCAGTTGATCTAGCTCTAGCAAGGATTATTCTTTATTATTACTGATTGCCTTAAGTTTTGCTCTCTGTCTCTAGCTAATACTGTCTACTAGTGACAAGCATATATTCACCATTTAGATGTGCAGCTTCTTAACTATAGGAGTCCTCACAAGGGGCTCATTTGGCTCTAGGTACCATATCTTGTTGGCCTTTAGGAATAGAGATACTAAATGAGGGTATGTCATTGGAGTATGCCTTCTAAAGTATATATGCACCTTTTCTTCTTTGAAAGACATGATCTCTCCAATGTTTTTCTCCTTTTTGCAAATAATATAGGCCATTGTGTGATAATTCTTCTTGATAAATAAGTTAAGTTATTGGCCTTGTTCATCATAGCTCTAATTTTAGATGTGCCGTATAATTTTGTGAAGATTAGCTTAAGATTATAGTTGAGAATCCCCATAGGCTCACCAAGCTTGATGATTCTATACATATCAGTGTCTTCCTCCGAACATCTCTATTAGCTTCATATCATAATGGAACGATAAGGAAGATGGGTAGGTAACAAAAACTCATAATGGCTAGACTTTTTCTTAGCCTTGAATTGAACAAGTCTAGGAACTGACTAAGAGATCTTCCTCCTCTTTCTCTTTCTCTGGCTGTATTACTATTTAGTTACTTGCTAGTGATAAGGTATCATCTGAGTAATATCACATATTCTACTTCAGCTCACTTTGCAACACTATCAGTCATGCCTTTTTTGTTAGCCTTTGATCTTTGTATCCGAAACAAGAGCATTTTGGTCAACTCCTGCTAAAGTATAAACATATGCTCTTTGGTACCCAACTTTCTCTTAGGTCCATGCAATATTGGACATTTTAACTCTTACGCCTTTAAATGATTAAATCATATAATATTTGAGCAAAGAGTATTATAACCAACAAAGACCAAGATATAATTTTACCCAATTAAATAAATTCAAACAATTAAATCATAAAGGGTAACAAACAAATAATACCAAGAATGATGATTTTCAATGATCAATGACAATTTGTAAATACACTTTATATAGAAAATAAGTCATTGATAATATTTTCATGCAATCAATGTAAGTTGGATCAAAAGAGAGTGAAAAATCTATGCATAACTACAAACTTTTATGAAGAGATAAATCATGAATGAAACCAAGTTTTTCAAGAATCAAATATGCAAATTGTTTCAAATCTCATATGTAATTTCAAATCATATTAATGCATTGTGAAATTGAGATTCTGAATACATGTAAAACACATTTTTGAAAATTGTTTATAATAAATGTTCATGTTAAAAATGGTAGAAGTCAATAGCTATAAAAGATGTATCAGAAAACTTCATTGCATGGAGTGCAACTAATATAACATGTTAATTATGACAGTTAACATGTTGGAGCATTTTACCAAGTGCAAAAGTTGTATGGATAACTAAAAGAATTAGCTCGATAGACATATAAGCATTATGATCTGTTATTGATTTCTAGGCTATATTGGCACTTAAAGTTGAGAGTGTTCAAACCAATGATTTAAATACATAACACTGGTTAGTAGTTAATATTAATGGTTAAAGTATTCGATCAATAAGAACATGTATATGGATTTATTAAATACGAAGCACAGTCTCATTAGTCGAAATGACTAGAATTTTATCCTAGTAAGTTATTCTACTATAATGGTTAATGCATTAAGATTCAATGCATTAATGAACATTCATAATCCTTGTAGTAACATGGCCAACTAAACATTTATGCATTAGACGTAAGGCTTTCACAAATTGAATTCTTTTTTAGGAAATAGACTTGAAACTCATAGATGATCAACTGGTTAGACATGCGGTATAACTCATTTAGAGAGTAAAGACTAAGGAGTTCAAGCACAAGATAACCAATGATAAAAAATGTCAATAATGAGGAAAACTCTTACAGATGAATTTAAAGCATTTCTGATGTTTAGTACTCAAAAATATTAACTTCTAACTTTTAAAGTGGATTTGAATGTATTCAAAACATGAATATCTTCCAAAACATATGTATGCACTTCATAAAATGAACTAAAACAAAATTGTTTTTTAATGCTGAATTTAAACATATGATCTTGTGGAAAAACTATAGACAATTTCACTTTTGATTCATTTAGTAATCTATAAACAATTTAACGTTCATTGAGGATTGGTTGCTAAATTAATGCAATAATGGGAAAATATTCATTACTCAAAATAAATAATTCATATAATTACAGTATAGAGTAAGGATTAGATATCACTGTGATTCATCTTGTCCTTGTGATAGCTTGCTTAGTTTTGGTGGAATAATATTGGTTTTTCTCCTATGCAATCAGCACCAAAATGAAAACCCTAAAATTCAGCATCATCAAGATATGAATTTGTTTTTATGTGGCTATGGTCTTCAGAAGCTTTTTCTTATCCTACATAGCTTTTTAAATTTCTTTTTCTTCATGGTATCCAGCCTTGCTTGGATCTTTTTCTTGTTAGCTTGTAGGAATCAAGATAAAATTCACATTCTCTAAGAGTATAATCAATTCTAGGCAATCGAGCATAATGAATTAAACATGTTTTTTTGCATAAAAGAAATATTTCTTTTCAAATCATTATATTTGCATAAAGAGTTAACCTGTTGAGCATTGTAATCAATTTATAAAAAAATGTATTAAGTGGCTTTTTAAGGAATGGGGAAACATAATTTCAAAATAGTTTGCATAGTTCATTCCTAAGGATCAAAAATATAAAACCTTAATAAATATTACAAACAAAAGCATAGGATGTTTTATCATTATGTACCTTTGATTTAGGTACTTGGTGGATTGTTTTTACTTACCCACTACATCTTTCTATGATGATGATACTTTGAATATCTTGCTTTGGGTGCTAACAACCTTTTCTCAAAATATATAGAATCCAAGAGTCTTCTACTTGATGCTTTTGATCCTCCTTTTCTTGTTCTCCTTATTGTAGTAAAATGGTACTCTATGATAGCCCTTCCTTGAGGTGGAACATACTCCTTTTATCCATTCATTCTCTTCATAATCATATTGCGTAGTTCCAGTAATGGGTGCTTCGAGAGTTCTCGTTTTTTATATAAATGATATGAACCTCTTTCTTGGTGCATTAGAAACTCTCAGCTTCTTCTCCATTATCCTCGTACCCTTTTGTCCATTTTTCTTAGATTCAATCTACACATATAAAGAACTAGATGGACATTTTGGTACCCACATATACTTGAGTCCTTGATTGTTAGCATTAGACCTTACTTACCTTTTAGGATCCCAAACAAATTTATTTCTCATATTAGATTTCTTCTAATATAGCATGTGTGAGAAGTATGACCTGATTCACCTCAATAATTGCAAATAATATAATGATATGCATTATGAGATTCTATGCAAGTATTGTGTTGATCAAGAAAGGATGATCTTAAATCATTAGTTTGCTTAAGTTCTTTCTTCCCACATGATTGAAAATATTTTTGCTTTTCTCAATTGAATCAATAAATTTTCGAAAAACAATTTTATGCAAACTTTAAAAATCAATTTTCAAAATAACTTGATAAGAATTGGAATTGTTTACCATATGTGCTTCTTGAGCTCTAGAGAATGATCCATCAAATTCATCCGTGATGAGCTCTTCTTGGGAATCATCTTCCTCTTGTTTTCTATGTTGACTAGATCATGTAAGTGTTCTATGATTTTTCCTTCTTCATTATCAACTTCTACTTGTTTAGAACCATAGATATACAGCTTATAGTTTCGCATGAATTGTCAACACTTTCACCTTCACCACACTTGTTAGAAGTATACATAGAATCAAGAGTATCCCAAATATTTGTAGCAATATAATAAAATCTAATTTTCTCAAAATCATTTTCTGTTAAAGCACTATATAGAATTTTCATTGCTTTAATGTTCAACGAAAACAACTTCTTTTCACTTTCTGTCCAATCCTTTCTCGGTTTGAAATCAAAAGCATTCTTACAAACATTCCACATATCAAAATCAAATGCTTTTATAAAACTAGTCATTCGAGCTTTCCAAAACCAAAAATCAATATCTTTTAAAAGAGGTGGAATTGTATAGCCAAAACCTTCGAAAAACATGTAACACGCAAAATTAGTCATTGTAAAATCTTGAGACAAGTAAGTAATTTAAACAAGAGTCTAACTCTGATACCAAATGTTAGAATCGGCTGACACCTAAGAAGGGGTGAATTGGGTGTAAGATAAAAATTTAAGAATTTGAAAAGCTATTCGCATCTTAGTGAAAAGTAGTAAATATGAAAGTAATGAATCATAAATCACAGTTAGATATTTAAATGAAATATACTGGAAATATAAGAGCTTATGGAAGAGAATATGTAAACTATGATTTATCCTAGTTTGGTCCAATCTACGATGACCTACGTTCAGTCCCCAAGCTCCTCCTAAGATTTTCAATCCACTATCTTCCTCAAGTTTAACTGGGTACTTGAGAATCGCTACAATTCAACAAGTTTAGACTGGCACTTGTGAAGCCTTCTACAAATCTGTCACCGAGTAACTCCCCCTTACACACCGTAAGGATACAACTTTGATGATGAAGGATTACAATCAATTTTCTCTCTCAAAAGTGAATAGGTTGAACACTGAAGTACAATACAAATAATATATCTCTTAAATATATATGATAAAGAAAATAGATAAAAACAGAGAGTAGTTGTGTTAGAGTGGATGATTCATGATATAAGAATTTTTGCATTGTTGTGTTTTGTTTGAATCTTTTGTATTTATAATTGTGTAGGATATCACCATTATTAGTATTTCAACCTATACGTTGAGTCCCGTTACTTTGTTTGACTATTTGCTAAAATTTGAAAACTAGACATTACGAATGTTGACTCTCTGCTTTCGTAAAGTCACCGTTTGTCTCTTCGCATCATCTCTTTATTGTATTTCTGGAGAAATACATTAAACACTAATACAATAAAGTGTTAGAGTGATGGTAAGCAAGAAGAATAAGTTTCATAATCATTCTAATGATTTTAGACACTTTGAAACATTGTCTCTCTCATTACTAGAGTGGTCACTCAAGTGATCCTGGGTCATCAGTCGAGTGATCACTTGATGAGCCCCTTCAAAATGTGGCAGAGAGCATCAGAGCCATTTTCCAACTTCATCACTGGAGTGATCCTTGGACATCACTCAAGTGATATCATTATTTTAATTTAAAACATGACAAATTATATATCACCAAAAAGCTCTCATCATCTACATTCCAATGCAAATCAGAATAAGCTTCAAACTCATTGTATACAGAAATTTCTAATCCAAAGAGTATCTACTGCACTTAGACAATGTTTGAAAACATGAGCATCAAATTCTAAAAGGCATAAATCTTAGTATATAACTTGAAATATGAAAAACTACCTATAGATGGAAAGCTATTCAAGTCTACTTTTATTTGGAACTAGTTTCGTCATGATCCAATATGTAGTTTGGGAGTTATGTCTAGAATTCCAAATCTGTCCTAGAATATAATGGTGATTAATGTGTCAACTTCAATAGAGCATATCTCTCTCATCTTAGCTCTATTAAATTTAATCTTAGTGTTTAGTTTTTGTGTTGTGAGTTTAGTTTCATATTCCACTAGTTTTAGTTCAATCCGATGTACGGTTAGAGAGATATGGCCAAAATACCGGACCTCTATTATATTGCGTGAAAATAGAGCTCACCAGAATGCTCATCACTCGAGTGGTCACTCGAGTGATCACTCAAGTTATGCCTTCTACAACTTGGCAGAGCCCGAAAACTCAAGGGAACACCTTTAGGAAGTTCCATAACTTCCATATAAGTCATTTTAGCTTCGTATTGACCCATTCAACCTTCGGAATCACTTCTAAGAGCTTGAATCTTGATATTCTTATTTGATCTTGCAAGTTCTTCTTTATTTTTTTTCTTCAATCTCTTTCTTCTTGATTATCCTCTTCATGATTATCTTTCATAACCCAACTAGATATCTTCTTGAATTGATAATCATTCTTCATAACCCAACTAGATATCTTCTTGAACACCTTCAATCTTCTTCTTTCATTATTTGATTAATCCTGAATCTTGATTTTTTCATTAGATCTTACAATTTCTTCTTTCTTCAATCCCTTGCTTCTTGATTTTCTTCTTGATGATCATTCTCTATTTATAAGGCATTATACGCAAAATAACATCAATCCACCATCAGGTTTATGACTAATATACAACATATACAATATTAGATATAGTAGTTATTCAATGTAGAAGATAAGTATATTATGCAAACTTTTTGTTTTTAATATTTGGCATCATAAAACATAATCATATCTAACATATGGAAGGTCAAAGAAAATTGACCCTTTCTTCTATATCTTCTTCTCACCCATAGTCTTCTAATTCTTACCAAAATTAAGATTGATTCTTTCCACCCGACTATAAACCTTGTCTCCAATTAATGCCTTTAGAGCCATTCTCTCATCAGAATGCCATCTCAACTTCTTTACTTCTTTTGCATTAGCAAACATTCGTTTAAATCGCAATATGATTGGAAGATACCATCAAATCTTTAAAGATTGCCTTTTACTTGTTTCACTACCATAGCTAGCATCTTTCTTCACTTTAAATCAGGAAGTTTTACATTTTGGACACTCACTTAGTCCTTCATACTTCGTTCTGTACAATACGCAGTCATTAGGGAAAGCATGTATCTTTTTATACTCCATACCCATCATAGAAAGGATTTTCTTCACATCATGCATATGATTTGAAAGTAGATTATCCTCTAGAAACATATCACACAACAATTCAAGTAATAAAGTAAAACTACTATCGGTCCATCCACAAGTTGCTTTAAGTTGACCAAGTACAAAATCTTTGACAAGCGTGTATACTTGGAATACCTAGGGTACAAAGATGTGTCTGCGTCACTCCACATGATATCATATATAGGCGATTGTGTAAAACATTCTACCTCAACATCATGAATCATTTTCTCCATTCTATCATTAATTCCAACATCAAAATTTTCCTTCTCATGGGACATACGAGCAGTTACTTCATCACCATGCCATATCTACATAATGTACCAAAGATTTATTCCATCACAAAGTGAGTGATCTCTTATATCATCAATATCTTGTCAACTCTCATTTAAACACTTGACATATGGACACATATACCTTCCATTTTTACTGGTGCATTCATTATAGCAAATTCAATAACCTTTTCCACCCCATTCTCATATTCTTCGCTAGTTCTTAATGCATTCATCCAACTATGATCCATTTTATTACCACCTAACATATTTTCAACAACACTCAAATTTACCATTATGCTATATAAAAAGTTGACAAAATTTAAACACAGAATATTGCAAACTTCTATTCAGGAGCCTATATATATTGGAATGTTGTTGCAAAATTTAAACTTATCAATGTGACAAACTAGCTAGTAGCAAGAAACTTTAATGCAAAATCATATAGAGTTACTAATCTACAATATTGAAAAAACTTCAATACTAGGCAAGAACGTGCACAAAAATTAGACGGAGCATGAAGAATAATGATATGAAATATAAAATATCAAGAAATGTAAAACATATTTACAATGGTCATTTTATTATGTAAACAAGAAAAATAAAACTAGGCTGTCCACTTTCAAGAAATATCTACTTAATGCCTTTTTTCTTGTGATGTAAAATTATGTCAAGGGAGCTAAGAGGCTGCTTTTTTAGACCAAATTAAAAGATAAAATAATACAACTAGGCTGTGGCACTTTTTCCTTATTAAACTCCCATAGGAAGAAGTACATGTGCTTCCTTCTATTTAACCAAATCACTTTTTGTACTTATTCGATCTTTTACTCTGACTTACCTCATTTCTATTACTACTAACATCGATGATCTGAAAAATATGAAGGTCCCAGAAATTAAAATTAATGACGTGGGGTAAAAAATTAAATTTCTTGTACTTGTTATTCATAATAATATACCTTACATATTGTAATGAATGAGCTAGAAGTACAATTATTCACAAAACTCATCTCTCTCTACATTTTGTAAAGGTTATAACGAATATACGGGTATATATGTTTTCATAACTTCAGTTATTGCCAAATATTTCCAATGAAAATGTCAATAAAAATAATTTGCAAAACTGTACATCATTTCACAATACAATTCCTTCAGAACAAACACCTAAAAATAAATTTTCATCTTTCGGCAACCTATTGAATAAATAAACAAAGAAAATTGTCAGTGACAACATAATTTGCACTTGAAATGAATATTCCTATTTGGATAAATATAACTTTAATGCTAAACATTTGTTGAATTATATTTATGGTTATAGCACATAGATAAGAATTTAGATCATATAAATATTTAGAGGGACGAGTGAAATTTGTTAAAGTAAGTAAATTTCTTTATGGAGTGGTGGGGGTAATTAAAATATTTTACAGGGACAACTAAAATTGTTGGGGTCATCATACATGATATTACCATAGGCTTGTAGGGGTTATTGGTCCACAAGCTTGATGGAATAAATGTTGCCTTCTTCTTACTTGACTCCCATCAAGTCAAGTATACCCTATACCTATCCAAAACAGTTCACTACTTTGTTTTTTCTTTTTTCTTTTTGCCTGTAGAATTAATTACAATGTACTGGTTTGGTTGAAACTTGTAAATAAAGAGCAATGATTACATCACTATTTTAATATTTCAACCATGATTTATGCATTTAAGATAACTATTAAGTATGGCAAGTATCAAATAACAATTAGAAATCAAATTTTCAATCTCAATTTTGACGTCATAAGTCTTAAAATAGATAGTTTAAACATCTACAACAACAATTCATCACTTACAAATATAAGTCCAAATCCTAAGTCATTCAATACTTAAAAATCAATTTTTCAAGCTTCAATTTAAAACTTATAAGTCATAAGTCCAAATCAGTTTTAAGCTTCACACTTTTTGGTTTCAAACAAAGAGTGAAGGTCCATACATGTGAAAGTCCAAATCAGCAATACCAATCTCGCAACTTACTACTTAGGAGTAATAAAATAAACAAAGAGGGATGAAAAGAAATGAAGAATTAACAGGGAGGATTGAACTAGCTACATAACCCACACTTAAAGTAGAATAATACAACTTTGAGAAAGATAAAACCAAAATTGCAAGTTCAAAGGATGAAATGAAGCAACCAATCAAATAAAATAAAAGTTTTGTGCCTTACATTTTAAGGACAAAGAAGAGGGAAAGTAGGGAGGATTGACCCGGCTATAGAACTTATAGAAATAATAGAGAACTAAGAAGAGGAGGGAGAATGAAGACAACCAAGACTAACCTAATAAGCAAGAACCCACATCTTTCTATCTCATCTTTGGAGGCATGACAATAGAGAAATGGAAAAAAAAATAGACTCTCTGAGTGTACAAAACTAGCATTACTCTTATAAGTTACACTTCTCGACAAGCTCTGCAGACTGGTTTGACTCCTAAGCATATTAAACATAACTGGTTTCCAAACCAGTCATTGAAAATCATGTTTCAACAACTAGTTTTTTAAACCATCCACTTGAAACTCCAGTTTTCAATAATGATTTTCAACGATTGGTTTGCTAACTAGTGTTGAAAATCAATCTGTGTAGCATTTTTCCAAAATGTACAATCAATCTTCATGAAATAGTAGTAGAGATGAGGTGAGGAATGAGAAATGATGATGTGGTGTGAATAATGTTCTGAACATTAGTATGGTTTGGAGTTGAATTTGTACAGCATTTAGACTAGTTTCAACGATTGGTAAGGAAAGTAGTCACTGAAAGAGGTGTTTCATGGATTGTTTCTTAAACCAGTCATTGAAACTTATCTTTAAACGACTGGTTTTCTAAAACCAATTTTAGAAAACCATACTACATTCCATCGCCCATGTTGTTACTACTGTTTTATGAAAACGAGCATTAATTGGTGTCATTAAATCAACTATTTATAGTAATGGAGTTTAGAGGATTAAATCATGAAATCACATTTTCCTTTTCTCTTGAGTATGGTTCAAAAAGACCTAATTTAGGTGATTAAGGCTACAATTTCAGTAATCTAATGGTTCAATTAGGTTCTGATGGGCAAATTGTATAGGGTTCATGTTTAGTTGGAAGTGTGAAAAACATTGAAATGTGTAATGAAAAAATGACCCGTAAAACCCTAAATAGGGGTTGTTAAGGACAAGATTGTCTTTTGACAATAGATTTTGCAATTCTAATGTCAAAAATGGATTCTACATGTAAAATTGTGTAGGATTAGGCTGGGTCATAATTGTTGGAAAAGTATAGTCAAACCAAGTACAAAGAGACTTGGACCGGGTCCCTAGCGGCATTTTGCCCATTTTACAGTTTTAAGCTAAGGTAACTAAGAAAATGAGTTTAAAAAAGTTTAGAAAAGTACATGAATGAGTATTAACTCAATTCTTATAAACTTAGAATTTTAGGACCAGACAGTTTACCCAGGCTGAGACGAGGTTAGAGCCAGGAAAAAGGGATTTAGGTAGTAACTCTATCTTTCATAAACTATGTGGTTGTTTGTATATTTTGTGTATGCCATCTTCTATGATATGTATAATGCACTCTATAACTGGGACAGGAAAAGCACAAGTACCATTCAGGGGGGAGCATAAGTACCGTAATAGCCCCAAAAGAGGATCCAATTATGAGATATATTACTAAAAAGGTACATTGCCCAGGCTGTGGATGTGAGCCTAGCTAAGGTATGGACAAGTAGGGGTTCTTACAGTAGTTGGCCCTGAACACATGCACATTCCAATGAATATGAATTATATAGTGTATCTATTCTATTGTATTATATGGTGTTCAACATATTTATTTATCACATTTTATATGACTGATTGCATGTTACTACTGAGATTCATTCGAATCTCACCCTTTGCAATATTTAAAAATATTCCAGCAGAAGCTAGAGGCTCCAAAAGCAAAATGGTAAATATTGGCATTTGAGGGTGTCGGTTCAACCAAGGACTGCTGTTGGCTACCATAAGTTTAATATCATGAATTTTGAGCATTGTATATATTTTTAAACCTTGTGGGGATTCTACTATATTGTAAAGAAGTACTTTTTATCCTTATATTTCTATTATATCTATATGCCTATGGGACTATGCCGTTATCACTCTAGCAAATATCAAAATGTTAAGGGGTTTGACATAAACCCTTCTAAGATTCACATATAAGTTCACAATACAGTGAGCCATTGTTGCAAATTGTGCCCTAAGGGCCAATCATTGTACTTTGAACATTATTAATTTAATGAAATTTCTTCATTCTGTTATCATATATTTGCATGTTAACTGTGATAATTTTATCCTTGGATAATTCATAAAGATTGTCCTAAAATGTCCCTGGTCAGTCATCTATGCGAGAGCAGAGATGAAACAAGACCAGTATGACTTTGATAAGATATGAGATATGAATCAAAGTCTTAGGCACTTGTAAGAGTACAAGGTGCTAGACTGACCCATTATGAGAAACCTACATGGATCAAGTCATAAGCTTTTCTCATTTATAATCATGTCATAATGCCCTTTGACCTGAGGTCATCATGGATTCCTACATGAGACTTGCAGAGGAATATGAATGATCAAGATAGAATTTGTCCCTCACATTAGTAGAGAGATATTACTGGGCCCCTCGATGAGTGAGTCTAAGAAATATATGGCCATACTACGATGGAAAGGATTTTTCATTTCTATTGTCAGACTACTCAAGAATCGACAAAGTAATGGTTAGGAGCAAGAAGATGACATTATCCATGCCTCATCCTTGACTGATATATCATGTGACAAAAATGACATGACATGGTTGTATGGCAGGTTGCATCATATTAACGATTCTCATATGAATTGGGTAGTTAATGTCTTGCTAGAGGCCGCTTGCGACTTGTGGGTTAGTACAGTTATTGGCCCACTTCCAACTTCATTTGGGCCTATAGGGTTGCACACAAGATTGGCCTAACATGAAATAATGTTTAATCTAAGGTGGATGAATTTTATATTTATATATATAATATAAAATTCGTTAATAATATTATATATATATATATATGTATATATATTATATGATATTATTATATTATGCTAGTTTTAAATTTAATTTATTAAGATAAATTAAATTTAATAACTAACATGATATATATATAGTATCTCGGATTAATTTATGAAGATAACTTAAATCTAATAGCTCTTTATTTGAATTAAATAAATAGGTTAAATTAAAACTATTGGACAGATTTAATTTAAACTAAATTGATTTAATTAGCTCATCAAGATAATTAATTGTTAATTAATTTTGAAATTAATAAATATTAATTTTGAAATTCGAATATAGCCCTCATAGGTTATAAACTTGATAGAGTAGATATACTCATAGACGTATGAGAATTCAGAGTCGTAAGGGAAACCCTAGGAGACATTGGAGGTGCTAGTACTCAATCTCTATTGGAGAGCATTCGTATGGATACTGGTAGAGGGAGCGGACCTGAAGTGTTGGCTCGTAGAGAAACCCTGAATTTAAAAAGGTATGAATCTTTCTAACTCAGTTTAAACACTGTTGATAGATCTTCGATTAGGGTCAGTGATAAATTTTAAAATTCTTCTACTGTGTCTACCGATCCTAACAGCCACATGTTAGAATCATATTCTTTATACGCATATCAAAACTTCATAGACAGTAAAAATGCCAAATTGACAAGACTTGAAAATTCAATCCACCACAAAGATTATGTCTATCAACTTTAAACTTTTTACAAAAAGCATTGTGACTGTATTTGTCCTTTTTCCTCTGATTTGATACTAACGTTGCACTTCGAGTGCTCGTGCTGCACAAATTCATGTTATATTATTGCATGTTGTTTCTTTTCTTTTTTATTGGCCAACTATATTTATGTCAGTTTCCTATGGCATATTTGATTACAAGATCTTCTTTTAATCACGTGATATTGTCATCAAAACTATTATCTTTATGTCAGTTTCCTATGAGCCTCTTATAGGGTCTTACAAATAGTCATGTCTTAACCTCTTCTATAATTCTTTCCTCATCAACATGGCCATTCTTATATTTTCTCTTTTTTTCTTTATTTTGGAACTGATAATTCTTTCATGCTTTTAACTTGTTTTATTTCATTTATACTAATTGGAGCTTTCCAAATGGATTATGAGATTTGAAAATTCTCATCTAGGTCAATAATTACATTTGGCAAATAGTTTGCAATACTTTATGAATGCAACATTTGATGAATGTGTGATTAATATTATTATATTTAATGATCTATGTTTGATAGCTTAAATGCATTCTGTATATCATCTTATCTAGCTACTCACTTCCTCTATCTTATGGTTGGAAAAATTTGTGAATGACAAATCAACTAATTATGTAGAATAAATCTCTCAGAAACACGCATTTTCTTTTATTTAGAGACAAACAAGAAAAATGGGGTTCTTACTTGACATTTATCCCAACTTAGCGGGACCTCCGTGACTGCCTATTTGTAGTGAAATATAATCTGATCACGACATTTATTGCTTTTCATATTGTATGAATTCTTTTAGTGGTATATTCTTCATACTTGTTTGGGTATGATGAACAACATGGCTTTAGATTTTTACAAAGGGTTGTAATATTTAAATATGGCCTGCGTGTTGTGCCTTCCTCTAAATACTGTCAATGTACATTCTCTTATCTTCTCGCTCCCCTCGAATGTTTAAATGAGATTTCTCTCGATGTATTTCTTTTCTTGTTCAGAGAAGTCCTCTCATTGGCTTGGGAGGATTTTAGGTTAGGTACACCATGTTGTGTGACGTTTAAATTATACTGTTGATTAGGTCATTGCATGAATACTTTTGCGTTTATATGTTTTTATCTGTATGAGATAAGACCATGATTGCATTCATATAAACAAAGCTAATTAATTGAGCCCTCTAAATCAAGTTTTAAGTCATAATGTCGTCAATTAATGAATACTTGTCAAAACCTAAATCGCTCAATTGTATAGACCACCAAAGTGGATGCACTTGAGTTTTCTTGATGAGACAAGCATGAGTAATGGTGTTGCTCATAATATTCATTATTTTTTGGAGTTAATTGAGATTAACAAAATGGTTTTGAATCTCAAGGGGTTATATGGGATTAAACATGCCGGATTATATGATGATCGAATCCTATATAGATCTAAGAGTTAAATGTTATGTAATTGTTAAATAGGTTACCTACCTATATAACTTAATTTAAGCGTCTTGCCAAAGCGAACTTAAGTTTAAGCTAAATATAGATCTTAGCTCACTAATTATTATATTGAGGGTTGTTAATTTACTGGGAGATTACTAACTAACTTTGCATATTTTAATTGTAGAATCATTTCGACTAGTAATACTGTTATACTATTGTTACGATCAGTCTTTGAGAAGGACAAACTCAATGGGACAAACTTTCTTGACTTGTTCAGGAACTTGAGAATTGTTCTCAAGTAAGAAAGAAAGGCTTATGTCCTAGATCAACCCATTCCTGAGGAGCCTGCATCCAATGCTCCAAGAGCTCAGAGAAATGCTTACACGAAGCATAAGGATGACTCTGTGGATGTAGGTTGATTGATGCTTGCCACTATGGTTCCAGAGCTCCAAAGAGATCTAGAACTTTTGGAGGCTCATGAGCTAATTTTCCATCTCAAGGAAATGTTCTCGCAACAGGTAAGGCAAGAAAGGTATAAGACCACAAAGGCCTTACATTCCTGCAAGATGGCTGAAGGTGTATCAGTTAGTTCTCATGTGTTAAAGATGAAAGGCTATATTGATCACCTTGAGAGGCTTGGAATTCCCATGGCTAGGTGTTAGCTATGGATTTGATCCTGAGCTCACTTCTAGAGAGTTATGACCAATTTGTCATGAACTACAACATGAAAAACATGAAGAAATCAATTTCTGAGCCGTATGGGATGCTCAAAACTGCAGGCAAAGCATTAAGAAAAAGTTGAGTACTGTTTGATGGTTCAAAAAGGAAAGGGCAAATGGAAGGGTATGGCTTAGGTAGTAAGACCAAAGAGTCAAACAAGCCCAAAACCAAACCTACACCCAAGAAGGCAAAGCCTCATAAGGAAGGAGTCTGCTACTTCAATGAACCCAGTCATTGGAAGATGAATTGCAAACTCTACCTTAAAGATCTAAAAAAGAATAAGAAGGATAGCGAGGCTATTGCTTTAGGTATTTATGTTATAGACATTCATTTTTTTACTTCATCTACATGGGTATTACATACCACATGTTCTCACATTTGTAAGAATGTGCAAGGTCTTAAGGACAGTAGAAAGCTGTAGAAGGGCAATGTAGACCTACGAGTTGGAAATAGAGCAAGAGTTGTTGCTTTAACCGTAGGCACTTATGAATTAGTTTTGCCCAGTAGGCTTTTATTAGTTTTGAATAGTCGCTATTATGTTCCTACTTTGAGTAGTAACATTGTTTCTCTTTCTTATTTGGATAAGAAAGGTTATACTTCCATTACTAGGAATGGTAAATGTTCTATTTATCGTAATGACATTTTCTATGTTGATGGTGATTTGCATGTTGGTCCTTATATATTAAATTTGGAATATCATAATAATGGGAATATCTATAACGTAACTACTAAAAGGATGAAATCAAACGATTTGAATCAAACCTACCTATGGCATTGTCGTCTAGGCCATATAAATGATAAACACATTTCCAAACTCCATCAAGATGGATTTCTTAACTCATTTGATTTTGTATCATATGATACATGAAATCTGGCTTATTAGAAATGATGATAAGGCACCTTTTACTAGGCATAGTAAGAGGGCTACTGAATTATTAGGCCTTATACATATAGATGTATGTGGACTATTAAATACAGTCACCAGAGGAGGTTATGTCTACTTCATTACAATTATAGACAACTTTAGAAGATATGGCTATATCTATCTAATGAAACATAAATCTGAATCTTTTCAAATGTTCAAAATATTCCAAAATGAAGTACAAAAGCAACTTGGCAAAGCAATTAAAGCACTTTGATCTGATCAAGGTAGTGAATATTTGAGCCAAGAGTTTATTGACCATCTTAGGAGTTGTGGGATAATCTCACAATTAACTCCTCCAGGAACACCATAATGGAATGGCTTTTCTGGACAGAGGAATTGAACACTATTAGATATGGTTTGATCTATGATGAGTCAAACAGATCTTCCACCATCCTTTTAGGGACATGCGCTAGAGATAGCTGCGTTTATACTAAATCGCGTTCCATCTAAGGCAATTGAAAAGACACCATATGAGATATGGACCAGAAAGAAACCTAGTTTATCTTTTATCAAGATCTGTGGATGTGAGGTATATGTTAAGCAACAAGCCTCTGATAAATAAGTGCCTACAATCTCAAAGTTCCTTTTTGTGGGATATCCTAAAGAAACAAAAAGATACTATGTCTACAATCCCATCGATAACAAAGTGTTTGTTATTCGAAATAGTAAGTTTCTAAAAAGAGAGTTTGCCAC
Organism: Inga laurina; assembly: GCA_963855925.1. NCBI lineage: Eukaryota > Viridiplantae > Streptophyta > Magnoliopsida > Fabales > Fabaceae > Inga > Inga laurina. The sequence goes on from OY979712.1 coordinate 21,032,065, forward strand.
TAAAACAACCAGTGGAAGCAAGGTACATCTTGAAGGAATTCAAGAGTCACAAGATAGTACAAAACCACATATGGAATTAGAGAAGACTCACAACAAGTTGCTGAGCCTCCTCAAGTAATACAAGGTCTACGAAGATCTGATAGGACACGACATGAGCCTCAAAGATATAGATTTCTGATTACTGAAGGCCGTGATGTGTTGCTCATCAAGCAAAATGAGCGAACTACATATCAAGAAGCTATAGTTGGACCAAAATCCGAGAAATGGCTATATGCCATAAAGTCTGAAATATAATCCATGTACGACAATCAGGTATGAACCTTAGTCGAACCACTTAAAGGTGCAAAAATCATCGAGTGTAAATGGGTTTTCAAGGAGAAAACTGACATAGATGGCAATATAAATGTCTTCAAGGCATGATTGGTTGCAAAAGGATTCACTCAAACTCATGGTGTAGACTATAATGAAGCCTTTTCCCCAGCTGCAATGGTCAAATCAATTAGAATCCTTCTTGCCATTGCAGCATATTATGACTATGAAATATGAAAGATGAACATCAAAACAGCCTTCTTTAATGGAAAGCTCCTTGAGGATGTGTACATGACACAACCTCAAGGTTTTGTGCGTCTAGAGGACTATAGTAAAGTTTGCAAGCTTCAAAGATCCATTCATGGATTGAAGCAAGCATCTCAGAGGTAGAATCATCATTTTGATGAAGTAGTCAAAGAGTTTGGATTCATTCAAAAGATCGATGAATCTTGTGTTTACAAGAAGGTTAGTGGGAGCATAGTTGTATTTCTAGTGCTTTATGTAGATGACAACCTACACATTGGGAATGACATTCCTACCTTACAAAGTGTCAAGTCTTGGTTAGGAAAGTCCTTTTTAATAAAAGGCTTAGGTGAAGCTACCTACATCCTAGGGACTTGGATCTATAGAGAATGATCCAAAAGACAAATAGGCCTCATTGATAGCATATACATAGACAAGATACTGCATAGGTTCAGTATGCAGGATTCAAAAAGGGGTTACATGCCCATGTCTCATGGCATCCATCTTAGTAGGGATATGTGTCCTAGTACACCTTATCAGCGAGATCGCATGAGTAAGGTTCCATATGCCTCGGCCATTGGATCCATCATATATGCAATGTTATGTACTCGGCTGGATGTCTCATTTGCCTTAAGTATGACCAGTAGATATCAACAAGATCCTAGTGAGGGTCATTAGACTGCCATGAAGAATATCCTAAAGTACTTAAGAAGGACTAAGGACTTATTTTTGGTCTATGGTGGATTGGATGATAAGCTGTGTGTAACCGGTTACATAGATGCAAGTTTCCGGACTGACCAAGATGACCTTAAATTGCAATCTAGATATGTATTCCTCCTGAATAGTGGAGCAGTAAGCTGAAAGAAATCCAAGCAGAGCACTATAGTAGATTCTGCAACAGAAGTTGAGTATATATTAGCATCGAATGCAGCTAAAGAAGCCGTTTAGATCAAAAAGTTCATTACTGAAATAAGGGTGGTGCCTACCATCTCAAATCTAATAGATTTGTTTTGTGACAATAGCGTTGCTATTGCACAGGCTAAGGAGCCTAAGTCACATTAAAGGACCAAGCATATAGACAAGTGATTTTATCTTATTGGAGAAATCAATGATAGAGGTGATCTAAAGATATGTAAAGTAGCAGGAGAAGATAATGTTGCAGATCCTCTTACTAAGTCGCTTACACAGGAAAGGCATGAGCGTCATGTTATGATAATGGGAATTAGGCAAATTAATGATTGTATCTAAGACAAGTGGGAGGATGTTGGAAATTGTGCCCTAAAGGCCAATCATTGTACTTTGAATATTATTAATTTAATGAAATTTCTCCATTTTGCTGTCATATTATTTGCATGTTAATAGTGATAATTGTATCCTTGGATAATTCATAAAGATTGTCCCAAAAAGTCCTTAGTCGGTCATCTATATTGGAGCAAAGATGAAACAAGACCAATATGACTTTGATAAGAAATGGAGATATGAATCAAAGTCTTAGGCACTTGTAAGAGTACAAGGTACTGGACCGACCCAGTATGAGAAAGCTACATGGATCAAGTCATAAGATTTTCTCTTGCATAACCACATCACAATGCCCTTTGACCTGAGTCATCATGGATTCCTACATGAGAGTTGCTAAGCTTTGAACTAGTCAAAAGTCACTTTTGACCGGGTGATGGTAAAGGCTATGATCGGGCTTATTGATTTTTCATGTAGAGGAATATGAATGATCAAGATGGAATTTGTCCCTCACATTAGTAGAGACATATTACTGGGCCCCTCAATAAGTGAATCTAAGAAATGTATGGTCATACTAAGATGGAAAGGAGTTTCCATTTCTATTGTCAATCTACGCAGGAATCGACATAGTAATCGTCTGAAACAAGAAGATGACATTATCCATGCCTCATTCTTGACCGATATATCATGTGACATAAGGGATGTGACATGGTTATATGACAAGTTGCATCATATTAACGATCCTCATATGAATTGGGTAGTCGTAATGTCATGCTAGAAGCCGCTTGCGACTTGTGGGTCTGTACAGTTATTGGCCCATTGCTAATTTCATATGGACCTACAGGGTTGCACACAAGAATGGCCCAACATGAGATAATGTTTAATCTAGGGTGGACTAATTTTATATTTATATATATAATATAAAATTCATTAATAATATTATATATATATATATATGTATGTATATGTATTATATGATGTTATTATATTGTTCTAGTTTTAAATTTAATTTATTAAGGTAAATTAGATTTAATAACTAACATGATAGAGATATAGTATCTCAGATTTAATTTATGAAGATAACTTAAATCTAATGGCTCTTTATTTGAATTAAATAAATATGTTAAATTAATACTGTTGGACAGATTTAATTTAAACTGAATTGATTTAATTATCTCATCAAGATAATTAATTGTTAATTAATTTTGAAATTAATAAAGATTAATTTTGAAATTCGAATATAGCCCTCATATGTTATAAACTTGATAGAGCAAATATACACATAGACGAATGAGAATTCAGAGCCGTAAGGGAAACCTTAAGAGATATTGGAGGTGCTAGCACGCAATATCTGTTGGAGAGCATTTCGTGTGGATACTGGTAGAGGGAGTGGACCTGACGTGTTGGCTCCTAGAGATTGAAAACCCTAATTTCGAAAAGGTACGAATCTTTCTAACACGGTTTAAAATTCTTCCATTGTGCCTGTCGATCCTAACAGCCACATGTTATAATCATATTCCCTATACGCATATCAAAATTTCATATACAGTAAAAATGCCAAATTGACAAGATTATGTCTATCAACTTTGAACTTTTGCAAAAAGATTTGTGACTGTATATGTCCTTTTTCCTTTGATTTGATACTAACATTGCACTTCGAGTGCTCGTGCTACACAAATTCATGTTATGTCATTGCATGTTGCTTCTTTTCTTTTTTGTTGGCCAACTATCTTTATGTTAGTTTCCTATGGCATATTTGATTACAATATCTTCTTTTAATCACGTGATATTGTCATCGAAACCATTATCTTTATGTCATTTTCCTATGAGCCTCTTATAGGGTCTTACAAATAGTCATGTCTTAACCTCTTCTATAATTCTTGCCTCATCAACATGGCCATTTTTATATTTGCTCTTTTTTTTTCTTTATTTCGGAACTGATAATTCTTTCATGCTTTCAACTTGTTTCATTTTCATTTATACTAATTGGAGCTTCCCAAATAGATTATGAGATTTGAAAATTCTCATCTAGGTCAATAATTACATTGAGCAAATAGTTTGCAATACTTTATGAATGCAACATTTGATGAATGTGCGATTAATATTATTATATTTGATGATCTATGTTTCATAGCTCAAATGCATTTTATATATCATCTTATCTAGCTACTCACTTCCTCTATCTCATGGTTGGAAAACTTTGTGAATGACAAATCAACTAATTATGTAGAATAAATCTCCCATAAACACGCTTCTTGTTTTATTTAGAGACAAACAAGAAAAAGGGGGTTCTTACCTGACATTTATCCCAACTTTCTTTTAAAACCCATCTATGTGTATGATCGTAGTGGAACAATAATGATAGATATTACCCATTTTAAGATTGAAAATATTTAACTAAAAACCAAAGGCCAATTATAACGGGAGAATTTATTATATTTTGTTGGGTTCATGCGTTTATGTGCAACAATATGTAAAAATCCAATTTTCTCTACACTAAAATAGGAATTTGGTTATCTTAAATTTTGATCTAATTATTTATGGAGGCTTTAATAAATAATTTTGCTATATAACTCTATCATATACACTTTTAATAAGCATATAATCATTGAAAACTTGAGGAACAATCACTAACAATTTCAATGGAAATCATATTGGTCACATAATCTATGACTTATGCACTCAATGTAATTATATGAACAAACTTGCAAAATTCAAGTTGTAAGTTGATAATGAGCAACCATGTGAGCATTTCATATATGCATCTCTCATTCATAAAGTACTAATATGGTCAACATGGTGTCCACATGGGCCCATATATATATATTTGATACATTACAAATCTACATGATCTAACTCCAGCCAAAACAAGTGATATTCTCATATTTAATTCTTTTGAGAACAAGTAGCAAATAAGAGTTATTGAGTTATGTATGTACTATTTATAAACAATCTCCTTGTTCTTTTATAAATGTCTACACATTCTCCATAATAATTTTCATTATTAAGATTTGAGATTATCTAACCGGTCATGTCAAACAATACATGCATAAACTTTAGGTTCATTGCAATATTATTCACAATGGTCAATAAACTTTTGGTAATCATGATGTATTTTTTATATTTTGCTGCTAATTCATATGAAATATGTCCTCAATTACATATTTTATTATTTAGAAAATAAATTACGATAAAGTTGTTAGATATGATTAGTTTTGATGATGTCAAATATAGATATTAAGTGATAAGAGCAAAAAGTTCATATAATGTATTTCTTTGACTAACTACTATATTTAATGTTACATATTTTGTAGATTAGTCAAGCAAAGAATGAAGAAGATTGAATTAATGAAAATGAACAAGAGGAAGAAGAAGAAAAGAAATTGAAGATAGTCAAGGAGCTGCCTATTCGGATTATGAAGAATGATTATCAAGAGGAAGATAAAAAATAAAGATATTGAAGAATGAAGAACTTGGTAGATCTATCATGAATATCAAGATTCAAGTTGTTAGATGTGATATTGGAGGTTTCTATAATGTTACCGGAGGTTTCTATGATCAAATAATGGTTGGAATATGTTAATATGAAGCTAAGATGACTTATATATGAGTTTTGGCACTTCTAGAGGAGTTATGCTCGAGCACAAGGTGTTATGCTCGAGCACAGGAAGAACATGCTCGAGCACAGACCATTTCACTCGAGCACGGGTGCATACTCTGTTCTACTCTGTTTTACGTTCAGCCTGAGCGAGGTCTGGTCTTTTGATCATATCTCTCAAACTACACGTCGGATTGACCCGAAACCGGTGGCATATGAAAGAAGACTCCTAACACGTAAAATTGGCACCAGGATCACATTGAAAGAAGATCAAATGAAGGAGTTATGAACCGTCGAAAATGAAACTGAAATCACCGTCATATTTCGACACAGGTTCGGTATTTTGCTCGTAACTTACAAACCACAAATCGGATTGAGACGAGACCAGTGCCAAATGAAAGAAGACTCAAAGAGCTTTCCATGGATAGGTAATTTTCATAATTTGAACGTATATTCTAGGAGCTATGCCTTCTGGAAGTTGATGCTTGTGCAGACTAGCGAAATATACACTCCTTCGATCATAACTTACAGAATACAAGGAGTTTGGAGCTGATTCTTGTTGCATTGGAATGCATATGATAAGAGCATTCTTATGATACATCATTTGAATCAAATGAATCAAATTTTTCTAAAGGGGCCCCACATCACCCGCGAGTGCAAAAACTTTCTCTCTGAAAAATGTCGTGCGAGTGATGTCCAGAAGCATATGTAACGCGAAGAAAGTTGCAACACTCGAGCACTAGGATTCATGCTCGAGCATTGGATGATTTCTCACTCGAGCAGAAGGTGTGTGCTCGAGTGAAGGACCACATCACCTGCGAGTGATAAATTCATCCCTCTGAAATCCTGATGCGAGTGTTGATTTTGAGAGCATATTCCTTGAGAATATGCGTCTCACTCGAGCAGAGGTATGTGTGCTCGAGTGAGGGACCATATCACTTGCAAGCACAAAATCTCACTCTTGTAAAATGATGTGCGAGTGACAACCCGAGAAGAAGCATGTACGTGAAAACTGAAGGCGCACTCGAGCATGACGTTTTGTGCTCGAGTGATTCGAGACTTCACTCGAGCAGACGCGAGAGAAGTACAGCGAGTGCTTGCCCGAGAGGAAGTCAGAACGTGAAAATATCAACTTCACTCGAGTGAGCCATATTGCACTCGAAGTGAGGATCCGACAGAACGTGGTAGAATGCACAAACAAAACAGAGCCTCACAACCATCAATCCAAACATGGTCAAACGTTATACAATCATTATGTTTTCACTTGTTATTGTTTCTAAACATTATCTAACATATATTTCAAGTGTAAAACAGGAGTTTACATATTTGGGTTGCATCTTCAAGAATGGAGGTCACGTATGAAAATTCTTCACTCAACGTGATGAGTCCCAGAAGCCATAAATTCAGTTTTTGACCAATGATCCAACATACCCATGACTAATACTTCATCATATTAATGATTAAGTATTTTGCAGTGTGAAACAGGAAATTTAACGGTGAGCTTACAGATTCAAATGAAAAAGTCAACTGTGGCGGGCGGCATCATTACACACCGAGCATCAGCTACCTACCACGACAAAAGCTTGACCCACCATAAGAGATTGTCTGGAAACTCAAACGAATTCATCCCGCTCCACAACGTGATGTACAGCTCAAAATGAATCTTCCTGCTGTTCAACATGACGCTCTGCTTTGCAACGGAAAACTCATGGTAGCTCAGTTTTCAAATATGCTCAACGGACAAAATGACTCCAACGGACGAATGCTCACAACGGTCATCATCTTCATCAACTATAAATGAGAGAGCATTCAACATCGATGAGAGACAGAGAAAATAGTGCAACGACACCAACATGCGAATAACATGAATCCTCTGCTTCTACCCAAACTCTCTTTGTTTTCCAGTTTCTGTATTACTTATCATTGAGAGAGTGATTATTTGTATTGTACTTCAGTGAGTATTTTATCCACTCTGTGAGAGAGTCTGTAAACACTTTCATCTATATTTCTGAGTTGATCTCAAGGTAGAAGGACCTTGAGAGGGTTGATTTTCTTACGGGGAAGCAGTAGAGAGAATTGCCGTAAGACATTCTGCTCGTAAGACTTACAAGGTGCAAGCAGTAGAGAACGTTGCTGCTCATAAGACTTACAAGGGTGTAAGCAGGTGAGAACGTTGCTGCTCGTAAGACTTGCATAAGTAAGCAGGAGAGGAAGATCTTCGGGATTGCTCTGCTCGTAAGACTTCCCGTAAGGGGAAGTATTTCAGTGAGAGATTTGTAAAAGGTTTCACAAGTACCCGGCTAAACTTGTGGGATTGTAAAGGCTTTTCTTGTGCCCGGATTAAACAAGAAGATAGTGGATTTGAAAATCTCAGGAGGAGCCTGGGGACTGGACGTAGGGCATCACAGATTGGACCGAACCAGGATAAATCACAGTTTGCATATTCTCTTCCCTAAACTCTTATATTTCCAGCATATATTATTTAACATAACTGTTGATTTATAAACCTTCATACTTACCGCTTTCGTTAAGATACGAAAAGATTTCTAAAGTTCTTAAGTTTTTATTATACACCCAATTCACCCCCCCTCTTGGGTGATTGCCGGTTCTAACATTTGGTATCAGAGCCCGGGCTCTTGTTTAAAGGACTTAACCGTCTCAAGAGTTACAATGGCTAATTTTGGGTGTTTTATACTTTCAGAAGGTTTTGATTATACAGTCCCACCGTTTTTGAAAGATATTGATTTTTGGTTTTGGAAAGCTAGAATGACTAGTTTTATAAAAGCTCTTGATTTTGATATATGGAATGTTTTTACAAAAGCTCTTGATTTCAAACCAAGAAAGGATTGGACAGAAAGTGAAAAGAAAATGTTTTCGTTGAACATTAGAGCAATGAAAATTCTGTATAGTGCTTTAACCGAAAATGATTTTGAGAAAATTAGATTTTGTTCTAATGCTAAACATATCTGGGACACTCTTGATTCTATTCATGCTTCTAACAATTGTGTTGAAGTTGAAAGTGTTGACAGTTCATGTGAAACTACACGCTACGCATCTACTATGCAAGAACAATTGAAAGTTGATGATGAAGATGAAGAAATCATAGAACACTTCCATACAGTCAACATGAATAGACAAGAAGAAGAGGATTCCCGGAAAGAGCTCAATATGGACGAACATGAAAAATCACTCTCCAGAGCTCAAGATGAACTTAAGGTAAAAAGTTCCAATTCTTTGTGTGATTTTCATAAAAATGATTTTCAGAGTCTACAAGAGTTTGTTTCTCAACCAAGTGTTGATTCTATTAAGAAAAGTAAAAATGTTTTCAAATATGCTGGAAAGTTTGTTCGGAAGAAAGAATATTCAAATGAAATCCATTCGAATTTCTACTCTCATGATCGACATAATAGTTGCATGATATCCCATAATGCATATCTTGATACAATTTGCAATTATTGTGGTAAATCCGGTCATATTTCTCATACATGCTATATTAGAAGAAATTCCCATGTGAGAAATAAGTATATTTGGGTACCGAAGAAACATGTAAGGGTTAATACTAACAATCAAGGACCCAAGTATATGTGGGTACCAAAATGTCCATCTAGTACTTTATGTGTGCAGACTGATTATAAGAAGAATGGACATAAGGGTACGAAGAAGATAAAGAAGAAGCCAAGAGTTTCTCATGCACCAATAAAGAGGTTCATACCATTTATATCAAAAAGGAGAACTCTCAAGGCACCTATTGCTGGAGTTACAGAGTATAAACAGAGAAAGAAGCAATGGAGAAAAGGAGTACGTTCCACCTCAAGAATGAACTACCATAGAATACCATTCAACTATCTTGAGGAGAACAAGAAAAGGAGGATCTCTCAAGCATCAAATAAAAGACTCCTGGAGTCTATATATTTTGAGAGAAGGTTGCCAGCACCCAAAGCAAGATATTCAAAGTATCAACATCAGAGAAAGATGCAATGGGTACATAAAAGCAATCCTCCAAATATCTAAGGCAAAGGTACACAATGATAAAACCTCCTATGCTGTTGTTTGTAATATTTGTTGAGGTTTTATATTTTGGAACCTTAGGAATGAACATTGCAAGTGATTTTGAAATTATGTTTTCGCATCTCTTAAAAAGCCATTTAATAGACTTATTTATAAAGGTATGGTAATGCTCAAAAGGTTAATTCTTTATGCATGTATATGATTTGAAAAGAAAATATTTCTCTTATGCATAAAGACGTATTTAATTCATTATGCTCAATTGTTTCAAATTAATTATATTATTAGAGCATGTGAATTATGATTCCTACAAGGTAACCATGAGTGGATCCAAGTAAAATTGGATACCAAAGGAAGAAAATTTCTATAAGGTTTTGTAGGAAGAAGAAAGGAAGAGCTTCATCTCAAGATTATGACTACATAAGATTTCACTCAAATCTTAGTGAAGTTGGACCTTAAGGCTACATCTTAAATGTGTAAACAAAAAGGAGGCATTACTTGAGGTAACACTGCAAGTGCCTAGCTAGCAATGAAGGAAGAAAAGATGCACAGTGAAGTGTCACTCAAGCAACCAATCAAGTAATCATCACTAAGTGACAACTGGGAGTAAATGTTCAAGTGATAACACCAACTGGAAGATTGGAAGGTAAAAGTCAAGGAATTATGCACAAATGAACTCCAAAGGATAATTTCTCAAGTAATTACGAGATTACTTGAGCACGGTACTATCTTCTTTATTCTTACCTGATATTATGCTTATATAAATTGTTTATTTGGGTAATGAATAACTTGCTCATTATTGCATACCATTAGCAATCAATCATTTATGGGTTTTAAATTGCTTTTAGATTGCTAAATAGACTGAAAGTGAAATTGTGCATAATCTTTCTATGTATTTGAGTTTCAAAATGCATATTTCAAAAATGTACCTAGATTCCAAATTCATCTTGTTTATAAAAATGCATACACATTATTTGAAAATTTTTCATATTTTATTTGCATTTAAATCGGTTTCAAAATTGGAAGTTAATATTTATATATACTGAAAGTCAGAAATGCTTCAAATCCATTTACTAGATTTTTCCTCATCATTCACATACTTGTTTCTTAATCTTAAACCTGTTACTACTTGAACTCCTCAATCTTTATTTTCTAACAAGTTAGATTTTATGTCTAACAAGTTAGCTATCTATATGAGTTTCAAGTGTATTCCCTATAAAAGAATTCTGTATGTGAAAGCCTTGTGCCTAATGCATAAATCATTAGTTGGCCATATTATTCCAAGCATTATAAATGTTCATTAGTGCATTGAATCTTAATGCATTAACCATTATTGTGGAATAACTTACCAAGATATTATAGAATTCTAGTTATTTTGATCAATGAGTATGTGCTTCATCATCCATAAATTCTTATACTCATATTGTTGCTCAAATGCATTACCATTTGTCTTCATCCACTTTTGAGTAACTAGAATCTTGTACTTTAAGTCTTGTTGCCTTAAATATTTATCCAGTTTAAGACTCAACTCTAAGAGGCAAGGTTATCTCTTGATCAATACTAAAGTCATCATGCTTATGTATGTCAAGATAAGCCATTTTGGCTAATTCATTTTTCATATGACTTTTGTTCTTGAGAAACTTCTCCAACATGTTAACTCTTACAATTAACATGTTATTTTAGTTGAATTCCTTAGTGAAGCTCTTTGATATATATTTTTCAACTGTTGACTTCCATTGTTTTTGGCATAAGCATTGGTATTTAACAAGCTTCATAAATGAGTTTTCATACATTCAAAATCTTAATGTCATAATGCATATTTATGATTCGAAAGAACATATGAGATTTTGAAACAATTTGCATATATCATTATCATTCTTGAAAATTTGGTTTCATTCATGATTTATCATTTCATAAAAGTTGGTCATTATGGATAGATTTTCTACTTTCTTTGATCCAACTTACATGGATTGCATAAAAATCATATCAATGACATATTTTCTATGAAATGTATTTACAAATTGTCATTGATCTTTGAAAATCACCATTCATTGATATCACTTATTCGTTACCCTTCATGATCTAATGGTTTAAATTTATTTAAGTGGGTAAAAATATATCTTGGTCTTTGTTGGTTTATAGTACTCCTTGCTCAAATTTCATATGATTAATTGCATAAGAGCATAAGAGTTGTTATATCTAATATTGTACGGACCCAAGAGAAGTTGGGTACCAAAGAGCATATCATTATACGTTTGCAGGAGTTGACCAAAATGCTCTACTTTTGGATACAAAGACCAAAGGCTAACAGAAGAGGCATGACTGATAGTGTTGCAGCGTGAGTTGAAGCAAAATATGTGATATTACTCAAATGACATCCCGCCACTAGCAAATAACTAGCTAGTGATACAATCAGAGAAAGAAAAAGAGAAGGAAGATCTCTTAGGAGACCCAGCGGAGATTATTTCAAAGCAGCACAGAGCCAAGAATAAATTTATCTAATATGAATCTTTGTTGCCTACCCACCTTCCTTATCATTTCAAGGTGATCAGACATTTTCACTATGATATGGAGCCAACAGAGATGTTCAGAGGAAAATGCTGAGATGCACAGAATCATCAAGGTTGATGAGCCTATGAGGATTCTTAACTACTATCTTAGCTCTATGTCTAATCTTCACTGGATTATCTGCTATACCTACACTAGAGCTATGGTGAACAAGGCCAATAAATGAGAGACAACACTTTGCTAAAGTTGGTCTCCATGATCCTTCATTCTTTGGTTCATTTGTCTAAGGCTTTTTGAGAAAGGAGCTTTAACAATCACACAGAGCTTGCCACAAACATGCTGAGTTTATCACTTCCGTGAATGGCAAGATTAGACAACACTGTGACTTGATCAACTAGAATCCCAATGCCTTATTCTGAGCTCATCTTGGTATCCTAAAGTGCTCACAGAAGACTACACTTCAGAATCCCTCAGTACTAGTCACATTATTCAATATTGACTAGGACATGATGCATCAATGGACTACAGAGGATTATGACTCGAGTGATTACGATATTACTCGAGTGAGGTATTGTATTCTTGCTTAACTCAAAATCCTTGAGTTGCATCACTTGAGTATACAATTGAGTAATGATTGTGTAGAATCACTCAAGTAACCACTCAGGTGATATTGGGTTGTATCTCTTAAAACCTCTGATTAGCAATTGCCATTTAATTTCTCTCTAAATCTTTCAAAATCATTTTCTCTATAAAGTTTTCAATGGTTTCTCAAATCCAGGAGAGTTATTAACTGCTTTCTTGATAATGTTTAAAACCATGCATCAATTAAGGGGGAGCTTCACATTCACATGTGTTTTATATATTGAAAGCTCATCTCCTTTATTGAAAGAAAATCCTTTCAACATACTCATCTGTATTCACCATGTCTTGATTAGTTTTGATGATGAGTTATTCTTATATTGTTCTTTTCATGATCTTAATTTTAATATATCATATGGAAAGGAATAGTTTGTTACTTGATTGAACTAACAATTCTCTTTGCAAAGAAATATTTAAATTTTATGACAGGAGAATTTGTTTTGTGCAATAACATTCCTCAACATACTACAAGAAGACTCTATCAATCTTGAGGATGTTGTTAACGCTCAGTCAAGGAATATATATTGGCTGTAACATTCAGAACAACAAATACATATGCCAATACAAATGAGCATTGAACATGCTAAACAGAAGGTCAACTCAATTGGAGAATCCTGGCAACCTCATGAATATATATTGAGTTGCATAACAGAAGTGTGGTGCACATCATCATGACCTAACATTGCCAAAGGATAAAGCAACGGACTTCATGGAGCGCTTCATCAATTTTCAAAATCTACATGAGCATTTCTATACCTTCTCTCTTTACTTTTCAAGAATACATTTTATATATTTCATTTATCTTGATTACAAAAGTTTTCTTGAAAACCTCTCCAAATCTATTTTCAGTTCCTTCATATAGGGGAGAGTCAATTGTTTTCTTGGTTCATTCATTTTGATTAAAATAATTTCTACTCTATTTACTTCTTCACAAGCCTTACTTCTTTATATATTTCAAACTTTTTGCTGATGTCAAATAGGGGGAGAAAATGTAAGAAAAATATGTATGTTGCATTATATATAATATGTATGTTGCAATTCATTCAGACATATTTTTCTTAAAAGATTTGTCATCATCAAAAAGGGGGAGAATGTTAGATATGATTAGTTTTGATGATGTCAAATATAGATATTAAGTGATAAGAGCAAAAAGTTCATATAATGTATTTCTTTGACTAACTACTATATTTAATGTTACATATTTTGTAGATTAGTCAAGCAAAGAATGAAGAAGATTGAATTAATGAAAATGAACAAGAGGAAGAAGAAGAAAAGAAATTGAAGATAGTCAAGGAGCTGCCTATTCGGATTATGAAGAATGATTATCAAGAGGAAGATAAAAAATAAAGATATTGAAGAATGAAGAACTTGGTAGATCTATCATGAATATCAAGATTCAAGTTGTTAGATGTGATATTGGAGGTTTCTATAATGTTACCGGAGGTTTCTATGATCAAATAATGGTTGGAATATGTTAATATGAAGCTAAGATGACTTATATATGAGTTTTGGCACTTCTAGAGGAGTTATGCTCGAGCACAAGGTGTTATGCTCGAGCACAGGAAGAACATGCTCGAGCACAGACCATTTCACTCGAGCACGGGTGCATACTCTGTTCTACTCTGTTTTACGTTCAGCCTGAGCGAGGTCTGGTCTTTTGATCATATCTCTCAAACTACACGTCGGATTGACCCGAAACCGGTGGCATATGAAAGAAGACTCCTAACACGTAAAATTGGCACCAGGATCACATTGAAAGAAGATCAAATGAAGGAGTTATGAACCGTCGAAAATGAAACTGAAATCACCGTCATATTTCGACACAGGTTCGGTATTTTGCTCGTAACTTACAAACCACAAATCGGATTGAGACGAGACCAGTGCCAAATGAAAGAAGACTCAAAGAGCTTTCCATGGATAGGTAATTTTCATAATTTGAACGTATATTCTAGGAGCTATGCCTTCTGGAAGTTGATGCTTGTGCAGACTAGCGAAATATACACTCCTTCGATCATAACTTACAGAATACAAGGAGTTTGGAGCTGATTCTTGTTGCATTGGAATGCATATGATAAGAGCATTCTTATGATACATCATTTGAATCAAATGAATCAAATTTTTCTAAAGGGGCCCCACATCACCCGCGAGTGCAAAAACTTTCTCTCTGAAAAATGTCGTGCGAGTGATGTCCAGAAGCATATGTAACGCGAAGAAAGTTGCAACACTCGAGCACTAGGATTCATGCTCGAGCATTGGATGATTTCTCACTCGAGCAGAAGGTGTGTGCTCGAGTGAAGGACCACATCACCTGCGAGTGATAAATTCATCCCTCTGAAATCCTGATGCGAGTGTTGATTTTGAGAGCATATTCCTTGAGAATATGCGTCTCACTCGAGCAGAGGTATGTGTGCTCGAGTGAGGGACCATATCACTTGCAAGCACAAAATCTCACTCTTGTAAAATGATGTGCGAGTGACAACCCGAGAAGAAGCATGTACGTGAAAACTGAAGGCGCACTCGAGCATGACGTTTTGTGCTCGAGTGATTCGAGACTTCACTCGAGCAGACGCGAGAGAAGTACAGCGAGTGCTTGCCCGAGAGGAAGTCAGAACGTGAAAATATCAACTTCACTCGAGTGAGCCATATTGCACTCGAAGTGAGGATCCGACAGAACGTGGTAGAATGCACAAACAAAACAGAGCCTCACAACCATCAATCCAAACATGGTCAAACGTTATACAATCATTATGTTTTCACTTGTTATTGTTTCTAAACATTATCTAACATATATTTCAAGTGTAAAACAGGAGTTTACATATTTGGGTTGCATCTTCAAGAATGGAGGTCACGTATGAAAATTCTTCACTCAACGTGATGAGTCCCAGAAGCCATAAATTCAGTTTTTGACCAATGATCCAACATACCCATGACTAATACTTCATCATATTAATGATTAAGTATTTTGCAGTGTGAAACAGGAAATTTAACGGTGAGCTTACAGATTCAAATGAAAAATTCAAATGTGGCGGGCGGCATCATTACACACCGAGCATCAGCTACCTACCACGACAAAAGCTTGACCCACCATAAGAGATTGTCTGGAAACTCAAACGAATTCATCCCGCTCCACAACGTGATGTACAGCTCAAAATGAATCTTCCTGCTGTTCAACATGACGCTCTGCTTTGCAACGGAAAACTCATGGTAGCTCAGTTTTCAAATATGCTCAACGGACAAAATGACTCCAACGGACGAATGCTCACAACGGTCATCATCTTCATCAACTATAAATGAGAGAGCATTCAACATCGATGAGAGACAGAGAAAATAGTGCAACGACACCAACATGCGAATAACATGAATCCTCTGCTTCTACCCAAACTCTCTTTGTTTTCCAGTTTCTGTATTACTTATCATTGAGAGAGTGATTATTTGTATTGTACTTCAGTGAGTATTTTATCCAATCTGTGAGAGAGTCTGTAAACACTTTCATCTATATTTCTGAGTTGATCTCAAGGTAGAAGGACCTTGAGAGGGTTGATTTTCTTACGGGGAAGCAGTAGAGAGAATTGCCGTAAGACATTCTGCTCGTAAGACTTACAAGGTGCAAGCAGTAGAGAACGTTGCTGCTCATAAGACTTACAAGGGTGTAAGCAGGTGAGAACGTTGCTGCTCGTAAGACTTGCATAAGTAAGCAGGAGAGGAAGATCTTCGGGATTGCTCTGCTCGTAAGACTTCCCGTAAGGGGAAGTATTTCAGTGAGAGATTTGTAAAAGGTTTCACAAGTACCCGGCTAAACTTGTGGGATTGTAAAGGCTTTTCTTGTGCCCGGATTAAACAAGAAGATAGTGGATTTGAAAATCTCAGGAGGAGCCTGGGGACTGGACGTAGGGCATCACAGATTGGACCGAACCAGGATAAATCACAGTTTGCATATTCTCTTCCCTAAACTCTTATATTTCCAGCATATATTATTTAACATAACTGTTGATTTATAAACCTTCATACTTACCGCTTTCGTTAAGATACGAAAAGATTTCTAAAGTTCTTAAGTTTTTATTATACACCCAATTCACCCCCCCTCTTGGGTGATTGCCGGTTCTAACAAAAGTTATTTTGAAAAATTTTTTTCATACTTCACCTAATAGAGGGAACACACGCACCTATCATAACCATGGAGGCTCGAGCTCACAACTTCCTGCTTAAGATAAAACTTAAGTAAGTGCTTAGTGTCTGAAATTGTAATACCCCAAATTTTAAGACTTAAGGTTAGAGAATAAGCCTGAAATGAGTGGATTGCTAAGCCTCGATTTAGCAAGATCCCAAATTGTGATTAAGGGATGATGACTTCAAAAGCATATGTGATTAGTGATAAATGGACCCTTTTGGAGATTATGATGTGAACTGTGATGCGTATGTGTTTTAAGTAGTGCCAAACCCAATATTTAAGTTCAATTATGGATTAATATCTAAATTGACTTAAAATAGAGGGAGGGTGCATATTGTGGCTAAATGGAAAAGTATGATGTGTTTAGTGGTGATTTAGGAGGAATTGCCATAATCAAGGGCAAAACAGTAAAGTTACCGACCAATTGGTCAGTTACCGAAGAGGAAACTTATTGGTAACTTGAAGATCAATAGTTAGAGTTGATTTGTTGTGAGATTGAGTGGGTGGAATCCCATGTGTGTCAATTCATGTGAGTTTCATTGGAATTGGGTTGGAACTTTGGAAAGTAAAGAATTGCAATGTGTCATTTGGGATCTTGCTATGTTCCAGATATTGAAACTTTCGAGACTTAAATTCACATTCCAAGCTTCAAAATGGATATATAATTTGTGTCATTTCATTTTGTGAATAGGGAGTTATGGTTTTCCAAAGTTTGATGTTAAGACTGGGTGCAAATCTGGAACAACAAGAAAATTTTGTGTAATTCTGGAATTTTGTGGTGATTTCTGGTAATGGCTCATATCTTTTCTATAAAGAGGACTTAAATACCTTTCATTTAGCTTTAGAATCACCTCATTTTCATTTTTCTAGAATTAGTTGAGTTTTTAAAGTTTGGGCAGAAAATCTGCCAAAAAATCCGAAAATGTGAATTATGACATCATCGAAATAAAAGACGACATTAGCATGGAATTAAATATTTTCTCATCATCTTCAGCTCTCATTTCTGACATGCTGAACCAGCTAAAACTAGTGAGAGAAAGTTGAGAGCTCTTAGAGAGAGAAAGAGGAGAAATTTCACAAGGTAAGCTGATTTCTCTGACGATCTAGCTTCTAACGCGTATAACCATGCTCCTAAGCTTCTCTTTCATGTTCTTTAAGGTGTTGGAAGCTTAATTTTCATGGTTAAGAAGGGCTAGGGTTTTATCCACTCTTGAGAAAAGCTAGTGGGAGCTTGAGGTAACTTCCAAACTCTTATGTATTGACTATTATGGCTGCTGTGGACAATTTAATCGGTGAAATTTCGCCAGATTGTCATTGGTTTCAAAAATGGAAAATGGTTGTGTGGGGCTATTATGCTGCCTAAATTGGTACTAAATGGTAGTTGTAACCTAATGGAATAGTCAATAAAGTGGTTAGGAGTAGAAAGGAACACGTTTACGGAGTCGGAACCGAAAGACCCCAATTTTTCCTGGAGTACTTGTATATTTTGGCCAAGGCTATAAATGGGCCTTATAGATGGATTTTCAATGATTTGATTATTCTATTGAGTTTAGGGTCAAAAATTAGTTGGGGTTACAGTTAGTTACTTTTTCAGAAAAGGTCGAAAAAGCATAATTATAAAAACGCCCCTAAAACCTTAAAGTAGGGTTGCCAAGGGTAAATTTATAATTTGACAATGAATTTGATAATTCCAAATCCAGAAATGGATTCTTTAGGTGAAAATAAGTCATGATAGCCTAGGCTAGAATTTCAAGAAAAGTATAGCCTGACCGGGTAGGTCTGGGCGAGGCCGGGTCCCTGGGGGCATTTTAGTAATTTTTTAATATAGCCTCATCTAACCCCAGAAACACTATGAAAGTGTCTAAATGGTATATTTGGAATTGTAGGACCCAGTTAAGGGCCCAAGTTGCTGGCACGTAAATCAAGGAGAAAAGACTAGAGGTAGGGAACTTGCCTCTCCTACATGTATTTGATATTTGCGTTGGTGTATTGATGCATGTTATTGCTTTGTTTGATTATGTGAAACATATATGAACTATTGAAGCTCTGTTTCTGTTATGCTATGGCCATAAGTATATTGTTTGAAGCATTGAGTTTGCAGATATGCCATTGTGTGAGCATAAGTTATGTAATGCAAGCATGTCATACATTAAATACATATCTTGCATGTATGTTGGTATTTGTTTCCTACTGAGATTCTCTCGAATCTCACTCTCCCTTACCAACAATTTAGAGAGGGCAAGTGGCTCGTGGAGGGAGTGGTTAGGACTCCTTCGAGATGAGAGTTGGTAGTTGGTTATCAATATGTGTTGGGATGACTGTATATGATTTGGAAGAGGATTTGTTATGTATTTGAGATGGATTTGTGTAATCCCCATATGAGGAGGGCTTGTAATGGGCGAATGTGCCCTATAAAGCTTGAGTTAATAAATGGAACCTGGAATTGCCGAAATTATTACATTGTGTACTTTGATATATTAAATGTGATTTATCTTCGTGTAGTAATTGTATTTGGAATGTGAATGTGAGACCAGGTTATAAATGATTTCGAAAGGTCTTTGTGAAAACCCTGTCTGGTATATGGGTTTATAAATGTTATTTAATTGTTATTGGTCTCTATTTCACTTTAATTCCATATTCCGAATATTAATTACGGAAGGGGGTTACAGTAATGCCAAATGGCTCTGTATTACGCAGCCTTATCCTCTATGAGGCTTTCTCTATTATTGTCTCACCTATAAACATGAAAAATGTTTACTTTATCATTACTAAATATTTGTCTATTTTTTATGATCCATACTTAATGGTTATGAGGAAACCATGAAATAAAAAGATGCAAAGTTATGGGAATAAATAGCTCACGGTTAATTTGAACAACCATGAAGCATATATGTAAATTTTTCACAGTTGTATATGACAAATGTGAAATAATAGTTTTAGTTTTTTAAAAAAATTATATCATTTACCTTTCGGTTATATGTGAGCAATCGTAAAATAATAGTCACAGATATTTCATAGTGCTTTTAAACAACTGTGAAATATAGTATATTTCACATTTCTTAAACATTAACCATAAAGTACAGTCTTTTAAAAACCTTTACCAAACCCATTTTCCTTCGACATTTGAAAGTTATAAAGTTACAGAGCACTTACTCTCAGCACCATCAACAACTCCATTATGGCTTCTCCACCATCATTTCACTTTCCTCTATCACTCCTATAGTGGTTTTACTTCATTCCTTATCTGTCAATTTCCTACATCGATTGCCATTCATTAAGCTAATTTTGGGGTTGTCTATTATAGGTTCTGCGTTCATGGATTTTCTTTCATTATATATTTTAGTGGATTTATTTTAGGCGCAAATTATTATTGAGTTTTGTTTATAAATGATTTATACTAGATGGGGTCTTTAAATAAGCAGCAGATGTTTGTCGATCATCTATCTAAAGACTACTAGGATGGGGTAACAGATGTCCTTGACTTTGAAATTTGCTCACAATCCCCCATATGACAGTTTCATTCTTTACCCCTGTGTAAACTATGGCAATGTATAGTAGTGTGATAAAGAAACTTATCTGTTGCACTTGGAGATTAATGGAATTGATCCTGCTTATACATGTTCAACGAGGCATGGGAAGACAAGTAGTAGGGTGGTTGAACATATGGAAAGTTGCACATCACCTAATTTTGACACAACATTTGATGCTAACAATCTTGATAAGGCCAAGGTGTTAGAAAAGGACCTTCAGGATGGCTCTAAAATGTTAGAAACTTAAAAGGATGACATGTTGAAGGCATTATATGAGGGGTGCTTTGACTTTACCTTACTGAGTTCTGTGTTGATAATGTACAACTTGAAGGCAAAAAGTGGGTAATCTAATACGAGTTTCTCATAATTGCTCAAGGTTTTGAATCTAATGCTACTGGCAAAAAAAGTGCTTCCACCTAAAACATATGCTGTAAAGAAGATATTACGCTTTGTCAACCTTAGCTATAAGAAGATACATGCTACCAACAAAGTAGAAAGAGACCAAATAAGGCATTATGGTATTTCCTCATTATGATCTGAATGATGACATCATGTATCAACATCTTATTGATTCTCTATAATAGAAAAAATTTGATCTGATCCACCCCAAATCTACTAAAGATAATAGGAACCTATGCCTTGTATTGGCTAGTGATAGGATGAACCTGTTTGGGATGCAAAGTAGTACTCACAATACATGGCCAATAATATTATTTATATATAACATTCCTCTATGGCTCTACATGAAGCACAATTAATCCATGTTGTCCACACTAATCTTGGGGCCCAAATAACCGAAAAATGACATAGATGTCTATCTAGCTCTATTAATTGAAGACTTGGAGCATTTGTACAACAATGGCATCATGGTGTATGATGCTCATGAGGAAGAAGTGTTCAAGTTGAGAGCCATGCTTTTTGGCACTATCAATGACTTTCCTACATATGGTACTTTGTCCAGATACAGTATAAAAGGCTAACTTGGATGTCTAATTTACAAACAAGGCATGCATTCAATTAAATTGAAGCATGGCATAAAGAATTCGTACATAGGACATCAAAGATGTTGCATTAGGATTATCCTTACTGGCATTTAAAAAATAATTTCAAAGGGAAATCAAAAGAGGGCACCTCAACCTTTGACCGATAAATAGGTATATCAAAAGGTAAAAGATATAAAATGTCTATTTGGCAAACCTTTTGTAAGGGATGTTAGGGCAAGTGTGAAAGACCCATCTTACATACCCCTTTAATTACATGTCAGAAGCATTAATCATTTATTCCTTAGGAGTTTACTACTCATTTTTGACTCATTAGCTATTTTTCTTACCAAATATAAGAGTTAACTCTTGTTCTTGGTGATCCCAATTACTGTTTAACTAAAACTTGCCTATTCATACAAATATATTGTTGTGCAAATAATTTACAAATAGATAAATTAATACACTTTCATTCTTCAATTCTTCGTCATCTTTCCTTCTAGTTCTCTTCGAGCATTCTTTTCTTTCCTACTCACAGACCTATATGGTTGGTGAGGGAGGGTGAGATTCATGGGAATCTTAATAGGAAACAATACTACAATGCATGCAAGATGAATGGCAATGCATGATATGGTTGCTTGACATAGGCTTATGTTCACATAATGACATATCTTTATGCTCAATGTTTCATGCAACATATCTTTAGTGACAGTATAAATAGAAACAAGCTTCATTCATCATACATGCTTCACATAATCAAGTAGAGCAATACTGTAAATTAATACACAATAAACACATTAAATACATGCAGGTGAAGTAAATTCACTACCTTTTGGACTTCTGTCCTCTCCTTGTTCCCTTTTCTTCTAACTTTGAAGCTTCTTGGAAATTCTTCAATGCTTCTTCTTTCTTAGCTTCTCATGGCCCTAGATATATAATCATATAATTAGTGCCATGATCAATGAATTCTTAATAGGCTATATTAGTCCCATATACTTACTTCACTCTTGGAGTTTATACTGATTACATTTAGCCCTTTTGTTCTTAAATTCACATGGTAGCTAAAAGCTGCCAGTATTTAACTTTGAAAAATCATAAATGATTATAGCAAACTCTAAATGGGGTAGTTCAAATTCCTATTCAAAGCTCTTTGAGTCTATTTTAAAGATACAATATTACTCAGAGCTAATTCTAGCCTCAAAATTCCAGAACTACAACTAAAGCCTCACAACCACAAAAATTCATTCCAAATTCAATGCCTAACTTCTATAATTTATTCATAGTGTACTAATCCAAATGGCATAAATAACCTATCAAATTAAAGCTTGAAAAAGTCTACTTTTATTGCAGAAAGTTTTAGGTCCATTGGATAACATTCAATTACCCAAAAATACAACACATTTACACTGCCACGTAGAAAACCTAACTGGCAGCACTATGTCAAATTCCAATTTTTGGATTTGAAACCCATTCTTTCTAAACTCATACCAATAACCTATTCTACACAATTTTACCCAAGGAATCCATTGGAAATCTCAAAAGCACAAAAAATCCCATTCCTTTTTCATGCCCTATTTTGAATGAATGAACCCTAAATTGTCACAAAGTGACTTTTTGCAAGTTTAGACATAATACATGCTAGAATCATCATATAATCCCATTTCCATGACCAAATAAACATGAAACCCTAGAACTTAAGATAACCAAAATCAAGGAAGCCACCAAAAATCACCACAATCAACCAATCAACAAGACAATTGTTTCAAATCAAAGCTCATACTCACATCTTACCCTTTCTAGAACGTGTTCTTTGTTTTTACAACTTTGGCACTTTATAGATAGCGCAAGGCACCACCTTTTGAGAAACAAAAACCATAAAATTGTAGCTCTTAGTAAGAGGAACAATGTTTATGAAGAGGTTTTGAGCTAGAAAGGTGATTTAGGTGGTGAAAATCAAGCAACAGGCTTACCTTGCTTCTTAAATTCTCCAAATGCTCTTTCTTTGTCCTTTTTCTTTTTTGAGTCTTTTCCTCTCTCATTTTTCTCCCTTGGATGTCACTTTAGAGTACAAATGGAAGAGTGATTGATTTAATTCATCAATTATCTCCTCCCATAAACACTTGGCTAAAAATGTTCTTCATAAGTAAGAAAAGGTGATGAGTCAACAATTTGTGGTTTCTTGTAAAAAGTGAGTTGAATTGCTGACTAAGGGATTGCTTGGTCAATTGGAATTCACTCTTCCCTTCTTGCTTTTAGTCTTGGTTGAATTTCCCTTTAAAAAGGGAGGAAATAATGTTGACTAAAAGTCTTCTTGCAAAAAAGGGTTGACACTTTGACTGAACACATTCTTTCTTCCTTCTTTGTCCCTTTGGACGTTTTTTAACCATATGCGAGAAGGTTTAAATTTTCTTTTTATCCTTATGATTACTCTTCTTTTTCAATAGCAAATCCTAGCCCTTCATTTTATCTTCCTATTTTAACCTCAAGATCAAGTGGCAATTATCTCTTTTACCCTTGATTATGGCAATATTATTTCTTATGCCATTAGTTATTTTAGTTCTCTATATGAATTCTTTCTAGACACCATTTCCCTTTTCTTTTGGATTTGAGTTAGGTTTTATATCATTCTGACATAATCCTAAAGGAATCAAGTACTTTCTTTCAACTAATTTGCACTGAAATTCAACTTTATTCCTAGTACAGTTTGCATTCTTACTAAACTAGACTTTGTAGCCTACCTTATTCAGGCTTATTCCTAGCCTCTAATCCCAAAATTTGGGGTATTACAATACGGATGGAAGAAGAGGTCTATTTTCTTTTATTTGCCTTATTAGAGGACCTTATATGTGAAATATTTTCTTAATGCTATGCATTTTGTGAAAAATGTGTGCAAAAGTATTGTTGGCACATTATTATATATTCTAGGGAAGACCAAAGATGACATAAATGCTAGACTAGACGTGGTTGAGATGAGAATAAGAGAAGAACTAGCACTAGATGAGAGGGGAGCCCATACATATCTTTGTTCTACTTCTTACACACTATCTAAGGAAGGAAAACTACTTTTTACTAGTTTCTTGCTTCAATCAAGTTGCCAAAGGGTGTCAATGAATGACTTGAAACTGATAGGATTAAAATCTCATAGGTTCCATGCCTTGATAGATAACTTTTTTCTAGTGGCTATACAGGGTATTTTTCCTTATGAGGTGTGAGCTGCAATCACCAAGTTATATTTTTTCTTTAAGTCACTTTGTAGTAAAGAGATAGACCTCCAAAAATTGTCAAGGTTGCAAAACTGAAGCATAGCCATATTTCATGAGCTTGAGATGTATTTTCCTCTAGCATTCTTTGACATCATGGTCCACCTGTCAACTCACTTGGTTAGAGAGGTACAACTTCGTGGCCTAACCTATTTAAGGTTGATGTAACCAGTTGAACATGTCATGAAGATAATAAAAGGGTTTGTGAAAATTTGGAGTCATCTGGAGGGTTGCATTTTTTAACAATATATTTATAAAGAGTCACTTAATTTTCAGCTAAATCTTAAAAAATGCAAGCAATATTGGCCTTCCCATATCATGGCATAAGGGAAGTACTAGTGGGGAAGTGATCATGGGCAAGAAAGTTGTAA
Organism: Inga laurina; assembly: GCA_963855925.1. NCBI lineage: Eukaryota > Viridiplantae > Streptophyta > Magnoliopsida > Fabales > Fabaceae > Inga > Inga laurina. The sequence continues at coordinate 21,056,912 of OY979712.1, forward strand.
CCATCTCAAACCAACAATTGGAGCAAAATCATTTATATATGATGCACAACTTCAAGGAGGTTCAAGAGTATATGCTCAACCATTGCATCAAATTAATAGTGATAATTCCTACAAAGGAGACAATTGTTGTGCTAGAAAACACAATAAACATTTTATGACATAGTTAAAAGATCAAGCTCTTAGCAAGTAAAGAGCTTATCCTAAATTAGTTTCTATCAAATTGAAGTTCTTAGCATACAACCTAAGAAAGCTACATCATTAATGGGTTTACCTTCTACAACAAAGAGCACGATAATCAAAGTAAAATGCACAATAGTAGTGTAATATTGTAGCTAAACCCATGCATATTCAAGTTCTAAAGATAGAAATCCTAGCTATACAAAGATGTCATACTTTAGGGTGATTAAGCACATCTAGAAGTTGGATTATTTTGGGTTTTAGGTTCCCATATTTGGTTGCAAGTGGGTTGACAACAATCATGCCTTAAGAATTGATGAATTAGGGTTTATACAATTGAATATGAACAAGCAATGGTATAAATATGAGCCTTTCATGTTTGCTTCTTAGGCTAAACAATGGTTCTATGTTTGTGATCTTTCTAAATATAGATGGTCTATTGTTTTGTTGACAAATAAAGTAAATGATGAGAAGATAGGTTATGGAGATGATGTAGTTGAAGATGATCCATTCATTGGGAGGTCAAATAAAACATTGAGTTAGCTTAAGAATATGCTTTATATGTTAGGTATGATCACAATGAAAGCGATTAACTAAGCTAAATAGCTAGCTAGTGCACATATATCTTACTGATAATTGAACTAAATAACTAACTAGTGTATAATCTTTTACCATGAGATAAATTGTATAAATAACTGGTGCTCATTCATTTTACAACTAGATAAAATAAATAAATAACTAGTGCACATACTAGGCAGATAACTGCTCTGACGTCTATCCACTGCATATAGCCATGGCAAATATTTATGCAATGATAATTTACATGTTCTTATTCTTAACAATAGCAAAATGGCACAAGTAAACATTCAGAAATCGATGCACAATAACATGAAAGGAAAAGAGTTACTACCTATAGCTCTTTCTTCCACATTACCTTTTCCTAGTTTCTTTCTTTCATCATTTCTTGGTGGGCTTGGCCAAATGTCAAAACCTATAATTTAGGCATAGGTATAAGGGTAGATTAACACTTATTCCATCTATAATTTATTACTTGACTGTTTGTTCATAAATCCAAGATTTAAACAAACTAATTAAAATGGTTGACCATCTTGAAAACAACTTGTTAGGGACATTCGGAATGTCCTACCACTCGTTAATTTCTAAACCTTGAAACAACACACACACACACACACACACACACACACACACATTCTATAAAGTCCCTGTCATACTTTTTAACAACTTATCCTAACATATCTAACCTTATTCTAACGACCACCATTTAGAGACAACAAACAGTAACTTAGACAAAGCCCAACTCCAAAAACTCAATTGTTTAATCATTCATATGCATACTTTGACACTTGAGCTGCTATCTTGCATTTAGGAATCCAAAACAACAACAATGATCAGTTTTTAACTTTTAAAGACTTGCCAAAGTGCAACACAAGATAATCCAAATAACATTTTAGTTTAAAAAAAATCACCACAACCCAAAAAACTCTAGCTTCAAAAGTGTTGTTATATGCATCATTTTACAACAAGATAGTTGTTGGGCTTTCAAAGGCATTCAACAACACGTTAGATGAGTTTTTAACTTCCCAATTCACTAATCATGCCACACACAAACATAAATATCTATATAACTCAAATCCATGACATCTAAAATACTACTTAATTTAACATATAAATTTCCTTTACAAACATAAATATCTAAGTATCCTTTCGCCTCTATTTACTTTTCTCCTATATTAAAGAATCCAACACTGTCGATTCTAAAATAGGAAGTAGGTTCTGTCATCATTAAATTTTGAGCCAAATTAAATTAGACCTTGTCTCTTTTTTTGGGTTGTGGTGATTATTTTTGAAAATTGATCATTAAAAAATGAACTTAGCTCCTTTTCTTTAGAACACCTATTTAGCATTTAGATATACCTAAGGTAGGAACTTATGACTAATATCAAATTTCCACAATTAAGAACCTAAAGTTGTTTAACAAAAACCATCATATACACACTTCTTTCAAAGTCATATTACCCTAGCACTCATTCAGTTTCCTTGCAATAGCATTACACTCTCATGAACACTTCCAATCACATACATATTCATACTATTCCTTTGAAAATAAATCTGTTGTTGCACTTATTTGAAATGGAGCATCTTGTTCTATCATATCCTAACAATCCAGAAGTCTCATAGTCAACAAAAAGTTAGGGTATGAACACACCAAACATGTACTTATCATATGCTCTTTGTCAATATCTAAATCAAGTTTTAGACTTCAAAATGTTCAAATAGCAATATTTCTAGGTTATAAAAATCATCAATATAGAGCGAAACAACCCAAGCAAAGTTAGCAACGTGATACTCCTTTGAAACTTTCATTGTAATGGGCAACAACAGACAAAGCATCTAAACCATCTTAATGGGTTGAATAAACATATTATCAAGTAGTTTCATTTTCATTAAACTTAATTCAGAGAACTCAATGCCTTACATTTGGAGACACCAAACAATCGACAAACAAATCACAACCCAGAGTAAATAAAACACATGTAGCACTAGATTCTTTCTATTAAAGCTTTAACCTTAACTTATCTTTCATTTATACAATTTCCTTTCCAAAGCTTTAATTTTGATCCCTCCCACATCCCAAGTTGCAGCAATTCAAAAAATTGAAGGTGGGAAGAGGTTTAAGAGACTCACCTTACTCTAATTCTGGTATTTCATATAGTGCTTGGTCTCTACTCCTCTCCTTCTTCCCTTTCTAGCCATGGTGTTTATGGGTCCTTTTCTCTTAATCTTTCTCTCACAATTTTCTTGACTCTGCTAAAATGAGAAACTCAGAGGAATAGATCGATTATCAGGGAATAGGGAAGGGTTTAAGTGTCATGAAAAAGACCATTCTACCCTTCAATAACCTTTTGTTTTTAGTTTGGTCCTTTTCTCAGCATATCGAAAGACTAACTAATTTCTAGAAGATGTTCCTTATCACATTATAAAGGATTTCTTCCTTAATTAGCTTCTTTAACCCATAAACCAATTTCCCTAAAATTTTCAGGCCAAATGATAATCTCTAATTAGTTTTCTTGATTTTCTAAGAAAATTGGCCATTAATTCCTAAAGTAGCCTTTAAATTGTTTAGGCCACTTTTTGGGAAATTAAACCTGCCCATATTTTTCTAAATCCCCAAAAAAATATGACATAATGATTCCTCAATCATCTATAGACATTTGACTAATTTTTACACAATTACTTTCCTTAAAATCTAGCCTGAAATCAAAATTTTAAACAATAATTTGTTTTTGTGCAATTCAACTTAACCATCTCTTTAAATATTTTCCTTTATTATGCTGTCATTAATTCCTCAAAATCTCATATATTACACCTTTAAAGTTAAACCTAAGCTCAAGAATCCATCTATTGTTTGATCCAATTTCACCAAACTAAAAAATCCATTTATCTAACCCAAATAACTTATTTAAACTTAGAATGTTTGGTGAAATTGTAAACTTATGAGTTATTACGGAATTTTTTTAATATATACAAAATAAGTCACTACGGACACCAACATTTGGTAGTATCTCTAATACCACCACTCTCTGATAATTTTGACACCATATTTGGGTACTGATACCCTTATCTTAAATACTGATCTTACCTTTACATGTGTTCATATTACCAAATTCCTTAGAATTTTGATCATATAACCAAGTATTCTAATACTGCTTCATACTATCATTATTGTAGACCTTACACAAGTCACAATAAGTGATGTCATTTAACGGGTTAATTAAAACTTTCACTACACAAGGTGTACTATCACTACTACTATTACACTCAGTACATGATTCACTAGTTTAAAGTCAGTGACACATGGTGTTTAGTTATACGTATTGTATGTTAAAAATATATATACAAGACAGTTAGCGAAATAACTGCATTACTAGCTCTATCTTCACTCCTCTCTACCCTTCATGCAACTAGTGTTTGCTATATAATGAATTTAAGAAAGGATAAGATTCAGGAGAATCTTAGTAGTAATAGACATTCAATCATATAAAATGCAAATGCCCCAAGCATGTTATATAATCCACCACAACACAATAAGCATTTTAAAAGCATTTAACACTTTATTATACAACATAGCATACATATAACACATAACCACAGTGCTTAGTGACAATCATGGGCATCTACTTGCTATATGCTCATATGCCATGAGCATCCACCCAACATACTCACATGCTTAACACAATCACATTGCTGGTAAAATACACATGAAAAGCATTACATAGTATATGAGAGAAAGAGTTACTACCTGCATGCCTTTTCGATAACTTGTCCTTATTTATCAATCTCTTGGTTGGCACGAACAAAGATTGAATCCTATAAGTTAAAGTTCATAACGAATACATTATTACTTAGTTAGGCATCTTCTAAGTCTAATATATTAAGTCAAACGATAATAAATGGGGTTAATACTAGCTTCTAGTACATGTCCTTATCCTTTGAGAGCAAACTTCACTCGATTGATCTCAGACTCTTCAAATCCGTAGGACATCCCAAATTGACATATTTGACACCCAACTTTAAAAGTTCATAACTTAATCAAGCACTCCAGTGATATAGGGATTATAAAAGTACATACACATGATTTGAAAAGTATTCTTTTTTTTTTTGCATTCAAATTGGTTTTAAAATTGGAAATTAATATTTTTGTATATTGAATGTCATAAATGCTTCAAATTCATCCACCAGAGTTTTCCCTATCATTGACATCTTGATCATTAGTCTTAGATGTGTTATTTTATGCTTGAATTGCTCATTCTTTACTTTCTAAATCAATTAGACCTCATGTCTAACAAGTTAATCATCTAAGAGTTTCAAGTCTATTTCCTAGAAAGGAATTCAATTTGTGAAAACCTTATGCCTAATGCATAAATCCTGATTTGGCCATGTTACTCTAAGTATTACAAATTTTCATTATTGCATTGAATGTTAATGCATTAACCATTACAGTGGAATAACTTACTTGGATAATTTTCTAGAACTCTAGCCATTTGGACCAATGAGTATGTACTTCATTATCCATAAATCCTTATACTCATCTTGTTGCTCAAATACATCAACATTTGTCTTCACCATTTTTCGAGCAACAGAGCCTTGTATTCAAATCCTTGCCTTGAATGTGCATATATTTCAAGACTCAACTCTAAGAGGCAAGATTATCTCTTAGTCAGTAACAAAGTCATTATGCTTATGTATGTCTATCAAGTTAAGCCTTTTTGGCTAATTCATTTTCCATTTGACTTTTGATCTTGGGAAAATTCTCAAATATGTTAACTCCAACGTCTAACATGTTTCTTAGTTGTTCTCTAAAAAGTGAAGCTTTCTAGTATAGATATACTTAAATTGTTGACTTTTACTATTTTTAGCATGAACATTGATTGTAAACATGTTTCAAAAAAAAGTTTTGAATATATTCAAAATCTCAATTTCAATGCATTCTCATGATTTGTATTGACATTTGAGATTTGAAACAATTTGCATTTTTCATTATCATTCTTGGAAAACTTCATTTGATTTCATAAAATTTTATCATTATGGATAAAGTCTCTACTCTCTTTGATCTGACTCACATAGATTGAATAAAAATGTTATGAATGACATATTATCTATAAAAAATGTATTTACAAATTATCATTGATCTTTGAAAAACATCATTGTTGGTATCATTTGTTCGTTACCCTTTATGTTTGATTACTTGAATTTAATAAATTAGGAAAAATTATATTTTGATGATTTAATACACTATTTTCTCAATAATTATGTAGTTCAATTATATAAGAGAAAAAGAGTTATTATGTCTAATATTGTGAGGACCTAAGAGATGTTGGGTACTAAAGTGTCTAGAGATTTATTTTACAGGAGTTGACTAAAATGCTCTGCTTTTAGGTATAAGGATAGAGGCTAATAGAATAGGTCTGACTGGTAGTGTTGTAGTGTGGGCAAAAGCCAAATCTATGGTATCACTCAAGTAACACCCATTTCTAGCAAGTGACTAGCTAGTGATGTAGTTAGTGAAAGAAGAGGTAGTCTTTTAGCTGAGTTTCATTTCAAAGTAACTTAAAGCCAAAACCAAGTTTAGCTATTTTGAGACTTGGTTGCCTGCCCATCTTCCTTATTGTCCCAAGGTGGTCAGTCACTTCTACTATGATATGGAACCAACAGAGATGTTTAAAGGAAGGCACAATAATTAAGGAACATTAGAGACATCATATTTTGAGAAATCAAGAAGTATAGATTTACTTCAATAAGGCATATTTCAGTCTTATACCCTCATTGGGTATCTTTATTCCTCAATATGAATATGATATGAACTTAGAGAAAAATGAATAGCTAGAAAAGACTCCCATATTTGAGAAGTTGCATATACAGAGGGTGGAAGCTGAGACTTCAAGGATAGATGAGACACAATATTCTGCTAGAGTTGGTCCCTTAGTCCATCCTTCTATGGTGTATTTATCTAGTAGAAAGAAGCTTCAACAATCTCAAATTGAGCTTGCTACAAACAATGTTAAATCATCACTTATGTGAATGACAAGATTAGGCAACTTTGTAACTTTGTGAACCAAAACTTCAAAGCTCTATTTGAACAGCAAGAGACATAGTAGAGGTTAAAACATCAAAGGATGATTAATCCAAATCCCTAGCAAAAGCTAGATCACCTAAACTATCATTTATTGCATCAACCATTCAGATAGACTAAGCTTTAGAAGTTCTCACTTGACATTACCAATACCAATGACAAGCTCATGTTCCCTACAGAGACAACACCTTCAGAATGCCTTAATATTAATCACATTGTCAGATAGTAACTAGTCAACTATGCATCAATGGACTACAAAAGACTATAACTCAAGTGATTATGACATTACTCAAGTGTGGTATTTTATTCTTTCTTAATTACAATTCTTTAAGTAGAAACAATTGAGCGATCACTCAAGTAAAAGTGGCTTTTTGCTATAAAACACCTGAATAATATTTCCATTTTCAAAACTTGATTTCTCACAAAACATTCATACTTTTATACTTAATTTCCAAAGGTTTTTCGAATCTGGGAGAGTTCTTAACCCTATTCCTCATAATGATTTTTAACCCATGTATTCATTAAGGAGGAGCTTCACATTCACATATGTTTTATATCTTAAAAGCCCATATCTATTATTTGAAGAGAATCTTTTTAGCATACTCATATACAAATGAGTAGTTTTAATGAAGAGTTACTCGTGTATTTTCTTTTTATGATCTTAATTTGAAAATATCTTATAGAAAGGAAACTTTTGATACTTGATTGCTCCAACCATTCTCCTTACAAGAATGATTTTAACTTATGACAGGAGAATTTTTTCTCTGTGAGATAATTCCTTAAGGTACTAAAAAAGAGAATTTATCAACTTTGAGGAAAGATGCTTTAGTTATCAACCAAGGGAAATATATTGGCTGCAACTTTCAAAGCAAAAATTACCTATGCCAATACAAGAAGCTTTAAGCATGATTTGGAATAGAAGCTAAACTAAATAAGAGAATCCTAGAGACAACATGAATATACATCAGAGTTGTATAGCAAAAGTGTGGTGAACACAACATCATAGAACTAGCATTACAAAGCAATGTACTTCATGGAGTACTTTATCATTTTTCCAAATCTACTTGAGCATTTCTAAACCATATCTCTTTATATTTTGAAAATACTTTGAACATCTTTGATCTCAATTTGCTTTGATTATGAAAGTTTTATTGAAAACCTCTCCCAATTATTTCAAATTTGTTTTCATTAAACCCCTTTTTTATTTTCCTCCCATTAAAATTGAAAATACTTTCAAATAGGGGAGACAAAATTATTTTCTTGACATATTCCTTTTGATTTAGGGAGAGAAATAAATTTCTTATCTGCTTCTACACAAGTCTTTATCCTTCAAATTTTTTGTTGATGTCAAATAGGGGGAGAGAAAAACAATCAAAATATGTTGCATCTAATTTATTATCATGCTTATTTTGATTAAAGGATTTGCTATCATCATAACGGGGGAGAATTTTAGTTAAGATTAGTTTTGATGATGTCAAATATAGATGCTATATATTAAGAGCACAAAATTTATATAATGTATTTATCATATACATTGACTAACTCTTATATTTATTGTGAAATATATCTTATAGATTAGTCAAGAAAAGATTAGAAGATATCAAATTGGAATATGGAGAATGATCAAGAGATAGGAGAAGAAAGAGATTGAAGACATTAGTCAAGAACACAAGAAGTTATCAAAAGGTTTGTGGAGAATAACCAATAAGAAGAAGAGAACAGATTAAAGAAAGAAGAACTTACAAAATTTAATGGGAATATCAAGTTTTAATTTCTTAGATTTGATATTAGAGGTCTCTGAGATCAAATGGAAGTTGGAATGGCTTGATTGGAAGTTAAAGTATGTTATATCGAAGTCATATCAACTTTACTTGAGTGATACTTTATTATCACTCAAGTTGCACCTCCAGAAGTGTTTTTTTCATGTTTTACTTAAATTAAGGAAGCATCACTTGAGTGATAATCATGCTTCAGCATATTCTGTTTAACTTTGTTTTCGTTTAGCTTGAGAAAAGGTTTAGTAATTTGGTCATATTTCCTAAACTACAAATTTTATTGAGCTAAAACATGTTTCATATGAAACTAAACTTCAAATACAACACATACACCAATATCAAGCTCAACAGAGTTTAGATGAAAAAGATCTGAATTTTGGAATTTGGTAGTGAAATTTCTCACATTAGTCCAAAACAAGTTTAGTAATTTAGGCATATCTCCTACATCAAAGCTTCAAATGACGTAAAACTCATTAAATGTGAAACAGCACTCTAAATGCATTTTGTAGAAGCATGATAAAGCCAAAATAGGCTCAGACAAAAGGGATATGATCTTTGAATTTGATGTTTGATATTCTCACAATGTTCCTATAATGTTCTAATATCAGTCATTCTTTATACTATAATAACTTTTGGAAGACAGTGAGTTTTGGACTGAAAATTATTTCATATAAAACTATACTCAAGAGGCATTTTAATGACATCAAGATAATGCTCAACAAATGTCAGATGGTAGAGATGTGAATTTTGGAATTGGATGATCAAATAAAGATGGCTTTCCAGACCAGTTGCTATAAATTTGATCATAACCTTTAGAATATAATGAATTTGGAACTAGTTCTTATTGCCTTAGAAAGAAGACTTAAAGCACTTTTTGGTGATAGGTCCTTTGCCAAATTTGGAGTTACAATCGAAGAGTTATGCCCACTTGAAGTTGACCTTTGTACTAAACTATCTTCGTGTGGAAAAGAAAAAGGGCACTCGAGTGATAGACATTACTTGCAAGTATTTTCAAGTTACTTGCAAGCTATCTGAGATTGATATGCTCAACAAAGACTAAATCACTCGAATGATAGATATCGCTTGTGAGTTAATCACAAATGAAGCTAAAGTTCTGTGATCTTCTGATGAAGATCACTCAAGTGATTGAGGAAATCACTTGAGTGATATGTGGTCATTTGTAGGGCATCTGCAAGTGATATGAAAGTGCACATGAGTCATATGATAGTGATTGAGCTTACCTTTTTAAAAACTAAGGAAGATCACTAAAGTAAATGAATATGCACTCGAGTGATATTCATTTTCAAAAACATCACTATCAAGTCACTCACTACTTATTATCACTACAAGATCACTTGAACACTTGAGTGACAAAATAGGCACTCGAGTGATTATTCATCAAAAAGCTTTTGAATCACCATCTCAGATTTTTTGATATTCTTTCAATCTCATTTAAATCTTAATTATCATGTTCCTAACCATTCCTAATCATTACTAATCAAGTTTACATGAGGATTATAGGTGATTAAACTTGGATTAGAGCCCAATGGCCAAAAAGCAACTTTGTGTCAAAAGCTTCAACAACTACTTTCAATAAACTTCTAATGGTCATATTCTAAGAAGCCTAACAAGAAGCAAAAAAGGTCAATGGTCATATATCGATCAACTATAAGTAGAAGAACACTCAAAGTTGAATAAGGAGAGCAACAATGCGAAATTGCTAAAACCATAAATCATCCACTTTAACTCAAAAACTCTTTGCTATTTTCTAGCTTTAATATCATTTACCTTAGAGAGAGATATTATTTGTATTGTGCTTCAGTGTTCATCTTAATTCACTTCTGAGAGTGAAGATCATTGCAATTTTTCATCATCAAGGTTGTATCTATCTCTCTTACCTGATAGTAGTTGCAAGAGCATAATTAGGGGTACATTATGAAAATATTGACAAATATGATAAATGAGTTTTATATTTAAGACCAAGACTAACTTCTCAATAAGGTTTTACATGAAGGACCAGAGGAGTATCAAAATTAAGTAGAGCAACTACAATGCACCAAAAGAAGATTAACAAATAGCATGTCTTAATAAGGTATAAGATAGGGGGATGAAGTATGAAAGACCATTAGAGAAATAACTAAGTGTAACATCCCAGAACGTATTCAAGGGCTAAATATCCCAAAAGCAAGTGTAAGTAATGTTAGAAATAACTTTAGGAATTTTGCAAGGAACTTAGTTTCGATTGACTAATAGAAAGTACCTAATTCTTTTATTGAAAGCTAGAAAAGATATAAAGCCTAACTCAGATTTAAAAAGAAGAAGGAATATGGTATGGAAGAAGATAATAAAGAGGAATAAAAGAGTTAATGGTAATTAAATCAAAATTGCCACGAACAAGGGCAAAAGAGACAATTGCCACTTAATCTTGAGATCAAAATTGGCAAGTAAAATAAAGGGTTAGGATTTGCTCTTGAAAAGTGAAGTAATGATGAGGCTAAAAGGAAAATTAATACTCCCCTCTTTCATGAATAAGGTCTAAAGAGAAAGGAGGGAAAGCCTAGTTAAAGTGTCAAGTTTTTTAAGTAGACCAAAGTCAAATGGTCTTTATTTTGATCAAGTTGAAAGTTTGACCAAACAAAAACATTTAAAGAGGAGAATTGGTCAACATATTTGCTCCTTTTTGAATGATGAACTTGGTCAAACATGAATAAGAGAGAAGGAAAGAGTAAAGGTTAATGTAACCAAACTCACCTTAGTTAATTAACCTAAACACTTTTTCAAGAAGCCATCAATTAAATGACATAAAGATTTTTCCTTATTCCCTTAGGCAAATTTTGGCCAACTGATTTTAAGACGCAATGAATGAATATTAAACCATTCACACTCTCTCTTCCATTATTAAAAGTTGGCCAACACAAAAAAAAAAATAGGTAAAAAGCTTGGAAAAAGAAAAAGAAAAAGAGAAAGAGCAATCTTGAAGTTGAAGAACAAAGGTGAGTCTTCAACCTAGATTTTCACTTGATAATCACCTCTCTAGTACAAAGTCTCTTTTTTAACATTGTTCTCCTCTCTAAGAGCTTCAATTTTATGGTTTTTTTTCAAGAGGAGGTGTTTTGAGGTGTTTTGAAGATCCAAAGTTGAATACTCAAAAAACGAGCTTAGGAAACTGATAGAGGTGAGTTAGAGCTTCAATTCGAGCTATATATTGTGTTGATTGGTTGAGTATTGTGGAACTTGTATTGCTGCCCTAATTTTGGTTGATATGAGAAATTAGGGTTCAATGTTCTTTTGATCATACACATAGTGTCATATGATGTTTAATGATTAAACTAGAGTTGTTTGATGATTAAATTAGAAACTTGGTGATTGTTGGAGTGTGTTGCCATTTAGGGTTAGAACATGGCATGTAGAAGGAGTAGGAATTTTATAAATTTGATCTCACCAATAGATTCCTCATGAAAAACTAGGTATGAATAGCCTATCGCTATAAATTCTGGATCACTGAAATAAAACACTAACAACTGGAATGAAACACTGTGCTACTGGTATAGGTTTCCTACGTAGTAATGAGAATGTGACATGTTTTTGGATTGGATTTGGACACTAATAATTATGAAATTTTGAAGATGGATACTTAAAACTAGAATGTTTCTATGACAGTGTGAATTGAATTGTGATTCTGTAATTTTGTACGTGTAACTAGCTGAGGGAGATATCTTTCACAAAAAATAGACTTTGAGCACATCGAATTGTGAACCACCTAAATTGAATATTCCTAGGCCAAGATATGACTTTTCAAATTTGATTGAAAATTCTATCAGTGTTTGGCTATTGTACAAAAATAAGAAATTAAGGGTATTTTGTAATAAATGTGAACTCTAAGGGTAGAATTAAGCATATAAAGTTAGTGTTAACCCACTAACTAACTATGAGACATAATGCACTAGTCTAAAACATAAGATAACCAACCCAAGTGTTTGAGTCACCAAAGAAATAGGAAAGTAATTACCAGTCTACCCGTATATGTGACATTATAGTATTTGCTAATGGCTTGGGACACCCATGAGATTAGGAACGAGGATAGGCCTTGAAAGGCTGTCAGGTAGTACTTTATCTTTTATATCATATGTGCTACGTGTATGTATTCCCTATCATTTGCTTATATGCGGGATAGTTAGTCCCTAGGCGGTAAGACCTGTAAGTACAAGTTTCATAGGTAGTTACCCATGCTTGCAGCATGGGGGTTACCCTAGGCAACATTATTGTATGGGGCGAAGCCCTAGGGCTACTAGTTTATGGTCACCAACTGCTATGGTTCTGTGATAAGGAATCAGTTAGGCCCTTTGTTTGTTGCATATTGTAAGTGCTTTGTTTAGTGATTTGTTTTACATGCTTAGTATTTTGCATATCATTTGAATGATCTATGTACTACAAGGATTCTTTTGAATCTAACCCTTTCCAACCAGTGATCTAGAGTAAAGGTGATTAGCTTCAAGGACTAGAAGGTAACCACGGATGGGTAAAGAGAATGCTGATTAATTAGAGCCCCTTTAGTTATCTTTCATTTTGGATAATTATAAAATTTGTAAATGTAACTAAGTAGAAGTAGCTATAGTAGTACCAGTAATAGTAGTACTAACCGCATTAGTTGTAACCTGAACGTTAATACATCAACAAACATGTTAGTATTTTAATGTGATAAGTGAATTAGAATCGGGCAACCAAAATACTAAAAGCCCAAAAGTTAACCACTATTATGCGGGCTGTTGCCAAAGAATCCTTTGTATTTTAAATAAAAGGTTTTGAAACTAATGAGTGGTAATTAATTTGCAAACTGGTTTAAGATCACGCTTAAACTATTTTCAAAAGGTTTGTGAAAAACCCACTCTAGTGTAGGGTTCAAACACTGTATTGCAATTGGGGCTTTAATAACTTATAATAGAACAATGACTCATATTTCTAAGCATTACATGACTGGAAATCATCTAAACTTTGAGAAAGTAAGGTGTTACAGTTATGGTATCAAAGTAGTTGATCTTGGCCGAAACATAGACTAGGAGTCATGAGTGATAGAAAAAGACAAAGAAGTAGATCACCCCCTTCGGTCAACCAGCCTTTAGAGGATAGGTGTATACTAGAAGGATAACAGGTACTTAGGTCTAGAATATTGGCTAGGATGAGGATGATGATTTGCCTGAGAAAGAAAGTTGAGCTCCAGTGACCGTGATGTTAGGACCTACCCTAAGGGGTAATTCTTCTACTGGTGGCATTGATAACTTAAAGGTGGAAGATGTATGGTAGTACTTAGACTCTAATGCTAGCTCTGGGGCTCCATCTATAGAGCTAGCATATGATCTATGTCCAGACCATAAGATGTGGGAGCATATTAATGAGTTATACTGGAAAACCACTTATGATCTACCCTCCCTACCGCTCTGTGCCTAGTATTCTTAGATAAAGTGAAGTCATTGTATTAGGACTGAGACTTATATGTGCTATGGATGCCTAATAATATATGGATTAGGACCACCTTGTACTTCTTTCCTAATACTACTTTTTAGACTAGTAAGACAAATAATCTTTTATAGTATAGTCATTTTGAGTTCTTTCATTTTATTAGGCATATGATTGAGTATGTGTGGCAATATATGTGAAGGCTGCTTTTGGATGTAAATATGATTGTTTGAAGTAATATATGTATATTCCTGTTTCTGTTGATGTGGTCATATTTAAGTTTAAGGAATACATATATATAAACAAGCCTAATATGATATTAATGGAATGATTCCTTTTTAATAGTTAAAAGGAATAATGGTTTGCCTGAGGAACAAACAAGTAGAATGTTGATTAAGGAAGAGATAAATCATAACCCACATGATCCCATGTAGTAGATTTTTGGCATGCTGGTTCGGCAGCAAGCCATGATACATAGACTTAGAGAAGAGCTCCATGAAGTTAAAGCCAAGAAAAATGTGGACAGGGAACATTTAGTGAATAATAAAGCAAATTGGGAGGAACCAGAGAGAGAGGAAGAGTCGACCCAACCTAATGAGTCGAAATAATAGACTAAACTGAATTAGGGATCTCATGGGGTACCAGCCCATCATGGAAGAGATTTATAGTTCTGGGTCTTAAAGTTCTGCAAGCATTAACCTGAAATTCACAGGGAAATTTGACCCCCAGGAGGCTAAGGACTGGGTAATCATATTGGAGAAGATCTTTGAGGTGCTGGAATGTCCTAGTGAGGTAAAAGCTCGACTGGCCATCTATAAGTTAAAACGGGACGTTGATAGGTGGTGGAGAAATACAACAATGATTCTGTGAACCAAAAACGTTCCTGTGACTTGGGAACTGTTTCAAGAAAAATTCATCAAGAAGTATTTCCCTAGATCTGTCAAAATTAAAAAGAAGTAGAGTTCTTATCCATCTAACAAAGCAGTGAGGAGACTTTTGATGAGTATCTGGCCTGATTCATTTTCTTGTCTCAATATTCTTCCTACTTGAGATACCAGGATGATGAGGGCTGAAGTTCTATTATGTTGATAGGGGGCTGAAACATGTACTTAAAGAAAAGTTGGTCGCCCAACAATTCCAAGAGTTCAACTAAGCCATAGAAGAATGCCAGATTATAGAGAGTAACTTGTACTAACATAAGAATGTCAATAGCCTCAGTGAACCCAGTTGGGGAAACTCTTCTTAGAAATGGAAGGCTCATGGGTCTTCGTTCAAGTGAAATAACAAGAAATTGTATCGTCCTAAGAACCTTTGAAACCAGAGACCCCGTGCACCTCCACAACACTGTCAATATGGTAAGACGCACCCTAGTAAGGCATACAATGGAATGATGAACTACTATACCTGCCAACAATTGGGGCGTTATGCTAGGGATGCAAACAGCACCCAGTAGAGCCTAGGCCTATGACTCAAGGAAGAGTCTTTGCTATGACTCATGAGATGGTGCAAAAGTCCCCTGAAATGATTCAAGGTACAATCCTCCTCAATGGTACTATATTGCAAGTTCTGTTTGATTTTGGTGCTAGTCATTCATTTATTGCCTCTGAATGTACTAGATGGTTAGGGCTGAATGTGCATAAGCTACCTTATGATCTGGTTGTGATGACACTGATGGGTGTCAGGACTGTTACTATGAATGCTTGTATGAATTGTGTTATAAATATAGAGGGGTATGAGTCTAGTGTAGATTTGATCTATTTGCCATTCCACAAACTTGAGGTTATCCTAGGCATTAACTAGCTAACAGCAAACAATGAGGGTGATGATGCTAATGCTAGTTTGAACTTTCTCTCAATAAATGAAGCTGATAAATGTCTACAGAAGGGTTGCCATGGGTATTTCATTTTCTTCTCAGTGCAGGCAAAAGCAGAAACCATACTTGAGAACATACCTATGGTAAATAAATTCCTTAAGGTATTTCCAGAAGACATTTACAGATTACCCCCAGAAAGGGAAGTAGAGTTCACAATTGAGATCGTGGCTGGTGCCAGATCCATATCTAAAGCCCCTTATCAAATGTCACTGAATGAAATGGTAGAACTAAAGAAGCAAATCAAAGAACTACTGGAGAAAGGGCTCATACGACCTACTGTTTCACTATAGGGAGCACTAGTATTTTTTGTTAGGAAGAAGGATAGGAGCCTACGGTTATGTATAGATTACTGAGACCTAAACAAGGTGACCGTCAAGAACAAATATCTACTCCCTAAGATTAATGATCTTCTTTATCACCTATCTAGATCTAGTATGTTCTCAAAGGTTGACCTAAGATCGGGTTACCATCAGCTACGAGTAAGAGCTAAGGATATGTGATAAATCCCATATATTTTATCCCACCTTATTCATTTATTTTGGGGACTATTTTACGCTAATTTAGATTTATTAGATAATATTTGGATTGTTAGGTAATTTTAGAAAATAATATAAATTGGAATTGATTATGAGATTATTGGGTTTTAAATTGTTAAATATTCTGAATGCTATCTTGTGATTGGATAATATTTTCAAATATATGATAGATCATGATTTTATTTGATTCTTGTAGGGTAAGGAGAAGCATATTAGAAGATCGTACAGTGCAGAATTTTTCTTGGAAGATAAAATAGATATAATGGTTGAATTTTATTAGGCTAATTAAATTTTAATAGGCCCAAACTTTAGTCCCAAAGTTCTCTTTTCCTGCCTTAAAATTAACTTGGCAGCCGCTGTTAGATCTCATGTTTTGATGATAACAAAAGAATGGTTTGAAAAGGAAATGATTAATAAATAAGTTTGAGCAAAGCAATAACAGGGATAAGCCTCACTTGAAGTAAGCATTGGAGTAATGAAGAAAGGCCAAGAGAAAAAGCTGAGAAACTTGATCAGAAGCAAGTTTAGTAAGGGATTACTCAAGGCGGTACTCGAGTAATGAGCCAAAACTTGAAGTAACCAGAGGCACCTTCCGGTAACCTGCCAACGTTACTCTAGTAGGTACTCGAGTAATAGTGTAAGTATTTTTAAGTTGTTCTCGGCCTGCCAATGTTACTCGAGGAGCTACTCGAGTAACCAGGTAAAGAACTTGGAGTTGTTCTCGGCCTGCCAATGTTACTCGAGGAGCTACTCGAGTAACCATGTGAAAAACTTACAGTTACTTTCAAGTTTCCAAAGATACTCGAGTAGGTACTCGAGTAACTCTGTTTCTGAAAAATGATGCTCTTGGCATTTTGTACCACTGCCAATGTTACTCGAGTAGGTACTCGAGTAACGCACTGAAGTAAGTGAAAACTTGAAGGTGGTACCCGATTAACTTGATTTCTTTTTATCTCATTTTCCTCGAGTGATTACTCTAGTATGCAAGTATTTAATGTTCTATTTTAAGTGGATTCCTTGAGTAGGTACCCGAATATGCAGAGATTTTTCAAAGAAAACCTCAAGTCATTACCCGGGTAAGTCAAGCACAAAAAGTATATTTACTCGAGGCGGTACCCGAGTAACTTATGCAAAAATGAATGCATTACTCGAGTCCGTATCAGAGTAACAAGGTAAGTGCTCTCGGCCTTGAAATCCTACCAACATTACTGGAGTAAAGCATCGAGTAACCAAAAGTTTATTTGAAGGTTTACTCGAGTTGGTACCCGAGTAACTCATAAAGTTGTGAGTGCATTACTCGAGTAAGTACCCGAGTAAACATACATTTCCAAAGGTTTAAAAATTGATTATTCCATGCACTACCCGAGTATTCTTAAATTTGTCTGTTGACTTGCAGTTGATCAAAGTTTTCCCGTTGATACTCAAGTAAACTTCATGTGATACTCGAGTAGCTACTCGAGTAAGCAAACCCAGAAAGTTTGAAATCATTCCAACGGTCATTGATTTGTTTCCTATTTGATTAACTTTTCATTATATCAGTATTCTTAGTATTTCAACAGATAAACTATGAAGAGATCTTACCAAATAAGAAAAGTCAAAAGCAACGCTCAAATGTCACCGACCGTCACCTACCGCAACGTATGTTTTTCAAAAACTGGAAAAGTCAATAATGGTTGGGCACACTCCAACGGACATGAAGAAATATGTTCCAGCAATCATTACCAACGTATCTATATATATGTGAACATCTGAACAGAGAAATACACAAGAACACACTCACGAACGTATCATCAAGTTCATTACTCTGTTTTCATTGTACTTGTGATTCTATGCTTCACTGATTCTTATTTACTCTGTAAGAGAGATATTTCATTCAAACTCAATATTTGTTGTTGAGGTAACTTAAGGTTATGGAACCTTGAGTTGGGATTGAATTACAACTTGTAAGGGGGAGCGAGTGTCCAGGTGTAGGAACTTGCTTGTACTGAGGTGCCAAGAACCCACTGAATCTTGGAAGTTATAGTGAAACTCTCAGAGAAGCTCTGAGGACTGGACGTAGGTCAAAGTGGTTGTGGCCGAACCAGTATAACTCCCGGTGTACACTTCGGTGATATTTCTCCTTACTCTTTCATGTTTTAATTTCAACGTCAAATTTTATATTTGCAACGAAATTTTTAAGATCACCCAATTCACCCCCTCTCTTGGGTGAAATGCTTGCTGTAACATTTGGTATCAGAGCGTAGGTCTTCTTGTGAAGGTATAATAGCCTAAGAAGGATCCAATGGCAAGCATGGGTGAAGGAATTCTTCCCGACGGTGCATCCATCACTAGACCTCCAGGTTTCAGTGGCGAACACTTTTCTTTCTGGAAAGCAAAGTTCAGAGTATTCGTAATGGCTACTGAATATGGGCTGTGGGATGTGATTGAGAGTGGAAATTATCAACCTACAAAGACTGTAGATTCTCAGAAAATTCCCAAGACGCCAGCGGAATATGATGAGAATGACAAGAAGCTTATCACTCTCAACAGCAAGGCAATTCTAATGTTACAAAGTGCCTTGAGTCAAAGTGAGTATTTCAGAATTTGCACACTTCCAACAACAAAGGAAATGTGGGAAGCTCTGGAAATAGCTTATGAAGGAACTTCGGGAATAAAGGAGAATCGGATCAACACCTTAGTCACTGAATTCGATTTACTTCGAATGAAATCAGGTGAATCAATTTCTGAATTTGAACTTAGATATACTCATCTTGTTAATCAACTTGCAGCACTTGGGAAATCTTATGATCAACATACCCAAGTACGAAAGATTTTAAATATTCTTTCTAAAGAATGGGAGGCCAAAGTCACTACGATAGAAGAAGCAAAAGGAGAATCAATGAGATCAGTTGCTTCTCTATTTGGAAGTCTTTCTGAATATGAAAGCAAACTAAAGTTCAAACGAGAACTAGATGACATTGTGACAAGAAAAAGAAAGGTCTTGCACTAAAGGTAAAAGAAGAGAATCAAGATGAGGATGAGGAGTTTGACGATGATGAAATGGGCCTAATTATAAAACGATTTAGAAAGTTCTACAAGAAAGGACAAGGATTCAAACACTTTCAAAAAGGTGGAACTAGCAGCAAAGATCATATCATTTGCTACGAATGTGGAAAACCAGGATATATCAAATCAGAATGTCCAGAACTGAATCAAAAGAGTAAAGAAAAGAGAAAAGGCAAATTCTTCAACAAAAAGAAGGCCTTCGTATCTGCTATATGGGGTGATAGTTCCTCTGAAGAAGAAAGTGATGAGGAGGAAGTAGCTAATATATGCCTCGTCGCTCAAGAAGAAACAAAAGAGGAGGTAAATGATTCTGAACCTACCTATGATGAATTACTTTCCGAATATAATGCTTTACATTCTGAATTCATCAAAGTAGTTAAAGAATTGATTGTTTTCAAAAAGAAGAACAAAGCTCTTGAAACTGAACTTAAAGAAAAGGATTGTGAAAATTGTTCATCTTTGAGAAAGAAAAACATTGATCTCACAAAAACTCTTGAAAAATTTACACAAGGAAGTGAGATGCTAAATGTTATTTTAAAAGCTCAACGATTTGTAAATGACCGATCTGGAATTGGATATGATCCAAAGTCAGATAAAAGGAAAGGTAGAAAGAAAGCAGGAGGTAAGTCATATTTGAATTATTTCCAACATTATGTGCATACATCAAATCCTTTTGCATTTTGTAATTACTGTAATAGAAAAGGTCATTATACATCTTCATGCATTCATAAGAAGAAAGGAACAATAGGAACCTACAAATGGGTACCTAAAGGTTCATATCTTCAGAAAATTATTTGTACTAACCCAACAGGACCCAAAAAGATGTAGGTACCTAAGACCTAGTCATTTGATTGTAAGTATGTCTCAAACCATCCAAAAATAGCAAGTGGTACATAGATAGTGGATGCTCTAGACATATGACCGGAGATTTCGAAAGTTTTACCACATTGCAACCTAAGGAAGGTGGAAAGGTAAAATTTGGAGGAAATCAATCCGGAAGGATAGCAGGAATTGGTGAAATCAAGAATGACAAAGGAATACAAGTCAAAGATGTATACTATGTTGAAGGCTTGTGTCATAATTTGCTGAGCGTAAGTCAAAGTGCAGATAAAGACAATTGGGTAATATTTGACTCAGAAGAATGCTTAATTATCAACAAGAATGACTTACAGCTTGATAAGAAGAATATCAAGGCTAAGCTCAGAGCAAAAAGGGAAGGTAACTGTTATACTCTAGATATTAGTAGAAATGAGTCTGAAAATTGTTTTTTGAGTAATGCCGATGAAAGTTGGCTATGGCATAAGAGATTGGCTCATGTCAATATGAATCAACTAGGCAAATTACTTAAAAAGGATTTAGTGCTTGGATTACCCAAAGTAAATTTTAAAAATGACTTGATTTGTGACGCATGTCAAAAAGGTAAACAAACTAAATCATCTTTCAAATTGAAAAATGAGATTTCTACAAATAGACCATTACAGTTATTGCATATGGATTTAGTTGGTCCAGCAAGAGTAAAGAGCCTTAGTGGCAACCTATATTCATTGGTCATTGTTGATGATTTCTCTAGATTTACATGGGTTATTTTTCTATCATCAAAGGATGAGACCTTTGAAGAATTTATTGTTTTTGCCAAGAAGGTGCAAAATGAGAAAGGTATGTCCATTGCAGGAATTAGGACCGATCATGGTGGAGAATTTGAAAATCAAGCCTTTGAAGAATATTGTGATACTAATGGTATTGATCACAATTTTTCTGCTCCAAGAACGCCTCAACAAAACAGGGTCGTGGAACGAAAGAATAGAGTGCTCACAGAAATGGCTAGAGAAATGTTGAATGAAAAGAATGTATCTCAAGTGTTCTGGGCTGATGCTATGAGTACAGCATGCTAAATTTCAAATAGAGCATACATCAGAACAAAACTCGGAAAGACACCATACGAGTTGTACAAAGGATGAAAGCCAAACATTGCTCATCTACACATCTTCGGTTGTAAGTGTTTCATTCATAATAATGGTAAAGATAACTTAGGAAAATTTGATTCTAAAACAGATGAAGGAATTTTCCTAGGATATTATAACCGAAGTAAAGCATATAGAGTTTACAATAAAAGAACCTGTATTATTGTAGAATCAATTCATATTGTATTTGATGAATTTGAATCCTCTGACAAAACCATTGATGAAGAACAGGAAGTTGTTTTAAATCAAGAGAATGGTCAATCTATTTCTAAATCTCTTATTCCAGAGGTTGATGAAACTAAGGAAGAAGAACAATCCTTAGGTCAACTTAGAGCTTGGAAATACAATAAAAGTCATCCCTTAGATCAAGTCATAGGAGATGTGAATAAAGGGATCAAAACTAGAAATAGAATTTTCAATGAAGTAAGTTTTTCTGTATTTATTTCTGATATTGAACCTTCTAACATTGATGAAGCCCTATCAAACAATGATTAGGTTATAGCAATGCAAGAAGAACTAAATCAATTTGAGAGAAATCAAGTTTGGGATTTGGTACCACGACCCAAGGATCATCCGATCATTGGAACTAAATGGGTATTCAAAAACAAACTCGATGAATCTGCAATTATTTTCAGAAACAAGGCAAGATTGGTGGCCAAAGGCTATAATCAGGAAGAAGGAATTGATTATGAGGAAACGTATGCTCCAGTGGCTAGATTGGAAGCTATACGTGTACTCTTAGCCTTTGCATGCATCAAAGGATTCAAACTCTATCAAATAGATGTAAAGAGTGCTTTTCTAAATGGTTATATTATGGAAGAAGTGTATGTAGAACAACCTCCAGGTTTTGAGGATGTTACAAAACCTGACCATGTTTTCAAACTTAAAAAGGCTTTATATGGTTTAAAAAAAGCTCCTAGAGCCTGGTATGAAAGGCTCAGTAAGTTTCTTCTCGATCAAGGTTTTGTACGGGGAAAAGTTGATACAACACTCTTTATAAAATGAAAACACAATGATATTTTAATTGTTCAGATATATGTTGATGATATTGTTTTCGGTGCTACTAATGAAACTCTGTGTAAGGAATTTTCTGAGATAATGCAGGGAGAATTTGAAATGTCAATGATGGGAGAACTGAATTTCTTTCTCGGTTTACAAATCAAACAAAGAAAGAATGGAATCTTCATATCTCAAACAAAGTATTTAAAAGAGCTATTGAAGAAGTATGGAATGGATGAAGCAAATGGCACGGACACGCCTATGAGCTCAACTATGTTGCTTGATGCTGATGTCAAAGGGAAAGACTACAACATAACAAAGTATAGAGGAATGATTGGATCATTACTCTGTCTCACGGCAAGTAGACCAGACATCCAATTTAGTGTTGGCACATGTGCTAGATATCAATCGGCACCAAAAGAATCACATGCTGAAACGGTCAAACGAATTTTTAGATATCTTGCTGACACACCTGAATTGGGTCTGTGGTATCCCAAAGGAAAAAGTGAATATCTTGTTGCATATTCAGATTCAGATCATGGAGGATACAAAATAGACAGAAAAAGCACCAGTGGACAAGGACAATTTCTTGGAGGATCTCTTGTATCATGGTTCAGCAAGAAACAAAATACAGTGTCTCTTTCGTCAACGGAAGCCGAATATGTTGCAGTCTCAAGTTGTTGTGCACAAGTAATATGGTTAAAACAACAACTACAAGATCTTGGTATTTATCTCAAAGAAATACCAATCTATTGTGACAATACTAGTACGATAAGCTTGGCAAAGAATCCAGTTCAATACTCTAGAACCAAGCATATCGATGTCAGACATCACTTCATCAGAGATCATGTTCAAAAGAAAGATGTGAAAGTGATATTTATTCCTACTTATCTTCAACTAGCATATATTTTCACAAAACCTCTTGCAAAAGATCAATTTCTATACATTAGAAGAGAATTGGGAATGGTAAATCCCAATGAGTTGTAAGTTATTTCAGTTTCTCATAATATTAGATGAAGTCACTTGTTGAAGTTTTGATGATTACTAACTTAAGCATTGGAGTATATAGAAATTTGTTTTGCAGGAAGGCTGAAACTCTGTTTTGAAAAACAAAAACAGAGGTAATCAGAGGACACATTTACTGGAGTACCAACTTGAAGTAATATGTGACAGAGAAGCAATACCCGAGGAACAACTTGAAGTAAAGAAACACTTTACTCGAGTATGTACTCGAGTAATGGACTTCAAAACTGGAAGTAACGGATCAAGTTACTTGATTTTCAAATCTAACGGTTCAGTTACAAAGAAATGAAGAGTCACAAGTTGAAAACTCAGGTTACCCGAGGAAGGCCTCGAGTAAACTTGAATATTACTCGAGTAAGGCCTCGAGTAACTGCAAGTCCAGATTTTCAAAATCGATGAATAATGACTCAAATCAGCTCAGAATGGGTTTTAAATGATCGAGGGAACATCCATGGATAATTACAATATTATTCATGCCAGGTACGCATTTTAAATAAATCATTTTAGAGTTTTTCTGTATGAACACTCGAGGAAGGCCTCGAGTAAACTTGAACATTACTCGAGTAAGGCCTCGAGTAACGTCGGGTTCTAGGTCTTTATATATCGTAAACTCGGTCATTTCCACAAAATCTCCTCGAGTAAATCACTATTCTCTCTCACAAAAATTTTTCACAAGTGATTCCCTACTTCATTTCCGTCAAAACCCAAGAGATTTCAGTTCCTAAAACCTCCTATTTTTCTCAGATTCTCTGTGCCCTAATTCGCGTCAGTTACTCTGTTTTTCTGAAAATCTCAGTTTTTCAATTCTTCAGAAAAATGAGAACCAAAAACCTTACTCCCATAGATTCCTCTGATTCCCAACAACACTCTGACCCTCTTTCTTCTCCTCCCAAGAAGAGAAGAAAACTTACCCCGAGACCAAAAGCTAAAATTCCTCTTCAACCGAAACCCAAAGGTGTGGTGATTAAAGAGCCTATTGCTATAAGGGCTCAATCCAAAAAGAGTACCTCAACCAGAAGAGGGAAGAGTGCCAAATCTCCCTTACCTCCTCCCTCTGATTCCTCTACACCCTCTTTCACTCCAAAGCCTATCAAAAAGCCAAAGTTTGACAAGAATGTCGCTAAGGCTATGGCTGGAATCATTGATCAAATGGAGAAGGGACAATCTTCCAAGAAGTCCAAAATACCAGAAGCAGAGATCACCAATCCACTAAAGGGATTCAATGTTAGCAAATTGGTGGAGTCTCTGAAGTACTTGTCTCAATTATTCAAAAGGAAGGTGTGTAAGACACACTATGTTGATCTGAGGTTACTTCAAGAGGTAGTGAAGCATGACCTAAGTCCTTATTTAGATCCCTTTATGCCTTGGCTATCTATTAGATTACCATTCTGTACTAAAGTGATTACCCACTTTTATTGTAACTTAGAAATCATAGATGAGCCTAACCAAACCTCAATTGAGGAAGAGATGACCACCACAGTTAGAGGCCAAAAGATACTTATATCTCCCTCTAGGATTAACTTGTGGTTAGGAATTGAAAACCCCCCAGATGATATCTATTCTGAACTTGAACCAAACCAAATCTTCACTATTCTCAAACCCGGAGAGTTAGTTGGCCCTCTAAATTTCAAGCCCAGTGATATGTGTGATCATCATAGGGTCCTTTGGTACATATACTCTAGGTCCCTAGTGAACAAAGCCAACAACTATACCCACTTCTCTGATAGGGACTTTAGGTGGTTTGCTTCACTACTTTTGAAGGAACAGAAGGATCTAGGGGAATATATTTTCTCGGAGATGAAAAGGTATAAGGTGGATGGGAAGGCTACAACACCAATGCCATATCGTCAGATCGTGTCACTGATCTTGAAAGAAAACAAGATATGGTATTTGGATAGCAAGGAGACCATTGAGAGGTTGACTTCGGTTGGGAGAAACCAAATTGGGAAATTAAACATTGAAATCCCTCTCAAAGGCCCTCTGGAGTCTGGGTCCAAAAAGAAGAGGAAGACCACTGAGGCAGAGACCAGCAAGTTAGATGACACTCAGTCATCGGCTCCAGCTGCTACCACATCATCGCCATCTTTCCTCAATGCCACTCTCCAGCACTTCATGGAAAACATACTCAGAGGATTCCATGTGGATATCGCCACCACAAACACCGAGTTGATTACCAACACAAACTTCAAGATGGCGGAGTTGGTTGAGAAAATCGACAAGAGGCATGAGGAATTGGTTGAGAGAATGGACAGAAGGCATGAGGAGTTGCTAGCTGAGCAACGTGCCCAGGGCGAGACCTTGAGATTGATTCTGGCACGACTGGACTCCTTAGGTCCCGGACCTTCTGCCGGTCCATCTTCTTCTGCACCACCACCACCTCCAGTGAACCCTCCTTCAGACACTCCTGTCACTGAGGACGAACCATCTACTCCTTTGGTTTCAAGTCCACCTGAGCTTCAAGCCAAAGACATTCTTTACTCAGTGGATAACCTAGAAACCAACGAGACCATACACATCACCATTGATGATTCCCCTCCAAAACCTCAGCCAGACACCGCTCCTAAACCGACTCCATCACCTGCCCCCACAGAGGAAATCTCTCCTTCCTCATCCTCCTCTGAACATCTTACTCCAGAGGCTGAGACCAACCCTGAGATTCAGACCACTCCAAAAGGAGAAACCTCTACTATGGTTGTCTTCCAACCTTCTCCTCCCGACGATGACATCCATATCCCTCCAGTTCATCTGCCTGAACCAGTCCCCTCTAGCTCCTTTGAATCTTTGGGCTCAGATGATTCTCCGGTTCTTCCAGTGACACCCATTTCCGTGGTCAAGCCTCCTAGCCCTCCACTTGATTGATGAAGCCAAAAAGGGAGAGAAGAGCTTGAGTGTGATTTTGTGGAAGTGTCTGAACTTATTATGGGATATTTGGTTGTATATGGGTTCTAGGGATCATTTTGAAACTTGATAGGTCTTTTGATTAGTCCTCTTGAACTTATTTTGTAATTTGCAAATTTTAAAGTTTAATACAAGTATGTTATGATTGCATTTTTAGTTCATTTAAGCTTTGAATTATGATACATTGTTGGACTAAGGAAATTGTTGTGTATGCAATATGTAAGCTATGAATCCAAAACTAAATAAGACAAATTTAATTTGAAAATTCAATTTGAAAAACCATGTCCAAAATCACCAAGTTTTGTCATCATCAAAAAGGGGGAGAATGTTAGATCTCATGTTTTGATGATAACAAAAGAATGGTTTGAAAAGGAAATGATTAATAAATAAGTTTGAGCAAAGGAATAACGGGGATAAGCCTCACTTGAAGTAAGCATTGGAGTAATGAAGAAAGGCCAAGAGAAAAAGCTGAGAAACTTGATCAGAAGCAAGTTTTCTAAGGGATTACTCGAGGCGGTACTCGAGTAATGAGCCAAAACTTGAAGTAACCAGAGGCACCTTCCGGTAACCTGCCAACGTTACTCTAGTAGGTACTCGAGTAATAGTGTAAGTATTTTTAAGTTGCTCTCGGCCTGCCAATGTTACTCGAGGAGCTACTCGAGTAACCATGTGAAAAACTTCCAGTTACTTTCAAGTTTCCAAAGATACTCGAGTAGGTACTCGAGTAACTCTGTTTCTGAAAAATAATGCTCTCGGCATTTTGTACCACTGCCAATGTTACTCGAGTAACGCACTGAAGTAAGTGAAAACTTGAAGGTGGTACTCCATTAACTTGATTTCTTTTTATCTCATTTTCCTCGAGTGATTACTCTAGTATGCAAGTATTTAATGTTCTATTTTAAGTGGATTCCTCGAGTAGGTACCTGAATATGCAGAGATTTTTCAAAGAAAACCTCAAATCATTACCCGGGTAAGTCAAGCACAAAAAGTATATTTACTCGAGGCGGTACCCGAGTAACTTATGCAACAATGAATGCATTACTCGAGTCCGTGTCCGAGTAACAAGGTAAGTGCTCTCGGCCTTGAAATCCTGCCAACATTACTGGAGTAAAGCATCGAGTAACCAAAAGTTTATTTGAAGGTTTACTCGAGTAGGTACCCGAGTAACTCATAAAGTTGTGAGTGCATTACTCGAGTAAGTACCCGAGTAAACATACATTTCCAAAGGTTTAAAAATTGATTATTCCATGCACTACCCGAGTATTCTTAAATTTGTCTATTGACTTGCAGTTGATCAAAGTTTTCCCGATGATACTCGAGTAAGTACTCGAGTAAACTTCATGTGATACTCGAGTAGCTACTCGAGTAAGCAAACCCAGAAAGTTTGAAATCATTCCAACGGTCATTAATTTGTTTCCTATTTGATTAACTTTTCATTATATCAGTATTCTTAGTATTTCAACAGATGAACTATGAAGAGATCTTACCAAATAAGAAAAGTCAAAAGCAACGCTCAAATGTCACCGACCGTCACCTACCGCAACGTATGTTTTTCAAAAACTGGAAAAGTCAATAATGGCTGCGCACGCTATAACGGACATGAAGAAATATGTTCC
This sequence comes from Inga laurina, assembly GCA_963855925.1. Taxonomy (NCBI): domain Eukaryota; kingdom Viridiplantae; phylum Streptophyta; class Magnoliopsida; order Fabales; family Fabaceae; genus Inga; species Inga laurina. Next base: position 21,084,921 of record OY979712.1, read on the forward strand.
AGCAATCATTACCAACGTATCTATATATATGTGAACATCTGAACAGAGAAATACACAAGAACACACTCACGAACGTATCATCAAGTTCATTACTCTGTTTTCATTGTACTTGTGATTCTATGATTCAGTGATTCTTATTTACTCTGTAAGAGAGATATTTCATTCAAACTCAATATTTGTTGTTGAGGTAACTTAAGGTTGTGGAACCTTGAGTTGGGATTGAATTACAACTTGTAAGGGGGAGCGAGTGTCCAGGTGTAGGAACTTGCTTGTACTGTGGTGCCAAGAACCCACTGAATCTTGGAAGTTATAGTGAAACTCTCAGAGAAGCTCTGAGGACTGGACGTAGGTCAAAGTGGTTGTGGCCAAACCAGTATAACTCCCGGTGTACACTTCGGTGATATTTCTCCTTACTCTTTCATGTTTTAATTTCAACGTCAAATTTTATATTTGCAACGAAATTTTTAAGATCACCCAATTCACCCCCCCTCTTGGGTGAAACGCTTGCTCTAACAGCCGCTTGTTAAGGGATACATGCACATAGAGGTGGAAGACATACGCAGGTTGCACATGATGAAAGAAAGGAGATTGAGGACGCTATTAAGACTTAATCATCACTTTATCAATTTCTCTCTTCCTCATACTCAATTCACAACCACATATAATCATTATATATATTCCCTTCTAACCTTTCAACTGCCACATACAGATTTGTGTAGGAATTGATTCCTAATTCAGTTTTTTGTCCATTATTCCCTTTTGAAAGTTACTTTTAGCAATGATGATTTTGAACAAGGATTGGCGTGGAGCAAATAAATTCATGGCATCTTAAAATCTTTTGGGGAGGCAACTTGGGAGGGCATGGAGGAATCTAGAGTCTAAGAGCGTGTACTTGAAGACCACAAGGGAGTGTCTTTCCTTTTATCTTTCTAATTCAAGACTTAAGATTATTTAGTTTTAAATGATTTCAAGTTGTAATAATTGAGAATAATCCAGTTTTAGATTGTAAACATATCTCTTTTGGATTGGATTGATATTTTGGAATATTTTGTGCTTGAGACATTTGCTTGAATTTTTGTTTACAAACATTTGAATTGTCAATTAAATTATTAATGGAGTTTTCATTATTAATTTAATTGTCAATTTGGTTTATCCTCTTGATTGCTTAATTGAGTTGGTTAATTATTTAGTTGTTCAATTGGACAATTGTAAACAGCATTTCCAAAATTATTTTGAAATTAATTTTGATTGGTTAAATAATGGATCTAATTAACTAGCACCTTTTTCCATTTTAAGTTTTCTAGTGGATTAGGTGTTATTGAACTTGAGGGTTTCTCATGTTTCAATTAGGTGATTAAATTTATTAATTCCAATCCTTCATCAACTTACCTTTGGCCTAATTAATTAATTTAGGCAAAGATAGCTAACTCCATGCGAATCATAAGTTGTCCCCTTCATCATCATAATTGAATTAAATCTTTGTTCTTTTTCTTGCTTCTTCTTAATCTTTTTGCTTAGCATTTTAATTCCCCTTTAATAAAAGAAACCCTACTCAAATTCATATAGATTAGTCTCACTCTCTATAGGTTTTAGAGTCAATTGCATTAGTGCATTTAGTTAGTCTAATTGCATTTAGGTGTTAGTGTCTTGTATTCTTGTTTAGGTCCATTCCATTGCATCTTTTGTCACTTAAAAATAAATCCTAAAGAAAACCCACAGCTTGCTCCTTGGGAGAATGACCTAGGTCTACCCTAAACTGCATAATTAGTTAGGACCTAGTTTAATTGATTGCTTAGCAATAGAAACACACATCAATGTGCCAAAGACCGCTTTTAGAATTAGATATAGGCACTATGAGTTCTTAGTGATGCCCTTTGGACAGACCAATACACCTGCCATGTTTATGAACTACATGAACCAGATGTTTTGTCAATATTTGGATCAATTTGTAGTAGTCTTCATTGATGACATTTTGACATACTCTAAGAGTAAAGAAGAACATGGAAAGCACTTGAGAAGAGTGCTTGGTATTCTAAGAGAAAAGCAACTCTTTGGCAAGCTAAGTAAATGTGAATTCTGGCTTTCAAAAGTCAAATTTCTGGGTCAAATAATTGCACAAGAAGGAGTCTTTATGGATCCCAGCAAGGTAGAAACAGTATTGAACTTGAATAAACCATAAATTATAACAGAGATAGGAATTTTTCTGGGTCTTGCTGATTATTACTAGAGATTTATTCAAAATTTCTCCTGGATCAACATGCCATTAATGAAGCTCATGAGAAAAAACTTGACATATCTATGGGATGATAAATGTGAGAGGAGCTTCAAGGAGTAGAATGAGAGGTTGATATATGTACCAGTACTGATTATCATATATCCCAGTGAGGCCTATGTGGTCTACAGTGATACTAGTAAGTAGGGATTGAGATGCGTCCTTATACAGTAGGGCAGAGTGGTGGCGTATGCCTCTCGACAGCTAAAGCATCACTAGATGAACTATCCTACTTATGATTTAGAGCTTGCAATATTTGTGTTTACATTGAAAATATGGTGACACTACATGTATGGTACTACTATAGAATTGTACTGCGACCACAATAGCCTCAAGTCCTTACACGATCAAAATAAGTTGAATATGAGACAGCATCGATAGATGGAGTTGCTAAAAGGATTACAATCTGGAGATTAAATATCATCTAAGGAAAGCAAATATTCATCGATACTCTGAGTAGAAAGACTGTGTAGGTGGCAGTCATAATGATTAAGGACAAAATTGTTGGAAGAATTTAGAGATCTAAACTTCTGCAATAAAGTATTCCTGAATATGAGTGTACCAAACAAAGTGTTCTTGCTATCTATAATGTCAGTCGGGAGGAAAGTGCTCTAAGAGAAGAAATTAAAGAAGATAAAATGTAGGATGGACGAGTAAGGTCTATACGAGAGATGATCACATGAGGAGAAACTCAAAATTATGACCTTTCGCTAAACTAATTAGTCAGATAAAAGAAGCGCATATATATACCACCCAAAGCTTACCTGCAGCAAAAAATCCTAGATGAGTTGAACATTATCAAGTATACCCTCCAACTAGGTGTTATAAAGATGTACCACAATCAGAAGTTGATGTATTGGTGGCCACGGCTAAAAAGTGATGTGACTAAGAATGTGGCACGGTGTTTTACTTATTAAAAGGTAGATTGAACATTAACGACCACCATGACTTCTACAAAGCATAGAAATACCTAAGTGGAAGTGGCAAAGCATCACCATGGATCTAGTGGTGGGATTACCCAGGATCAGAAACTATGATATGATATTAGTATTTGTAGATCAATTTATCAAGTCAAACTACTTCATACCTATCAATGCTAGCATTCTCCCAAATAAACTAAGTAGAAATATACACAAGGAAGATAATCAAACTCCATGGCACATCGAAGAGCATTATCTATAATAGAGATCCCTGATTCACATCAAGATTTTTGAAAGCCTTACATGAAGTTCTGGGTACAAAGTTGAGATTTAGTACGCCCTATCATCCATAGTCATATGGACAGTTAGAGAGGACTATACAGGTACTAGAAGACATGTTGAGAGCATGTGTACTAGATTTTAAGGAAAGTTAGGATTATTTCCTTCTATTAGCTAAGTTTGCTTACAACAAAAACTATCATGCGAGCATCCAGATGATTCTATATGAAGCACTATATGGACGAAAGTCTAATCATCCCTTTGTTAAATAGAAATGTATGAGAGAAAGTTGTATGGGTCAGATCTAATAGATCAAACTATAAAGCAAATCAAGATTATCTGAAGAGGCTCTTAGTAGTGCTGAGTAGATAGAAAGGCTACACCGATAAAAGGAGAAGACCTCTAGAATTCGATGTTAGGGATCATGTGTTTTTGAAGGTATCTCTAGTTTTTGGAATTGGTAGTGCAATCAAGAGAAAGAAACTGAGCCCATAGTACATTGGTCCTTTTGAGATTCTGGTAAGGATTGGGCTAGTGACATATTAAATAGCCCTACCCTTAAACTTGAGTAAACTTTATGACATTTTCCATGTCTTATAGTTGAAGAAGTACTAACCAGGCCCCGAACATGTTGTAGGATATAAAGATGTGGATATGCAAGATGATCTCACTTATGTGGTGGGCCAAAATGAATCATTGATAGACAAGAAAGCCAGCTCAGACATCGTAGTATACCATTTATGAAGGTTGTCTAAAAGGGACTGTCCCTAAAGGAAGCAACCTAGGAAGCTGAAGAAGACATGAAGAAACGTTATTTGGAATTTATGCCTTAAGATATGTAACAAATTTTAAGGATGAAATTTATTGTATGGGGTGAGAATTGTAAAATCCTAAAATGTATTCAAGGGCTAAATGTCCTAAAAGCAAGTGCAAATAATGTTAGAAACTGCTTTGGGAATTTTACAGGGAATTTAGTTCCAATTAACTAAGGGAAAGTACCTAATTCTTTTACCAAAAGCTTGAAAGGTTATAAAGCCTAACTTGGATTTAAAAAGAAGGAATGGCATATGGAAGAAGATAAAAAAGAGGAATAAATGAGTTGATAGAAATTAAATCAATATTGCCATGATCAAGGGTAAAAGAGATAATTGCCACTTAATCTTGATGTTAAAATTGGAAAATAAAATCAAGGCCTAAGGTTTGCTCTTGAAATGTGAAGTAGTGATGAGGCTGAAAAGAAAATTAATACTCCCCTCTCACATGCATAAGGGACGTCCAAAGAAGGGAAAAAGCGGAAGGAGGGAAAGCCTAGTTAAGAAGACCAAACATGAAGAAGAGTGAAGGTTAAAGTAACCAAACTTACCTTAGTTAATTAACCCAAGCACTTTTTCAAGTAGCCAACAATTAATTGACACATGGCTTTCTTCCTTATTCCCTTAGGCAAATTTCGGCCAAGTGATTTCAAGAAGCAAGGAATGAATATTACATTAAACCATTCACATACTCTATTCCATTCTTAAAAGTTGGCCAACACCAAAAAATAAGAAAGAAAAAGCTTAGAAAAAGTAGAAGGAAAGAAAAAGAGCAATCATGAAGTTCATGAACAAAGTTGAGTCTTCAACCTCGATTTTCATCTTGACAATCACCTCTCTAGCTCAAAGTCTCTTCTTTAACATTGTTTTCATCTCTAAGAGCTTCAATTCCATAGTTTTTGTTTTTCAAGAGGAGGTGTTTTGAGTTGTCAAAGAAGAACCAAAGTTTAAGCATCAAAGAACTAGCTTGGGAAAGTGATAGAGGTGAGTTAGAGCTTCAATTTGAGCTATACATTGTATTGATTGGTTGAGTATTATGGAACTTGTATTGCTGCCCTAATTTCAGTTGATAAGAGAATTTAGGGTTCCATTTTGTTTTGATCATATACATGGTGTCATATGATGTTTAATGATGAAACTAGACTTGTTTGATGATTAAATTAGAAAATTGGTGATCGTTGGACTATGTTGCTATTTCTAGTTATAACAACGCATGTAAAAGGAGTAGGAATTTGGTAAATTTTATGTCACTAATGGATTCTATACAAAACATTGAGTAGGAATAGCCTTTGGCTATAAATCCATTGTAACACCTTTTTACAATGTGTTTAGCAAGCTTAAACAAAAAATGACTTCAAACCGGAGACTTGAAGTCAGTTATAAACAATTAAGATTCTATCATCAATGCAGGGTTCAAACCCGTATTTCGATGGGGTTTTCAAAAATTTTTTTGAATATTTTCATATTGGCCTTGAACTAGTTTGTAGTATGATTTTAACTCATTCAGTTTTGTTTCATTTCTTAATATCATAGTGTTACTTAAAGTGTTCCCTACTGAAACTTAATTTAAATTTGTTTACTAATGGCCCCTGGGTAGATGACTGTCTATTACCAGTTTAGTTGTCACTATGTATCACCCATATTCAACGTTATAGTTAAAATATCAATACTATTGATAGTACCCAATTGACTTCAGTTACATACACCCTATATATAAATTCCCAAAGCATAGATAACCAATGGACTGAAATTCCTAAACTCAGGTCCTTCACTCATCCACCACTACATTCTTTCCCTCTATACTACCTACCTAAGAGGAAAATTGGTTTTTTTTTTGGAAAAATAGGGTGAGATTCTAAAGAATCTCAATCGTAACAAATATCACCTCATATAAAATGCATATATGAAACATGTCATGTCAACCAAGGTTCGATACAAGCAGCATATGTAACATCCCAAATTTTAGTCACCAAATTTTTTTTTCACCTTGTTGCATTAAGAGGAATACATAGTGAATATTAGCACAATTGAAATGGTCAAATAGTACAATTGGTGACCACATGAATTTTAGGCTACAATAAGACAAAATTTAATTTGTCTTCATGCCTATTTTTGTAGCCCAAAATGAGATAATGGAAGAACACAATTTTTGGGCTAATATATATATAGGAATTTCGGCCCAAACAAAAGAAAAAGTAGAAGGCCCAATTTAATGCAGAAGTATAAGGGAAAACTGGTAATTTGCCAATAAGGCAATAAGTTAATTATTTTTCCCTTTTCTTGGAATATATTTTGTCCAAGAGGTAACTAAAAGAGGGAAAGATGATGATTGAATATTAAATATGTCGATTGGAAGAATTTTAAGCCAAGTAAAAATAATGAAGAAAAGTCAACAATTGTGGCTAAGGTATTCTCCAATTATTTAAATCTTAGAAAGTTTGACAAAAAAGCAATATTTCACTAACACTTTGGTTAATATTTCCTAAGAGGAAACTAGAAGAGGGAAAGATGATGATTGAATATTAAATATGCCTATTGGAAGCATTTTGAGAAAAGTAAAAATAATAAAGAAAAGTCAACAATTGTGGCTAAGGTATTCTCCAATTATTTAAATCTTAGAAAGTTTGACAAAAACGCAATATTTCATGAACACTTTGGTTAATATTTCCCCTCCCATTTCTTATGTTGATTTCGTCCAATGCAAAAGAAGAACGGGAAAGAGAAAGCTTCATCAAGCTGAATTAATCACACATGGTTAATTAACCATAGGTGTATTCAAGAAGCCTCAATTATGGCCAAATGTTCTCTTGGCAATTTTTGGCCAAGTAAATTGCAAGAGGGCTATTAAACATTACAATCTCCCTCTTACTTTCTCATATTTTGTCCAACACCAAAGAAATAGACAAAAATAAAAAAAATGAAAAATGAAAGAGAAAGAAGAACAAAGAAGCAAGTTTCTTGAAAGAAGGTGTTTTATGTTGTCTACAAAATGCCAAAGTTGGAGAAATCAAGAACAAGCCGTAGTAAGTGAAAGAAGGCCATGAGATGACAAGGAAGAAGAATGGAAGGTTCTTCAAAAAACTTCAATAGTTGCTAGAAATGGTACAAGAGGAGGACTTAAAGACACAAGACAAGTGAAAACAAAATGTGTGCTGAGAACAAAGAAGAGAACCGCATGAGGGGAATGCAATGGTAGAATAAAGATAGGAAGATATCTGCGTTTCATTGCAACGCATTTAGATACCCTTGTATCCCTGCGCGGCTACATTATTTGTAATTATTATGTACAATCCTTGTAGGGAATTTCTGTAATCAAGTACTTATTGTCAGTATATTTATGATATTCATGTGTGCCAACTGAACTGCATGCAAACACTCTAAAAACTGTGAAAATAAGATAAGGGTGTGACAACATATTCAAACATCAGGAGATAATTCACAACATGCATATATGCACCAATACCATATATGCAAATAGCATACAATTCTAAATTTAAATATGCGTATAGCACCAATACCAGATGTACAAGTAGATAGAGTTGGGTAAATACAAGGACAACCATGCTTAGCCACAACACTGGGTATACTTTTGGGCATGAGCCCATCTCATCTGAATGCTTAAATTCACATTGGTACAAACATACATATAATATAACACATATGTGAGGGATAAGTTACTACCTAACAATTTTTCCAAACCTTGACTCCGATTATCGTTCCTCGTGTGAAACCCCAAAACATTTCGATATACGTAAAATAATAAGAGCACAATTTTGGTAAGGCATACAAAAATAGCGGAAATATACTGACATTAAGTACTTGTTTACATACAGAAGACTCTTTTTAGGGGTTGATAGTATATACAAATTCTGTCCAAAATAATAAAATAAACTCATATAACCAACAGCTCCATTCTCTTGACATGGACATCTCAATTGCCGGTATCTGCCATTTTGTCCCTAGAGCCACTAGCTTCTGTTGGAAGATTTTTAATTTGAAAAAGGGTGAGATTCAAACAAATCTCAGTAGTAGCATGCAATCAATCATATAAAATGTAATAGATACATATGCCCTACATAATGTAATGCAACATAATATAAACAACACAACATATACACATGAGTTAGGGGCTCAATCCCTCACTACCCTTAAACACCTCAATTGGGTTCTTACTCACAACCAGGTAAGTGTGCCTCCACACACAATTGCTCGTAAACACCTTGGTTGGTTTCTTGATCACAACCTGGTAAGTGTGCCTCCACACACAATTGCCCCTCTAGGAAAAATAGTTTTCATATCATAGAAGATGGCACAAACAAAGCATATAGACAATTACATAGAATATGCCAGAAACTGCTACTACCTTATGTCCAATTAAGTCCTCAATTCGATTCGGCTCAAGCTCCATAGTCTAGTCCTAAAATTTCAAGTTTACAAGAATTATATTAATACCTATTCATGTATCACTTTAGACTCTTCCAAATTATTTTGGTTAGTTATATTCACCTAAAACTGCAAAATTACCAAAATGTCCCCAGGGACCCGGTCTAAGTGCCTTTATTCCTGATCCTACTAAACTTTTACAAAAATTTTGACCTAGGCTATTCCTACGTAGTTTCCATGTACAATCCATTTTTGACCTCAGTTTCACAAAAATCACTGGCATATGGCAGTTTTGCCCTTGACGGATCTATTTAAGGTTTTAGGGGTATTTTCGTAATTTCACTTTCTGGGGCTTTTCTCACAAAGTGATCAATATAAGCCATACATACTTTTCCCTCGTGAACACCATGAAACCATCAGATTAATGAAATTCTAGTCCTAACCCCTATTACTCTAGCTAGTCGAAACTTGTGTCTTGAAAAATAGAAAATGTGTTTTTGAGCTTCAACACCTAAAGCTTGCTCCTTTTTACTCCTAACCACTTATTAAACCATCTAAACACATACTATACATGATTTGAGGAAATTTAGGCAGCATAACCCCTTAGGGTTTTCACTTTCTAAATTTACAAAATAAACCAACAATCCACAAACCAAGACAAGAACAACAACTACAACAACAATATACCAAGTGGTTTAAAGTTCTTGACATTACCTTGGATTTCTTTACTTTCTCTCTCTAAAATCATATTCTCTATCTTAATGTTGAGATTTTTCTTGCTACACAATATTCTCCATGAACATCAAGAGGTTAGAGAAGAGATTACACAAATGAGGAGGCAAAATCACATGAAAATATAAGTCTTACCTTTGGATTTTGCCCTCTTGCTCTCTCCTTTTCTCCAAGTTTTATAAGACTTTTCTCTCTCTCTCTCTCTCTATTTGATGCTAGCCATGAAAAATAGCAAGGGAAAAGATGAAGCAAGACTTAAAATATCTTTATCTTTTCTTAATTACCTTTATTACCAAAAATAGAATTTATGACACTACATGTGCACTTGGCTTTATCTTCTTCTAATTGGTGTCATAATCCTTCCATTAAAATTGAACCAATTTCCTCCACTTTAGTTGATCCAAAAAGAGGCCTAAGGCCCTTAAATAACCAAGTTTGGGCCTCATTACAGTAAGCTAAGCACATGTACAAATAGATAATATTTTATTCTAAATTAACATGTGGTCATACTTTAACAATTATAATTTAATCCCTAGGCTTTAGATTGATGACACTTGGTATAACATAATACACCAATAAAAGGAAAAATATAGGCTTTTACTTAATCCCACAATTTACACAATTGCCATTATATTTGTTTTTCCAAATTAGCAATAGTTGGCAATTCTAGCAAATTTTCTGACCAAACTTTGAAAAATCATAACTTTATTTGTAGACATTGAATTGGAGTAATTCCAAAGGCTATGAAACCCTTATTGAGTCTAGCTTCAAGGAAAAATATAGTCTTTAGCCAACTAGAAGCTCATAATTCCTAAACCTCACCTGTTCTAGATTTGGTTCCAGAACAAGGTCTAAATTTGAAAAATCATATCTCTTAGTATATAAATCCCCAAATTACCTATTACCTATCAACTTAAAGCCTAGGATGTCTACTTTCATCCTGTAAAATTTAACATTTTCTGAACATCATTTGGTCATCCAAAATTACATGACAATCTCGCTGCCTCACCAGAATTTACTCAGCATCATTATTCACATTCCAATTTTCAGTGTTTAATTCCTATGATCCAGAATTTATAGCCGGATGCTATTCAAGGTGGGTCAATATTCACCATTCCATCCCATTAGATGCCATAAATAATTACAAGGCATATTGGTGAATAAAATTTGTGGTGTTACACCTTGGTTGTCCCGAGTACATGTTGAATCCTATATATTATAATTTATGGATGAGTTATTTCTTATCCAAATTCTTTGATTACTTAAGACACTTAGTTGGTTATCACTTGGGTTAGTGCTTAGGCCCAATTAAGTTGTTAATGTGGTTACACTAGGCCCAAGTACTAATCTTCATCCTTAAAGTTCACATGTACTATTTTTGGCCACATGGACTAACAGTTGATAGAATTTTTCACTTAACTTTGAAAAATCATAACTAATTCTATAAAACTCCAATTATGGTGGTTCAAAGCCCTATGTGTCCCTTATTAAGTCTTATTTAAGGGAAAAATAGTTAGCACTACCAGTTACATGTAGACATTTCTAGAATTCTCAATTATTCACATTTGTCACAAAATCCTGCCTAGAATTAATACCCAACTCTTTCAATAATCATAAATTTTTGTGTACTTATCCAATTAGTACAAATTACCCATAAAATTAAAGATTATTGGGTATACTTTATTTCTGAAAAATTTAATGGATATTGGAATTCATTTGGCTAGACAAAAATGCATCATCATCAATCTGCCACAAAACAACTTCTAGGAATAGTGCCCAATTTTTAAAAATCATAATTAATTTTAGAAAACTTCAAATTGACTGATTCCAAGTACATTGCAAACCTCTTTAAGTTTAATTTTAATGAAAAGTATCATTTTTTGGAAACAGAAGCGAAACCATTTCCAGAAATTCATCAAACCTTAACTGTTCTAGATTTTATTCTAGAAACTGGGTCCAACATTGATAAGCCATAGCTTAAATCCAATTGTCCAAAAATTACATTATACCTATCAAAATGAAGCTCAAGATTTCTACTTTCATTTTGGAAAGTTTCATAGCATTTGGACTAGTTTTGACCAATAAAAAACATACCACAACATTGCTGCCTTTAAGGAAACGAAATCTAGCAGTATTAAATTTGTGATTTCTCATTTCTAAACCTTAGTTAACACCATTTACAAAACCAAACCACTATGAACTCTAAGAATAACCATATAGATGAAAATTAAGGCAAAAATACCCATTCCACAAAGTTCCACCAAACCACACAATATATAGTTCATAAGGAAGCCCTTACTCACCTCTTGCTTCTTCTAGGCTCTATTCTTTGCTTCAACCACTTTGGGTCTTGATAAATTCTTCAAAACACCTCCTCTTGAAAAAATAAAACCAAAGAAATAAAGCTTAGACCAAGAGGAACAATGTTAATGAAGACATTTTTGGCTAAAAAGGAGAGTAGAAAGGTGAAAATCTAGAGAGAAGTCTTACCTTATTCTTGAATTTTCAAATTTACTTTCTCTCTCTTCCTCCTTGTTTTGGATACCAAATTAGTGAGGAAATGAGTGAACAGAGTGTTTAATCCATTTTTTTATCTTCCTTATGTGTGCTAGCCAAAAATTACAAGAGGGGTGAGGAAAATGATGATGTGTCACCATGTGGTAGCTTCTTGAAAAGTGGTGTGGTTAGGCTAACTAAGTGTGATTTGTCTAAGTGAAAGAGATAATTCCTCTCCCTTTTGGTTTGTCATAACTGAAAATTAGAGAGTGAAAAGAGGGAAATGCTTGACCTAATAGTTCATGGTTCTTGTACACTATGAAGTTAATTAACCTTTGGTTTATTGGATAACTCATCTTCTCTCCCTGACTTTTTCCAATTTGTTTCTCAGTGAATTTTCTTGTCTTCTATTTTATTTTCTCATAATTACTCTTACTATTTCAAGACAAATCCCATATCTAAATCTTATGTTTCAATTTTACCTCAAGATCCAATGGCAAATATCTCTTTTGCCCTTGATTATGACAACATTTACTAAGTTGCCATTCTTTATTTTATTTTATTTTATTTTTCTTCCTTATTTCTTCTAAGAAGCATTTCTTCTTCTTTTGGGATTCAAATTAGGCTATTTTTCCTTTAGATAAAAGAATTAGGTATTTCCTGTAGCTCTTTGTAACCAAATTCCATACTTTGTTCTTCCTAAATTTGTCCTTAAAAGACAATATGTCACTTGGACATTCTTGGGACTTTTGCAAACTAGGCCTTAGCAGTTAGCTTGAGTTAGGCTTAATCTCAAGCTTTTGGTCCCCTAATTTGGGACATTAAATTTCTCCCCTGGTTCAAAAAATTTGCTACTGGTCTAATTCTTAATAATATTTCAAAAGGACCAATGTACTGAATGCTCAACTTCTTTCTTTCTATCATTCTACCAACACTAGTAACAAGTAGTGTCTTAATAATACGTGATTACCAACCCCCAAAAATTCTAGAGGTTTTTTTCTCCTAACTAGCTAGTAACTTCTAACTTGACAAGTTCTGATTTTGAGATCCTTCTATTAGTTCCTATTCTTGTATCATTAAGATTGCCATTTGCACCGCTTTTTAATTCAAAACATCAGTAATAAAGTTCATGTTTACCTAGATCACATTAAATTTCAAAATTAAAATCTTTTACCAATGCCATCTATCCATGTTGTCTCATATTTAATGTTCTGGTTATGAAAACATTTGAAACTTCTAGTGGTTGCAGTACATTTTCATAATCACACCATAAAAAATGGTGTTGTTATATTTTTAGAGCACACATAATTGCCGCTAGTTCTAATTCATAAGTGGGATATCTCGTGAGGCTTCGAATATTGAGAGGCATACGCCACCATTCCATCCTACTTCATCAGGACATATCCCAATCCTTTCTTTCTTACTCCATCGCAGACCATACAGGCCACTTCTTTGCAGACCATACTAGTTGCTTCTTTATATACTACACGGGTCACACTAGGATATGGGATTATCAACATAGGTTTGAGTTTCAACCTCTCCTTCCTTTCTGTAAAGTTCTTCTCATCGATATCACCCCACTTAAATAGTTCATTCTTTCACGTAAACTTTTTCCAATGGCAAGGCGATTTAAGAAAATTATGAGTAAATATGGCAAGACCCAGATAACTAAGTATTTATACAACAGTTTCTAGCCTATCCCAGTTTAGTATTGCTTCTACTATTCTAAGATCCACAGAGGACCCTTTCTTATGAGACAACATAGCCTAGAAGTGATCGTTACAAAGTGGTATAAAGGTTGAAAAATTTAGTTCACAAGTACCGTAGGTGTATTGTCTAGTTCAAAGTTTGATTTTCAAGAATACATAGGAATTAGACAATTGATCTAGAAGGTCATCATTTTGGAAGAGTCAATATTTGTCTCGACGGTCACCTCATTTATCTCTTTATAGGCAATACATAGTTTCAAGGTCTTGCCTGTCTGCTCAATCTGTTTCTTTCAAGTGTAAGCTCACAAAGTACCCACCATTAATCATCCAATAACCATTCAATAGTTCCACATTCACACAGCATTCAACATTCACATTCACAGGACCCACTAATCCATTACTATAGTGCTAGATAATTGTCATTTCACTTTACATGATGGACCATTCCTCAGTGCTGGGTTCAATAATACACATGACAGGCTAGTCCCTTCCCACGGTATGAGGTATTCAAGTTTCATTGGACCTACTGATTCATTCCCATAGAGCTTGGTTTTTTGGCTTTATAGCCTTGGCTTATGCTGTTCACATTATGAATGCTCCTGCCAACTCAAGGACACAACCTCTATTAGGTCTTAGGGCTTATGGATGTATAGAATAATATCCACACTAAATGCATATCAAGATTTTCATTCCCAAGATACCTAGTCTCACAATTATACTCCATATCACATTCACTAAATTTATTCAAATTCTACCGAGGTACAACCCGTTCTTATTCTCTCAGGATACAACTCATTCACATTCTCTCTGAATTCTATGGGAATTTTGCTAGCTACTAGTACCTCTTCTATTACCTGCCTCAATTATAAGACCAAATCTTGTGGCTTTTCTCATTCTTTCTATTACTATGTTCCATCAGGGAACACATTCTCATTCATTTTTTCTATGGGAATATTTGTAATCACAATCTTTCCCTATATGGGATTAGCAACTAGCAATCTCCAAAAACCTCAATTTATTCAAGTCATTCTAGTGCCTCAATTCATTCATTTCATTCTGGTGCCTCAATTCATACAATCTATTCTAGTGCCTCAATTCATTCAATTCATTTTGATACCTCAATTCATTTAATTCATTCTAGTGCCTCAATTTATTCAAGTCAATATAAATACTTGGGGCCTCAATTCAAATTTTTCTTGATTCTTAGGTTACAATTCACTGGGCCATATGATCAGGCATCTATCACATTTTTTTGCATCTAATGCAATTTGTCTTACAGAGGCTTCTAGATTCTAGCATATTCTTTAAATCATTTTCTTAATACCTTGAATAACCTCGAGTCTTTGTTCAAATTACTAAACTATTATTCTGGGTAAAAAAGCAACGTATAATATTCTTTCATTCTTCTATTACTTCTTAACCTCAAGATCATGCCCAACTATCACTTGGGCATCTTGAACTATATTCTATGCCTTAAACAACTCTAAGCCATTTCAGTGTTCTTAAAGACCTAAGGCTCAAATTAGATTCTTGAGTCACAATCCAATTCTTAACTTCATATTGGATATATGACCTTAATATAAATTGAGTCCTCAATCATACCCAAATATGCATCCTAAAAATCATCATGATTCATAGCTCAAATTCTTTCCTTTACAATATTCAAGTATTAACCTCAAGCTTCACTAAAGATTTAACCTTAATCCTGAGGTTCAAATTCTTACTCTATATGCCTTTAAATATAATTCATCTAACTAAGATGATTCGTAGTTATGGAGAAATCTTAAGACAATCATTATTACTCAAGTCTCAATAACCTAGCTAACTTAACTTCCTAGGGGGCTCACCCATTCCGAGATTATTCTCATTTAACCATTCTTAACCACAGAATTCTGATGGAATTTGGGTCATATGCTAATTTGGCATTAGATACACCGAAGCTCATACCCTTTTCCACTGGGTATATACCATCGATACTCTATTTGTTCCTTTATATATGGCTTCACGCCATTCATTCAAAGGCTTGTTAATGGTCATGGGTGGCCTACTACTCTGCCTTCTCTTCATAGCCCCTATACAGGACACAATTACTTAAAGGCTAGTATACTTATATAAGCAAATAACTCTGACACCAATAAATGTAACACCTTCTTTTTACAAAACGTTTAGTGGGCTTAAAACGGAAATGACTCCAAATCGGAGAACCGAAGTCAGTTATAAACAATCAAGATTCCATCTTTAATATAGGGTTTAAATTTCCATCTTCAATATAGGGTTTAAATTTGCATTTGTATAGGGTTTTAAAAAAATTGTTTAAAATATTTTCATATTGTCCTTGAACTGGTTTGCAGTTTGAGTTTAACCCATTCATTTTCATTTCATTTCTTAATATTATTTTCTACTGAAAATTAATTAAGTTTGTTTACTACTAGGCCCTAGGAGGATGACCGTCTACTACCAATTTGGTTGTCACTATACATCACCCGTGTCTAGGGTTATAGTCAAAATATCATTAGTATTGCCAGTATTCAACAACTTCAATTACATACACCTTATATACAATTTTTCAAAATATAGATAACCAATGGATTGAAATTCCTAAACTCTAGTATGTCACTCATCCATCTTACCTTCTTTCCCTTTGAGCTACCTGACCAAGCTAAAAATTGTGTTTTTGGAAAAATAGGATGAGATTAAAAAGAATCCCAGTAGTAACAAATATCACCTCATATAAAATGCATATATGAAACATGTCATTTCAACCAATGTTACTATACAAGCAGCATATTCAAACATTCAAAGATAATTCACAATATGCATATATGAACCAATACCAGATTGCAAGTAGCATAGAGTTGGGTAAATACAAGGACAATCGTCATTAGCCATAGTGCTAGGTATACTTCTAGATATGAGCCCATTTCATCTGAATGCTTAAATTCCCATTGGTGCAAACATACATATAACATAACATATAGTATGTGAGGGATAAGTTACTTCCTAACAATTTTTCCAAACATTGACTTTGATTATCGTTCCTCGGTTGTCCAGAGTAAATGTTGAATTCTATAGTTTATAATTTATGGATTAGTTATTACTCATCCAAATTCTTTGATTACCTAAGACACTTATATGTTATCATTTGGTTTAGTACTTAGGCCCAATTAAGTAGATAATGTAGTTACACTACACCTAAATACTAATCTTCATCCTTAAAGTTCACACTTACTACTTTTAGCCCAAAGCCCATTAAATGTGCATGGATAAAAGCTGGTAGAATTTTTCACTTAACTTTGAAAATCATAAATAATTCTACAAAAATTCAATTAGGATAGTTCAAAGCCCTATGTGGCCCTTATTAACTCCACTTTAAGGGAAAAATAGTTAGCATTACCAGTTACATGCACACATTTCTAGAATTCTCAATTATTCACTTTTATCACAAAATCCTGAGCAGAACTAATACCAACTCTTCCAATATCATTAATTTTTGTGTACTTATCCAATTAGTACAAATTACCCATCAAATTAAAGCTTATTTGTTATACTTTATTTCTAGAAAGTTTCATGGATATTGGAATTTTTTGGCCGAAAACACGTTATCGCCAGTCTTCCACAAAATAACTTCTAGGTTCAATACCCAATTTTCAAAAATCATAATTAATTCTAGAAAACTCAAATTGATTGATTCTAAACACATTGTAAGCCTCTTTAAATTTAATGTCAAAGACAAATATCATTGTTTGGAAACTAATGCCATAAAATTTTCAGAAATTTGTCAAACCTTATTTGTCCAAAATTGGTTCTAGAAACAAGGTCTAACATTGAAAAATCATAACTTTAAATCTACTGGTCCAAAAATTACATTCAATAAATGAAAAGGAAGCTAAAGATGTCTACTTTCATTCTAGAAAGTTTGATAGCATTTGGATCAGTGTTGACTGATCAAACACATGCCACAACTTTACTGCCTTCCAAGAAAAAAAAATACGGTTGCACCACTCTTAAGTTCCAAATTTATGATTTATCATTTCTAAACCATATTTAAACATTTAAAAAATCAAACCACCAAGAACTCTAAGAATAACCATATAACTAAAAATTAGGGTAAAAATACCCATTCCACAAAGATCCACCAAACCACACAATATATGGTTCAAAAGTAAGCCCTTACTCACCACTTGCTTGTTCTATAGGCTTTATTCTTTGATTTAACCACTTTGGGTCTTGATAAATGCTTCAAAACACCTCCTTTAGAAAACAAACCATAAAAATGAAGCTTAGATCAAGAGGAACAATGTTTATGAAGACATTTTTGGCTAGAAAGGTGAGTAGGAAGGTGAAAATCTAGAGAGAAGTCTTACCTTGTTCTTGAATTTTCAGATTTACTTTCTCTCTCTTCCTCCTTGTTTTAGACATCCAAATGAAGGATGAAATGAGTGAATGGAGTGTTTAATTCATTGTCCTTTATTTCTTATGTGTGCTGGCCAAAAATTACAATATGGGTAAGGGAAATTATGATGTGACACCATATGGTAGCTTCTTGAAAAGTGGTGTAGTTAGGCTAACTATGTGTAATTCGGTTAAGTGAAAGAGATATATCCTCTCCCTTTTGGTTTGTCATAACCGAAAACTAGAGATAGTGAAAAAAGGGAAATGCGTTACCCAATGGTTCATGGCTTCTTACACACTAGCTAGTTAATTTACCATTGGTTTATTGGATAACTCATCTTGTCTCCCATACCTTTATCTAAAGGTTTTCTTAGTGCATTTTCTTGTCTTCTATTTTATTTTCTCATAATTACTCTTACGTTTTCAAGAAAAGATCCTAGCCCTAAATCTTGGGTTCCATTTTTAACTTCAAGATCCAATGGCAAATATCTCTTTTGCCCTTGATTATGGCAACATTTACTAAGTTGTCATTATTTCTTTTATTTCATTTTATTTCTCTTCCTTCTTTCTTCCAAGATGCCTTTCTTCTTCTTTTTGGATCTAAATTAGTCATTATAACATTTTTTTTCGTTTAGATAAAGGGGTTAAGTATTTCCTTTTGCTCTTTGGAACCAAATTCCATAGTTTGTTCTTCCTAAATTAGTCCCTAAAAGACATTCTGTCTCTTAGACATTCTTGGGACTTTTGCAAACATGGGCCAGCAATCAGCTTGAGTTAGGCTTAATCTCAAGGTTCTGGTCACAAAATTTGGGATATTACATCTAATGAATGTTAAATTTTCCAGAATGAAAGTAGGCTGGTCAAGCTTTTATTGGATATGTCATTTGTGTCATTTGGATTTTTAAAGATAGACACTTAAAACTAGAATGTTTATGTGACAATGTCAACTAAATTGTGACTATGGAATTCTGTTCATGTACTTGGCTGAGGGAGATATTTTTCCCTAAAATAGAGTTTATAAAGACCTCGTAGAATTTTGAACTACCTGATTGGATATTCCTATACCAAGATATGAATTTTCAAAGTTGGTTGAAAATTTTTCCAGTTTTGGGCTGTTGTGCAAAAATAAAGTAAGGGTATTTTGTAATAAATGTGAACTCTAAGGGTAGAATTAAGCATATAAAGTTAGTGTTGACCCATTAACTAACTATGTGACATAATGCCCTAGTCTAAAAGATAAGATAACCAACCCAAGTGTTTGAGTCGCTATAGAAATAGGACAAGTAATGACCCATCTACCTGTACATGTGACATTATAGGATTTGATATTTGTCCAGGATGTTTAAGAGACTAGAAATGAGGATAGGACTTGGAAAGGCTGCCAGGTAGTACCTTTTCTCTTATATCATATGTACTACTATGTATGTATTCCCTATCTTCTGCTTATGTGTAGAATAATTAGTCCTTAAGTGGTAAGACTTGTAAGTACAAGTTGCACAGGGAGTTACCCTGGGCTGCAGCATAGGGGGTTACCTTGGACTGCATATCTTGTGTGGGGCAGGGGCCTTAGGTTGCTAGTTCATGGTCACCAAGTACTCTAGTTTTGTGATAAGGGACCGGTTTGGCCTTTTGTTGCTGCAAACTGTAAGTGCTTTATTTTATGATTTGTTTACATGCTTAGCATTCTGCATATCATATGAGTGATCTGTGTACTACTGGGATTCTTTTAAATCTCACCCTTTCCAACCAATAATCTACAGCAAAGGCGACCAGCTCCAAAGGCAAGAAGGTAACCACAGATGAGGGAAGCAAATGCTGATTAATTAGATTCTATTTAGTTATGTTTTTATTTTGGATAGCTGTAAAATTTGTAAATGTAACTAAGTAGAGTAGCTATAGTAGTAAAAGTAACGGTAGCACTAATAGTATTAGCTGTAACCTAAACTTTAATACATCAACAAACGCTCTAGTATCCTAATACGATAAGTGAATTAGAATCGGGCAACCAAAACGCTAAAAGCTAATAAAATAACCACGATTATGTGAGCTATTGTCAAAGAATGCTCTGTATGTTAAATAAAGGTTTTGAAACTGATGAGTGGTAATGAATTTGAAACTAGTTTGAGACCACAATTAAAGTATTTTCAAAAGTTTTTGAAAAACCTACTCCAGTACATGTTTGAACCCTATATAGAAGTTGGGACTTTAATAACTTACAATAGAATAATGCCTCAGGTTTGTAAACATTACATGACTAGATCACTTCTAAATGTTTTAGAAAGAATGGTGTTACACTAAGCACAATATTAATATAGTGATAGACTCATTACGTCAGTGATTACAAGATATGCGTTAATATTGATACTCTTCTTACTGATGCAATTGATATCCAGAGGAATCTTGATAATAGTAACCAAAAAATCATTCCTTCAACAAATCAAATATAAACTTTCATGAAAATAAAGAGGGAAAGAAGTATAGCACACTTAGATCCCTTCCTCTAGTAAAATGTCATAAAGATGAGCAAAGCTAGTTTGCAAATAATAATATGGCAAATTGAGATACCTTTGTCCTTCCTTCTACAAAAAATCAAAGTACAATTATCCTTTGATATTGAAAGACAAGAATGATTTTCTTTTTCTACTCCACTATTTGCAGACATGCGAGATGAGAAATTCCATGAGTTATAGGACATTATATTTTGCTTAGGGAAATAGTGCAAATTTGCCTCAGAAGTAAACACTCAAGAGCGCTAGATATTCGAAAGTTATTTAAGGAGTAATGTTTCCCTAAAAGAATTAAAAATAAAACAATATTTGATATGTGTGCAGATAATCAATTAAATAGTGCAAGTGTACACTGTCGTAATCAAGTAATATAGAAGTAAGTAGAGTATCGTTCCCACGAGGATTGGTCACTAAGTACCAAAATGAGCAATTTTAACTTTATTTAGTCGATCGATTAGTTGTTGATTGAGAGTACAAAATAAAAGAACAATTAAATATGAATGTAGATGTTATGAAAGCAAATATGAGAAAAAGCCCTAGGGATTATATTTCACTTAACAAATTCCGGATTGAATCATTTATCTATTCTAGCCCAATTTATTCCATATGATTGATAGTCGAGTTTCCCTAATTTAATTACTAGCCTCTTCCAAGGTCAAGAAATTCTATAATCAATTGCTAATCCAATATATTCCTATATGAATTTAAGCAATTAATTATGTATTAAGATTTATGGAACTCAGTAAGACTACACAACTCATATGAATATATTCCTATTTCATATCAAGTCATGGTTTTAATTATAGGGTCTACACACATGTATGTCCTTCCGGTCTCAACATGCATATTGAAATCATTCAAAAGATGGCTAGTCAATCAAAAGCATTAAGAATAATAATTAAAAATCAATCATGAAGGAAAAATTCAAACTATATTTAACAAGTTAAGATTCAATCCGTTATTAGTAAGCTACGCCATCACCCTAGGAAAATGAAAACTTAGCTCATGATAAAATTAAAAACAAAACCAAAATAAATTGACATTATATAAAGCTAGAATGAAATCCTTAGAAATAATGTATAAACTTGAATATTAAATTCTTAAACATAAATATACAACCAAAAGATGCATGAAAAATGAAGAAATCTAGCCGTCCATTTAGGAGGTAAAACCTTCCATGTAGGTGGCATGCAAAATATAATACAATCCTAAGCCTTCCAAGATGGAGGCATGCAAGAATTCATAAAATGTATGAAATCAAATCTAGAAAGTAACACACTTTATTCATAATTGTCAGAGAAAAGATCTCTACGTGTCAGAGAAAGGCCTCTAATTGTTAGGAAATGACCTTTGATCCTCTTCCTCTCCTCCCTATTTGAGCTTGGCATTGATCTCTATTTATAGGGGAAAAATGTGTGGTATAGTACTGCTACAGTGTCCAGAGATTGCTACACTGATCTGACGCTGCTACAGTAACTATCAGCAAACAGCTACAGTGTCCAGAGGCTGCTACAGTGACTGTCGGCAAATTTCTACAATGTCCGGTGGCTCTACAGTGCTCCCGTCGCTACAGTGACTTCCATCCGTTAGTGTAACTTCAGTCCGCTACAGTCTAACCATTGGCTACAGTGATCCTGTTGCTATAGTACTTTCATTTTTTATTTTTATTTTTTATTTTTTTTAAATATGATTTATTCCAAAAACATTATTTATTTATCAATCACACCCAAATTTATTATATTAAATGCAAATATCGTCTATAAAATCATCATATAAGGGAAAATAAATATGCAAATATTTTACTTCTCAAATTCCCCCACACTTAACTCTTGGACGTCCTCGGACAAGAAGTAACTAATAAGTGCTTCCAACAAAATCAGATGTGTCAGGTCATAAGTAAGAACACAATTGAAAAATAAAGAGATCATAGTATTAATGAATCAATAAAAATATAAACTGGTAACTTTAATTGAAAATGAATAAATCGAGTTTGTACTTGTAGCTCATTCTCTCAATCTCTCAAGTGTTCAAGGGTAAGTGTTTCGCTCAAATTCAACCGAAAAAATTGCACTACCATAGGCTTGGTAAAAATCTTAATCTCCACTACCTAATTCACATGCATAATTCAAATCAAAAGGGCTTATTAGGGGTTGTAATGGGGTTAAGGTAAAGGAATGTAAAACATGATATGAAAGGCTAAAGAAATAGAGCAATTGAAAAATGGGCTACTTGTAAATTTATCTCATCACAACAACCCACAATTCAAACTCTTAACATTTTTTTTCATAATTTTTTCCTTCTTTTTTTCTCTTTTTTTAATTTTTTAATTTTTTAATTTTTTAATTTTTTTCTCTTTTTTTTAATTGCAACTATAAAGTTGATGATAGATATAGCCCCACACTTTGTCAAAAACCCATTTCACAAAAATTTCAAATGCTCCACTAATCTTTCGAATAAGGTAAAAGCACTTGATATATCATTAAAGCACATGTTAATGGATTGAAAACAAAGAAACAGTCAATTAGGCTCAAAGGGGCTTATCAATGGTATAATTGCAAGGTTGGCTATTTGGTTCTGGCTAAAGAAAATGAATGCCTTTATCATTTTTGAATGTGCATGTGAGATGTAATTTCAACCAGATTTAAAGCAAGTTCTAGAGTGACAACTTAAAAGGTGAATATCACACACAAGAGAAATAATCATTATAGGCTTAGAAGCTCACAGCTAGGGATTTTTAAACTTAGTTTATTCAATCTCAAAATTTATCACCAATTGCAACAATCAGTTGTTCATGCATGCTATAAAATCTCTAAATTCAATTGATCCATACTTAAAAATTTTATACTTCTTAAGATCATTACAAAGCACTTGAACAATATAATTTTTTTACTTTTTTTTTTAAAAAATGATAAAAAGAATGCAACTAATGAAATGCGTCTCAGGAGTTAAGAATAACTCCTTACTCTGCCATTTTTTCCACACCCCATGCATCTAATGGTTTTACTAACTAACAAAAGAAAAAAAAAATTTCTCCTCCCCCAACCTAAATCAGACATTGTCCCCAATGTCTTCTAGAGCTTATAGGAGGTGTTTTTTAACATAAACACACAATAAAGTAAAACCAAGAGATTAAGGAAAGTTACAACCTACGAGTGGTATATGGGTTCTGCTTCTGACTTCTATCTGAAGATGGCCCACCTATCTGCTTGACGAGTTGATCTGGTTTAGGTTCATAGGTTTGCAGTTGATTGAGCAGCTGATCAGCAGTTAGTGCAGCAATTATGGAGTGGCGAGTCGCTTGGGGTATGAATCCTGTTTCCATAGCATGATCAAGAAAAGACAACAAATGATCATAGAAACCATTAACATTTAACAATCCTAATGCTTTTTGTGATAGTTTAACTTAGCCTAATATGCAATGCTAGAAATGCCATCCAACGTCTCCAAACCACCGGGTAGAGCAATGAAAGCTTGAGCATGGTAGAACATTAGTCCCATTTATTCAGGAAAGCTCAAAACCTGTAACTCTTGTCTTAAGGAAAAAGTGTGATCTTTTAACTCCTTCACCCTTACACTTAAACCCTTGCTTCTATTCATGGATGCAGAAATGGCCACAGTCCCTTTAGGCCCTGGATGCATCCCCCATGCACAAAGTTGATTTTTCTTACAGCTAATGCAATTCCAAGTTCGTTTGCTGCTGTTATAAACTCTCCTTTCTTGCCCAAATTAGTTTCACCAAAAATGCAAATAGATGTAAATTTACATTTTTGTGTGATACCCTTTTTCTCTTTGTTTTTCTCGGACCATGTATGCTTATAAGAGGAAGAATTCATATTTACAAATGGAAGTGTGCATATTTACAAATGAAAGAGTATATATATAACACTAAATCAGCAACAACAAAATCATACAAATCACGCATTTTTCAAAAACTTTTGAAAAACTTCTGACATGAATGACTGGCGTAATTTGCATGAAGAAAAAGAGGAAAGAAAGTCAAACATTACTAAAAAGAAAAGACATATTAAATAAAAGCTACTGAAAAGATAAGACAGATTAGACAAAAGTGACAGAAAGGATAAGGAAGATTAAAACAAAAGCATATTATGTACAGTAGTTGTGATTTTGGCTCACATCTTCCTCTGGTTTTACGTGTAGTAACGTCTTAAACGCTTTCTATGAATCAAGGATTTGCTTCCTATCCAGTTTTCTTATAAACTAACAAACAGGGTCTTTTAAGATTCCCAATACAATAGCGCTCTTTTTCTTTGTTGAATATGTCTGCTAAATCAAGAAGAATACGATGAACATCACCACTCGGATGCGTCTCAAGAGTTTGAATGATATCAACCAGTGACTCCTTACTCAGTCCATCCTTTATAAATTTGATTTTATCTTCTCAATTTATAGAAACCATACCTTTACTCCTACAGCGCTGATCACAATTCCACCTTGCACATTTATGGAAGACCTTCATTCTTTTAGCTCTTCTCTTTTTGGAGTAAGAACTTCTTCCTATTCCTAGCAAAGGTTTAACAAATGAATTATGAATCTCACCTCCTAAATGTACCTTAGCTTCAATGATCCAACGTACATCCACAAGAAGGCCCAAACGATTGAATATCACCATCCTTTCAAGTCGACTATTATAGATCTTCTTGAGTGCTTCTTTAGGAAGAATGGGGAACCTGTTCTTAAGCTTTGCAAGAGATTCCTCCATGGTAACTTAAAATGAAAATGATGAAAATTAAAATGCTCAATGCAGTGTAGTATATTTCGGTGAGTAGAAAAATGAGAGAGTAGGCAAGAAGTTTTTGAGAGAGTAGGAAAGAAATTTTTGAGAGAGTAGGAAAGAAATGAGTGAGTAGGAAAGAAAATTGAGAGAGTGGGAAAGAAGTTTTGGGTTGCCTCCCAAATAGCCGCCCTTCAAAGTGTTGAGTGCTCCTTTATTGTATTCTTTGAGCCTTTGCCTATTCACTTTGAATTTTCGATCACCATCTTGAATCTCTATAGTTCTATATGGCCATACTTGAATCACAGTAAAAGGACCTGACTATCTTGATCTCAACTTTCCTGGAAAGAGCCTTAACCTTGAGTTGTATAAAAGCACCTTTTGTCCTGGTGTAAACTCTCTCCTCAAAATTCTTCTGTCATGCCACATTTTTGTCTTCTCCTTGTATAACTTTGCATTGTCATAAGCTTGTTGTTTGAATTCTTTAAGCTCATTGAGTTGGAGAAGCCTTTTCTCACCAGCTACCTTGAAGTCAAAATTTAATGCTTTTACTGCCCAATATGCTTTGTGCTCCATTTCTACTGGAAGATAGCATGCTTTTCCGTAGACCAATTGATACGGCGATGTACCAATTGGTATCTTATAGGCAGTTATATAAGCCCAAAGTGCATCATCTAACTTTTGAGCCCAGTCCTTTCGGTTGGAATTCACTGTCTTCTTTAAGATCCACTTTAGTTCTCTGTTTGAGATTTCCACCTGCTCGCTAGTTTGTGGATGACATGGAGTTGCAACCTTGTGAGTTACTCCATATTTAGCCAATACCGACTGAAGCTACTGATTGCAAAAATGCCTTCCTCTATCACTGATAATAGCTCTAGGCACTCCAAATCTTGTAAAAATATTCTTCCTCAAGAACTTCACAACCACACGAGAATCATTTGTAGGAAAGGCAGCTGCTTTCAACCTACTTGGAGACATAGTCAATAGCTACTAAAATAACCTGGTTGCTAAATGAAGATGGAAAAGGCCCCATAAAATTGATCCCCCAAACATCAAAAATTTCAACTTCTATGATGTTGGTTAAAGGGGCTTCATGTCTCCTTGAGATATTTCCCATTCTTTGACATCTGTCACAGGCTGCCATAATTCTATGAGCGTCCTAGAAGAGTATAGGCCAGTAAAATCTTGATTGAAGGACTTTAGTAGATGTTCTATTTGCTCCAAAATGACCACCATATAGGGATGAATGGAAGTGATTTAAGATGCTAACCATTTCTTCTTCAGGAACACATCACCTGATAATTCGATCTGGGCATTGTTTGTATAAGAATGAATCCTCCCAAAAGTAATGCCTTACATCAGCCAGAAACTTCTTCTTTTACACTTTAGAAAGTTCATAAGGCATTACTTTGCTTGCTAAATAATTAACAAAATTAGCATACCACTGAGTAGGTTGTGACTGCATGATAAAAAGTTGCTCATCTGGGAAATTCTCCTGGATTGGTGATTCTTTCTTTCATTTAGGTGATTCTAACCAAGAAAGATGATTTGCAATGAGATTCTCGGTCCCTTTTTTATCTTTGATCTCTAAGTCAAATTCTTGCAGTAGAAGTACCCATTTGATCAGTCTGGGCTTAGCATCTTTTTTCTCAATCAAGTACTTGATTGTTGAGTGGTCCGTCCAGACAATGACCTTTGACCCGATAAAGTATGCTCTGAATTTGTCGAATGCAAACACTACTGCTAAGAGTTCTTTTTATGTTGTTGCATAATTCAGCTGTGTTTCTGAGAGTGTTCTGCTAGCATAATAGATAGCATGAAAGATCTTATCTCTTCTTTGGCCTAAAACAGCTCCAATTGCATAATCACTTGCATCGCACATGATTTTGAATGGAAGATTCCAATCTGGAGCTATGATAACTGGTGCAGAAGTCAAGGCACTTTTTAGAGTTTGGAAGGATGATAAGCACTCCTTATTAAACATAAAGGGAGTGTTTTTCTCCAATAACATGCAAAGTGGCTTTGCGATTTTTGAGAAGTCCTTGATGAGTCTTCTATAGAAACCAACATGTCCCAAAAAACTCTGAATGCCCTTGATTGAGGAAGGAGGTGGTAGCTTTTGAATGTTTCAATCTTAGCTCGGTCCACTTCAATACCTCGATCATATACCTTGTGACCCAGCACGATTCCTTCTTTTAACCATAAAATGGCATTTCTCCCAATTTGGAACCAAGTTTGTCTCTACACAACATTGTAAGACTTTTGCCAGATTTGAAAGACAATGATCAAATGATTCCCCAAAAACTGAAAAACCTTCCATAAACACCTCAATAAACTTTTCCACCATGTTTGAGAAGATCGCCATTATACTCCTTTGAAATGTTGCTGGAGCATTACATAGACCAAATGACATCTTTCTGAAGGCAAAGGTACCATATAGACATGTAAAAGTTGTTTTCTCTTGATCTTCTAGTGTAATTTTAATTTGATTATATCCTGTGTACCCCTCTAGGAAACAATAATATGCTTTCCCTGCTAGTCTGTCAAGCATCTGGTCTATAAATGGCAGAGGGAAGTGATCTTTTCTGGTGGCTTTATTAAGCTTTCTATAGTCGATGCACACTCTCCATCCACTTATCTTGCATTGTGGAATTAGTTCATTTTTCTTATTGGGCACTACTGTCATTCCACCTTTCTTTGGCACAACTTGAACTGGGCTTACCCATTGATTGTCAAAGATTGGGTAGATTATACCAGCATCTAGCCACTTTATTACCTCCTTTCTTACCACCTCCTTTATATTCAGATTGAGTCTTCTCTGGTACTTAACTGTTGGCTTGTAGTTGTCCTCCATCAAGATCTTATACATACAAATTAAAGGACTAATCCCTCTTATATCAGCTATTGACCATCCAAATGCTGCTTTATAGTCTAAATGCTGAGACGATTATGGGTAATGTTGAATTTCCTCCAAGATAAACATACTTAAGTGGGATGGCAGTATTTTCAACTCCATTACTGGTGGTTTCTCTATTGATGGTACTGCTTACTTGGCCTTTCCCCAAGATCTTCAAATGGTTTGTTGATAAAAATTGGGGAATTTGCTTCCAGGTACTTAATCTGCTCCAAAACTTCAGGATTAGTAGATTTTGATACATTTACCGTTCTTATTGCTAATGGTTGATCCATACAGATTTCGTTCACCACGTCTTCTGTACAACTGGACAATGTATCGACTCTGTAACAAGTGTCACCTTCATCTAGGAAGGATAAAGCCTTGAAAATGTTGAAGGATACTTGATTATCTTGAACTCGTAAGGTTAACTTCCCCTGTTGAACATCTATTAACGTTCTCCCAGTTGCTAGGAATGGCCTCCCAGGAATGATAGGAATTTCTTGGTCTTCTTCCATGTCGAGTATTATGAAATCAGCTGGGAATATGAGTTTGTCCACCTTCACCAGAACATCTTCTAAGACACCCCTCGGATGCTTTATTGACCAGTCAGCCAAAAGTAATGAAATTGTGGTTGGTTTTACCTCTCGAAGACCAAGTTTGTTGTAGACAGATAGAGGTATGAGGTTTACACTTGCTCCAAGATCACAAAGTGCTCTTTCAAAGTGGCATTGACCTATGGTGCAAGGTATGTAAAGCTTCCTAGATCTTTCAGCTTTGAAGGAAATTTCTTTTTGAGAATAGGACTGCACTCCTCAATAAGTGCAACTGTTTCAAATTCCTCAAGCTTACGCTTATTTGAAAGAATGTCCTTCATGAATTTTGCATAATTGGGCATTTGGGCAGGAGCGTCTGCAAAAGGAATGTCAATGTGCAACTTCTTGAAAACCTCTAGAAACTTTACAAATCGCTTGTCTAGCTTTGCATTCACAAGTCTCTGAGGGTATGGAACTGGTGGTACATATGGAGGAGGATTCTCTGGAAAGCTGATTCTTCCTGGTATCATATTATCCTCCTTCTATTATTATACTTCCTCCTTTTGTTCTTCTCCACCTTCTTTCTTTTCTCTATCATCCTTCTTTTTAATTAAAGGATGTTTCAATTCTTTCCCACTTCTTAGTGCAACGGCCTTCACATGTTCTCTTGGGTTTCTTTCGGTGTCACTTGGTAGAGTTCCTGGTTGTCTGGAATTCAGCATATTTGCAATTTGGCCTATCTAGATCTCCAAGTTCTTTATTGAGGCAACTTGGCTTTTGATTGTTGC
This sequence comes from Inga laurina, assembly GCA_963855925.1. Classification (NCBI taxonomy): domain Eukaryota; kingdom Viridiplantae; phylum Streptophyta; class Magnoliopsida; order Fabales; family Fabaceae; genus Inga; species Inga laurina. The sequence continues at coordinate 21,114,372 of OY979712.1, forward strand.
ATCAATCCTAGCCATGAATTGAGATGTATCCATGGTTAGTTGAGCTAGTGCATCCTCTAAATTCACTTTCTGTTGTGGTGGATTTGGTTGTTGAAAAGCTTGCTACTAGTAGCTCCCTTGTGGCTTGAATGCATTTTGATTTTCCTCCAACTAAAGTTTGGATGATTTCGCCAGCCTGGATTATAGGTGTTTGAAAATGGGTTATTCTTTTAATTTCTGATGAATTGAGCTTGCTCCGGCATGAATGAGTGTCCTTCTTGACATTGCGTACTCACATGAGGTCCTCCACATTGATCACAAGCTTCTGTAGGAGTACTGATTACATTCACTTGGGTTGTCAATGATCCTACTTGCTTGGATATAGATGCAACTTGAGAAGACAAAGTGTTAAGGACATCCAGCTGGTGCACTCCAAGTACTTTCTTTGAATTGCTACATTCAGAAGGCCATTGATATGCATTAGCTGCCATCTCTTCAAGTAGATTGTAAGCGTCATCTATATTTTTTCCCATTATAGATCCTCTAGCTACAGTATCTACAAGAATTTTGGAAATGTGTGTCATCCCACTATAGAAAGTTTGCAGTTGCCACCAATCTGGTAACCCATGATGTGGACATCTCCGTAGCAACTCCTTATATCTTTCCCATGCTTCATAGAGGCTTTCTGGTTCATGCTGGGTAAATGAGGCAATTTCATTCCTCAATTTAGCAGTTTTTACTGAAGGAAAGTATTTCTCCAAAAATTTCTGCACCATGATCTCCCACGTAGTTATGCTTCCCACTGGTAGTGATTGTAGCCAACTCTTAGCCTTATCCCTGAGTGTGAAAGGGAAAAGTCTAAGTCTAATGGCCTCGTCAGTAACACCATTATGCTTGAATGTGTTGCACATTTCTAGGAAGTTGGCTATATGTGCATTAGGATCTTTTATTGGTAAACCACCGAACTGATTTGTTTGCATCATCTGGATAATTGCCGGCTTGATTTCAAAGTTGTTAGCTGCTATTGGTGGTCTTATGATTCTAGAATTTGTCCCTATGACTGTTGGTGTTGCATAGTCATGGAGTATTTTTGTATCTGTTGTTCCTCCCCCGGATTTGCCTTTGGGATGCTTAGGATTGAAGTAGACTACTTTCAAACTCTTCGATTTCTTTGACAAGTTCTTTCGATCTCTCAATCAAAAGGCAATAGTTCAGTCTCCTTCGATCTGGTCATACACTAAGCAAAAAGCTGAAAAGAAACACAAGACACCAAGAAGAAAAACAAATGTAATATGAAGACCAAATTAGTATTAAAATTACTTGGTATTGATATTAGTGACAACAATCCCCGGCAACGGCGCCAAAAACTTGATACGTGTGCAGATAATCAATTAAATAGTGCAAGTGTACACTGTCGTAATCAAGTAATATAGAAGTAAGTAGAGTATCGTTCCCACGAGGATTGATCACTAAGTACCAAAATGAGCAATTTTAACTCTATTTAGTCAATCGATTAGTTGGTGATTGAGAGTACAAAATAAAAAGAAAGACAATTAAATATGAATGCAGATGTTATGAAAGCAAATATGAGAAAAAGCCCTAGGGATTATATTTCATTTAACAAATTCTGGACTGAATCAATTATCTATTCTAGCCCAATTTATTCCACATGATTGATAGTTGAGTTTCCCTAATTTAATTGCTAGCCTCTTCCAAGGTCAAGCAATTCTATAATCAATTGCTAATCCAATATATTCCTATATGAATTTAAGCAATTAATTATGTATTAAGATTTATGGAACTCAGTAAGATTACACAACTCATATGAATATATTCCTATTTCATATGCAAGTCATGGTTTTAATTATAGGGTCTACACATATGTATCTCCTTCTGGTCTCAACATGCATATTGAAATCATTCAAAAGATGGCCAGTCAATCAAAAGCATTAAGAAAAATAATTAAAACTCAATCATGAAGGAGAAATTCAAACTATATTTAATAAGTTAAGATTCAATCCGTCATTAGTAAGCTACGTCATCACCCTAGGAAAATGAAAATTTAGCTCATGATAAAATTAAAAACAAAACCAAAATAAATTGACATTATATAAAGCTACAATGAAATCCTTATAAATACTGCATAAACTTAAATATTAGATTCTTAAACATAAATATACAACCAAAAGATGCATGAAAAATGAAGAAATCTAGCCGTCCATTTAGGAGGTAAAACCTTCCATGTAGGCGGCATGCAAAATATAATACAATCCTAAGCCTTCCAATATGGAGGCATGCAATAAGTAATACAATCTTAAGCCTTCCAAGATGGAGGCATGCAAGAATTGATACAATGTATGAAATTAAATCTAGAAAGTAACACACTTTATTCATAAGTGTCAGAGAAAAGATCTCTCTGTGTCAGAGAAAGGCCTCTAATTGTTAGAGAAGGACCTTTGATCCTCTTCCTCTCCTCCCTATTTGAGCTTGGCATTGATCTCTATTTATAGGGGAAAAATGTGTGGTACAGTACTGCTACAGTGTCTAGAGACTGCCACAGTGATCTGGCACTGCTACAGTGACTGTCGGCAAATAGCTACAGTGTCTGGCGGCTGCTATAGTGACTGTCGACAAACAGCTACAGTGTCCAGCGGCTCTACAGTGCTTCCGTCGCTACAGTGACTTCTATCTGCTATAGTGTAATTTCTGTCCACTACAATCTAACCATCGGCTACAGTGATCCTTTTGCTACAGTATTTTCATCTTTTATTTTTATTTTTTATTTGTTTATATTTTTTAAATGTTATTTATTCCAAAAACATTATTTATTTATCAATCACACCCAAATTTATTATATTAAATGCAAATATCATCTATAAAATCATCATATAAAAGAAAATAAATATGGAAATATTTTACTTATCAATATTGTCCCTTACCGTTAAAAATTTTAAAGATCAATGTTAATTTTTTAATAGTTACCATTAGCATTTTAATGGTTAGAGTGAATTTGCTCCCTTTTTTAACACTTTTGAGATAGTAATGATACACAAAAAACTGTTGGATACCTAGTGCTCTTAAGTGGATACTTCTGAGGCAAATTTGCACCTTATTCCTTTTGCTTAAGATTTCTCAAAATTTGATTACTTTCTATTGGTTCTCAAGGTCATGAATCAAACAAAATCATTGCATCACTTTATTAACTAATATGAAATGAGGGGAGATTATGTTGGAGGACAAAAATAAGAGATTTTATGGTAAAAATATGTGAATTTTTAAAATTATTTTGAAGGACAAAGGCCTTTCTCAAAAAAGAAATATGATGACTGACTAATCTTTATCGTTAAATTTGTGATCTTTAAATGGTAATACTTACACAAGGACTTGTAAATTCACGTTTTATGACAAAAAACCATATTTAATACTCAAACATATATAATTCAGTACTCAGAGAATGAGAATTTACAAAGTTTCTAGTGCGAGAATTAATTAACCATTCAAAAATTACAAAGTTCAATCTTGACGATAAAGACAATTGGGTTAACATAATTTATTTTTTTCTTGTAGACATAATGACCTTTGTTCTTAAGAGTAATTCATTTCATAAATTCATTTTTAATAAAAAAAATTTGGAGCCATCATGATTTGTCTATTTATCATGTTGTTTTGCATTCAAGGTGTAACTATAATGTACCTTTTAATTGAATGTTGTATTACCAAATTTTGACTCAGTTCTATAGTAAATAATGTAACACCCCAAATTTTATTCACCAATATGTATTATAATTATTTGAAATATTCAATAAAATGGTGAATTTTGGAGAATGTGATTATGCTGCCAGTGAAGATTTCCCTTGATGCAGTGAGTTTTTCATATGGTTTTGGATGACCAAATGATCACCACAAATTATGAAATTTTGCAGGATGAAAGAAGACATCATAAGCATTAATTTGATAATTAACAGGTAATTTTTGGAGCTGTATACAAAGAGTTATGAAGTTTTGAAGTTAGCCTTGGAAAATTGGCTATTTTTAGGAATAACGTTCGAAAACTTAAATTCTTGGAAGTTTCAGCTTCCAGTTGGCTAAAGGCTATATTTTTTCTTGAAACTAGACTCAATAAGGGTTTTATAGCCTTTAGAATCACTCTAATTCAATGTTTAATTTTTCAAAGCTCGGGGCAGAAAATCTACTAGAAATGCCATTAATCCAAAAATGGAAAAGAAATTTGTTGGCAAATGTTGTAATTATGGGATAAATTAACATCAACAAATTTTGATTCTCCTTTGGGCTTGGGAAGTCACTTATGGGTTGACTAAAGGAGGGAAATTGGTTCAATCGCAATGGAGGTTTAGGATACCAATTCCATGTAGATAAGCCCAAGAAAAGGGGGTCAAAAAGTCAAATTTTTGGGATTTTTGGTAATTCACTTAATTAGAGAAAATGGGAGATATTTTAAAACACACTCCCTTCGTCTTCTCTCCTCATTTCTGCTACCCAACATTGAGAAAAGAGAGAGAGAGTGAGCTTAAAGGTTAGAAAGAAGGAGTGCATAAATCACAAGGTAGGTCTTGATTTCCTTGGTGATTTAGCTTCTAGCTTGTGTAATCTCCATGGATTCATGTGTTTAGCAAGCAAATATCAAAGTTTGAGAAGGATGATGGTTTCGACTAGAGAGAGAAAGAAGGAGAAAGCCAAAGGTAACTTCAAAACCCTTAAATATGTGGTGTTATTGTTGTTGTTATTGAAGTTGTTGGTGTATTCGTGGGTTGTTTGCTTTGATTTTTAGGTTTGGGAAGTATTAACCCTAACGGGTTATGCTACCTAAATTTCTTGAAATCTTGGGTCTTAAGTGTTTAAATGGTAAATCAAGTGATTAGCAGTGAAAAGGAGTAAGCTTTTAGAATTGAAAATCAAAAATTAAATTTTCTCCTTTTGCATGTGTGAGTTATGGAAAAGATAGAATCAAGGGGAAGAGGATGGATTTTCAATAATCTAATGATTCCATTATGTTTAGGAGGGAAAATTAAGTGGGGTTGATAATGAACACTATTTCAAAAAAGCCCTAGAAAGTGAAATTACAAAAATGCCCTTAAAACCCTAAACTGGGGCTGTCAAGGGTAAAACTTTCATTTAGCAGTGATTTTGTGAAAAGCAAGGTCAAAAATGGATTCTACATGTAAAACTGTGTAGGAGTAGTATAGGTTAAAATTTTTCAAAAAGTTCAGTCGGATCGGGTATAAAGGGGCCTGTACCGGATCCTTAAGGGCATTTTGGTAATTTTTCAGTTTAGACTAATATAACCATCCAAAAAACTTTGGAAAAGTCTAAAATAGTACATAAAAGGGTTTTAACTTAATTCTTGTACATTTGGAATTTTAGGAGCAGATTGATAGCTCGAGCCGTTGACATGAAATTCAAGGAATAGTTTTCAGACAAAAGAGCTTTAAGCTAGTAACTTTATCCTTCATACATTATATCATTGTTATATGTTTGTGCATGCCATCTTTTATAATTTTATTAATCAACATGGTTCCACCGAGAACGGACAGTTAGTGTGAGAAGGGCACTTTTACCTGGTTGTTGAGTACTAATCCAACTGAGGTGTATGGAAAGTGGGGGGCATTGAGCCCCTAATCTTGTATACATGTCACGATATTGTTAGTTAATTTGTGAATAACATGGAGGATGACATATTTACTTTATATGTTTATATGAATGACTATATGTTACTGCTGGGATTCCTTAGAATCTCAACCTTTTTCATAAATAATAAATGTTCTAGTGGGAACTAGTAGCTCTAAAGGAAAAGTGGTAGATACGGGCAATTGAAGGGTGTGGATCTCGAGATAGAAGCTATTTGGTTATATGTAGTCTAACTTTTGAACATTTTGGATATTTTGGATAATTTTATGTATATTATCAAACCTTATAGGAATTACATCAATCTATCAGTATATTTTCGCTATTCCTGTATTTCCCACCGAACTACATGCAAGCTCTATGAAAAATGTGAAAATAAGATAATGGTGTGACATTTTGGTATCAGAGCCCAAGTGGTTCTGGAAGAGCCCAAAGCGGGTATGGCAACAGGATAGTATACTAATATGGTACTGATTATATAGTAATAGATATATGCACGGTCGGGGGTACTAAAGGAGTGAATCCTCTCAATACGCGAATCAGCCCCTGAAATATCTGGGAACACATAGTGCAATACTGGAAGAAGATTGATATTGTCGAGAGAGGTCCAACCAAATGCTTTTGGGACTTCATGGAGAACAATACTGATCTGGTACGGTGGTACATGTACATAGAGTGATGTGGGGTCCAGTCATTATATTTTGGGTGACCAGAGGTAGCCGACACATCTTTTGAGGTGAAAGTAGTCTCAGAGCACTGGTAGTTTGGAGCAAATAGAGTCGGTATCTGCATTTTGGATTTGGTGAACGAAAGTTAAGCATGATCAACCAAGAGAAATCTTAGGATGGGTGACCTCCTGGGAAGTTAAGTTGGCAAGGTCAAAGAGACTTGAGGAATAGTTATTATCTTAAGGTTTCTCTATGACTAATAATAGTTAGATGATTTATTTAACCCCCTTCCTTATTAGCCAAAATTATAATTTGAAAACGCATAATTAAATTGAAATAAAGACCAACAGATAATTTAAAACTTATTTAAAACCCCATCTTCAAGATAGGGTTATCAAACATTTCTTTCAAGCCCTGTTTAACCTAGTCTCACATTCACATTTCAAATTTATTTAGCATGTGTAGTTCGGTTTCATTCATACATATCATAAACAAAATTCCTGGCAACATCCAGGCTCCATGCATTAACCAAAGGGTTTATGGGCATTTTTGCCCTTAATGGTTTCCCATTCAAGGAATTACAAAACACCATCCAAAATTTACAATTTTAATATATAAAGTAATCCCAAACAAAATATGACAAATAACTACCAAAATTACATCCGTAGTGGAGTACTAGCGGCCCTTGGATGCTTGTTTCTCCTATGAGCCACTTGCCCTGGCTATAAGTTAGTCATTGAAAAGAATGAGATTCAAAAGAATCCCAATAATAACAAACCACTTATACAATATATAATCATATAGCATGCAAGTAAATCATAAGCAGCAACAACAGTAATGATCACTGTGATGCATGACTTTCATCATAAATGATAGCACTTACGACTGTAAACATATGATGCCTGACCAGTATCACAATCGACAGCATTCATCGCTATATACATATGATGCATGACTAGTGTCATAGATGATAGCATTCATGGCTTACACATGATGTGTGACCAACATCACCAACGATAGCACTCACAGCTATATACACAAAGCTTGTATAGCAACTTACACCATAGTATTGGCAATCAACACAATTTAATGATAAGACATACCTATAATGCATTACACATAGTATAAGAGAAAGTGTCACTACATTGTTCTTTTTGTGTGTGCTCTGGCACTGGTTGATCATGTACAGGCAAATATTAAATCCTAAAAACCATAATCAAGGATGATATGTTAATCTCTATTCCAAGTTCTTAATTCCAAAACAAATGCCTAAATGGATGGGAAAGACTTGACCAAAGACCATCTTTTGAAAGTTCAAAATACCATTTTTGAAGGGTTGGCCGTGGACAAACAGATGGTTAGAAAGTTTTGGGCTATAGCCAATATCCTTGGGCCACGGCCAAAAACAGGTTAGAGAGTTTTGGACAATGGCCAACACCTTTTGGACCATAGCCAAGATCTAGTCCAAAGGTTTTGTGCCACGGTCAACATCCATAGGCCACGCCCAACCTTTGGCCTCTTTTCTAGCTAATTTTCAAATGACCATAACTTCTTGCATAGAGATCAAAATGACCCAAACTTTATATCAATAGAAAGCTTGCAATGTGAACTACAAAACTAGAAAGTTTCACAATATTTCAAAACCATTTACTATTTTGAATCACCATACAAATTTGGTTCCCTGTACAGCATTTTATACTTAACCATTTCCCAGAATTTCCAGTTTTGCACTAAGCATTCTTAAAGGTTCGAAAATGCAAAACTAACGCTACTCCCACACAATTTTCCACACAGAATCTAATGGAAACATCAAACCACCTAAAATCGCATCACATTTACATGTTCTATTTTTGAGTCACATTTCAACATAAAAATCTAAAGTTGCCAAATTCCAATTTCAAAACTCCAAACCCATTTCATTGCTCAAAGGACACAACAACACACCATTTTTATCACAAAAAATAATGCAATTCACAAGACCCTATACCACATGAAAATCAGGGCAAAAAGCCATAAATTCAAAGTTTCAATAATGGTCACAATATATATATATATATATCAAACTGTAGCCTTTACTCACCTTTTGCACTTTCCAAAGCTAGTTCCTTGATTCTTCAACCTCTAATTTTTCTCAAGCACTCAAACACCTCCTCTTGAAAATCTAAAATCATAGAGATCAAGCTATCATCAAGGTGGTCAAGATTAATAAAGCGGCTATAAGCATTTGGTGTCATCTATAAGGTCAAATAACAAGAAGTTACCTTGATTTTTCCTTTTTCTTTCCTCCTTTACTTGGATAAAAATGGCTGCTAGAGAGAGAGAAAATGAGATGATGATGAATAGATTTTTGGACTCCCAAAGGCTCTCTAGGCCGAATTGAAGAGAAGAGGAGAGAGGGAAGGGAGTTTGAAAGTTTAACCTTTATCTATGGTCTCTATGGTGACACTTGTCATCAACCTACAACTTCTTCTATAAGCTTGCATCATATGATTACTCTCTCTTGTTCTCTTTGGCAATGTCACACCACTTGATCCTTAGGTTGCTAATAAGTTCCCTCTTCAGTAACTGACTAAGTGGTCGGTAAATTTTCTTTTGCCTATTTTGCCCCTAAATATGGTAATTTCCATTGTATCATGACTTAACACATTTCAACCTCCACTGCATCACACCATGCGCCCACTACTACAAAAAGGGGTTTTAACATCCTTAATTTAGCACTTTTAACATCTAAAAATAGGGGCACGTCTATATGACGGGCATAGTAAAATGGGACTTTAAACGTCCCCAAAAAATGGGATGTCTAAAGTGGGACTTTAGACGTCCCAATTTTGAATTTGGGACGTCTAAAGTAAACACTTTAGACCTCCCAAATGAAGAAAAGGGAGTCTAAAGTCACTGTTTAGGGACTTTAGATGTCCTAATTTTAGGGTTTAAAATTGGGACATCTAAAGTCACACTTTAGATGTCCCTTTTTCTCATTTAGGACATTAAAAGTTTTTTTTAAATGATTATTTATATTCTTCATTACCCAGTAAATTAAAATTGCAGAAACAAAATTGAAGATGGATTCATAAACCACAAAATGTCCCTTACAAAATGGTAAGGACATCTAGCACTGCAATCTTTTTACTATATATATATGTACATAACAACAACTCATACAACCTAATATTATATATGTATAACAACAATCATAAAGTGTCAAAATGTTTGTCACCACATAACTACAAACTAATTGTTGTTCATTTCATCAAAATAAATATACATATGTATTTCCAAGCTCCAAACATATAAAACAAAAACATTTTTAGTATTGCATAACTACTAACAACTAGTTTATGATTCTAGCAAAAAAAACCAATCAAAGTAAAAACACTTAAATAACTAGAATCATGTAAATAAATTTAAAGCATTATAATAATATCACATTGCAAGTTTAACTTAATTCTTCATATAAATTTATATTTAAAAAAAAAACAAACCTAATGAAAGCAGGGGAGAGGGCAGCCAATGGTCTCTATGTGCTTCCAAGGTAGAGATAAGACATTGGAGGAGTTGTGTATGCACAGTGGAGAGGAGAGGTATGCCGGAGGCTGAAAGCAAAGAAGAAGGTGGGAGGTCTACGCCGGAGGGTGGAGGGGGCAAAAATGGTGGAGGAGGTGTACGCCGGAGGGTGAGAGCAAAGAAGGTGCTATGAGAATGGAAGGAGGTGGAGGAAAAGGGAATGAAGAAAAGGAGGAGAGGAAGAAGATTGAGGAAGATGAAGTGTAATTGTAACCCCCTCCGTAATTATATCTGAAATACGCGATTAAAATGAAATAGAGACCAATAATAATCAAATAACATTTACTAACCCATCACATGACGGGGTTTTCACGAATACTTTTTGAAATCATTTATAAACTTGGTCTCATATTCACATTTCGAATACAATTACTACGCGAAGATAAATCACATTCATATAAATATCAGAGTGCACAACTTAATCATCCCGGCAATCCCGGGTACATACCTTCGCTAAAGATACACAGGGTATAATTGCCCATTACAATTCTTCAAATGGGGATTACACAATCTCATCTCAGAGGAGTCCTAGCCGCTCCCTCCACGAGCCACTTGCCCTGTCTAAATTGTTGGTAGGGGAGAGTGAGATTCAAGAGAATCTCAGTAGGAAACAGATACCATAATGCATGCATGATAGATGCTATGTGTATGACATGTTAGCTTTATCTAGATATATGCCCCATAATGATATTTCTGCATGCTCAATATTTCATGTAACAAAGCTATGGCCACAATAAAACAGAAACAGAGCTTCATTTATTCAAATATGCTCTACACAATCAAGTAAAGCAATCACATACATCACTACACAAGCAAAGATATCAATACATGCAAGTAAGGTAAGTCCCCTACCTCCAGTCTTTTCTCCTCGATTTGCGTGCCAGCAACTCGGGGCTTCACATTCGATCCTACAATGTCAAATGTACCATTTAGACACTTCCATAGTATTTCTGGGGGTTATATGAGGCTATATTGAAAACTAACTAAAATACCCCCAGGGCCCGGCCCGGCCCCGCCGTACCTGGTCCAGCTGTACTTTTCTTAAAATTTTGACATGGGCTATTCTGACATATTTTCGCCCAAGGAATCCATTTCCGGACTCTGAATTATCAAATTCAATGTCAATTACAAAATTACCCTTGGCAGCCCTACTTTTAGGGTTTTAGGGGCATTTCTGTAATTATGCTTTCTCGGCCTTTTCCGAAAAAGTGCCTAACTGTAACCCCACCTATTTTCGTCCACTGAATCCAATGGAATCATCAAATCATTGAAAATCCAACTCTAAGACCCATTTACAATGCTGGCCGAAATATATGGGTTTTAAGGGGAAAATTGGGGTTTTTCGGTTTCGGCTCCGTAAGCGTGTTTCTTTCCACTCCTAACCACTTTATTGACTATTCCATTAGGTTACAACTACCATTTAGTATCAATTTGGGCAGCATAACAGCCCCTACAAATCATTTCCATAAATTAAAACCAACGGCAATCCGGCGAAATTTCACCGATTAAATTGCCCACAGCAGCTAGAATAGTCAATATACAAGAGTTTGGAAGTTACCTCAAGCTCCTTCTGGCTTTTCCCCAATATGGCTGAAAAACCCTAACTTTCCTAACCAAGATCTGAGCTTCAACAACCTTCAAGAATATAGAAGAGAAGCTTAAGAGTAGAGTTATACGCGTTAGGAGCTAAATCGCCGGAGAAATCGGCTTACTTTGCGAGATTTCTCCTTCCTTCTCTCTATTTTTCTCTCAACTCCTCTCTCCATATTCAGCTGTGCAGCACGTCGGAAATGAGCTGAAGATGATGAGAAGATGTTTTAATTCCATGCTTATGTCATCTTGCCTTTTGATGATGTCATAATTCCCAAAATTGGCATTTTCGGATTTTCTGGCAGATTTTCTGCCCAATCTTTGAAAAATCATAACTAATTCTAGAAAAATCGAAATGAGGTGATTCCAAAGCCAAATGAAATCTATTTAAGTCCTATTTATAGGAAAAATATTTACCAATACTAGAAATCACCACAAAAATCCAGAATTACACAAATTTCATCACTGCCCCAAAACAGAGTCCATTTTCGACCTCAAACTTTGGACAGTCATATCTCCCCGTTCCCAAAATGAAATGGCACCAGTTATATGTCCATTTTGAAGCTTGGGATGTGAAATTTAAGACTGGAAAGTTTCATAATTTTATGACATCATTTGCCTCGTAAAACCTTCAACACGAGAAGACTGCCCAGACAGAATTCACACTGGACAACATTTCCAATTTTTGCAACCAATGTGTCCAATCCAATTTAAATCAATTCCAATCATTAAATACCACAACATGACACAATTTCCATCACAATATCCCATTCAATTCCTCCCTCTATTCTAAGTCAATTTGGACATTAATCCACAATTGAACTCAAATACAAGGTTTTGGCGTTGCTCATAACACAAGCGACTACAATCCACTTTATATTCTCTAAAAGGGTTCATTAATCACTAACCACGTCCACTTTTGTAGTCATTAAACCCTAATCACAATTTGGGATCTTGCTAAACCAGGGCCTAGCAATCCACTAATCTCAGGCTTATTCTTTAAGCTCAAGTCTCAAAATTCGGGGTATTACAGTAATGAAGAAAAGGGAATAATGAAAAAGCTTACCCATAGTGTAGAGAAGATGAAGTTACGGGAATGAAAGAAAAAAGGTAATGAAGAAAAATGGGAAGAGAAATCATGGGGGATGGGAAAGATGGAAAATAAGGGATGGCTTTTTGTCATGGGAATGAAGAAAAGGGAAGAAAAGTCTCATGCAAGTCAGAATTTTTGACATGCCTTTAGGAGTCCCAAAAAAATTTGGGACACCTAAAGTAAGACTTTAGGTGTCCCAAAATACTTTATGCTTCCTAAATAGATTTGAGATGTCTAAACCCAGTTTCTGGCATTTAAAAAATGTGGAAAATTTAAATTCATGCCATAAAGCACTTTAGGCATCCCAAATTCAAATTTGGGATGTCTAAAGGTTTCCCTACATACAAATAATTATGAAAATGTCACCGCCTTCCTTTTTAACCACCTAATTTTAAAATTCGAACGTCTATTGGGGTGGTTATATCATAATTTTTTAGTAGTGGCCCTTCCCTTAATTTAATTCAATTTAGGTTTTAATACCATAATTGAGCTTAAATACAGGATATTTGGGTACTAATCATAGCTTATACATACCACAATTCACATCGCATTCTTCTAAAGTGCTAGCTTCACATTTTTTATATTCACTTTTGAAGTCATTAGCCCTTAAACATCTTTTTGGGGCATTACAACTTAAATGATGTTTATAAACATGGAGATGTTGATTATGTAAGTTTTAATTTTAATTCGAACCATTTCTGTTGTAGAAATTACTGCTCAGAAAAGCTCACTTGATGAGGTTATGGAAACTCGAGGTATAGTAATTGTTTTGAGGTTTCTCCATGCTAAATGACAATATTAGTAGTTATGACATATAGTACTATATGATGATTTTTAGTATGATGTTAGGTATGATTGAGATAGTATGATATTTGACTCAATCGATTTTGAGGTTATAGATCCAGAATGAAATCAAGATGGATTGTAAATCAAGAATCAATGTTGGGCTGTAGGTTCGAAGAACACTGAAATGGCTCAAAGTTGTTTGAGGCATATAATATAGAAAAGAATGATATTTTATGATATCTCAGCAATTATTAGCAGTGATTATGCCGTATATTGATCTCAAAGGATCCGATCTAATGATACGAAAGGTTAAGAATAGGCTTGAATTTGATCTAAGATGAAATACTACTTAGGTCAAAATTGAATTTGTTGCACTATGGTTATTTTTCATGATGAAAGTTTGAACCTTGTAAATAGTTGTTAGGATCGGCAGGCACAACAGAAGAATTTTAAAATTTTACCAATCCTAATCGAGGATCTATCAACGGCATTTAAACCAAGTTAGAAGGATTCATACCTTTTTTGATTCAGGGTTTTCACAATCTCTAGGAGCCAACACGTCAAGTCCGCTCCCTCTACCGGTATCCACATGAATGTTCTCCAACTGAGCTGCGTGCTAGCCCCTCTAATGTCTCCTAGGGTTTCCCTTGTAGCTCTCAATTCTCATGTGCATATAATATATCTGCTCTATCAAGTTTATAACCTATGAAGGCTGTTTTCAAATTTCAAAATTAATCATCATTAATTTCAAAATTAATTAACTATTAATTATCTTTATAATCTAACTAAATAAATTCAGTTTAAATTAAATCTGTCCAACAGTTATAATTTAACCTATTTATTTAATCCAAGTAAAGAGCAATTAGATTTTATTTATCTTCATAAATTAAATCTGAGATATTATATCTCTATCATGTTAGTTATTAAATTTAATATATCTTAATAAATTAAATTTAAAAATAACACAATATAATAATATCATATAATATATATATATAAGATATATATATTTCAAAAATATATATCTATATAATATTATTAATGAATTTTATATTATATATATAATTCATCTACCCAAAATTAAACATTATTTCGTGTTGGGCCATTCTTGTGTGCGACCCTGTAGGCCCATATGAAGTTGGCAATGGGCCAATAACTATACTAACCCAAAAGTCGCAAGCGGCCTCTAGCAAGACATTACGACTATCCAATTCATATAAGGATCGTTATCACGATGCAACCTATCATACAACCATGTCACGTCCCTTTTGTCACAAGATATATTGATCAAGGATAAGGCATGGATAATGTCATCCTCTTGTTCCTAACCATTACTTTCTCGATTCCTAAGTAGCCTGGTAATAGAGACGGAAACTCCTTTCCATCAATGTATGGCCATACATTTCTCAGGCTCTCTCGTCAAGGGGCCCAGTAATATCTCTCTACTAATGTGAGGGACAAATTCCATCTTGATCATTCATATTCCTTTGCATGAAAAACCACCAAGCCCCATCGTAGCCTTTATTATCAACCGGTCAAAAGTGACTTTTGACTAGTTCAAAGCTTAGCAACTCTCATGTAGGAATCCATAATGACCTCAGGTCTAAGGGTATTGTGACATGGTTATATATAAGAAAAGCTTATGACTTGATCCATGTAGCTTTCTCATAGTGGGTCGATCCAGCACCTTGTACTCTTACAAGTGCCTAAGATTTTGATTCGTATCTCCATATCTTATCAAAGTCATATTGATCTTGTTTCATCTCTGCTCCCGCATAGATGACCGACCAGGGACATTTTAGGACAATCTTTATGAATTATCCAAGGATACAATTATCACAGTTAACATGCAAATAATATGATAACAGAATGGAGAAATTTCATTAAAATAATAATGTTCAAAGTACAATAATTGGCCCTTTGGGCACAATTTCCAACATCCTCCCACTTGCCTAGGTGCAATCATTAATTTGCCTAATTCCTATTGCTCTAACATGACGCTCATGCTTTGCCTGTGCAAGTGGCTTAGTAAGACGATTAGCAACATTATCTTCTCCTGCTACTTTGCATATCTTTATATCACCTCTGTCATTGATTTCTCTAATAAGATGAAATCACCAGAGTATATGCTTGGTCCTTTGATGTGACCTAGGCTCTTTGGCTTGTGCAATAGCACCACTATTGTCATAGAACAAATCTATTGGATTTGAGATGGTAGGCACCACCCCTAGTTCAGTGATGAACTTTCTGATCCAAACGGCTTCTTTAGCTGCATCTGATGCTGCTATATACTCAGCGTCTGTTGCAAAATCTGCTATAGTGCTCTGCTTGGAGCTCTTCCAGCTTACTACTCCACCATTAAGGAGGAATACATATCCAGATTGCGATTTAAGGTCGTCTTGGTCAGTTTGGAAACTTGCATCTGTGTAACTGATTACGCAGAGCTCATAATCCAATCCACCATAGACCAAAAATAAGTCCTTAGTCCTTCTTAAGTACTTTAGGATATTCTTGACGGCAGTCTAATGACCCTCACTAGGATCTTGTTGGTATCTGCTGTTCATACTTAAGGCAAACGAGACATCCGGTCTAGTACATAACATGGCATACATGATGGATCCAATGGTCGAGGCATATGGAACCTTACTCATGTGATCTCCCTGATCAGTGTACTAGGACACAGATCCTTGCTAAGATAGATGCCATGAGACATGGGCATGTAACCCCTTTTTGAATCCTGTATACTGAACCTATGCAGTATCTTGTCTATGTATGTGCTCTGACTTAGGCCTATTAGTCTTTTAGATCTATACCTATAGATCCTAATCCCTAGGATATAGGTGGCTTCACCTAAGTCTTTTATTGAAAAGGACTTTCCTAACCAAGACTTGACACTCTGCAAGGTAGGAATATCATTCCTAATGAGTAGGATGTCATCTACATAAAGCACTAGAAATACAACTATCCTCCCACTAACCTTCTTGTAAACACACGGTTCATCGATGTTTTGAATGAATCCAAACTCTTTGACTACTTCATGAAAATGATGATTCCAGCTCCAAGATGCTTGCTTCAATCCATAAATGGATCTTTGAAGCTTGCAAATTTTACCAGAGTCCTCTGGACGCACAAAACCTTCAGGTTGTGTCATGTACACATCCTCAAGTAGCTTTCCATTAAGGAAGGCTATTTTGACATCCATCTGCCATATTTCATGGTCATAATATGCTGTAATGGCAAGAAGAATTCTGATTGATTTGGCCATTGCAACTGGGGAAAAGGTTTCATCATAGTCTACACCATGAGTTTGAGTGAATCCTTTTGCAACCAGTTGTGCCTTGAAGACATTTACATTGCCATCCATGTCAGTTTTCTCCTTGAAAACCCATTTGTACCCAATGGTTTTTACACCTTCAGGTAGATCGACTAAGGTCTATACCTGATTGTCGTACATGGATTGCATTTCAGACTTCATGGCATTTAGCCATTTCTCAAAGTTTGGTCCCACTATGGCTTCTTGATAGGTGGTGGGCTCATTTTGCTCAATGAGCAACACATCACCGCCTTCAGTAATCAGAAATCCATATCTCTGAGGCTGATGCCGTGTCCTATCAGATCTTCATGGACCTTATGTTACTTGAGGAAGCTCAGCAACTTGTTGTGAGTCTTCTCTAATTTCCATCTATGGTTCTGTACTATCTTGTGGCTCTCAAATTTCTTCGAGATGTACGTTGCTCCCATTGGTTGTTTTAGAGACAAACTCTCTTTCTAGAAACTTACCATTTCGAATAACAAACACTTTGTTATCAGTAAGATTGTATACATAGTATCCTTTCGTTTCTTTAGGATACCCCATGAAAAGGCACTTTGTCGATCTGGGTGCTAATTTATCAAAAGCTTGTTGCTTAACATATACCTCACATCACCAAATCTTGAGAAAAGATAAACTTGGTTTCTTTCCAGTCCATATCCCATATGGTGTCTCTTCAATTGCCTTAGATGGAACACGTTTAGTGTGAACGCAGCTGTCTCTAGGACATGTCCCCAAAAGGACGGTGGAAGATTTGTTTGACTCATCATAGATCGAACCATATCAATAGTGTTCGATTCTTCCGTTCAGAAACGCCATTCCATTGTGGTGTTCATGGAGGAGTCAATTATGAGATTATCCTACAACTCCTAAGATGGTCAATGAATTCTTGGCTCAAAAATTCACCACCTCGATCAGATCGAAGTGCTTTAATTGTTTTACCAAGTTAGTTTTGTACTTCATTTTGGAATATTTTGAACATTTCAAAAGATTCAGATTTATGTTTCATTAGATAGATATAGCCATATCTACCAAAGTCATCTATAAATGTAATGAAGTAGACTTAACCTTCTCTGGTAGCTATATTTAATGGTCCACATACATCTGTATGTATGAGGACCAATAATTTAGTGGCCCCTTCACTGTGCCCAGTAAAAGGTGCCTTAGTCATCTTTCCTAATAAGCAAGATTTACATGTATCATATGATTCAAAATCAAATGAGTTTAGAAATCCATCTTGATGGAGTTTAGAAATGTGTTTCTCATTTATGTGGCCTAGATGACAATGCCATATGTAGGTCAGATTCAAATCGTTTGATTTTATCCTCTTAGTAGTTACATTATACATATTCCCATTATTAGGATGTTCCAAATTTAATATATAATGACCAACATGCAAATCACCATAGTATAGAAAATGTCATTATGATAAATAAAAAATTTACCATTCCTAGTAATGGAAGTATAACCTTCCTTATCCAAATAAGAAAGAGAAAAATGTTACTACTCAAAGCAGGAACATAATAGCAATTCTTCAAAAATAACAAAAGCCCACTGGGCAGAACAAATTCATAAGTGCCTACGGCAAAAGTAGTAACTCTTGCTCTGTTTCCAACTCGTAGGTCCACCTCGCCCTTCTTCAGCTTTCTACTGTCCATTAGACCCTGCACATTTGTACAAATGTGAGAACCACATGTAGTATCTAATACCCATATAGAGGAAGTAGAAAAATGAATGTCTATAACATAAATACCTGAAGAGATAGCCCCGCTATCCTTCTTGTTCTTTTTCAGATCTTCCAGGTAGAGTTTGCAATTCCCCTTCCAATGACTAGGTTCATTGTAGAAGTAGCAGACTCCTTCCTTTGGAGGCTTTGCCTTCTTGGGTGCAGGCTTGGTTTCGGGCTTGTTTGACTCTTTGGTCTTACTATCTAAGCCATTACCCTTCTATTTGCCCTTCCCTTTCTTTTTCATACCCTTTCCTTTCTAAACAATCAAAACTGTGTTAGGCTTTTTCTTAATGCTTTGCTCAGCAATTTTGAGCATCCCATACAGCTCAGAAATTGATTTCTCCATGTTGTAGTTCATAACAAACTGATTATAACTCTCCGGGAGTGAGTTGAGGATCAGATCTGTAGCTAACTCCTGGCTCATGGGAAATCCAAGCCTCTCAAGGTGACCAATATAGCCTTTTATCTTTAACACATGAGTACTAACTGATGCACCTTCAGCCATTTTGCAGGAATGTAAGGCCTTTATGGTCTCATACCTTTCTTGCCTTGTCTGTTGCTGGAACATTTCCTTGAGATATACAATCATCTCATGAGCCTCTATGAGTTCCAGATCTCTTTGGAGCTCTGGAACCATAGTGGCAAGCATCAGGCAACCTACATCCATAGAGTCATCCTTATACTTTGTGTAAGCATCTCTCTGAGCTCTTGGAGCATTGGCTGCAGGCTCCTCAAGAATGGGTTGATCTAGGACATAAGCCTTTCTTTCCTGCTTGAGAATAATTCTCAAGTTCCTGAACTAGTCAAGAAAGTTTGTCCCATTGAGTTTGTCCTTCTCAAGGACCGATCGCAACGATAGTATAGCAGTATTACTAGTCGATATGATTCTACAATTAAAATATGCAAAGTTAGTTAGTAATCTCCCACTAAATTAACAACCCTCAATATAATAATTAGTGGGCTAAGATCCATATTTGGCTTAAACTTAAGTCCATTTTGGCAAGATGCTTAAATTCAAGTTATTTAGGTAGGTAATCTATTTACCAATTACATCACATGTAACTCTTAGATCTTTATGGGATTTAATCATCATATGATCCGGTATGTTTAACCCCATCTAATGCCTTGAGATTCAAAACCATTCTGTTAATCTCAATTAAGTTAAAACAATAATGAATATTATGAGCAGCACCATTACTCAAGCTTGTCTCATCAAGATAACTCAAGTGCATCTACTTTGGTGGTTTCCACAATTGAGCGATATAGGTTTTGACAAGTACTCATTAATTGACGGCATTATGACTTAAGATTTGATTCAGAGGACTTAATTAATTAGTTTTGTTTATATGGATACAATCGTGGTCGTATCTCATATAGATAAATACATATAAATGTAAAAGTAATCATGCAATGATCTTATCAAAAGCATAATTTAAACGTGACACAACATGGCTTACCTAACCTAAAATCCTGCCAAGCCAATGAGAGGACTTCTCTAAATAAAAAAAGAAATACATTAAGAGAAACCTCGTTTAAACATTCGAGGGGAGTAAGATGAGAAGAGAATGTACATCGAGAGTATTTAGAGAAAGGCAAGGCACACAGGCTGTATTTAAATATTACAACCCTTTGTAAAATTCTAAAGCCATATTGTTCAACATACCCAAACAAGTATAAATAATAAACCACAACAAGAATTCATACAATATGAAAAGCAATAAATGTCATGATCAAATTATATTACGGTACGCAGAGGTGGTCCCACCATGTTGTTCACCATACCCAATTTTTCAAAAAATTCGTTTAGTCCAATTTTTAAGGGATTTCGGCCCAATTTCAAAAGCAACGGCCCAGAACGCTTCTGATCCAGATTGTCAACCCCAAAGTTTCAAATCCCTAAATCTGATTAGAGACCCTAACGTGTCTGTACGCCATGTTCTTCACATATTCGAAACCTAAACGATAAATTCTACTTCGGATCAAATCCAAAATAGAAATCGTGATACCAGTGTCGAAATTGAAACTTAAACATATCGCATATAATCGAAACAATTTCACCAAATCGCATAAACATACAACACTATCTGAAAAACGTACATTAACGTTGAACATATTCCTTTACGATTTAACATATTCTGACGTTTTCTTATGAACAAATATATATATCCCATATATATCACATGTATAAGAACATAAACTCATTTTAAACGCACAATTGATCTGGCTCTGATGCCACTGTTAGGATTGGTAGGCACAACGAAAGAATTTTAAAATTTTACCAATCCTAATCGAGGATCTATAAATGGCGTTTAAACCAAGTTGGAAGGATTCATACCTTTTTTGATTCAGGGTTTTCATGATCTCTAGGAGCCAACATGTCGGTCCGCTCCCTCTACCGGTATCCACATGAATGTTCTCCAACCGAGACTGCGTGCTAGCGCCTCTAATGTCTCATAGGGTTTCCCTTGCGGCTCTCAATTCTCATGTGCATATCAATATATCTGCTCTATGAAGTTTATAACCTATGAGGGCTATTTTCAAATTTCAAAATTAAGCATCATTAATTTGGAAATTAATTAACTATTAATTATCTTGATGAGAAAATTAAATAAATTCAGTTTAAATTAAATCTGTCCAACAGTTTTAATTTAACCTATTTATTTAATCCAAGTAAAGAGCCATTAGATTTAATATATCTTCATAAATTAAATCTGAGATACTATATCTCTATCATGTTAGTTATTAAATTTAATATATCTTAATAAATTAAATTTAAAACTAACACAATATAACAATCTCATATAATATATATACATATATATATATAAGATATATATATTTCAAAAAAATATATTTATATAATATTATTAATGAATTTTATATTATATATATACATATAAAATTCATCCACCCTAAATTAAACATTATCTCATGTTGGGCCATTCTTGTGTGCGACCCTGTAGGCCCATATGAATTTGGCAGTGGGCCAATAACTGTACTAACCCAAAAGTCGCAAGCGGCCTCTAGCAAGACATTATGACTACCCAATTCATATGAGGATCGTTATCACAATGCAACCTGTCATACAACTATGTCACATCCCTTTTGTCACACGATATATCGATCAAGGATAAAGCATGGATAATATCATCCTCTTGTTCCTGACCATTACTTTCTCGATTCCTGAGTAGCCTGATAATAGAGACAGAAACTCCTTTCCATCATAGTATGGCCATACATTTCTTAGACTTACTCATCGAGGGGCCCAGTAATATCTCTCTACTAATGTGAGGGAAAAATTCCATCTTGATCATTCATATTCCTCTGCATGAAAAACCACCAAGCCTTATTGTAGCCTTTATCATCACCCGGTCAAAGTCAAAAGTGACTTTTGACTAGTTCAATGCTTAGCAACTCTCATGTAGGAATCCATGATGACCTCAGTTCTAAGGGCATTGTGACGTCGTTATATATGAGAAAAACTTATGACTTGATCCATGTAGCTTTCTCATAGTGGGTCGGTCCAACACCTTGTACTCTTACAAGTGCCTAAGACTTTGATTCGTATCTCCATATCTTATCAAAGTCATATTGATCTTGTTTCATCTCTGCTCCCGCATAGATGACCGACCAGGGACATTTTAGGATAATCTTTATGAATTATCCAAGGATACAATCATCACAGTTAACATGCAAATAATATGATAACAGAATGGAGAAATTTCATTAAAATAATAATGTTCAAAGTACAATGATTAGCCCGTAGGGCACAATTTCCAACAATAGTATTAAACCTTCGGTAATGTTTTGAGGATATTACCAAAATACAGTAAAAGTTGGAATATGCACTATTGATCCTGATTCTTAGCAAACCTATCAGGTATACTTGAGAAAAATGATTTCCAATTTAGGTATTGAGGTTCTAGATTTCATGATACACCTAGCATTTGGATTAGAGACCCTAGGTTGTAAATCCTATAACTGGATATGTTGTAGTGGATTTGTGTGTCTAAAGGCTCCAAGACTTAGTGGACCAATGTGTCATTAGGCTAGCAAATTTATTCAGAATCGTGTTGGGTTAGTAGTGATTCATGGAATTGAGGAACAAGATTCTTACGGATGTGAATCCTTGCAGAAATGAGGATTGATATTGATTTAATAAAGACAACATGCTTTCCCAAAGAAAGAAAGGGATGCTTAAGCAGAGTAATTAAAGTGGCTTTAGTCCAATGTTAGGGAATATGGTGAGCTAAGAGTAGCCAGGGAATATGGTTACGTGCTCGAGAACAAAAAACTATAGAGGATAGGCCAGTGGCCAGTAAATTCCCTAGGTACTTCCGAAAGATATGAGTGGGATATAAGAATGATTGAGGTGAAATAATTTTTGACCCTGATAAGATTAAGGTTCTGAGTTGTGATTGAGAGAATTGTATTCTGAGAATCAAATTTAGTAGTTGAAATAACTCATTAGGCATTTGATATGGCCTGAGTTGCTCGAGGTATTATAATGTGATAAATGTACGGGATTATTGAAACTTTCTAGCTATTAAGTCTAGCATAGGGAAAGATTATAATCATAAAATATTCCATAAAGGATTGATTGAGGTTATAGATCTCTAATGCAATGAGAGAAAGAATTGATTTTCCTGCTATTCTACTAACTTAAGGCTATACTAGGAGTCGATTGGTGGATGGCAAAGAATATGTTGAAATGTATAAGTAGAGAAGGTTACCAAGTAATTTGTAACCCAAGAATCAACTGTTAAGTTTTAATCCACACAAATTTGATATGGCCCAGAATGATTGAGTTGAACAAGCCAAGAATGGGCACAAAAGAATATAGATTTTGGGTGCAGTCAGGTAGTATAGGAGGCTCCTGTGGGACTCCTATTGAATCATCTTGACATTATTAAAGCTCATATAAGGACATAGACCTTGAAGTGGGCAGCAAAAGCATGGTAAATTTATTTGTAATCTTGGGGCACCAATGATTGATTCTAAGTAGTTAGACTTGATATGCATTTAGTAAAGATGATGAACTATATGTGCTTATCACTATGGTTGATGCCTATCATGATGACATTGGACTAGTGTGTTTAAGGTATGTCTTAAGGCTGGCAGAACAATCAAACTGTACCAGGTTATAGCTGAGGCATTAAGTCCTGAGATGCCAGTGGCATAGGGGTGATTCCCTGAGCAATAAGACCAGGTGACTAAGTACTTTAGTGTTGTTGGGACGAGTGAGGTCCAGTACTTGTTATGATTGTTATCTAATAAATCCCATAGCAACTGTGTGGCAGAGGCTCTTAGTATGGAGGAAAGGACGATTCCTACCTTGTTGAGGCCCATAGAGGAAGGCTTTATTATTGGGTATGGCTTGGCTGGTCCTATGTGGTAGTGAGGCCCTCTGACCATTACATAAAAAGTAAATTATGTGATCCGGGTAAAGTCTCTAAGAGGCTGTGAGGCCTAAAGAACCAAGCACTATGGGAATAGATCAGTGGATCCTGTGTTTGATTGCATGCTACATATTGCATACGGAATAAATAATAAATGCTAAATATTATCTAAGATCTATGGTGAGAATATAGTGATTGTGTTACATGCTCGATGAGCTTGCATATGAAATAAATAGATTGTGCCTACACCCACAGGTGTCAGGGTTGTCATAGCTGAGGTAGGTATGAATGGTATAGTGAATGCTGAGGGACATGAATCACTAGTAGACTTAATTGTCTACCATTACATGGCTG
Source organism: Inga laurina (assembly GCA_963855925.1). Classification (NCBI taxonomy): domain Eukaryota; kingdom Viridiplantae; phylum Streptophyta; class Magnoliopsida; order Fabales; family Fabaceae; genus Inga; species Inga laurina. The sequence goes on from OY979712.1 coordinate 21,138,487, forward strand.
CATGGCTTATTAGTACTCCTTAAAATTGGTTGGTTAATGACATAGTGGTAAACTCAAGGAGTAAAAAATGAAACATGAACAATAATTACAAATAGTATTGAACATTGTGACAGAAAAACAACTCTATGCCAAGTTGAGTAAATGCAAGTTTTGTCTTTCAGAGCTAATATTTCTAGGCCATGTAATCTTATAACAAGAGATCCTAATGGAGCCAAGAAAAGTAGAAGCAGTACTGAACCGGGAAGGCCAAAAACTATGGTTGTGATACACAGTGTTCTGAGTCTTGTTGATTATTATGAGGGGTCTATACCGAATTTCCTAGAAAAATTCTACATTATGCGTTGGATAATGATCGTGAGAGGAGCTTTGGAGAGCTAAGATGGAAATTTATTAAAGTACCAACACTGAGAATCCCATATGTGAGTAGGCATGGATTAGGATGTGATTTGATACGAGCTGAGTGGGGCATATGTATCTTATCAGCTGAAGCTTCATGAATTGTACTATCCCACCTATGATATTGAGTTGGTGGTAATGGTATTTGTATTGAAACTGGAAACATTATCTCTATAGTAAGATCGTAGAGTTGCACCGCAACCATAAACACTTGAAATATTCCCATGATAAGATGGAGCGAAATTTGAGGCAATGTAAGTAGATAGAGTTGTTGAAAGACTTTAACCTAGAAAGTAAATATCATCCAGGGTAGCCCAATGTAGTGGCAGATGCATTAAGCCGTAAAATAAGGTAGGGTGCAACCCTAGGGATACATGAGTGCAAATCGATTAAGTAGAGAGCATTAGCTGCTAAAAGTAGATAAAAGAGTTATATTGATAAGAGGTGGAAACCGGTATAGAATAAGGTCAAAGACTAGGTGTATGGGCGCTGTGTAAAGCTTCAGTTCTTAGTCGAAAGGTAGGGCATTGAACAAGTTACTGAGGTACCTTATGTTGCCACGACGTATGGGCGCTATAGAGATATTTTGGTATCAGACATTTTAGATGGCCACCAAAAAGGAGTACCAGGTAGGTGCCTATGTGTAGAGCCACCGTATGATATTTCCGACCCAAAGTGTATGGTTATGTATGTGTAGTAAATTTTAGAGACAAAATTTATCTAAGAGGGGGAGAACTATAACACCCTAAATTTTATTCACCAATATATATTTTAAATATTTGAAATATTTAATAAACTTGTCAATTTTGGAGAATGCGATTATACTGCTAGTTAAGAATTCTTATGAGGCAATGAGTTTTGTTATATAGTTTTGAAAGACCAAATGATAACCAAAAATTATGAAATTTTGCAGGATGAAAGTAGACATCCTAAGCTTTAATTTGATAGGTAATAGGTAACTTTTGGAGCTGTATACAAAGAGTTGAAGATTTTTTAATTTAGCCCAATAAAACTGGCTATTTTTTGGAACAACATCCGAAAAATTAAATTTTGGGAAAATTCAGCTTCTAATTGGTGAAAGACTATATTTTTCCTTCAAACTAGACTCAATAAGGGTTTTATAGCCTTTAAAATCACTCAAATTTGATTTCAACAAATAAAGATGTGATTTTTTAAAATTTAGGCAGAAAATATGCCAGAAATGCTACTAATCAGAAAATAAAGAAAAAAAAGTGATGGCAAATGTTGTAATTGTGGGATGAATTAACATCAGCAAATTTTGCATCTCCTATGGCCTTTGGATGTCACTTATGGGCTAACTAAAGGAGGGAAATTTGTTCAATTACATTAGAGGTTTATGACACCAATTCCATGTAGATAAGCCCATAAAAAAGGTGTCAAAAAGCCAACTTTTTGGGATTTTTGGTAATTTATCTCAATTAGAGAAAATGGGAGATATTTTAAAAACAAACTCCCTTCATCTTCTCTCCTTATTTTTGTCAGCCAACATAGAGAAAAGAGAGAGAAAGAGAGAGAGATAGCTTGAAGGTTAGAAAGAAGGAGGGGGAAAATCACAAGGTAAGTCTTGATTTCCTTGGTGATTTGGCTTCGGTTTGTGTAATCTCTTCCCTAAGCTTCTCTTCTCTATGGATTCATATGTTTAGAAAGCAAATATCAAGGTTTGAAAAGGAGGGTGGTCTTGGCTAGACAGAGAAAGAAGGATAAAGCCAAAGGTAACTTCAAAACCCTTAAATCTTTGGTGTTATTGTTGTTGTTGTTGTTGAAGTTGTTGGTGGATTTGTGGGTTGTTTGATTTGATTTGCAAGTTTGGGAAGGATTAACCCTAAGGGATTATGCTGCCCAAATTTCTTCATATCTTGGGTATTAAGTGTTTAAATGGTTAATCAAGTGATTAAGAGTGAAAAGGACCAAGCTTTTGGAGTTGAAAATCATAAATTACATTTTCCCTTTTTTATATGTGAGTTTTGACCAAGATAGAATTAGGCGAAAGGAGCTTGGTTTTCAATAATTTAATGATTCTATTGTGTTCAGGAGGAAAAGTTAGGTGGGGTTGATGTTGAATACTTTTAAAGAAAAACCCTAGAAAGTGAAATTACAAAAATACCCTTAAAACCCTAAATTGGGATTGTCATGTGTAAAAATGTCATTTGGCAATAATTTTGTGAAAACCGAGCTCAAAAATGGATTCTAGACATAAAACTGTGTAGGAATAACCCTAGTCAAAATTTCTAAAAAAGTTCAGTCGGACTAGGTACAAAGGTGTATAGACTAGGTCCCTAAGGGAACTTTAGTAATTTTGTAGTTTAGACTAATATAACCAACAAAAAATCTTTGGAAAAGTCTAAAATAGTACATGAATGGGTTTTAACTTATTTCTTGTACATTTGAAATTTTAGGATCGGATTGAAAGCCCGAGCCATTGACAAGAAATTCAAGGAACAATTTTCGGACAAAAGGGGTTTAAGGTAGTAACTTTATCCTTCATACATTATGCCAATATTATATGTTTGTATATGCCATCTTCTGTAATTTAATTAATCAACATAGTTCTACAAAGAAGGGGCAATTAGTGTGAGAAGGGCACTTTTACCTAGTTGTTGAGTACTAATCCAACCGAGATGTATGGAAAGTGGGGGATTAAGCCCCTAACACTTGTATACATGTTGTGATATTATTAATTAATTTATGCATAACATGGAGCATGACATATTTACTTTTCATATTTTCTACAAATGATTGTATGTTACTACTGGAATTCCTTGGATTCCCACCCATTTTCATAAATAATAAATGTTCTAGCGGGAACCAATGGTTCCAAAGGAAAAGTAGTAGATAGGGGCAATTGTAGGGTGCAAATCCCAAGATAGAAGCTATTTGGTTATATGTAGTCTAACTTTTGAATAGTTTGAATATTTTGGATAATTGTATGTATATTATGAAACTCTTTGGCAAAACTGGTAATGTATTCAAGTACACTTTATCAATCTATCAATATATGTACGCTATTCCTTTGTTGCCCATCGAACTACGCGTGAGCACTCTGAAAATAGTGAAAATAATATAAGGGTGTGACAAATAACGTCACGAAGAAACATCTCATTATTTCTGATTGTTTGCCTAAATTTTATCATATGTCATAATATTCTAATTAGTTTAATTATTTAATTTGGATTTAATTAGTTTAATTATTTTATCATATGTCATATGTCATATTTAATTTTATCATAACGTCATGAAGAAACATCTCATTATTTCTGATTATTTCTAATTAGTTTAAAGAGTAATCATGTCTAGAATCATGATCTTAATATGTGTTTCATTCATTTGTCATTTATATGATTAATCTTTCAATATATTAGTTTCCTAAGTGTATTTGCAAAGAAACAATAAAGAGATCATGCGTTGAGAGAAAAGTCAAGCATATCATCTGCAATATCCGAAATGCTTAGCTACCGCAAAAGGCTAGTTTTAAAATTCAAAGAACGGTCAAACGAAGATGCACGAGTCTAACAGACATGTTAAAATGGTTCCAACGGCTATTACAATTCAACTAAAATTGTGAAAACATTCAACGAAGAACAAAACACAAAATATATTTTTTTCAGACAACTTAAGGTTGTGGAACCTTGAGTTGAGGATTTTATTACAATGTGTAAGGGGGAGCGAGTGTCCTGTGAAGGAATTTGCTGTGTACTAATGTGCCAAGAACCACTGTTGGAAATTGTGCCCTAAGGGCCAATAATTGTACTTTGAACATTATTATTTTAATGAAATTTCTCCATTCTGTTATCATATTATTTGCATGTTAACTGTGATAATTGTATCCTTGGATAATTAATAAAGATTGTCCTAAAATGTCCCTAGTCGGTCATCTATGCAGGAGCAGAGATGAAACAAGATTAGTATGACTTTGATAAGATATGGAGATACGAATCAAAGTCTTAGGCACTTGTAAGAGTACAAAGTGCTGGACCGACCCACTATGAGAAAGCTACATGGATCAAGTCATAAGCTTTTCTCATGTATAACCACATCACAATGCCCTTAGACCTGAGGTCATCATGGATTCCTACATGAGAGTTGCTAAGCTTTGAACTAGTCAAAAGTCACTTTTGACCGGGTGATGATAAAGGCTACGATTCAGCTTGGTGGTTTTTCATGCAGAGGAATATGAATGATCAAGATGGAATTTGTCCCTCACATTAGTAGAGAGATATTATTGGGCCCCTTGATGAGTGAGTATGAGAAATGTATGGACATACTATGATGAAAGGAGTTTCTGTCTCTGTTATCAGGCTACTCAGGAATCGAGAAAGTAATGGTCAGGAACAAGAGGATGACATTATCCATGCCTTATCCTTGATCGATATATCGTGTGACAAAAAGGACGTGACATGGTTGTATGACAGGTTGCATCGTGATAACGATCCTCATATGAATTGGGTAGTCGTAATGTCTTGCTAGAGGCCGCTTACGACTTTTGGGTTAGTATAGTTATTGGCCCACTGCCAACTTCATATGGGCCTACAGGGTTGCGCACAAGAATGGCCCAACACGAGATAATGTTTAATTTAGGGTGGACAAATTTTATATATATATAATATATAATTCATTAATAATATTATATAGATATATATATTTTTTCGAAATATATATCTTATATATATATGTATAAATTTAATTTATGAAGATAAATTAAATCTAATGGCTCTTTATTTGGATTAAATTTAATTGATTAAGATATATTAAATTTAATAACTAACATGATAGAGATATAGTATCTCAGATTTAATTTATGAAGATAAATTAAATCTAATGGCTCTTTATTTGGATTAAATAAATAGGTTAAATTAAAACTGTTGGACAGGTTTAATTTAAACTGAATTTATTTAATTAGCTCATCAAGATAATTAATTGTTAATTAATTTCGAAATTAATGACGATTAATTTTGAAATTTGAAAATAGCCCTTATAGGTTATAAACTTGATAGAGCAGATATATTGATATGCACATGAGAATTGAGAGCCGCAAGTGAAACCCTAGGAGACATTAGAGGCGCTAGCACGCAGTCTCGGTTGGAGAGCATTCATGTGGATACCGGTAGAAGGAGAGGACCTGACGTGTTGGCTCCTAGAGATCGTGAAAACTCTAAATCATTAAAAAAGGTATGAATCCTTCCAACTTGGTTTAAACGCCGTTGATGGATCCTCGATTAGGATCAGTGAAAATTTTAAAATTCTTCCGCTGTGCCTACCAATTCTAACACCCACTAAATCTTAGAAGATATAGTAAAACTCTCAGAGAAGCTTTGAGGATTGGACATAGGTCAAAGTAGTTGTAGCCGAACTAGTATAACTCCTGGTGTCCACTTCGTTGATATTTCTCCTAGTTCTTAACTTCTTTAAATTTCAAGTAAATATTTACATATGAAATGAATTTTTTGGTATCACCCAATTCACCCCCTCTTGGGTGAAACGCTTGCACTAACAAAACCCTGGTTTCTATGGCCTCCAGTCTGATTAGGCTTCTTGTTACCCCCTAGAAGGTCCACCTTAATACTACCGCTTCTGTGATAAACCATCACTTCCAAAAGTACCCTTATTAATGTCTATGGTAGCCAAACTTAACATACGTTTCTCGATATAATGACATTCTTCCACTACTTTACTAAACTTAGTAAAATGTTGTGAAATCAGTTTCTCTTTCAACTCTAGTCTTAACCCCTCAATCAACATATCAGTACTCTACTCTTCGCTATCATGAAGCTTAAGGTATGCTGAATATGAGGATAATCGATTGTATCGAGCCAAATAGTTATCAAAGCTCTCACTGTTATGTTATTAAATATTGAGAAATTCCTTTTCTTTTTCATGCTTGACAGATAGGGGAAAATATTTATCGTTGAACTGTTGTTGTAATAATTCATAGGTTATAGGAATATTCCTTCCCCTCAGGAGGAGCTTAGTATTCTTCCACCATCGGTCTGCATCACCCTTCAGCTTATAAATAGAAATAGAACCTTAATTTTACTTGGGCATCCAGGATATTGAAAATTTTTTCCGGACGTGACAACAAATCCTTAGCAATCTATGTGTCAAACTTCCCCCGAAAGACAGGAGGTTGTTGTTTGCTAAACCTGCCTACCCAGGTTTATATGTCAGCTTCTGGTTCGAGTAAAATATCCTCTAGTGGAGGTTCCTCATGTAATTCCTCCTCACTATTTCCTTTGACAACCTCTTCTAGGTGATCTTCTAGGAGATCTTGCCTCAGCTGTACTTCCCTCAAGTTTTCTATGATTTCAGTCATTGTAGCTTGATACGAGTTCAGATGATCAATTAAATAGTGCAAGTATACACTGTCGTAATCAAGTAATATAGAAATAAGTAGAGTATCGTTCCCACGAGGATTGAGCACTAAGTACCAAAATGAGTAATTTTAATTCTATTCAGTCGATCGATTAATTGGTGATTGAAAGCACAAAATAAAAGAAAGACAATTAAATATGAATGCAAATGATATGAAAGCAAATATGACATAAAGTCCTAGGGATTAGATTTCACTTAACAAATTCCGGATTGAATCACTTATCTATTCTAGCCCAATTTATTCCACATGATTGATAGTCGAGTTTCCCTAATTTAATTACTAGCCTCTTCCAAGGTCAAGCAATTCTATAATCAATTGCTAATCCAATATATTCCTATATGAATTTAAGCAATTAATTATGCATTAAGATTTATGGAACTCAGTAAGACTACACAACTCATATGAATATATTCCTATTTCATATGCAAGTCATGGTTTTAAATATAGGGTCTACACACATGTATCTCCTTCCGGTCTCAACATGCATATTGAAATCATTCAAAAGATGGCCAGTCAATCAAAAGCATTAAGAATAATAATTAAAACTCAATCATGAAGGAGAAATTCAAACTAGATTTAATAAGTTAGGATTCAATCTGTCATTAGTAAGCTACATCATCACCCTAAGAAAATGAAAGTTTAGCACATAATGAAATTAAAAACAAAACCAAAATAAATTATATAAAGCTAGAATGAAAGCCTTAGAAATACTGCATAAACTTGAATATTACAATATCAAACATAAATATACAAACAAAAGAAGAATGAAAGATGAAGAAATCTAGCCGTCCATTGAGGAGGTAAAACCTTCCATGTAGGCGACATGCAAAATGCAATATAATCCTAAGCCTTCCAAGATAGAGGCATGCAATATGTAATACAGTCCTAAGCCTTCCAAGATGGAGGCATGCAAAAAGTAATAAAATCCTAAGCCTTCCAAGATAGAGGCATGCAACAATTGATACAATGAAATTAAATCTAGAAAGTAACACACTCTTTTTTCAGAACTATCAGAGAAAGGATCTCTTTCTTGTCAGAGAAGAGCCTCTAATTGTCAGAGAAGGACCTCTGATTCTCTTCCTCTCTTCTTCCCCTTGAGCTTGGCCTTGATCTCTATTTATAGGGGGAAAAAACGTGTGCTACAGTACTTTTACTATTCCCCCCGGCGGCTGCTACAGTACCTGCCGACCTGCTACTATTCCCTTGGCGGTTGCTACAGTGACCGGTGGCTGCTACAGTATTTTTTATTTTTTATTATTTTTTTAAAAAAATGCTTTTTATTCGAAAAACAATATTTATTTGTCAATCACACTCAAATTTATTATGTTAAATGCAAATATCGTCCATAAAATCATCATATAAGGGAAAATATATATGCAAATATTTTACTTATCATAGCTTGCTGCTAATTAAGCATATCCAGAATTTATTGCTGGAATAGATTTGGTCTAGGACCCACCCTAATCTTCCTTATTATTACCATCTCAAGCCCCGGTCCTACCTCGTCCTCAGCCTCTACCTCTTGGCCTACCACGCATGATCTCTACAATTCACTCTACATGAAAATAGAGAAGAATTAAATTTTGTATAAGAGCAAGGTTATTTTCATCATTTCATAAAAGTCAAGGTATACAGGTATGTCATATATAACATACATCAACTATTTACAGTAGTTACAGAAAGTTAGAAATATCATACAGCCTATAAACTACTGTACATGACATATTAGTCCTTTTAACATTTCAAAATTCCAAATTCATGACACTTCCTAGGGGGTCACCCATCCTAGGATTGCTCTGGGTCGAGCATGATTAACTTTCCATGTACCCTTCCAAAACACTGACTCTGACTCTATCTTCTTCTATCCTTCAATTTCACATGACTGCCCTTGTCTCAAAATACTTGTTGGTCACCACCGATCAACAAAATATATTGCCTAGATCCCTCATCGGTCTATGTTCATAAATCACTGTACTAGGTCGGCCATATGCTCCAAAAATGCATAGACGTTCCCATTTGAACCCTGCTCTACAATGTTGAACTTCTGTTGGTTCTAGAAAGCGGTGTCTGAGAAGTAGTCCATTGTTGTATATACCCAGAACTCATCAAGAAGCTCTACCCTTAGCCACTCCCTGATCTCATATAGAGACTCGACCCCAGTCAAGAATGTGAGGTAACCGTTTATAAGAGTATCTGAACTCCAAATACCCTGAGGTATCTGCAGTGAATGTAGTCCCACAACTCCAAGTTTGGCTGCAGGTCATACTCCACCTCCACAGTGTTAGCTCAGGACTCTTGATCACTTGATTCATCCTCCGGGATCTCTTCTAGATTGTCCTCCTATAGGTTGTAATCTGAATCATCCAATGGTGGCTGTTCGTTCTCCCTAGCCAATAACCCTACCAGCTATGTTGGTCACAACTCGGGTCTATATACGAGTAGTACCAGCATAATCTTCCTCACCATTTATCACATACGGGCACCTCCCCGTGCATAATACACAATAAAGAGCTGTCCATCCAGAATGTGTTGCTCTAGAAGAAGATGATTTACCGATGCCTTCGACCCCTCACATGACTCACTAGAGCTGCACATAATATCCTATCATCATGCAAACAATACTAAATCAGTATACTATTCTGATAATGCCAAAACCGCTTTAAATCTCTAATTCCAAAAATGTCAACACATTTTTCTATTTTGATATTCACAGAGTAATAAAGATCCAAGTTCCACAGGCATATAGAAAAGTACAAATATACTGATAAAAGTATTCATTTACATACAGAAATCAACCGTGTAGAATTTGATAATATTTACAATTTGGTACAAGATGTCCCAAAATAAACTACCCATAAACCATTATCTTTACCTTGGGATACATTTCTGTCAGTTTCCCTTATGATCAACCTTTTTTTTAGAACCGCTGGTTCCAGTTGAGACATTTTTATTTGTAAACAAGGGTAAGATTCCAAAGAATCCTAGTAGCAACATAAAACTAAACATATAAAATATGTTTGTACACCTAACTCAGGGCCAATATGTGTTTATGAAAGTTAAGTTATTTATCCTGATTTTCACCTTCTTAATCTCGTCTATGACTCGAGCATCCTTCACAAACATTGATCTTCTTGATGAAAGCTTTATTTCTATGGTTTTAAAATTTTAAGAGGAGGTGTTTTGAGACATCACCCAAGAACAAAAGTTATGGAATCAAAGAAAGGACCTAAGAAGGAACAAGATGTGAGTATTGATTATTTTGAGCAATTGGTTGTAATGGTTGAATGAGTATTTTTGCAAGTATAAACTTGCCCTGATTTTAGCTAAACAATAGCTTGGAGGAGTCATGGTGATTTAATTGTGTTTATGGTGTTCTATGATGATTAGAAGCCATTTGACACAAGTTTGATGCTTAAATTGGAAGTTTGGTAATTGTTGGATTTTTTGTTGAATTTCATCCAAAATAGGATGTGTAGAATGAGTGGGAATTTTTTTGATGTTACGATTGTGTTCTACACAAATAACTGTACGGGAATAGCCCCTAGTTGTCAATTTTGGATCATTGGAACTCAAAGTGAAAAACTAGATTTTCTGCCAGTGAAGTTTTCTTGCAGATAGCCTATTTTTGTTATGTTTTCGGATAACCAAATGATGTCCAATGAATGTGAATTTTTTCAGAATAAAAGTAAACATCAAAATTTAATTTGATAGGTCGTTTATGTCATTTGGACTTGTACACTATGAGTTCTGAATTTTTGAAGTTAATTGTCTACAGAGCAATAAATTATGGATAAAATTGAGCATTCATTTTAAATATATAAACTAGAATCTCATGACATTAAAAAATGGGAAAATTCAAGAAAAATACCTTCAAAATACCAAAGAAAGCGATTGGATGTGCCGATGAAGAGGGTAGATCAAACAATATGGGGTCCTATAAATAGGGGTGAGGAAACTCTTAATTATTAATTTAAATAAAGGTTTAGTTGTTAATAAAGTACAATGGCGTCATAAGATCTATATAGTCAATCCCACCTACTAGAATAAAGTTTGTTGTTGTTTTTGGCATGTTTTTAAATTTTTTACATTAAGGATTGGAAGAGTACTCTCTCTATAACATTCCAATTTTTATTTCTAATATTTTAATATGCTTAGGATAATATCTATTATTGTAAGTAATTTGAGGTTTATAGTATAAACTGCTTTGTTTGAGATCTATAGACATAAAATAAAGAAAAAAATGGTGGCATGATTGTAAAATTGGATGTAGTACATATTTATTAATATTAAGTTGAATTTAAATGAAGTATGTTATGGCAATTGGAAATTACTCTATAATTGTTGGGTATAGAAAATCTACCCAAGTTAAATTTTAAGGTTGTACTTCTTAATTAAATTTTTAGAGGAAGAGAGAGAATTTAATAAAGTTTGGTGTATGAAATAAAATTATTTGAAATATTTTCCCAACCAAGAGATTGCAACTATTTATATATTATTAAAAATTATTATTTCAATGAGATACATAAATAGAGTTTGCTTTTTTAGACTTTTGGAGGATCTCTAATACTAAGATTTCAGTTAGGATTAATTAAAATTTTATTAGATAAAAAATAGAAAAAAAAACACAAAGAAAAAGATAAGAGTTTAAGATTAGTTATAATTTTGTTATATATATATATATATGAGAAAGGAACAGGGAAGAGGAAGAATAAAAGGGGAAAAAGGAATTTAAAGGGAAAAAATAGGTAGGGCCCACATGCCGTTTTATATTTCACACGCGTGCTTAGTTTCTTTTCACTCCTCTCCCCCATGTGACCAGAATATTTTGGGCAAAGAGTGAATATTGTATTATTCACAAATGTGTTTATTTATACAATCGGATACAATTTAACTCTGTGACTAACTATGGTTAACAATATGTAACAATGCATAACAAAACCATAACTAAATAACATAAATTGTTTTGATATAGTTGACACCCCCCGGGGGAAAGTTGGAGCATGTATATTTGTCATGCCCATCTTGGAAATAAGCTCATGAAACCTCTTAGGATGAAATGGCTTAGTGAAAACATAGGCCAATTGGTCTATGTTGTGGACAAGTAAGAGATAAATGAATTTGGACTAAAGTTTTTCATGAATTATGTGACAATCCAACTCAATGTGCTTAGTCTTCTCATGAAATAGGGGATTAGCAACTATTTGGATATTTGATTGGTTGTCACAATGAAGAAGAGCTGGATCAATATGAGAAATATCAAAATCATTAAGTAGATAAACAAACCATTGCACTTTATCACAAGTTGTCGAGGCAAGGGCACAATATTCAGCCTCAGAAGATGAATGAGAAGCAATACCCTATTTCTTAGCCTTTCTTGAAATCAGAGAAGAGCCTAGAACAATTGCAAAACTAGTAACATAATGGCATGTATCAACACAACTCGCTCAATCAAAATCACTGAAGCATCTTAATCTTAGATTAGAATTATAAGAAAAGAAAATTCCAGTACTAGTTGAAGACTTAACATAGTGTAATACATGATGAGTAGATTGCAAATGAATGCCTCTAAGATCATACATGAATTGGCTTAATTGTTGAGTAACAAAACTAAAATCTAACCTTATAGTAGTCAAGTATTGAAGTCTACCAAGATTTTTTCAGATAACGTTAAGGATTCTCAAGAGGATTACCTTTGTCTTTAGAAAGCTTGAGATGTGGATCCATAGGTGAATCATCTAGTCAACAAGAAAAATGTCCTGTGTCTTAAGAAGTTTAAGAGCAAACTTTAATTGAGAAAGACAAATAGCCTCCTTTGATCAGGCAAGCTCAAGGCCAAGGAAATAATGAAGCTCACCAAGATGTTTGATGGTGATAGCTTGATGAAGTTGCTGCTTAACAAAATTAATTTCAAGGAGATCATTGCCAGCTAAAACAACATAACCCACTTAAACTAGAATAACAACAAATGAATTAGAATTGGCCTTAAGAACAAAATATGATCAAAAGCTGATTGGTAGTAATCATAAGATAATAAGGCTAATGACAACTTAGAATACCATTGTCTACTAGCTTGCTTAGACCGTATGAAGATTTTTGCAACTTACACACCATGTTAGGTATATGAGGTGTGAAACCTTGTAGAAGATCCATGTAAACCTCTTTATTTAAAATCACCATGTAAGAAAGTTTACATCTAATTTATATAAATACCAATTCTTTGCAGCAACTATAGAAAGAAGAGGTCGAAGTGTGGTCATTTTAGGAATAGGTGAAAAAGTATCAAAATCAATGCCCTCTATTACTGTATACCCTTTTGCGACAAGTCTAGCTTTGTGACATTTCTATGTCACCATTTTCTTCATATTTGGTTTGAAATACCCATTACAGCTAATGGTTTTCTTACTATGAGGTAAAAAGTTAAGACCCAAGTTTGATTATGCTCAAGTGCATTAATTTCTAGAGCTTTTATGCCCCTCCAAATTTGATGTTTAACAGCTTGATGGTAGGTTTTCAGATTAGGGATAGAAGTGATAGCAAAGATACAATTTTTATAAGTAAGAGTAAGTGAAGAATAATACAAAACCAAAGACAATGGATGCCTAAGAGAACATTTTCTACGTGATTAGTCAATAGTAGAGATAAAGGCATAATAATAATCTTGTAGATATGATGGTGGATGATGAGATCTAGTTGAATGGCGTACAGGGACAGACGGTGTAATAGGATCTGCAATAAAGGAAATTGGTGAAGTAATAGTGTCAGGTTATGAGTAACGAACAGGGAAGGATGAAGGTATAATATCATCTAGGTAGGATGGTAATAATTAAACAGTAGGGTCTAAAGGATGAAGGAGGAAGTGATATTGCCATTTTTTAAAGAAAACACAAGATCATGAAAAATCACATCACAAGAAAGAAAATTTGTTTATTATGTAGGTCTAGTAAAACTTATGCTTTTGAACCAGCAGGAATTCCTAAAAGCACACACTTCCTATACCTATGATCAAATTTAGAATGATTTGAAGCTAATGTTCATATAAAACATAAAGATCCAGACACTTTAAAATTAAAATAAGAAGGAGGAGTATTATACAATTACTCAAATGGTGGAATATTTTGAATAGTAGGAGATGGGAGACGATTGATAATGTAAGTAGCATGTAAAAACAATGAATGAACACTAAGTAATTGGGAAATGAGATTGAAATAACAAGGTATGAGCAATATTTAAAATGTGTTGATGTTTGCGTTCAATTAAACCATTTTTTGACAAGTCTCAACACAAGAGTTTTGATGCCAAATGCCTTTAGAAGCATAAAACAGAGGCATAGAAAATTCAATCTCATTATCTATACGTAAAGCTTTGACTGAAGTATTAAATCAAGTTTCCACCAAAGTAAATAGATTCTTAAATTGAGATCTAGCTTCCGATTTGTATTGCATTCAAAAGAGCCAAGTATATCTAGAATAGTTATCAATAGTAGTAAGAAAATAACAATGACCTTCAGTAGATGCTAGAAGAAAATGACCCCAAATATCAACTTGAACCAAATCAAAGATTTTATTACTAGAACTTGTGCTTATAGGAAAAGTAAGATGTTTTTGCTTAGCAAAATGGCAAGTGTTTCAAGAGAGGGGATGGGGGTTTCAAGAAATATCTAAAACTTTCTTTTGTAAAATAGAGAAAGTAGAGTCAGATAAATAACCTAACCTGAGGTACCAAAGAGTAAACAATGATTCAGGGTTTGTGGCGGCCATATGAATTTGAGAAGGGATGGTTGTTAATATAATATCCTAAATCGTAACTTAGGGCTAATGGCTCCTCAAGTGGTGTAATTAATGTTAATCCAATGTTTATGATGTGTTTTATGAAGAATTGGTAAATTTTGTGATAATCAGGGGAAAATGGTAAATTACCGATCAATTGGTCAGTTACCAAAGAGGGAACTCATAGGTAACTTGAGATCAATGGTTAAGATTTGTTGTCAAGAGATCACATAGGGTGGAATCTTATGTAAATGGGCTTATATGAATTCATGGTAGAGGGAGTAGGATTATACCAAGTGTCAAATTAGAGCCATAGGATTGGTCAATATTTTAAACCACTCATTTCACTCTCTTTCTTCCTCCAAGTGGGTTAGTTGCATAGGGATAAAGGAAAAATCTGCATCTTCATCATTTTCATCTTCTATCTCATCTAACCTCAATTTTCATTGAGCAAGGAAAGGAAAGAAAAAGTATAAAGGTGAGATTTTGACTTGCTAAATGGCTTCTACTGCTTACGAGTTCTTCATTAATCATATTCCTAGTGTCAAGAGCTTCATTCCTATGTTTTCAGATTTTTGATTGAGGAGTTTGAGAACTTGTGGAAATTTGAAAGTGGGAAAATTTAAGAAGTAGCTTTGGGAACAAGTTGAGGTGAGCATTTGTGATATTTTGGTATATTTGTTTTGATTTTTGGTTAAGCTTTGTAAATTCTAGAATTTTACCCTGATTTCATAAGAATTGGATAATGGAGGAGTTTAAAATGGTATTGTGTAAAAAATGATGCTAGGATGTGTTATAATGTCAATTGTTTTGGTTTGGAATTGAATGAGAAAGTTTGGTAATTTATGGTTTGTGTGGTCTTATGAGCTAGAGTTGAAAATGTGTTGATGGAAGGGGAATTTGGGTGTTTTGAGGTTACCAACAAGTTCCTTATGGAATTTTGAGTGAGAATGAGCTTTGGTATAAGTCTTGGAGCCATTGGGATTAGTTTTGGGAAATCTGAAAAACTCTGTCAAATTCTGCATTTCTGGGTTCTGATGAATGTTACTCGAGTAAGTAACATTTTCACTAGAGTACAGTAGCATAAATTCCCTTTTCCTTCTGCATTTCTCTTGGGTTTTCTGGTGGGTAGTGCGAGTGCACTCCCCAATCCTCGAGTGATATAGGTCATCACTCGAGTGAGAATGGGTTCACTCAAGTGTAGGTATAGGTTTAGGTTAAGGGTTGCTCTCGGCCAAACACTTGTAGGCCAAACTCCAAGAGTGTGACTCGACAATCACAGGTGTGGCATGGTCACTCGAGTGCTTGTGTCTATGCTCGAGTGAACCTTTGCCTCTAAGATTTTATTTGCTCTCGGGCAAACACTTCTTGTGCCACACTTTAGGGGACTCGAGTGAGATTTGGGGTTATCACTCTAGTGTAGGTCTTTGTGCTCGAGTGAGCCATTTAAAAATTAGTGTTTTGTTTCCTAAAAAGGCATCTTTGGGGTAGTTTCTCCCAACCCTTTAGGCATATGTTTAGGCATTTAATAGCCACCTAAAAAGTTTAAATGATAACCAACTTAAAGTACTATGGAATTAAGAACTTGGAAAAGAGATTGATTGGTTGTCCCTGATTTAGTTTATAGGGTTTGACAACTATCGTACTCGTTAGCCCACTATGCCAGCAAACGTCAGGAAGGAACAAGGTAATGATTCTTTCTCTTATACCATATGTGATGCATTGTATGTGTGTTATATCATTGATTTGTAATGGATTCAAATGTTGCAATATTTGTGAAATTGTTTTTGCGCTGCCACGGCAATAGTCCCTGAGTTGCTAACAATAGTTCGGGTAAGGGCTACGTACCTTCCCAATCGTAAAAGGGGATGAAGATGGGGTGTGATATTTGTGATTGTGTGTGCCGAAAGGCTATTCGTGGGCTGAAAGGCTATATGTGAGCCATAAGACTATTTGTATGCACTACCATACCAACAGTCCCTGAGTCGCTAATAACGGTTTAGGTTAGGACGGTGTGCCTTCTTAACGATAAAAGGAATGAGGGTGGAGTGTGATTTGTGTTGATGCTGCTGAGTGGTGATTTGCTTACATTCTATATGATTATGTGTGGTATGAATGATTTGTTACTACTGGGATTCTTTTGAATCTTATTCTTATCATTGACTAATATTTCAGATAGGGCAAGTGGCTCCAAGTAAAAGCGAACGATCAGGAGCGGTTATGACCCTATAGGGACATTTGATTTGGGTCATATTGGTTATTCATTTTGGAAAAGGAACTCTGTATGATATTTTTGAGTTGTAAATGGTTTTTGAATACATGGTGGTGTAATCCCCTAATTTGGAACTGAAACCCTATAGATCTATACATAGATGAAACCCAGGAGTTGTCGGGAATTAAGTTGTACACCCTGATATGTTTAAATGTGATATGATTGCATAGGTAATTATATTCGATGTTTAAACTTAAGACCATTATAGGAAAGAAGTTTTGAGAATTTCGTGAAATCCCAACTACAAGGAGGGAGTTTTAAATGAGTTTTAAATTATCCGATGGTCTCTAATCCATTTTATTATGTGTTATCGAATCTTAATTACGCTAATTAAGGTAGGGGGTTACATTTTGGTATCAGAGCTGTAGTTCCTGGCAAGAGTAGAGTTTGTTAGGATAGTTCCCTTAGTATTGGCTATAGTGGTAAAAGATGAATCCTATTGGTTTGTTGTGTATACACATGTGTTCTGTGTTATGAATATATATATATATATATATATGAAATTTGTGGACTATGTGTGTACATTATCTGTAGAACTGACATAGTGAATGATTTGTAGAATGAAAAAGACAAAGGGTCATCCCAAAGTTCAACAAGTATACTCAGAGGTGAAGATAGTTAATGACAATCCACCAGATCCAATGCGGGAATTAATGGGTCTAATAAAAGATCTTCAGGACACGATAACTGAGCTGAGAGAGAAGCTCAGAATTGAAAGAGGCAAAAATAGAGCCGATTAGGGTCTGTCTACTAAGGAAGAGACCCAGAAGAGACTCGTCATGAGGAAACTGCTGAAGGGTCAGCAAGATCGCTAGAATCCCCACCTCATGCCATTCCGAATCAAGAGTCACACGGGGTGCCAATAAGAGAAGAGCGATATATGCAGTTCTGGGTATCAAAGTTTTGTAAGCATTTGCTACTGATATTCCGAGCAAGATTTGATCCACAAACAGCCAAAAATTGGTTAAATCTGCTTTAGAAAATGTTCAAAGTTGTTGAGCGCCCTTCTGAGGTAAAAGCTCGATTGGCGGTGTATAAGTTAGAAGGCCATGCATACCGCTGGTGGAGAAATATTTCTATTACACTACATAGCAAATATGTGCCATTGACCTCAGAGGTGTTCCAACAGCAGTTCAATGAGAAATATTTTCCCAAGTCAGTACGGCTTGAGAAGGAAACTGAATTCCTCAATATAAAGCAAGGGGACACGGAGACTTTCGATGAGTATTTGTCCCTTTTCATCTAGTTGTCTAGATACTCCTCTTATCTGCGGAAAATGGATGACGAGGAGTGGAGTTTTGATATGCTTATCCATGGTCTGAGATGGGAGATGAAGAAGCGGCTAGCTACCCACCAGTTTATTGTATTCAACAAGGCGGTGAAATAATGTAGAATCACTGAGAATAACTTGAAAGATCTATATCCGGCTAAAGGTGCTGGTAGCCGCAGTGAACATTTCTCAGAAGCGAAAGGACAAGGATCCTCTTCATTTAAGGGCAGTGGTAAGAAGCCCTACCAGCCCAAAGATCATGAACCTCAAAGATTTATGACTAAGTGGAAATGTCCTCGCTGTAACCAACCGTATTATGGCAAGAATTGTTGGGGTAAAATGATATGTTTTAATTGTAAGCAATTAGGACATCTCTCTAGAGATTGTTAGCAACCGAAAGCCAAACAGAGACCAAGGACTCAGGGTAGGGTATTTGCAATGACTCATGAGGAAGCCCGGAAGTCCCCCGATCTCATTCAAGGTAATATTCTTCTTAAGGGTGTGTTGGGTTTTGGGGGAGGGAAGGGGAAGGAGGGGGGAGGGTGGAGAAATTACAATTTTGGACAAAAGAAATCCAAAAGTTACCCTCTCATTTTTTTAAATTTTGGGTTCCCACCCAAAATTTACTTTCTCATTCTTTTTAAATTTTGAATTCCTACCCAAAATTTAAATTCCTTCAACCCAAAAAGGTAATTTACCCACCCTCTCATTCCCTCCCACCCCTCCCCTCTCCTCAAACCAAACACACCCTAATGGTAATGCATTACAAGCATTGTTCAACTCAGGTGCTAGTCATTCCTTTATTGCGTATGATTGCGTGAGATGCTTGGGTATGTATGTGCATAAGTTGCCATTCTATTTGGTTGTGTCAACACCAATGGGTATCAAAGTTGTAACTACTGAAGCTTGCCTAAATGCATAGTAACTATAGAGGGACATGAATCTGTTATTGATTTGATTTGTCTGTTGCTTTACTAATTAGAAGTCATTTTTTGTTTATATTGGTTAATGGAAAACAATATACTACTTGATTGTGGGAACAAGAGGATTGTGTACTCTATATCTCATAATTTTGATAATGTGAATACTAGATTGAACTTCCTTTCAATAAACAAAGCTGATAAGTATTTGAAGAAGGGTTGCTAGGGGTATATGGTGTTCTTTTCTGTGTAAGGGGAGATCAGTGAAACTTTGAGTAGTATACCTGTAGTAAGGGAATTTCCTGAGGTATTTCCAGGTGACTTAAGCATATTACCTCTGGAAAGGGCGGTTCAATTTTCAATTGAGATTGTGCCTAGAGCTGGTTCTATATCTAAGGCCCCAAATGAAATGGCAGAGTTAAAGAAGCAAATTGAAGATTTACTCGAAAAAGGGTTCATTAGACCCAGTGTGTCACCTTGGGGAGCTCCAGTTCTGTTTGTTAAGAAGAAAGATGGGGAGTCTTTGTTTGTGCACTACTACAGAACATACCTACAACTACCCTAAAGGACGTCCCTTTTTATAAAAACACTAGTACAAAAAGGGTGTTTTAGACCGGCACATTTAGACCAGTTGCAGCAGATGAGGTCTAAAAGAAATGCGCGGTGGCATTTTTGTAATTATAAACAAATTGGGAGACCGGTTATTCTCTGAACCGGTCTAAAAAATATTATTTAGATCGGTTCTACATTAACCGGTCTAAAATATTAAACCTTTTAGACCTGCTTGGATTTTAAACTGGTCTAAAAGGATCAGTGGGAAAAAATTTAAAAATTTAAAAATGTTTTTAGACCGGTTATAGATATAACCGGTCTAAAAAGTATTTTATTTTAGACCGGTTAATATAATAACCGGTCTAAAATAAAGGTTTTTAAAACCGGTTATTTTTATAACCGGTCTTAAAACTCTTTCCCCAAATCCCTATCGCGGTTCACGCTCCGCGCCTTTCTTCATTCTGAATTCTTCAAAGCTAAATAGCAACAGTCAAGAACGAACAGCAACTCCAAATTCATCAAATCCAAAGCGGAATTAGTGTCTCACCTTGTTCTCGTTTTGCATTTGCACTATGAAAATGGGATCTTGGAGCTAGCATCCCCGTTACTCAGTGTTAGGGCGCGCGTACTGGTGCTCTGTCTCTTCGTTGAGTGTCGACATTTGACGGCGCTGAACACACCCTGTTCTCGTTTTTATTCACCCTCAATCTATGAAAGTTGGATAATCAACTTGCTGAAGCCTAATTCTCTTCCAGGTAGTTTTTTACTTCGTCTATTAATATTTTTTTGTGTGATTGCCGACGAAGAAGGTTGTGGCCTGGGTATGATTTAGGATATTAGAAATGTGGGGGCGTTGTGGTTCTGATTTCTGAACATTACTGGTCTTTCTTTTGTATGAGACATTGGTTTGCATTATGATAGCTTATATGTTCCTTATTATGTTCCTGCGTTATGGTAGCTTCTCTGATCCTTATTCTGTTGCTGCGTTATGATAACTTATGTCTTCCTTATTCTTATGCATTTTTATTGATTTGTTCCTCTGTCTCTCTCAACCAAACTCGTCATAATGGTTCCCCTATTTCCTAGTATATTTTTCCAAA
Source organism: Inga laurina (assembly GCA_963855925.1). Taxonomy (NCBI): domain Eukaryota; kingdom Viridiplantae; phylum Streptophyta; class Magnoliopsida; order Fabales; family Fabaceae; genus Inga; species Inga laurina. The sequence goes on from OY979712.1 coordinate 21,159,151, forward strand.
GGGTCCTGATATTGCTTTCTTCGTCAGCACAGAAGGTTACATGAATCACTTCCTTTATTTCTCTGTAAACATCATCACAAGCTTATGCTGCTTTAGCAAAAATATATTCAGTTGCATAAGTTTGCTCATAATTCATCAGTGATTTAGAAATTGGGGTCGATCGCCTTTAATGATAAAGGTTTAGTTTCTTTTACTAAAAAGTTATAAAGGCACCCCATAAATATTTAAACCTCAGATTATCCTTTGGACTCCTCTATCACACACAAAGAAAAAGTTTTATACATGCATTACAAGTGATAGATGGTTAATTAAAGTAATGTGCTGATAGATAGGGTGGATTCTAAATAAAAGAATACCAAATAAATTGAGTGCTGCTGGGACTATCTATACTTAAATGATTCATTGTTTCTGGTTGGAGTCACATGAGAATGTGAAGGACGTACTCCTTCCTAAATAGTAAATACATATATATACACACACAAGACGCACAGAAAACTGTAAGAGAATGAAGCCACAAATCTGGTGCCTCCATCGCTAAAGTCGAGTAGGTCAAGGCCAAAAGGTTAAACCACCTTTCCTACTTTCTTCCAGCGTGCAATCTACCCCACAGCATACCAAGCTCATCTTTCCCGTGTAGTTTCCGGCCTTCAAAGACTTTGTTCGAGTGATTGACGGGTAATCAATTAGTAATTACTGAACCCCTAATCCCTATGGTACTATTCTATTTCTACTATTCGTAATGGTAATATATATGGCAGTCAACCCATTATATTGGACAGATTTGCATTGTTAATGAGACTTGTACTATTCAGATTACTCTTCTTCTATCTCTATCTCTCTACTATCTTCTACTTGTTCATTATGTAGTAGTTAAACTAGGTAGTTGGGTGTAATGATTGCCTACTCTCATTATACTCCTTCCTTTTCCAGGGGAAAAAGTAGAAAACAAAAAATAAAAGGTGTTGGAATATATGGATCGTAGTTGGATACAAGCTAAACAGACGAGTGTTGAATATGATATTGGGGTGAAGGGTTTTTTAGACTTTGCAAAAAGAAATGCTGATGATGATAGTGGGATGTTTTATTGCCCTTGTGTAAAATGTTTGAATGAGAAGCGATTAAGTGCTGCAGATATATATACACATTTAATTTGTGAAGGGTTTTGTAAGACATATGTAGTATGGGTATGGCATGGTGAACAATTAGAAATGCCAAGTGCATCTCAATAGGGGGAAGTGACTTGTGATGATAATGACACGGATATGGATGATCGGATAAAGGACATTATTCGTGATGTAGGAGAAGAGGCTTTTGAACAATCACATGCATATGGTAATATGTGCAGTGATGCTGAGAAGCCGTTGTACCCGGGGTGTAAAAAATACCAATTGCTGAATGCTGTATTGAAATTGGTAAGCTTGAAAGCACGGCATGGATGGAGCGACAAGAGTTTTTCAGAAACGCTTGAGGCCTTTAAAGATATGCTTCCTGATGATAATGTGTTGCCTTGTCGATACTATAATGCTAAGAAAATACTGTGTCCACTAGGGATGAAGTATAACAAGATCCATGCTTGCCCTAATGATTGCATATTGTATAGAAAAGATCATGAAGAGAAGGAGCAATGTCCGATATGTGAAACTCCGAGGTATAAATCAAATAAGGGCCTTGCAAAAGTGTTGTGGTATCTTCCAATCATTCCAAGGTTCAAGCGCCTGTTTGCTAATGAAATTGATGCCAAAAATTTGAGATGGCATGCAGATGAGTGGATTTCTGATGGAAAGCTTTGACATCCAGCTGATTCTTCTCAATGGAAAAAAATCGATCAATTATTTCCTAGCTTCGGTGAAGAACCTAGGAATCTCAGGCTTGGGCTTAGCACAGATGGTATGAATCCTTATGGTAGCCTAAGTAGTATACATAGTTCATGGCCTGTTCTGTAGGTAATTTACAACTTATCTCCTTTGTTATGTATGAAACGAAAGTACATTATGTTGTCTATGTTGATTTCGGGACCAAAGCAACCCGGAAATGACATAGATGTTTACCTAGAACCCTTGATCGAAGACTTGAAGGAGTTGTGGGATAAAGGTGTCGATGTTTTTGATGCGAACAAGAAGGAGACTTTTAATATGCGAGCAATGATCTTTTATACTATAAATGACTTCCCTGTATATGGGAATTTGTCAAGATATAGCGTTAAAGGCCACAAAGCTTGTCCGATATGTGAAGAAGGCACATGCTACCATCAACTTCAACATGGAATAAAGACGGTTTACCTTGGCCATAGGCAATTTCTAAGACGAAGCCACCCTTATCGTAGATTAAAAAAAGCTTTTTTCGGTGGCCAAGAGTTTGAAGATGCTCCAGAGGCATTGACTGGGGAGAAAATTTATGAGAAGGTGAAAAATATCAATACTATGTTTGGTAAGTCATCAAAGAGTAGAAATGAGAAAAATATATGGAAAAAAAGGTCCGTCTTCTTCAATCTTCCATATTGGCGCAATCTTGACGTCAGACACTGTATTGATTTCATGCATGTGGAGAAGAACGTATGTGATAGTATTGTTGGGACACTGCTCAACATACAAGGAAGTTCTAAGGATGGCGTGAAGGCAAGATTAGACTTGCAAGAAATGGGAATACGAGAAGATTTACATCCAAGGCCATACGGTAATAGAACTTTTTGTCCTCCAGCTGCTCATACTTTGTCTAAGGTTGAGAAAAGAAGCTTTTGTGAGTGTTTACATGGCGCTAAAGTTCCTTCAGGGTATTGTTTAAATTTTAAAAAGCTTGTATCGATGAAAGACTTGAAGTTAATAGGGCTAAAGTCTCATGATTGTCATGTCTTAATGCAACAACTACTCCCAGTAGCTATTCGAGGTATTGCCGAATATGATCTTCAACACATATTGACTAGACTTTGTTTCTTCCTCAATGCCATTTGTTGTAAAGTCATTGACACGGAAAGATTGGAGGACTTGGAAAATGAAGGGTATATGATCTTATGCCAGCTTGAGAAGCTTTTTCTTCCTTCCTTTTTTGATATCATGGTACACTTGGTTGTTCATCTAGTGAGGGAGATAAAGTTGTGTGGCCCTATCTATTTCCGGTGGATGTTCCCGATCGAAAGAACTATGAAAATACTAAAAGGGTATGTGAAGAACCCCAATTGGCCTGAAGCATCTATTGTTCAAAAATATGTTTCTGAAGAAGCTATGGAATTTTGTCAACACTATTTGTCAAATGTACGACATATTGGCCTTCCTAAACGTTATGATCAAGAAGGGGGAAGACGCGGGGCAACAGTAAAGAGCATAGATGCTGATGAATTGCAACAAGTCCACTTGTACATCTTGAACAATGTTGATGAAGTTCAATATTACATGAATGCCCATAAAGAAATTGTACGGAAACAAAATAGTCGAATGACTGAACAAAGGTTAATCAGGGAGCATAACAGAGCTTTCACACATTGGTTCAAACAAAAGGTTGACGGAGAAGAATGTGTTTCTGATACAATAAATTGGTTTGCACGTGGTCCTGAAGTTGAGGTCATAAGTTGGACTTCATTTATGATCAATGGTTATACCTTTTACACGAAGTCCCTAGATGATAAGAGCACCGTCCAGAACAGTGGTGTTGTATTAGTGGCTGAATCTATGCACTTCTCTAGTTCGAAAGATAAGAACCCTACATTGGCTACCATACCTTATTATGGGGTGATTGAAGAGATTTGGGTGGTTGACTATGTTAAAATTAGATTTCCCATTTTCAAATGCAAGTGGGTTGATGTCTATAATGGTGTGAAGATCGATAGGTTAGGATTTACATTAGTAGATCTGAATAGTAGAAGTTTTGGAGGTGAACCTTTCATTATGGCAGATTAGGCACAACAAGTGTTCTATATCACTGATCAGGCAAATAAAATGTGGTCTGTAGCTCTCCAAGGAAAAAGGGTCGTTGATATTGACGAGAAAAGTCACTCAAATTATGATCTTCTTGAGACTCCTTCTTTTTCCAGGGGTCTACCAGAACTGAACGAAGAAGATGAAGCAGATAATGCGCACGTCACAAGAAATGATCATCACGAGGGAATATGGGAGGATATCTCTTTATGATACTACTTTGACCTTAACTAACTAAAGTAATTATGATTATGATTATTATCCGAAGAATATGTTTAGTTATTTTATCGATATAGTCTTCACATGTCATAGCTTAGGATTTATCTTTCTTTGTTGTCGTTACAGGCAAATGACGGATCCCCAGCGTCCTAGTGCAGAGGATCAGCCACCTCCTCCACCTCTAAGTCAGCCACGTAGTGCTTAGTAGAGTCAGCCAGCTAGTGTTAACCAGGGCGAGCCTAGCTATGCTCCGAGCCAGGGTCATAGTGAGCGTAGTAGCCAGTCTGTACGGAGGGGTAGACGTGGCACACGGTTGACAGATGTTTCCCTCAGTCGGAGTACAGGCAAAAAGATACCGATTGAGTTTGATAGACATTGGAAACCAATCGGGCCTAATGCTCAACGATATAGGAGTTTTGTCGGCCTCCTTGCACGTAACAAGCCGAGCATCTTGATAGAGGAGTGGAGAAATGTCGATGCAAAGGTGAAGCAGCATATTTGGGACACTATTCAGGTATACAATTCTTGTCTGTATGTAATTAATCATTATCAAATGTCACAAATTTTTCACTTACTCCTTCAATGCATGCATTTCAGCTCACCTACGACGTTCCTCAGAGTGAGATCTTGTACAACAAGACGATGACGTATTGTTATGAGCGTTGGAGCAAATTTAAGACAAATCTGACCAACAATTACATTCATATTGAGGTGAAAGATGGTCAGCCTCGTCTTAATCCGTGCGACCAGTATACATTTCTTGATCAAGCGACGTGGCAAGAATTTGTTAGGCTTCGGACTACTCCAGAATCTTTGGTTAGTTGACTTATTTTTTGTTTTATTTACTTAGCAATTATATTAATTGATTCTAACACTTTCCTTTTGTATCATTTCTTATTCACAGGCAAAAAGGCAAAAAGCACAAGAAAGTGGAAGAAAGAATGATTGCCCTCATACAATGTCTCGTAGGGGTTATGCAAAGGCTGAAAGAGACTTGTTGGCGGCCAAACGGAAGAGATTGGAAGAAGCATCTCAATCCGATCCTTCTGTTCTTCTTTCTCCGCCTTCTCCGATTCGCCGAGAAGAAAAATGGTAATTTGCCCACCAAAAGAGGAGTGGGACTTATACGAGTGAACAATCTCGTATAGTTGGTGAAAGAATTGTAAGTATATATCGTTATTGTAATTAATTACATAAGAAACGTACATTATTACTTATGTTTGTTATTTTGTATTATGTTACAGGATGAACTTAGAAAACAACAAGCTGAGGGCTCTTTTAAGTCGGAGGGCAGGAATGACATTCTAACAGTTGCTACTGGCAAACATGAGCATCCAGGCCGTGTCAGAGGAGTTGGAGGAGGGGTAGGGATACGGGATTACTTTGAAGCCCCCGTACACCATTCAGCCTCAAACATCATGACTAGGGAGGAATTGGAGACTATGTTGGCCATTACAAGAGCAGAAGCAAAGGCCGAGGCTGAAGCATCATTTGATGCACTATTAGAGACCCGATTGAGCAAGATGAAAGAGGAAATGATAGTGTTTATGAGCTCAAGACAAGATACCAGTGCTCCCCAGCCACAATCGATTGATCCTAATAAGCAGAGCACTAAAGGTAGTTGTTGCAACATCGGGCAGTCATCAGAGGGTCCTAACCCGGAAATTACTGAGCTTTGTGATCTTTTTGTTGAGGATCCTCTGAGACAGTTAGTTGCACGGGGTCGTGTGTATAACCTGGGATCAACTGTCCACCACCGACAAATGACAAATGGAAGGTGATCAAGTCCGAGTGTCAGTTGACAAGGTGATTATTGCAGATGCACCTGTCCCTATCCCTTCTGATGAATTCAAGATCGTTAGCTATGTCTTAGGCACATTTATCTTGTGGCCAACGAACCTTGTTTCTGGTCGAGCCGAGGATAGTCCGATCAAAGCCCCACCACCAAGTCTGATCAAAGCCCCACCAAGTCCAGCTCCCTTCACTCAGCAAGAAGTTTCACAGCCTCCATTGAATATCATGCAACAAGTGATTCTGATGGCATATGATACATCCTTCAAAACAAGATAGTGGCCTACTGATTCAGTTGTTGGACAGTTAGGAGTGACATGCTATCTTAAGAGGGATGATTTGATGTCCCTGGTAGCTCCTGGACAAAATCTTACGATTGGGATTGTCCAACTGTTCTTAATGTAAGTAGCTTCTACAATTCAAACTAAATATTTTAAAAGTTTCACCATTTACCTTTTATTTATGTGCTTGCGTTATTTTAGGTACATGCATCGTAGGTTGGTCTCCTCTGGCAAAAGCGAAAAATTTGGATTCTTATGCCCCCATCACATCCAAGAGAAAGGGACCACTGCTGCTACTAGACATAGATACTTGTCAGAGAGGCTTAGTGAAACTGGAACTGAGTATTTCTTGGCTCCATATGTGTATAGGTAAGAAACAAATTGATATTTTATAATTTATATAATGTTGTACGTTTGCTTAATATTCTTCTGCTTTTTTCAGTGATCATTGGCAGTTGCTTCTTCTATGCAAGAGTAGTTACACTGTCATCCTCTTATGTTCCCTCAACTTCAAACCAGGGAATGATTTGAAAAAGACTATGAATTCATTAGTTTTCTTGCATTCTTACCTTTTGTATGCAAAGTATATGGAATTTGTGTAAAACCAATAACCTTTGTCATTGTCATGATCATAGGTCTATGCGGACATTCCTACACAGTGCTTGTGGTAAGCATGTTCGTGATTTAAAGGACCCTACATGGATCATGCCAAAGGTTAGTACATATGGATTTGTTTAAAGAATGTAATAAGACATGCCTTTATATTTGTTTTAATGATATCATGTTTTTTCTCAGAGCCATAGGCAACCAAAGGGGTCCAACTTATGTGGTTTTTATGTTTTGAGACACATTTACAATATTATTACTCTAGGCACGATTGATTTTACTGAAGAGGTAAATTTATATTTTAAAACTTTTGTTTTACTTTATTGTTTTTAAGTTACTGAGTCAATGTTTCGTCTGGTTTTGGTGTTACAGATGTTTGATCTTGCTGATCCCTTTCCGGAAGAAGATATTGATTTCATTCGCACATATTGTGCTGAATTCATCTATGAGCTATTACACAAATAGTGAGTTTTTGAATCCATCATTACATTGTACATTATTGAATTGTGATGGCTGTGTCCTGGTGTTTTTGCATCTATATGATGGGTTAATTGTGGCAAGATATTGCTCCTAGAATAGGATTCTTGATGAATCATACTATTGCTTGATTATTTGGGTTTTTGTACAGGACATAATTGACGCTAAGGGCTATTTGAAGCAAAGAGGAATTGAGGTCAATGTCATTTAGCTTTTGTTGGTTCTTGTTTGTTTGCTCTATTTCATTCTCAATCCGATCCTTAGAAAGAAACTTCATGTTTGGGTTTTTGTACAGGACATAATTTACACGTTTTTTATGGCATGTTCATTTCTTTGCTTGGTTCTTTTCCCAAAAACTTCATGTTTGGTGTAGGCAACCAAAGGGACACTGGGGACTAGCTAGGGAAGGTACAATCAACTTCAAAAGAAGAAGCTTTTGTTTTACTGCCATTTGGTCATCCTTACTGTCTAATAGCCAAATGAATCATCAATGTATGACTGTACTAGCTTGTATGAACATTAATTTGTTGCTGCCTATAGACTGTACTGGCTTTTGAATTTTGAAATTGAAATCAGTGATTGTTATGTATTGCTGTTTTTGGAGCATTCTGTGCATGTACATAATAAAAGGGACGTTTTTTAAAAAAAAATAAAGCTTTAAGACCGGTTGTAGTCACAATCGGTCTTAAAAATTACATTAAGACCGGTTGTGACCACAACCGGTCTTAAAGTCATACTTTTAAGACCGGTTGTGGTCACAACCGGTCTTAAAGGGCAGACATTTAAGACCGGTTGTGGCAACAACCGGTCTTAAAAGTGTGACCTTTAAGGCCTGTTATGCCCACAATCGGTCTTAAAGGGCAGACATTTAAGACCGGTTGTGGCAACAACCGGTCTTAAACGTGTGACCTTTAAGACCTATTATGCCCACAATCGGTCTTAAAAGTGTGACCTTTAAGACCGGTTGTGCCCACAACCGGTCTTAAATGTCTGACCTTTAAGACCGGTTCTAACAACCGGTCTAAAAAATAACAGATTTTTTAGACCTAATGTATCAAGACCTAATATAGAACCGGTCTAAAAAGTCATTTTTAACCGGTCTAAAAGGTCATTTTTCTACTAGTGTAAGGGACGTCCAAAATATGGTCAGGTTCAAATTATAAGGATTGGCACGTCTGAAGACCTTTAAACGTTATACAAAAAAGAAAAAGAAAGCCTTTAGACGTGCCCAGAACAGCTGGGGACGTCTAAAGGTATATTTACATGTCCCCAGCTGTGCTGGGGACGTTGAAACTCACTCACATGCACCAGAATTGACATGACTGGTACATGTGAGCATTTCAGACCCCTTCCTACTCCCCTGCCCCTGCTGCATCTATCTCTCCTCTTCCCACTTTACTCAATCACTCCCGTGTTGCATCTCAGTCCCGTCTCATCTCCACTTCTTTTTTTCCTTCTTTCTCCATCCCCATTCACTCCCCTGCTGCATCTCCTCCCAAATTCATCATTCCATCCCCATTGATCAGTCTCCTATCTCTTTCTTGGTTTTTTCTTTCTCCAAAGCTTCACCACTTCCGTCACCACCTTCTTTGCTCTGAGTTTGCAGATTTTTTTCCCCATTCGATCTCCTCTCCACCGTCGGCCTCCTCTAAGGTTTCAGGTTAGCATTTTCTCTCTGATTATTCTTTGCTTTTTCGCTGATATTTCTTTCATTTACACCTTTTGCTTTTCTGCATTCTCTTATATTTGACAGAATTGGTTCATTTTCGCACTTGTTTTGGTTATTATACAATTGTGGATTCTCTGTAACAGTGAGCTAATCCTTTGAAAATAATACAGAGATAGATTGCATTTTAGTACATTTACATATGGTTCCTTAGTGATTATCTCACAAACTATCTGAATCAAAGTGACGGAAAGGAAAAGAAAAGAATTTGGCACATGATATGCTTTTTAATTAGTAGAGAAAGGAAAAGAAAGGAGAAAAGAAAAAAGAATAAAGAGAAACTAAAAAAAAATAAAAAAAAATCTTGTAGACATGCACATTATTATTTTTTTTTGCCATAAGACACACACATTAATATATATATATATATATATTTAGTGCTAGAATTAGGCAATCTTGTTGTAACTTAGTATAGTAGAGAAAGGAAAAGAAAGGAGAAAAGAATAAAGAATAAAGAGAAACTAAAAAGATTAAAAAAAAAATCTTGTAGACACACATATTAATTTTTTTTTGCCATAAGACACACACATTAATATATATATTTATTGCTAGAATTAGGCAATCTTGTTGTAACTTAGTATACGTAGACATTAATATAAGAAATTCTCATACTTGCATTTTTTTTACAATTTTTCATTAAATAGATTTTAAATAGATTGAATAGAAAATAAAAATTTAACATGACATGTGCTGTTCCAAAATGAATAGGACTGCAATAAAAGAAGAAACATCTATAATCTTAGTGTAAGTTAGTGCTAGAATTTGGTAGAAATTAATCTAGACATTAATATATATACTTAGTGTAAACGCACAAATAAATAATCATATTGTAACTTAGTGCTGGAATTTGCTTGCTATCATTGACTCCTGGAGTGTGAATTAATTGTTCGAGTTCCACTTTAATTTGTTGTCATAAACCTATTCCATTTGTGACTTAGGATTTTTGGAACTTCATTGGTGTGATCAATCTTGGAACACTTATGAATCAAAAAATTGTCGTGGGGAAGAAAAATATAATATTGCTGTTGAGATTTGCCATTCGCTAATTGAACTTGGGAAGAATTTTTTGATGTTACATATCTCATTCATGGTACATATCTGATTTAATAATTTGGTTGCTAAAATATAAGTGTATTATGTTTGTGCTTGTTGCTAGAAGCTAAAGTTTTGTTTCATTTAAATAAAGCTGAGATGGTTTGTTATTTTGATTTTGGGATGTCTCACTTTTAAGGGGAAATGCTGTCAAAATTTTGAAAAACAAAATAGTAAATGGCATTCCTAGTGTTGACAATTATTCTTAACTTGAGTGTAAAAGGGAATGATGTAGGTGGTAATAAAATGGATCATAGTTGGATGAATGCTTTGAGAACAAGTGAAGAATATGAGAATGGGGTTGAAAAGTTTATTAAATATGCTAGAAGGAATGCTCCAGCCAGAAATGGCATGTATTTTTGTCCTTGTGTCAATTCTTTAAATGAGAGAAGACGGGATGTTGAAGTTATAAGGGATCACCTACTTTGTGATGGAATAAATCTTCGATATACAAGGTGGATATGGCATGGTGAGGAAGTAACTAATTGTCCGTCGTACAAGAAGGAAGCTGTAGATGTCATAGATGAAGATACAATGGAGAGAATGATTCATGATGTAGAGGTAAAATCCTTTGCATAGTCGCATGAATATGACAGCCTACGGAGTGATGCAGAGACACCGTTGTACCCAGGGAGTAAATACACATGGCTGACAGGAACATTACATTTGGTGAACTTAAAAGCAACTTGTGGGTGGACCGATAGTAGTTTCGCATTGCTGCTTGAACTGTTGTGTGATATGTTTCCAGACGATAATGTGCTTCCAAATCATATGCATGAGGCAAAAAAAATCCTATCTACGATGGGTATGGAATATAAAAAGCTTCACGCTTGCCCAAATGACTGTGTACTGTATAGAAATGAGTATGAAGGTCTGAGTGAGTGCCTTAAGTGTCACACTGCACGATATAAAGTGAGGAAAAATGGTGGTTGTGGTGATGCTACAACTAAAAGGCAACCTGTAAAGGTTCTGTGGTATCTTTTAATAATACCTCGCTTTAAGCATTTGTTTGGGACTGCAAAAAAAAGCGAAGAAGTTGAGATGGCATTCGGATGATAGAATATCCGACGGAAAATATCGTTGGCACTCGGCTGACTCTCCACAGTGGAAGAAAATAGATGAAATGTTCCCTGAATTTAGCAGCGAGCCAAGAAACCTTCGGCTTGGGCTTTGTACAGATGGCATCAATCTGTATGGAACTTTTAATAGCACACACAGTACGTGGCCAGTACTCCTTATAATATACAACTTGCCTCCCTGGCTTTGTATGAAACTCAAGTATGTGATGCTTTCAATGATGTTTTCTAGACCAAAGCAGCCAGGAAACGATATCGATGTCTACTTGGCGCCTTTGATTGAGGACTTGAAGAAGTTGTGGGTGGAAGGCGTAGATGTGTTTGATGCATATAAGAATGAGTCCTTTAAGCTACGTGCAAATGATTTTCACCACGATAAATGACTTCCCTGTGTACGGAAACCTCTCAGGGTACAGTGTGAAGGGGCATAAAGCATGTTTGATCTGTGAAGCAGACACTCACTTCCACCAACTTAAACATGGAAGAAAAATGGTCTACCTTGGTCACAGGAGGTTCCTTCCTAGGTTCCACCCGTATCGTAGGTTAAGAAAGTGTTTTAAAGGCTTGCATGAGCATGGAATGGCTCCAAAGGCATTAACCGAAGAGGAAGTTTATAGTCAGGTTGAATGTATCAATGTCTTACTCGGTAAGAATCAGAAGACTTTGGGTGAGAAGAACATATGGAAGAAGAGATCAATTTTCTTTAATCTTCCATATTGGCGTTGTCTTGACGTGAGACACAGTATTGATGTAATGCACATGGAGAAAAATGTTTGTGATAGCCATGTCAGTACGCTTTTGCACATTCCAGGGAAGACCAAGGATGGGATTAATGTGAAACTAGACCTTGTTGATATGGGAATAAGAGAACGGTTACATCCACAACTAAGAGATGATAGTAGGAGGGCATACATGGAGCCAGCAGTGCATACACTATCAAAAGCGGAGAAAAGAAGTTTGTGTGGGTGTTTGCATGAAATTAAGGTACCACAAGGATATTCTTCGAATGTGAGAAGGTGTGTGTCAATGGATGATTTGAAGTTAGTGGGAATGAAGTCCCATGATTATCATGTGTTGATGCAACAACTGTTACCAGTAGCTATTAGAGGCATTATGAAAGATGAAGTTCGAAGCACTGTGACAAGATTGTGTGTTTCCTTTAATGCTATTTGTAACAAAGTCATTGACACTGAAAAGCTGGATGAACTGGAAGCTGAGGGTTATATCATATTGTCCCAATTAGAGATGCACTTTCCTCCTTCAATTTTTGATATAATGGTGCATTTGATAGTTCATTTGGTAAGGGAGGTAAGGCTTTACGGTCCAGTTTACCTTAGGTGGATGTACCCTTTTGAGCGATACATGAAGATCTTAAAAGGGTACTCTAAAAATCCCTATCGACCAGAAGCCTCAATAGTTGAAAGGTATGTTGTTGAAGAGGCTATGGACCTCTGCAGCGATTATCTATCAGGGAAGAAGGAGCAATCTCGGCATGAAGAGGGGAGGAGCAAGGGAACACGAGGACTGAAAGTGAAGACTATGCCTCGTGAAGAGCTGTTGCAAGCACACCTTTATATCCTGAATAACATGGCAGCAGCTCAACTGTACATAGATGAACACAGAAAGAGATTGAAGAACATGAATCTAAGGAAGAATGACATGCAGATTACTATTGAGCAAAACAAGACATTCATTCAGTGGTTTGAGGAAAAGGTTTTGCATGAGACCGGTGTGTCTGAGACAATAGAGTGGCTAGCCCGGGGGCCTTCGTTTCATATCATTACTTGGAGCAATTATGATATAAACGGGTATTCTTTCTACATAAAAGACCAAGATAACAGAAGTACCATACAAAATAGTGGGGTGATGGTAGAAGTTGAAGCCATACACTTTTCCAGTTCGAAAGACAAAAACCCCATATTAGCATCCATGGCCTATTATGGAGTGATAGAAGAAATATGGGAAATCACTTACAACAAATTCAAAGTTGCTTTATTCAAATGTAAGTAGGTTAGCAATAATGTTGTGGTAATAGATCAACAATTTGGATTTGTCTCAGTTGATCTTGAAAGAGTAGGTTACAGGGATGAGCCCTTCATTCTAGCAAGCCAGACGAAACAAGTGTTTTATGTCACAGATCCCACAAATAAAAAAAATTTCCATTGTACTTCAAAGTAAAAAACAGAAGCATGGTGATCCGACCTTCAACCTTGATGACACACCACCTTTCACAATTAATCCACCGACAACAAGTGAAGTAGAATTGGTAGATGATGAAGAATATGCTGTGAGAAATGATCATGGTGAAGGAATATGGGAAACAATCTAGAGTAAGAGCTTAACTTAAAAAATAGTAATGTGTGATGTTTGTTTTTTAACTAGTTAGTTTATTCATTAACTTACAAATTATTCACCTATCTGACAATGATTTTTGTGCTTACAGGAATATGGACAATTCTAGTGACTCACAAAGTGATAGGGACAATGAAATGAATAGGCCTGAACTTGATGTGAGACCTGAACCGGTTGCAAGAAGAAGGGTTAGAGGTAGTACAAAAATTCCTGCATTGGTAGCACCTCATCACCATCAACAGGAGAGGTTGCATATTGACTTTGATGAAAATATGAAACCAATTGGTCCGGAGGAAGACCATTTCATGAGCTACGTAGGTTTTTTGGCTCAAAGCAAAGTTCGCATTACCTATGATAATTGGAAGTTGGTTCCACCAAAAACCAAAGACTTGATTTGGAAACAACTTTTGGTATATAAGTTTCAATTCATCTGCATTATATCTTTATTCCTATTGCTTTAAATATAATTAACTTATGTTTTTACCTTACAGCAAACCTATGATGTCCTTGACACTGTGGAGATGTACAAGGAGTGGATGACGGAGGTTCGTCTATGATGGAAGGATTTCAAGAACAGGCTCACACGAGAGTACATTCGAGGGGACCTGAGGGTCAGGATCCATGTCATGAGTATACATTTTTGTCTCCAGAGGACTGGAGGTTGTTTATGGCATCACGAGAAGATCTAAACTTTTTGGTAAGATTTCTATCATCATAGTGTTTTATTTGAATATAGTTGACATTATTGATTCGGTGTTCGTTGTTTTCCTTTCAAAGGCATTAAGTGCAGCAAATGCAGAGAGGCAAGCAGCTAATAACTATCAACATTGCATGTCTCGTGGTGGTTATCGGAAGCTTAAGCGAAAGATGATGGCAGAAGAGTTGGAGAAATTTAAGGAAGCAGCCACATCAGATCCTACTGTTGTGGTCCAGCCCCCGTTACCTCCACCACATCACAAAAAATTGAAAGTAAGGAGGCTTAAGGGTGGGAAGTATGTAAATCCGACTGTTGCTGAGGTTGCCGTAAGAATTGTAAGTAGTTAGAGCATAAGTACAAACTTATTTTTTCATATTGGGAGTGCTTACGATAACTTTTATGCTGTAGGATGAACTAGAAGATCATAGTAGCCAAGGTTCGTTCACTCCAAGTGGACGAATGGACATCTTGTCAACGGCGACTGGGAAGGTAGATCACCCTGGTCATGTTCGAGGGGAGGTAGTGGGAGTTCGTGTCACGAAGTATTTTGGCCGAGCCTCACATCCTTATTCGTCACAAGCTGAACCTAGTAGGGAGCTTGTGGCCAAGATTCGTCAAGAAGTCTCACAAGAGCTCGAGGCCAACCTTCGCAACAAGCTTCAACAAGAGCTGTAGCAAGAGCTACGTCTTGAGCTGATGCCTGAGCTACGAGCTGAAATGATAAAGATGTTTGAATTGCAGATGGCAACTACCGAGCGTAGAACCCATTCATCCCCGGCCTTCCACAACACCAAAGGAAGTTACAACCCGGAAGGAGGAACCACTTGGCGACCCTTCTCCCACTCCAGCATAGGAGAACCTGCCATCCTCTCTTTGGATGCCCCAATGCTGCGTGTAGTTGCAGATGCTCTCGTTCACACAAAAGCTACTACCCACTATAATCAGCAAATTCCACAGCATTTGCATAGGGTGACTGTGACGTGTGTTCGAGAGGGAGAAGAAGGTACAACCATCCCTATTCTTGATGACGAGGTTGCCACGATAGCTCAGGGGACAGGATCTTCCATCCTTTGGCCTGTACATCTTATTGGCTTGTTACCACCAACACCTCCAATGGTATGGAACTATCTCACTTTTACTTGAGATGTGTTGACATCCTACTAACAAAATGTGTTTTTATGTTCTAAAAGAACGAGCAGGAAGCAGAGAAATGGCCCTTCTTAGCACAACTGCAGCATATCTATAAAGGCATTCGCCAGATTGATTTGCATATGCCTACAGGGATTGTGGGCCAGGATTTAGAGTATCACTTCACAATTGATAAACAAGATTTTAAATAGTTCATTAAGTTCGAGGAGCTAGATGTTGGATGGGGCAAATTTGCAATCCTGTAAGTTTTATATTTCCCATTTTTTCCTTCATTTAGTTAACTTGATTTTAACTAGCTAATACATTCATCATTTTAATTCAATTATAGCTCCTTCTGTCGTATATGTATTGACTCTCAAAGAGTTGATTTATATGGATTCTTGTCTCCTGCACATACGAACTATATGGGCTTCACATTGGCAGAGGACGACTATCGTTGTTATCTATCACCGATTGTTCAAGGGTACGCATTTTAATTTTTAGTATTTGAGATTTTTAATAAATAATTGCCTTGTCATCTAACTTCTTTTTAATCTGTATATGTTGTGATAGTTATCACTGGAGTTTGTGTGTTCTCTGTCCTCGGTCCCACGTTGTTGACTGGTTTGATTCCTTAAATAGAAGACCAGACAAAGAAACTAAAAGCATCTTCAACACGTAAGTTATTTTTTTGTATTTCATTACTTCTTGATTCTTGACTTAATGAATTATTCTAATTTATGTTGATTTTCATTTTAATGATAGGGCATGCACGACGTATCGAGCGCTTGGCGGGCCACGCAAATGTAGAGGTGGCAAAGATCCGAGATGGTTGTTTCCAAAGGTACGTAGTTTCAAATCAAGTTCTTTTGATTGACGGTCGTTTTAGATATGCCTTTATTGATTTTAATCATTTGCTTTTGATTTATAGTGCCCTCGACAACCTGACGGCTGGGAATGTGGATATTATGTCTTACTTTATATGTTTAACATCATTCAGAGTGGCATTACAACAGATTTTGAACAAGTAATCGCTTCTTCATTCTCAGAGGATAATATTCTTGGTGTTGTAATTCAATGGCAATTCATTCACTTGATTCATTATTTCATCTAAGCTTATTTTCTAATTTACAGATTTTTGACAATGAAGATGCCTACTCATATGAAGACCTAAATATGATCAGAGACTTTTTAGCTGGACATCTTCTTCAATGTATACCAGAGTAAAGTATTTAGTAGTTTGTGTAGGACATACTTTTGTGGTAGTTCTATATATTGTATATATAATTAGCGTTATTGTTGTTGGATATAGATTGGATTTAGTCTTGGTTATTGTATAAACTAAGGACTTGGATATAGTCTTTTTAGTGCAATAACAAACTTGGATATAGATTGTTGTGTAGTTCGTGTGGTTTGTTAATTAATTAGTTTGCTACTCCTTAAAATTATTGCATGTAGCCTTGGTTGATCACTGTGTTTCAAGTTGTTGTTTCCATTCCGCTGAACTGCTTTTGTTTTATTCTGTTGTTGGAATCCTATTTCTGTAGTTTACATGTTCCAGACAGTGCAATATATAAAAGGCCATTTAAAAAAAACTTTCAACGTCCTTAAATAAAAAGGGACGTCTAAGAGTGGTAGGCGACACTTTAGACGTCCCCAGTTAAAACTAGGGACGTCTAAAGGCCCTCTTAGACGTCCTCAGTTCCATCTGGGGACGTCTAAAGTCCCACTTTAGACGTCCCCAGGTGAAACTGGGGAAGTCTAATGTGGACTTTAGACGTCCCCAGGTGAAACTGGGGATGTCTAAAGTCTTCCTTTAGACATCCCCCATTTACGGACGTTATTGACGTTTTTTTTCACGACCCTCAGATAGGCGTCCCTCATTTTTCAAATGTTAAAAGGCCAAAAAAAGGGACGTTAAAACCATTTTTTCTAGTAATGGTGTATCAACTATTGAGAATTGAATAAGATTACTGTCAAAAATAAGTACCATCTCCCCAGGATTGATGACCTGTTAGATCAACTGTCTAGTTTATGTGTGTTCTCGAAGATTGATCTAAGGTCGAGGTATCATCGGCTGCGAGTGAAAGCAGAAGATGTTTCAAAGACTGCTTTTTGGACTAGGTATGGTCATTATGAATTCTTGGTGATGCCATTTGGGCTAACCAATGCACCTGCGGTATTCATGGATTACATGAATTATGTCATTTGATAATATTTAGATTAGTTTGTTGTTGTGTTTATCGATGACATTCTGATATACTCCAAGAGTAGGGAAGAGCACAAGTATCATTTAAGAATTGTGTTGAATACATTGCGTGAGAAGCAACTTTATGCCAAACTGAGTAAATGCGAGTTTTGGCTTTTAGAAGTGAAATTCTACCAAAATACACCTAGGACCCTGGACCGGCCCCGTTGTACCTAGCCCGACTGTACTTTTCCCAAAATTTTACCATGGGCTATACTTATATAATTTCACCCAAGAAATCCATTTCTGGGCTTAGATTTACCAAATTCAATGTCAAATTACAAAATTGCCCTGGGCAGCCTTGCTTTAAGGGTTTTAGGGGCGTTTTCGTAATTATGCTTTTTCGGGCTTTTCCAAAAAAAGTGACCAACGATAACCCCACCTAATTTTGCCTCTTGAACTCAATGGAATCATTAGATCATTGAAAATCCAACTCCTTCCCTTTAGAACAGGTCTAGCCAAAATGTGTCAAGGGAAAAGGGAAAATTGCAATTTTGTGGTTTAACATTTAAAGCTTACTCCTTTCCACTCCTAATCCTTTATTAAACCATTTAAAAACATACTAACAATGATTTAAAGAAATTTGGGTAGCAAATCCCTTAGGGTTAATACTTTCCAAATTTACAAACTTAACCAACAATCACCAAATCCAACCATAAACATCAACAACAACAACATACTAGTATATATTTGAGATTTTTGAAGTTACCTCTTGAGTTCTTATACTTTCTCCCTCTGTGTGTCTTCTCCCTTTCTCCCCTTTTCCTTGATTTTCTTCCTCCTCCTTCTCTCTGAAGCTTGAGTGTCTTAAGGTTTCTCTCTCTCTCTCTCTCTTCTCTTGGCCTTAGGACGAAATCAACAACGAAAGATGAAGCAAGCTTCTTAAAAATTTTACCTATTTTCCCCTTATTTACAAACTGGTGGTAAAATAGGTTTATGACATCATTTTGGTACTTGACCTTATCTTCTTCAAATTTGTGTGATAAAGTCCTATTGTGTTTGAACCAATTTTTCTTCTCTTCCCTTCTAGCCTAACACGCCATTTAGGGCCCATTTAGAAACAAATGGGCTTCATTCAATTTATCACAAGTTTCATGTACCAAATAACAATATCTTAAGATAATAACCCATGAGCTCATATTCAACGATTATTATTTGTCTTGTCTTGGTTTAAGGACTCTTGGCATATCATAATCCCAATAATTATTTTTCCCTACCATTTCCCTTATGCTAGGTGAAATTAACAAGGAAGAGAAAAATAAAATTGTTCCAACATTTTCCATAATTTCTTTAATTGATTTATGCGCAAGTTCCATCTAACTTTACAAACCTTGACTTATTTGACCAAGAATATTCCAAATATATATTTGCCTTTATTTTTCTTAATTAATTAAAATTAAATTTAATTAATCAAAAAATAATTAATTTTGTGCTAAATTGGCAAAATTAAGATTTTGATATTTCCATTGTGATGTAATTTCTTTTCTTGAATTCATTTGGTGAATTCCCATATATTTTTGGACCAAATATTTTCTCTATTATTTCTCGATTTTTGGACCTTAGTATTGGGCTTTTTGAAGTACCCAAATTAATTCCATAATTATTTTCCCCCTTGTTTTTCCAAATATGAACATTTCTAAATTCATAAATTCCAAATTCATAAATATTCACCATTTTCTTGAATTTTCCAAATAATTACAATATATTTGGTGAATATAAAATTTAGGGTTTTACAGTTGTCCCCTAATTAAATAAATTTTGTCCCCAAACTTTGCTACATATAAACAACCTTAAATTCCAGGTAACATTTCTTTACACTTTCCTCTGTTTCCTACGTAGCCTCTCTGGGCGATAACCCTGTCCAGACAATCTTAACGAATGGAATGCTCTTGCTCCTGAGCTATTTCTCCCACTGATCGATGATTTGGTCAGGTGTGACTTTGTAAGTCAAATCGTCACATATTTCTACGTCTTCATACTCTATCACATGTTATGGATTAGGTTGATACTTTTTTAGCTAGGAAACATGGAAAACATCATGTGGCCTACTCAGATTTAGTGGCAAAGCGATGTGGTATACTATAGGCCCAATCTTTGCCAAGATTTCAAATAGACCAATGCACCTTGGCTGCAGCTTCCTTACCTTTAGTGCTCTACCAATACCCGTAATAGGTGATACTTTCATAAACACGTAGTCACTGACTTCAAATTCTAGAGGTTTTCGCCTCTTATCCTCATAACTTTTTTGGCAGCACTAAGTAGCTAGTAGCCTCTACTTAATCAATTTTATTTGCTCTATTGTCTGGTCAAGAAGATCTAGCCCTGGCAATTGCCTCTTAGACAACTCAGTCCAGCATAAGGTCGGTTGACACTTGCCCTCATAGAGTACCTCGTATAGAGCCATCTGGATGCTTAAATGGTAATTATTGTTGTAGCAAAACTCTGCCAATGGAAGGAATTTGTCCCAACTACCTTTTTAATCATGTACACATGCCCTTAGCATATTATTAAAGCTTCATATACCACCTTCCAAAACTTGGAAGTAAACTGTGCTTCTCGATCAGAGATGTTGAACCTTCATGTAATGGTACATCATTTTAGCCCCTACATGTAGAGCACAGTTAATCGTATGTGTTAGATCTCTCATGTTTTGATGATAACAAAGGATGGTATGAAAGAGATTTGATAAACAAATAAGTCTGAACAAAGTAATCACAGGGCAAATCATTACTTGAAGTACGCATTGGAGTAATAAAGAAAGGCCAAGAGAAAAAGCTGAGAAACTTCATCACTGGCAAGTTTTCTAAAGGGTTACTTGAGTAAGTACTCGAGTAATGAGACAGAAACTTGAAGTAACCAGGTCAACCTTCAAGTAACCTGGCAATGTTACTCGAGTAATAAGGTAAATGATTTCTAGTTGCTCTCGGCCTGCCAACGTTACTCGAGTAACCAGGTAAATCACTTGGGAGTTGCTCTCAGCCTGCCAACATTACTCGAGTATCCAGGTAAATCACTTGGAGTTGCTTTAAGCCTGCCAATATTACTCGAGTAAGTACTCGAGTAACCATGTAAAAACTTTCCAGTTACTCTCAGCCTGCCAACGTTTTTCGAGTCTGTACTCGAGTTACTCTGCTTCAAGAAATATGTTGCTCTCGGCATTTTCAACCTTGCCAATGTTACTCGAGGCGCTACTCGAGTAACTCACTGTGGTAAGCAAAACCTGAAGGTAATACTCGAATAACATGATATGCTTTTATGATACTTCGCTCGAGGCACTACTCAAGTATGCAGGTATTTAATCACTTATTTAAACTGGATTGCTCGAGTAAGTAATCGAGTAATATGCAGATTTATTTACACAGAACTTCAAGTTGCTAACCGAGTAAGCAATGCAGAAAATTTATGTTTACTTGAGTAAGTACTCGAGTAACAAGGTAAGAAAACTTATAGTGCTCTCGGCCTTAAAATCCTGCCAACATTACTGGAGTGAAGCATCGAGTAACCTAAAGTTTATTTAAGGCTTTACTCGAGTTGCTACTAGAGTAATCTGTGAAGTAAAGTGTGCTATACTCGAGTAAGTACCTGAGTAAACAGGTATTTCCAAAGGATTGAAATTTTGTTTACTTCATGCACTACCCGAGTAATGTTATGTTTGCTTATTGACTTGCAGTTTATCAAAGTTTTCCTGATGATACTCGAGTATGTACTCGAGTAAACTTAAATGAATACTCGAGTATGCAAGTCCATAAATTTAGAAATCATTACAACGTTCATTGATTTGTTTCCTATATGATTAACCTTTCATTGTATTAGTATACTTAGCATATCCATAGATAAACAATGAAGAGATCTTACCAAATAAGGAAAGTCAAAAGCAACGTTCAAATGCCACCTACCACCACCTACCGCAAACGTATGTCTTTCAAATACTGGAAAAGTCAACAGTGGCTGCGCACGCTCTAACGGGCATGAAGAAATATGTTCCAACAATCATTACCAACGTATCTATATATATGGGAACATCCAAACAGAGAAAAACAACAAGAACACATACACGAACGCATTATCAAGTTCATTACTCTGTTTTACATTATACTTGTAATTCTATGCTTCAGTGATTCTTATTCACTCTGTGAGAGAGATATTTCATTCAAACTCAATATTTGTTATTGAGGTAACTTAAGGTTGTGGAACCTTGAGTTGGGATTGGATTACAACTTGTAAGGTGGAATGAGTGTCCAGGCGAAGGAACTTGCTTGTACTGAGGTGCCAAGAACCCACGAAATCTTGGAAGTTATAGTGAAACTCTCAGAGAAGCTCTGAGGACTGGACGTAGGTCAAAGTGGTTGTGGCCAAACCAGTATAACTCCCAATGTACACTTCGGTAATATTTCTCCTTACTCTTTATTGCTTTATATTCACCGTCAAGTTTTTTATTTGCAATGAAATTTTAGTATCACCCAATTCACCCCCCTCTTGGGTGAAACGCTTGCTCTAACATTATGTGCCTTCTCTAGGATTTGCTGTTTCTTCTCTGGTTGCGGTGGTACATAAATCCGCTTCTTGTACCTAACTAATCCGATAGGTGACAAGTCATATTCCTGAGTTTTGCCCCTATTAATCACACCTTTTATAGATAGTGCTTGATCATCATGAAGTTAAGCTTCTTCAGTTGCTGCTTTCATATCATTGTGTATTTAACTAACACCACTGTTTAACAAAATCTAACTAGCCAGACTTCAATCTCTAAAATCCTTGTTGAGTTTCTGCTCATAGATCATCATGGTTGCCACTTGCATTGATTTTCTGGCTTAATGCATCAGCAACAACATTAGCCTTACCAGGATGGTATTTGATTTCTAGATTATAATCTTTTAGCTACTCCATCTATTTGTGTTGTCTCATGTTGAGCTCTTTCTGATCATACAAGTACTTCAAGCTCTTGTGGTCATAGTATAACTTTACAGTCTCACCATAGAGATATTATCTCTAGATTTTCAAAGCAAATACAATTACCGCTAACTAAAAATCATGAATGGGATAATTCAATTCATGAGGTTTCAGCTGACAAGATGCATATGCCACCACTCGACCATACTGCATCAACATACATCTTAATCCATACCTACTGGGATCTATTTAAAGAACATACGTAAATGGCGGATCTAGGATTGTCAACACTGGTGCTGTAGTTAATCTCTACTTTAACTCTAGGAAGTTCTTCTTACAATTCTCATCCCATACAAAATGTTGAGCTTTTCACATCAATTTCATCAATGGTAATGCAATTCTGGAGAAATTATGTATAAACTTTCAATAATTGCTAGGTAGACCTAGAAAGCTGTGCGTTTTGAATACAGTCTCTGGTCTCTTATAGTTCAATATTGCTTCTACCTTGCTAGGATCAATAGAGAACCCTTGCTGTAAGACAACATGGGCTGGAAACTTTACACTTGAAAGCCAAAATTCGTACTTGCTCAGCTTGGCATAGAGTTGTCTATCCCATAATCTGTTCAACACAATTCTCAAATGTTGCTCGTGTTTAGCTTTACTTTGCGAATACACCAATATATCATCAATAAAGACTACCATGAACTGGTCTAAGTACAGACGAAAGATACGATTCATGTAGTCCATGAACACAGCAGGTGGTTGGTTAGGCTGAATGGCATCACAAGGAACTCATAATAGCCATATCTGGTCCTAAAAGCAGTCTCAATACATCTTTTACTTTTACCTTTAACTGGTGATATCTCGATCGTAAATCGATTTTTTAAGAATAAGCAAGAACTAGACAACTGATCAACTGGTTACTTGTTCTTGACGGTCACCTTGTTCAACTCTCGATAATCGATACAGAGACATATGCTTCCATCTTTCTTCTTGATGAAAAGCACTGGAGCACCCTAGGTCATATGTTGGATCATATGAACCCTTTTTCAAGTAGCTCCTCATCTTCTCCTTTAGTTCCGCCATTTCACTTCGAGCTATACAATATGAGGTTTTAGAAATTGGTCCTGTTCCAGGCCTCAGATCAATTGAGAACTTCACTTCCCTCTGTGAAGGTAATCCACTGACATCCTCCAGAAACTCATTTGCTATAGGGATACTTTCGAAGGCTACTCCAACCTCTGATTGCATAAAATATAATACCATGTACCCTTGACAACCTTTCTATAAATACCTCTCAACCTTAGCTGTGGAGAGAAGGTTAAGAGTGATTTCTGTGTTAGCTCGCGGTTATGGATTTAGATATATAACTCTCTTTAGTTCATAATCTAGAAACATACCGTTCGCTGTCAACAAGTCAATCCCAAAAATCACTTCTAAGCCTTGCAGTAGAAAACAAATCAGATCTGCAATTGATTCGTGCCCTTCACCATTTACCATACAATTCAGACAAATATTGGCTGTCACAATTTGAGCGCCCATAGGGGTAAATACAACCAAATCAGATGGGGATTTATACACATATAAATGTAATCGTCTCACGTAGTCATATGTAATGAATGGATGGCTGGCACCAGAATCATACATAACATACACAAGATTGTCGTTCAAGGAAATCATACCTTGAATTAGCTCCGGAGACTTTATGGCTTCTTCTTGTGTCAGTATGTAGACCCTGCCTGAAACCCTGGGTCTAGTCTCCTCTAGTTTATGCTTTTATAGACAATCCCTGGCCATATGTCCTAGCTTGTTGCAATGATAACAGGTAAGGGCTTACTTAGGTCTAACCTAAACAGAATCCTATGGCAAGGTCCACCAGGGTGAAGTGTCTTTCAACAATGCTAACAATTCTTACTTCCAGAAGAACTCTAGCCTTCTCAACCCCCAGATTGATTTGATCTCTTAGGATCCCCTCTGGAAAACCCACTCTATTCCTTTCACTTCTGTGCTGAGTTACTACTTCTAGAAGCATCTCTATTCCTAGTCTGGGTCACCAGGCTCAACATACGCTTCTCAATATATTCAAACTCTTTTACCGCTTTGCTAAACTTGGTAAAATGTTGAGAAATTAGTTGTTCTTTGAATTCGGGTCTCAACCCTTCAACCATCTATCTGCATTACATTATTCATTATCATTCAATTGTGGTATGATGAGTATCTTGATAGTTGAATGTACTGGGCTAAATAATTGTCAAAGCTCTCCCGATCTTGTTGTTTAATAGACGAGAACTCTTTTTCCTTTTCTCTTCTAACAGTTAAGGAAAGGTACTTCTCGTTAAACTTCTCCTAGAACAATTCCATTATAATAGGAATATTCCTTCCCTTTAAGGTTAGATCTATGCCCTTCCACCAATGATCAACATCACCTTCCAACCTGTATAATGCTAACCAAGCTTTCACCTCATTTGACCATTACAACATGTCAAAAATCTTATCCAGATGTTCCAACCAATATTTCGCTAGTTGAGGATCAAATTTCCACCTGAACATAGGTGGAATTGTTGACTAAACCTGCTCAGCTAGGTTTGAATGTTTACTTTAGGCTTAGGTATATCACCCTTTGGTAGAGGTCCCTCATGTACTCCCTCCTCACCATTTACTTGAATAAACTCCTCAAAGCGATCTTCCAGGTGATCTCGCCTTTGTTGTACCCCCTGAAGTTCAAATCTTATTTCATTCATAGTGTTTTGTTGTTGTACTAGCATTTTTAGTATTTGCTGATATACTGAATCTGGTCTAGGACCATATCCTTCCTCATTATTACCATACCGACCCCTTCCTTGGCCTTTACCTTATGATCTCCCTCGCATTATCTCTATATTTCAAATTACATGAACATAGAGAAGAATTACATTTCATAGAAGAGTAAGGACATTTTTGTCATTTCATCAAAGTTAGGGTACACATATGTCATACATAGCATACAACAACTATTTACAGTAGTTACAGAGAAACAAAAACATCATATATCCTATATACTATTGTACATGACATATTAGTCCTTTACATAACAAAACACTAAGTTCATGTAACATCCCAAGGGTCACCTGTCTTAGATTATCTCATGTTGAGCATGCTTAACTTTTTGTGTACCCTCCCAAAATTCTGACTTTGGTTAACTCTTTCTCTATCTGTCGGTTCAACATGACTACCTTTAACTCGTAGTGTGTGCCGATCGGCTCCAATCACCAAAATAGATAGTGTAGAACCCACATCATCTGGTGTGCATAAACTTCCACACTAGCTTAGTGATGTGCCTCTGAAATGTCCACAAGTTTACCTTCAGGCCCTACTAAATGATACCATTTTCTACCGGTTCCAATATGTTGAGTCCATGAAGAAATACATCATGGAACAAACCCAGCACTCATCAAACACTGTGACCCCCAACAGTATCTGAAGATGATACAGAGACTCTAAACCCTTAGGAATACAAGGTATCATCATCTAGGTGTATCATGCTCTTACAATGTCCTATAGTATCTACCCTTGAGGTAACATCCTAACTCCAAGTCTGGCTGTAGGTCGTACGGCACAAGCACTGGTTCTGCTCAAGACTCACCATCACTCGACTCGTCCTCAAGGATCTCCTCTGGATCATAATTGGAATCCCACTTTGGATCCTCATTTGTATCCTCACCAGTCTCTCTGACCTATGACACTCATAGGGATGCCAGCCTCTGCTCTAGACAAAACCTAGTAGCTTTGGCACACTCTTCTATGCCGTCTTCCTTATGCATACACCATAAAGTCCACAATACTCTATATAAGGTTGTTTATCCGATATCCTCTGCTTTGGTAGACTCTGGTTAATGGACACCTCTGACCCATTAAATGCTACACTTGAACTGGTCATAGGCTTACTCAAACTACTCATGATGTCCTGTCTTCATGCAAACAAAACTATATCAGTATATCATTATGATAATGCCAGAACCACTTATTAGCTCTGCTAGAACTGCTTGGGCTATGATACCAAAAATTTTAACACTCGTTTCCATTCCGATATACAAAGAGTAATAGAGATCAATTTCTACAGGCATACAGAAAAGTACATATATACTACTCCCTCTTGTCCTAATTATAAGACAAAGTTGACTTTTTTGGAGAAATTAAGGAAGTCAATTAAATCACTTTAGAGTATTTAATTTTTTAGTATCTTTAGATTATATATCAGTTTATTAGTCAAATTAATTAGTTTGAAGAAAAAAATAAAAATAAAAATATTCTAAAGTGATTTAATTGGCTTCCTTAATTTTTCCAAAAAAGTCAATTTTGTCTTATAATTAGGACCGGAGGGAGTAATAAAAGTATTTGTTTACAGTCCAGAGTCAATCATATAAAAAATCAACAATACTTACAACCATTACAGAATATCCAATAGTGTTTTAAATATGGACTAACTATAACCAGAAACTTGTCTTTTCTCGAGACACATGCCTATCACTTCCCTTTGTCTACGACTTTGCCTTTTGAGCCATTGGTGCCCGCTGAGATGTTTTGTTAAGAAAAAGGGATGATATTATAAGGAATCCCTGTAGAAACATGCTATCATTCATATAAAATGTGAAAAATAAATATGATATGCATAATGTATGCACCAATTAATGAAAAATATAACACATCATCGTCATGTATACATGAGTAGGGCCCCTGCTCTGCTAATCATACACCGATTGTATTCTTACCCAACTCCCAGTGTAAGTGCACCTCTGGCACTAACTGCCTTGTCCAAGCAAACCATGTTGATTAATAAAAATACAAACAATGGCATCTACACAATCATATGAACTATGTCATGATGTATTAAGGGTAATGTTCCAACCTCAAGCTCTATCACCCATGATCACGTGCCTCAAAAAATGTGTCGACTTTCGGCTCCTGGCTTGGTCCTAAAATGTTAAATATACAAGAATTAGGTTTAAACTCATTTATGTATCATTTTAGCCACTACCATAGTGTTTCTTGTAGTATATTAGCCTATAGTGAAAATTTACCAACATATCCACGGGACCCCCGCCTGGATTGACTGTACTTTTTCTGAAATTTTGACATGGGCTATCCTGACATATTTTCACCCAAGAAATCCATTTTAGGGCTAATATTTAGCAAATTAAATGTCAAATTATGAAATTACCCTTGGCAGCCCTACTTTAGCGGTTTTATGGGCGTTTTTGTAATTATGCTTTTTCGGTCTTTTCAAAAAAAGTTACCAACTGTCACCCCACCTAATTTTCCCTCCTGAACTCAATGGAATCATTAGATCAATTAAAATCTAACTCCATCCCCTTAAAATAGGTCTAGCTGAAACATGTCAAGGGAAACTAGAAAATTGCAATTTTCTCTTTTAAAAATTAAAGCTTACTCCTTTCAACCTCTAATCCTTTATGAAACCATTTAAACACATACTAACCATGATTTGATGAAATTTGGGTAGCATAAACTCTTAGGGTTAGCACTTTCCAAATTTACAAATTTAACCAACATCACCAAATCCAACTACAAACATCAACAACAACATTCTAGTATGGATTTGAGATTTTTGAAGTTACCTCTTGAGTTCTTATACTTTGTCTCTCTAGGCATCTTCTCCCTCTCTCCTTGAGCTTAAGATGAGCTTGCTAAACAATGGGCTTTCATAGAGAAGAAGAGATTAGAGAAGAAGCTTATGCAAGATTGGAAGATAATCTTAAGAAATCACAAGCTTACCTTGATTTTCTTCCTCCTCCTTCTCTATAAAGCTTGAATGTCTTAAGGTTTTTCTCTCTCACTCTCTTCTCTTGGGCTTAGGATGAAATGAACAAGGAAAGATGAAGCAAGCTTAATAAAAATCTTACCTATTTTCCCCTAACTTAACTAATGGTGGTAAAATAGGTTTATGGCATCATTTTGGTACTTGACCTTATCTTCTTTGAATCTGTGTCATAAAGTCCAATTGTGTTTGAACCAATTTTTCTTCTCTTCCCTTCTAGCCCAACAAGGCTTTTAGGGTCCTCTTAGAAACAAATGGGCTTCTTTCAATTTGTCTTAAGCTTCATGTACCAAATAACAATATCTTAAGATAATAACCCATGTGCTCATACTCAAGAATTATTATTTATTCTTCTTGGCTTGGTTTAATGACACTTGACATATCATAATTACATTAATTATTTTTCCCTCCCATTTCCCTTATGCTAGGTGAAATTAAGAAGGAAGAGAAAAATAAAAATTGTTCCAACATTTTCCATAATTCCTTAATTGATTTATGCACAAGTTTCTTCTAACTTTATAAACCTTGATTTATTTGACCAAGAATATTCCAAATACATATTATCCTTCATTTTCCTTAATTAATTGAAATTAACTTCAATTAATCAAAAAATAATTAATTTTGTGCTAAATTGGCAAAATTATGATTTTGTCATTATGTTTGTAATGCAATTTCTTTTCTCGAATTAATTTGCCAATCCCTATATACTTTTGGACCAAATATTTTCTCTATTATTTCTCCATCTTTGAACCTTAATATTGTGTATTTTCAATTACCCAAATTAATTCTGTAATTATTTTGCCCCCTTTTTTTTAATGTGAACATTTCTAAATTCATAAATTCCAAATTCATAAATATTCACCATTTTATTGAATTTCCCAAATGATTACAATATATTTGGTGAATATAAAATTTGGGGTTTTACAAGCAGAGCAAAGATTATTCTAAATTTTGGAAGTGTGCAATTGAACCATAGGTACTTTTAGCAATGGTTGGAGTTGGAGACTTAGTGATCCATCCTTAAATTAGATTGTTATAGTGTTCCCATGTTAGAAGCCGGTGGTGGAGGAATCATTCTATGAATGAATCACAGCTTATTCTTTGAGAGCAAAGCCATTCGCATGGCATATGCCTAGCTGTGGTAGTTGGGACCATACAACAATGACACAACAAGTACTAAGGTAGGATTCTTGTTTGAATGAATGTAATAGGGGCCAGCCTAATTAAAAATGGTGATGGAATTGGAGGCTATGAGAATCAGAGGAAAAGGGAAAGTGAGGAAGACGAAGGGCAAGAGATGTAAAAGTGAAAGGGGATCGAAGGGTAAGAAAGGTGATAGAGCTTAATATTTATATATTTTTAGTAATAAATCTTAGGCTTTTGTGGGACTTAATTGAATATTTTGGGCATAATCAAGTGTTAATGTGAGATTTTAGTGAAAGGATAATTTTCGAATTATAGTGTTAAATTGTTATATTTTTTAGTTAATATTTGTTATTCCCATTATTTCTTAATTGTGAGCAAAAGATATTACATTTGTGAATCTAATTTTATAGATGATGATGTGGCACAACTTTTGTCAAGTGCTCAAAGTCAAATATGTCATTTTGGAGCTTAATGAAGGACAAGAGTGGAACATCACAAGTGCAGAATTTATTTTTATATTTTTTTCTAAAAGGAGGTTAAATGAGTAAGGGCCTTGTTTGGTGGTTGTAATTATGTGCTTAATGCCAAAACAAATTTTTACCTCTTATCCAAATATACCTTAACTCTTTTTAAACCTAAAAACAATTGGAGAAAACGAGAGAATTGAGGCGGCAGCTGTGAAGAATTAGGGAGTTGAACCAAAATGAAGAAAATGATAGCTGGACTTATTTAAAGGCTGAATATAAAAGTATTGGATTGAATTGAAGAGAACCTAGCTACTAGACAGATTGAATAAAAGAATAGTGAAGACCTGTAAGCAGCACTGAAAGGAATAGAGAATAAAAAGGTGAGGGCTGACCGAATTGAGAGGACTTGACTGAATAGACAAAAGGGAGCCAATATTGTGGAACAAAATGGGGCAAAATGGAATAGGAGAAGGACATGATAGAAAGAAAGAAAAGGAGAAGTGGGACAGCTGTGTGAGAGGAGAGGAAGGAGCTGAAATAATTGAATGAAAAAAAGGAGTTGACCAAGGAGGGAATAATGGAAAAAGGCACCGAATGAAAAGACGCGTTGTGCAAAATTGAAGAGAATAGCGTAAGGGCCCGTTGTAATTCCCATGGCTAATTCCTTTTTCTTTCATCAAGCTTCATCTTCTTCTTCCATGAGTAGCTAAATCTTGGTGATTTTCTTAAGTTGGGTAATGATTTGAGCTTCTAAACTTTAATGGAATTCCTTTAAGCTCTCTTTCAAGTTCATAATTGTATGGCTTAGTTAACTAAATGGTTATGATCTAGATTGTTCTATGCCAAGTGAATAAATTTGGTGGTTGAGCTAGGAGTTTATTAATTAACCTTTGTATGATTCAACTTAGGAGTAGGTTGAGTTGTTTATTTCAACTTTGTTGAGTGGATTGTAAATAACAAAATTGAATGCTTTAAACTTTTTTAAAGGTAATTACAAGCTATAATTGGAAGTTAATTATTCATCTCCTTGAGTGGATTGTAAATAACAAAATGTGCATAGTGTTAGTGGTTGCTATTAGTGCAAGTGTTTCACCCAAGAGAGGGGGTGAATTGGGTGATACAAGAAATTTCGTCGCGTATAAGGAAATTGATGGAATATTCAAAATAGTTAAGAGCAAGGAGAAATATCACCATAGTGTACACCGGGAGTTATACTGGTTCGGCCACAACCACTTTGACCTACATCCAGTCCTCAAAGCGTCTCTGAGAGTTTCACTATATTCTCCAAGATTCAAAGGGTTCTTGGCACCTCAGTACACAGTAAGTTCCTACACCTAGACACTCGCTCCCCCTTATATGTTGCAATCAAATCCCCAACTCAAGGTTCCACTACCTTAAGTTATCTCAATAATAAATATTGAGTTTGTAATGAAAAAGCTCTCTCACAGAGCAAATATATATTCACTGAAGTACAAATGAATGAGTATATGAAAACAAAGCACTAAGTGTATTAATCGATGTGTGATCTCAGTTTTTATCTGCTTGTCTTCTTCTCTTTGAATGCTTCATATATATAGATGAGTTGTAGTGTCCGTTGGAAGCAATTTCAAACTTGTTCGTTAGAGTCACGCAGCAACGGTTGACTATTCTTCGTATTTGAAAACTATCCGTTGGCGGTAGGTAGCGTTAGGTGAACGTTCAGACTTTTATTTGAATTCTCAAATCTATTATACTCTTTCATTATTTCTCTATAAATAAACTTAGAATACTAATACAATGAAGAGTTAATCATATAGATAAAAAATCAAGAGATATTTGATCAAAATATAATTTCTGGACTGCCTTACTCGAGTGGCTACTTGTAATATCCCAAAAAGTGATTAAGGGCTAATGACTTTAAAAGTGGATGTAATTATTGTTGAATAAACACTTATGGAGAATGTGTGATGGGAATTTGGTGGTTTTAGTGATTCCAATGGTTTCCTTGTGAAAAATTGTGTGGGAATAGGTTTGATTGTTGATTTTGGAGCCATTGGACACATTGGTTGAAAATTTGAAAAACTGTTAAGTGTAATTCTGTGCAGGACATTCGGATTGTATGGACATTTTGAATGGGTAAATGGTGTCTAAAAATTCTGAAACTTTCCTGTCTTAAAAGTCACATTCCAAGCTTCAAAATGGACATATAACTTGTGTCATTTCGTTTTTTGAGCTGGGAGTTCTGGTTGCCCAAAGTTTGATGTCGAAACTGGACCTAATTCTGGAGCAGTGTGGAATGTTGTGTAATTCTGGAATTTTGTGGTAGTTTCTGGTAATGATTCATATTTTTCCTATGAAAAGGACTTCAAGAGACTTCAATTGGCTTTGGGATCACCTCATTTTGATTTTTCTAGAATTAGTTATGATTTATCAAAGTTTGGTCAGAAAATCTGCCAACAAATCCGAAAATGGAAAATTTGTAATGGTAACTTTGTAATTATGGGATAATTTGTGATCAGCCCATTTTGGCATAAAATTGGGCCCCTGGACGTGAATATGACTGACCAAGAAGAGGAAAGAGTGGTTGGAATTTAATTGGGCTTGTGAACCATTTAAATGTACAAAAAGGATTTGTGTACATAAAGTGGATTTTTGGAAATTTCTAAATATGACATAAGCAAGCAATACCATGACAAGAGCCTAATGTTATAAAACAATTACAGCACCTTTTCCCTTCCATTTCCCGTCATCCTTTCCAGCAACACAAAAGTGAGAGAGAGCTTGGAGAAAAAATAGAGAGAAGGAAGGAGAAATCTCACAAGGTAGGTCGATTTCTTCGGTGAATTCGTACCTAACGTGTATAATCCTTCTCCTAAGCTATTCCTCTATGTGAATTAAGGTTTTGAAGCAAAGAATTTCATGGTTCAAAGAGGCTAGGGTTCAGCCAAATTTGGGAAAAACTAGTGGGAGCTTGAGGTAACTTCCAAACTTTCATATATTGCTTATTTTGGTTGCTATGGGCAATTTAATCGGTGAAATTTCACCGGATTGCCATTGGTTTTAAAGTTTGGAAATGATATGGCCTAGGGGTTATGCTGCCCAAATTGGGTCTTAATGTTAGTTGTAACCTAATGTAATGGTTAATAAAGTGGTTAGGAGTAGAAAGGAACGCGTTTACGGTGCTGAAATCGTAAAACCCCGATTTTCCCTGGAGAACTCATAAATTTCAGCCAGCTCTAGAAATGGGTCTTAGAGTTGGATTTTCAATGATTTGATGGTTCCATTGAGTTCAGGGGCGAGAATTAGGTGGGGTTACAGTTGGCCACTTTTTCGGAAAAGGCCGAAAAAGCATAATTATGAAAACGCCCCTAAAACCCTTGAAGTAGGGCTGTCAAGGGTAAATTTATAATTTTACATTGAATTTGATAATTTTGAGTCCGGAAATGGATTCCTTGGGTGAAAATATGTTAGGCTAGCCTAGATTAGAGTTTCGGGAAAATTGCAATCGGACCGGGTACGGCGGGCCTGGGCCAAGTCCCCGGGGCAGTTTTGTAAATTTTCATTATAGACTCATATAACCCAAAGAAACACTATGGTAGTGTCTAAATGGTGCATTTGGAATTGTAGGATTCGATATTTGCCCTGTTTGTGATTCGCCCGCGCTAGAGCACAATCGGAAAGAACAAGGTAGTGACTCTTTCTCTTATACTGTGTGTGAAACATAGTATGTATGTTTGTCATGCATTGAGAATACTTTGTGAATACATTGTGATGCTTTGAGTTTGCAGCGTAAGCTGACGCATAGTGATACTTTGTGATACATAGAGATCGCAGCAAAAGCTGACGCATAGAGATTATTGCCATGAGTGCTGTCGTTTGTGGCGAAAGCCATGATACATTGTGATGCTGCTTAACATGATCATATATGCTATGTTTTTATACACTGTATGAGTGATTTGTTACTACAGAGATTCTTTTGAATCTCATTCTTTCCATTGACTAACATTTCAGACAGGGCAAGTGACTCCAAGGAGAAACGAACCACCAGGAGCGGCTAGGATCTTGTAGAGATGTATTGTTAGGCTGTTGGTTATCTATTTTGGACTTGGTATTATTGTTTATTTTTGAAATGTAGATATTACGTTGATGTTGGTTATGTAATCCCCTAGTTGGAACTTACAACCCTTAGTTTATACATGTATGAAACTCGGGAGTTGCCGAGGATTTGGTTATACACTCTGATGTGTGTGAATGTAAACTAACTGCGCAGGTAATTATATTCAAATTTTGAAATTGAGACCAGGATAGAGAAGAGTTTTTGAAAGTTTTTGGTGAAAACCCTACTATAGTGTAGGACCTTGAAATGAGTTTAAGCTATCCGACGGTCTCTAAACCAATTTAATTGTGATATCGAATTATAATTACGTGGTTAAAGGTAGGGGTTACACTACTCAAGTGATCAAGTTTGCTACTTGAGTGGTCCCTCAAGTAAACATGTCAAAAATATGGTAGTGAGCAAATCAACATTTTGCATCAAGAATTACTCAGGTAAGACATAGAGTGATATATAACAAACCTTGAAAATACCTGATTACTCGAGTAGCTACTCGAGTGGGCATGTCTTTACCTTCATTGGTTACTCGGGTGATCACTGTGGTAAACTGCTTACTCGAGTGGCTACTCGAGTGGGCTTCATTTTACTTCACACATTACTGGAGTGATCCCTCGAGTGGCTTGTAAATAGCCTGGCAGATTACTCGACTACTCCCTTGAGTAATGACATCAAATTCTTGGCAAAGAGTTTACTATCTTGTTACTCGAGTAGCACTTCATATAACTCTGTAGATTACTCAGGTTGTCCCTCGAGTAATGCTGCTTTTCTCATTAGTTACTCAAGTTGTTACTCGAGTGATGGACTACATTTCTTGGCCGGAAGATTTTGGACCTAGTTACTTGAGTGGCTACTCGAGTAATGCCTGTGAAAATCTGGTTACTCGAGTGGCTACTTGAGTAATGGTCTATATAACCTTGCAGATTACTCGAGTGGTCCCTTGAGTAATGTCGTTCAAAATTTGGCAGTGCCTCACTGGATGAAATTTTTCTTGCTTACTCGAGTGGTCACTTGAGTAATGGCTTCTGTTACCCAAGTGGCGACTCGAGTAAGCCTTCTTAAAACTTGTTGTTTACTTCCAGTGCTCACTCTAAGTGATGTTGATTACTTCAAGTGCTAACTCCAAGTGATGCTATGCTACTTTGGTCAAATCCATTTATTAGTTATAAATTCCTTTCATATTATTAATCCAATCTTTGTTATCATCAAAATATATGGGATCTAACATTCTCCCCCTTTTTGATGATGACAAAACTTGGTGATTCTGAACAAAGCTTTTGAAGTTGAGTTTTCAAACATATACTTCTCAAATTCTTTTCATATGAAATCATTTGTTGAATTTAACCTTGAAAACTCTTTTTGAAATAACTTATTAGAGATCTTTTCAAAGTTTTGTTCTTATGATTAATTGTTCACCTTGCATACATAATCAAAAATTTATTAGTCCCAAAATGCAATATAATTTCAATGTAAGTTTGTCTCAAAGCATCAAAGTCAAATAAGTGCTACATCGATAGTGATGCTTGAGAAACATGATGGGTGATAAGGACAAATTCACCATCTTGGAATAAAAAAAAGGAGGCAAGGTCAGCTTTGTAGGCAATCAATCTGGGATGTTTGATAGAATTGGTGAAGTTGGCATGAAACATGGAGTCCAAATCAAAGATGTCTACTATATAGAAGGATTGTCCTACAACTTACTTAGTGTAAGCCAAAGCATTGAAAGAGACAACTGAATCATCTTTGATTCAGAAGAAGGCCTTATTGTAAGAAATAAAGATTTCCAAATCAATAAAGATGATCTCAAAGTCAAGATAAGAGCTTTAAGGGATGGGTAGATCCTACACTCTTGATATAAATACTATTGTCTCTGAAAACTATTTTCTAAGTAATGCTGATGAAAGTTGGTTATGGCATAAGAGACTTACGTCAATATGAACCAACTAGACAAATTAATAAAAAATAATTTAGTTGTTAGCCTTCCTAAATTTAAATTTAAAGACAATGTAGTTTGTGATTCTTGTCAAAAAGGAAAACAAATAAAGTCCTTTTTTAAATCAAAGAAGATAGCCTTACGAAAAAAACTAAACCAGCTACTCCACATAGATTTAGTTAGACCAGCAAGAGTAAAGAGTCTTAGTGGGAATCTTTACATGTTGGTGACAGTTGATGACGATTCTAGATTTTCTTGGACTATATTTCTTTCCTCGAAAGATGAAACTTTGACAAATTTGTTATTTTTGCCAAGAATGTACAAAATGAGAAAGATATTCCTATAGTGTCTATTAGGATTGATAATGGTGGAGAATTCAAGAATCAAGCCTTTAAAGAATATTGTGATGCAAAGGGATTGACCACAACTTCTTAGCTCCAAGGACTCTACAATAAAATGGTGTTGTTGAAAGAAAGGGTAGAGTTCTCACCAACATGGCTAAAGCAATATTGAATGAGAAATAAGTGTCACAAGTATTCTAGGCGGATGCAATGAGCACATCATGCTACATATCCAATAGAGCTTACATCAGAACAATTCTTGGCAAGACACCCTATGAGCTATTCAAAGGAAGAAACCAAACCTGGCTTATCTACATGTCTTTAAATGCAAGTGCTCCATCCACAATAATAGTAAAGATAATCTTAGTAAATTTGATCCTAAATCTGATAAAGGTTTATTTTTTGGTTATTGAAATAGGAGTAAAGCCAAAAGTCTTTAATAAATGCACATGTTTTATTGAAGAGTCTATTCATGTTTTGTTTGATGAAATTGAGTCTCAGCAAAAGTCTAGTGATGAAAAACGAGAGATAGTTCATAAATTAGGATACTTAACCATTTCAAATTCCTTTACCCTAAAACTAAAAAGGAGGAAGATGCCTTTAACCTTGATCATAAGCAAACCCAACCTAGAGCTTGGAGATACATTAAAGATAATTCCATAGACCAAGTCACAGGTGATGTCAAGGAAGGAGTGAAAACTTAGAATAAATTTCTAAATAAAGTTAGTTTTTCTACCTTTATCTCTGAGATAGAACCCTCAAGCATTGAGGAAGCCCTATCAGGCTATGATTTGGTATTAGCAATGCAAAAGGAAATAAATCAATTTGAAAGAAATCAAGTTTGAAATTTTGTACCCCAGCCTAAGGACTACCCAGCTATTGGCACGAACTAGGTATTCAAGAACAAACTTAATGAACCTGCAATCATTGTTAGAAATAAGGCAAGATTGGTGAGCAAAGGGTATAATCAAGAAGAAATAATTGATCATGAGGAAACTTATGCTCTAGTAGTATGATTGGAGTCCATACAAGTACTCTTGGCTTCGTTTGCATCAAAGGATTCAAGCTCTATCAAATAGATGTCAAGATTACTTTCCTAAATGGTTACATCATGGAAGAAGTTTATGTGGAACAACCACTTGGTTTTGAAGACGTAACCAAGCTCAATCACGTCTTTAGACTTAAGAAAGCACTTTATGGTCTCAAACAAGCTCCAAGAGCTTGGTGTGAATGTCATAGTAAGTTCCTCCTTAATTAAGGATTTGGTAGAGGCAAAGTAGACACAACATTATTCATCAAACAAAATAAGAATGATATATTAATTGTACAAATTTAGGTTAATTATATTATATTTGGTGCTACTAATGAGTCTTCCTATCAAGAATTCTCTAAGATTATGTAGGGTAAATTTGAAATGTCTGTGATAGGAGAATTAAACTTCTTCCTTACATTTCAAATCAAGCAAAGGAAGAATGGAATATTCATATCACAAACTAAATATCTCATAGAACTTTTAAAGAAGTATGGCATGGATCATGCCAATAGAGTTGACACTCCAATGAGCTCAATAACTCTATTAGATGCTAATGTCAAAGGATTTGGTTTCAACTTCACCAAATATAGATTAATGATTGGTTTATTGCTCTATCTAATAGCAAGCAGACTAGATCTTCAATTTAGTGTTGGCATGTATGTAAGATATCAATAAGCACCTAAGGAGTCACAAGCTGAGATAGTGAAAAGAATATTCAAGTACTTGGCTGATACAACTAAACTTGGCATTTGGTTACCTAAAGGTGGCAATGAATACTTGATGGCATACTCTGATTTTGACCATGGATGATTCACGATTAATAGAAAGAGTACTAGTGGTCCATGCCAATTTCTTAGTGGCTCTATAGTATCATGGTTCACCAAGAAGCACAATACAATATCACTATTCTCCACTAAAGCAAAGTATATAGCTACTGTAAGTTGTTGTACTCAAGTCCTATAGTTCAAGCAACAACTTTAGGACCTAAGCATCATCTCAAGGGAGATACCAATCTATTGAGACAACATAATTACAATAAGCCTAGCCAAGTTGTTAGTTCAAGCATTTCACCCAAAAGGGGGGTGAATTGGGTGATACTAGAAAATTTGTTGTGTATATAAAAATTGAATGGAAATTTAAAGCAATTAAGAGCTAGGAGAAATATCACCGAAGTGTACACTAGCAGTTATACTGGGTTGGTCACAACCACTTTGACCTACGTCTAGTCCTCAGAGCTTCTCTGAGAGTTTCACAATATCTTCCAAGATTTAGTGGGTTCTTGGTACCTCAGTACACAACAAGTTCCTTTACTAGACACTCACTCCCCCTTACATGTTGTAATCAAATCCCCAACTCAAGGTTCCACAACCTTAAGATGTCTCAGTAACAAATATTGATTTTGAAATGAAAAACTCCTTCATAGAGAAAATATATAATTACTGAAGTACAAAGAATAAGTATAAGAAAACAGAGCACAAATAATGTATTGATCTGTATGAGTTTGCTTGTTCTCAGTTGTTTTGTTCTATTCTTTAAATGCTCCATATATATAGATGATTTGTTGTGTCCATTGGAAGCATTTCAAACATGTTCATTAGAGTCGCACAACTTCATTTGACTATTCTTCAAATTTGAAAACTAGCCCTTTACGGTAGGTTGGCGTTTCAGATGTTCGGACGATATATTTAACTTCTCTTCTTAATGCATGATATCTTCATTGTTTATATGCAAGTATAGTCAAGAAACTAATACAATTAACGGTTAATCATATAGATAACAAATCAATGAACATCAAATTAAAATAAAGCTTTGTGTACAACATTACTCGAGTGGCTACTCGAGTGATCATGCTTCATTACTCGACTTGTCCCTCGAGTAACTTCATCAAAAATAAACTAGAGAGTAAGTCAACGTTGTCTGACCAAAATATACCTTGCTTACTTGAGTAATCCCTCAAGTAGTGTTCTATTTCTTCTGATTACTCGAGTGGTGCCTCGAGTAATGATTCAAATAAATTTGGACATTACTCGAGTGATTCCTTGAGTAATTTCATTAAAATCTTAGCGGAGAGCAACTTTTGTTTTGCTTACCTGATTACTCGAGTAAGTCCTTGAGTAATACAGTTTTCATTTCATGTTACTCGAGTAACTACTTGAGTATGTTTCTTTGCAAATGCGGTTACTTAACTAATGTCTGTCATTTCTTGGTCGAGAGGTACTGGATCATTTCTGCTCTAGTTACTTGAGTATTCCCTCGAGAAAACTTCCAAATAACTTTGTAGATTACTCAAGTAAGCCCTTTGAGTACTCCTATGAAAATTTTGGCAGAGTGCAAATCTTCACTGATTACTCAAGTGATCCCTCGAGTAATAAAGTCATTACCCGAGGGCTCCCTTGAGTAATCCTTCAAAAAATCTCTTAGTGCTTATTTCCCCTATACTCTGTCTTTCATTTCTTCTACATTACTTTAGGTAGGTACTCAAGTAATGCTTATAGCCTGGAACCAAGATCTTAGTTACTTTATTTAAACTTTTGATTTAAAATTTTTCAATCTTTGTTATCATCAAAACATATGGGATCTAACATTCTCCCCCTTTTTGATGATGATAAGTTGAAATTTAGTTTTCAATCTTATAAGCTTTTCATATGATATCCTTTGTTCAATTTAAACTTGAAAACTCTTTTAAAACATCTTGATAAAAATATTTTTGAATCCAAATCTAATGATCTTGAGAAATATATTCTTTGAAACCTTTTTGAATTCTAAAACTCATAATTTTGAAACATGTTCTAATTTGTTCACCTTGCATACACAATCACAAACTTATTAGTTCACAATGTAATATGACTCCAATGAAATCTAACTTCAATTGAAATGCATAAAGAGTTCATTACATAATCTTAAACTAGTAAAATTCCTTTGAATCCTAGACACCCATATCCCAATGCATTTACATCATATCATATATCATAAAATCATCCCAAGTTCCTTTCCTCTTTTTGTCTTCATCACAAGGAATATGATTAATCAAGAGAAGGAGAAGGTCTATATGGATTGGCTGTAGTGATGGGGTTTACAGAAAGAGGTGTGAAGCCAAAGCCATATCCCAATGCATTTACATCATATCATATATAATAAAATCATCCCAAGTTCCTCTCCTCTTTTTGTCTTCATCACAAGGAATAGGATTAATCAAGAGAAGGAGAAGGTCTATATGGCTTGGCTGTAGAGATGGGGTTTACAGAAAGAGGTGTGACGCCAGAGCTATGTGAATCATCTGAACTCAAAGAATCAGAAGAAGAGCTAGTAGGTTTAGGGTCAGGAAGTACCAAAGGTGGAACCACCAAAAGATCCTTCGAAGGACTTGGTTTGACCTGAGAAGAAATCTCTACTTCTATTGTTCTTTTAGGTGATTGATGATCACTAAAAGAGACAACCACTTCCTTATTAATGGTTGGGGATGCAATAGGTATAGGCACTGGTTTAGACTAAATTGGCTGAATAGGATCATCAGTTGTGATATCTATGTGCTTAAAGATAGATGATAGGTCAGGCATAGAGAACAAAAGATTGTCTGGAGGAAGGATGGATGAGGGTCCAGGCTGGGAGGGTCCAGGCTGAGAAGGTGGTATTGGCTTAGTAGCAGTAGGCATAGATGAACAAAGAGTGGATAAGCCAGATGCTATAGCATTTAGTCTAGTATGGAGTGATCTCAGAAGTTCACCCTGAGCCCGTTGTTCTGCTAACATCTCTTCATGTTTCTTATCCATTCTCTCCACAAGTTCTCCCATCTTCATATTCATATGGGTTACCAACTCTACCTTTGTATCGGCAATGTCGATATGGAAACCCTTGAGTATATTCTCCATAAAAGTTTGTATTGTGGCACCAAAGAAGGAAGAAGAAGATGTGGATGCTGGAGCGGAAGACTGTATCTCATCCAAACAACTTGTTGCGGTCTCAGTCTTCTTCTTTTTCTTGGGACTTGTCTCAAGAGGGTTTTTCAGGGGAAGTTCAATATAAAGGTTTCCAATTTGATTTCTCTCTATTGGAACCAGCCTCTCAACTGGCTCACCATTCTCCAAATACAAGATTTTGTTCTTTTTGAGAAACAAAGATATAAGCTGAGGATAAGGCATTGGAGTTGTGGATTTTCCCTCAGATCTATATCTTTTTATTTCAGTAAAGATATATTCCCCTAAGTCCTTTTTCTCTTTCAAAAGCAATGAGGCAAATTTCCTGTAGTCCCTTTCTATGAAATATGTGTAATTATGTTCTTTGTTCACTGTGGCTCTAGAATAGATATACCATAGGACTATGTAAAGATCACACATATCACTAGGATTGAAACCAAGGGGTCCTACAATCTCACCAGGCCTTAGAATAGAAAATAATTGGTTTGAATCAAGATTAGGATAATTATCCTTAGGTGGGTCTTCTATTCCTAGCTAAGTTTTGATTTTGGAGGGTGAGATTAGGATTTCTTGCCCTCTAACCTTAGAGAACATTTCTTCTTCCAAACAGTTCCTAAGTGGACCATTGACAGGTTCTAAATTACAATAGAAATGTCTCACTATTTTGAAACAAAAAAGGAAGTTTTACAGAGAGCCAAGGCATATTGGAAGTTTTACAGTTCCTAAGTGGATCATTGAATTTCAATACCTCTTGAAGAACACCATTGTCAATATAGTGCATCTTGCATACTTTTCTCCTTGAAAGTGATCTTTGAATTTCTGTGAATACTCAATTTCTTCACATTGAATCCGATTGGAGGAAATATGATTTCTTCTTCCCTGACATCGGCTTCCTTTGTAGATTGACCTTGCTTCTCTTTGTAAATCTCATCCAGTAAATTTGCTATAGCCTTAGTAAGATTTATGTCATACTTAGGCTTTTTCGATGGCTTCTCAGAGAATGTTGGTATGTCTGAGGAATCAGAACGAGGTGGACATGGTGCCTTATTCTTCTCGCCTGTACAAGAAGGAACATCCTTCTTAGATTAAGCTCTCGTAGTAGATGGTTACTTGATCATTACCACCTTCACTTTAAGTTTAACTTGCGGCTTGGTTTTAGCTTTTGAATGGGGAGTGAGCTTCTATCTTTTGGCCAGAGGAGATTGAATAGAATCATGATATTATGAAGGATTAGAAGACTCAGAAGGAAATTCAGGAATGGTGGTTTTGGTTTTGACCATTTTTAATGAAAAATCAAGATTTTTAGAACTCTTCTCTTTCGCAAGTCGAAGGTTAGGGCAGAGTGTTTAGAGAGATTTGAGGCAGTTTTTCTCAGGAAATTTTGATGGGTTTTGATGGAAATGAAGTGAGGAAGATTTTGTGGAAATATTTTCTGAGAGGTTATGTAATATCCCAAAAAGTAATTAAGGGCTAATGACTTCGAAAGTGGATGTAATTATTGTTGAATAAACACTTTTGGAGATTGTGTGATGAGAATTTGGTGGTTTTAGTGATTCCAATGGTTTTCTTGTGAAAAAATGTGTGGGAATAGGTTTGATTGTTGATTTTGGAGCCATTGGACACATTGATTGAAAATTTGAAAAACTGTTAAGTGTAATTCTGTGCAGGGCAGTCAGTTTGTATAGACATTTTGAATGGGCAAAAGGTGTCTAAAAATTCTGAAATTTTCCATTCTTAATGTTCACATGTCAAGATTCAAAATGGACATATAATTTGTGTCACTTCGATTTGTGAGCTAAGAGTTATGAATTTTTGAAGTTTGCCCAATGAAATTGATTATTTTCTGGAGCAGCAGTCAATGAAATTAACTCAGGAATGATATAACTCCAGCTAGTAAAAGGCTATATTTTTCCTTGAAACAAGACTCAATAAGAGTTCTATAGCCTTTAGAATCACTCCAATTCGATTTTTCTAGAATTAGTTATAATTTTTCAAATATTGGGCAGAAAATTTGCTAGAATATCCAAAAATGGAAAAATAGGGAATTATGACATGAGCTCATTAAAAGATGATGTCAGTATGGATTATTAATCATATTGCCTCATCTTCTTCAACCATTTCAAGCAATTTTTAGAAGAAGTAAGAGAGAGAAAGTTGAGAGAGTTTAGAGAGAGAAAGGGAAGAAATCTCACAAGGTAAGCCGATTTCTCCGACGATTTAGCTCCTAACGTGTATAACTCTGACCCTAAGCTACTCTTCTTTGTTATTTAAGTTTTGGAGGCTCAAAATCTATTGTTATTTTCATTAAGGTTTCAACCATATTTGGGAAAAACTTGTGGGAGCTTGAGGTAACTTCCAAACCTTCGTATATTAACTATTCTGCCTGCTGTGGGGAATTTAATAGATGAAATTTTGCCAAATTGCCATTGGTTTAAAAATTTAGAAATGTATGTGCCTAAGGGTTATGCTGCCCAATTTTAGTTCAAATGGTAGTAATAACTCAATTAGATGGTTAATAAAGTGGTTAGGAGTATAAAGGAATGCGTTTACGGAGCCGAAATCGTAAAACCCCGATTTTCTCCAGAGAACACATAAATTTCGGCCAGCTCTAGAAATGGGTCTTAGAGTTGGATTTTCAATGATTTGATGGTTCCATTGAGTTCAGAGGGGAAAATTAGGTGGGGTTAGAGTTAGTCACTTTTTTGGAAAAGGCCGAAAAAGCATAATTACATAAACGCCCCTAAAACCCTTAGAGTGGGGCTGCCAAGGGTAAATTTGTAATTTAACATGGAATTTGATAATTCTGAGTTTAGAAATAGATTCTTTGGGTGAAAAAATATGTTAGGTTAGCTCAGGTTAGAATTTCAGGAAAAGTGCAGCCGGACTGGGTACGGCGGGGCAGGGCTGGGTCCCAAGGGGCGTTTTTATAAATTTCATCATAGACTCATATAACCCTAAGAAACACTATGGAAGTGTCTAAATGGTGCATTAGGAATTGTAGGATTTGACAATTGCCCTGATTATGAACGACCTGTGCCAAAGCACGTTCAGAAAGAACCAGGTAGTGACTCTTTCTCTTATACTATGTGTAATGCACTGTATGTGTGTTGTATCAATGTTTTGTGATGATTTCTAATGTTGTACAGTTACAGCCGGTGATAGCTTTCATTATACAGTGAAAGTTGTCATTTACAGCGCAAGCTGTCATTATTGTGGTTACAGCGTAAGCTGTTATGATAGTTATTACAGCGAGAACTGTTGTAATGTGTATATAGCCGTGAGTGTTGTCATTTAAGGTAAAAGCCATGTATCTTTATGCAGCAGCTGCTACTGTTGTTGTTTGTGATTTACTTACATGTTGTGTGCTTATATATGGTATGAGTGACTTGTAACTACTGAGATTCTTTTGAATCTCATTCTTTCCATGCACTGACCTACGAATAGGGCAAGTGACTCCAAAGGGAAGCGGACAACCAAGAGCGGGTATGACTATTTAAAGATCTTTGATGTTGGTTGTTGTTATCCATTTTAATTTGGGATTACTGTATGTATGTGAAATGATTTTGTGTAATCCCCTACATGGGAAACTGTAAACCCTTAGTGAATGAATGAAACCCGGGGGTTACCGATATTTTTGTTGTATACTCTGATATGTATGAATTCGATTCAATTGCACAGGGTAATTATATTCGAAACTTGAATTTGAGACTATAATAGGTATGAAATTTTGAAAGGGTTTGTGAAAACCCTATCGTAAGGAGTGGAGTTTAA
The DNA here is from genome assembly GCA_963855925.1 of Inga laurina. Classification (NCBI taxonomy): domain Eukaryota; kingdom Viridiplantae; phylum Streptophyta; class Magnoliopsida; order Fabales; family Fabaceae; genus Inga; species Inga laurina. The sequence continues at coordinate 21,204,149 of OY979712.1, forward strand.
AATGAGTTTAATTATTCGTTGGTCTCTAATTCATTTTAATTATGCCTTTTCAAATCATAATTATGGTTTTTGAGGAAGGGGGTTACATTTGTGGTATCAGAGCTATAGTTCCTGACAAGGGTTGAGTTTACTAGGATAATTCCTTTAGTCTGGTCTTAGTGATAGAAGATGATTGTGAATGGTTGTTGTGTATACACATATTCTTTGCTATTGTGCATATATATGAGATTTATGGACATAAGTGTATACCTATTTATGATATTGATGGGGTGAGTTATTTGTAGAATGAAGAAAATTAAAGGTTGCCCCAGATTGCAGTAAGTAGACCCAGAGGTGGAAGTAATTCATGACAATCCACCAGATCTTATGCAAGAGTTGATGGGTCTATAAGATATAAGAGGGATATGATTACTGAGCTAAGAGAAGAGCTTCGAGAAGAGAGAGCGAAGCCTAAAGAAGACCATGTTCAATCTACCAGGAGGAGACTCACGAAGAGACACCACCTGAAGAAACTACAAAAACTATGACACGATCGCCAGAATCACATCCTCACATTGTACCAAACCAAGAATCACATGGGATTCCAGTTACAGAGGAATGGGATCTTCAGTATTAGGTCTCTAAATTCTGCAAGGACCTACCTCCAGTGTTTAAAGGAAGATTTGATTCCCAAGCAGTCGAGGATTAGTTGAACAGGCTAGAAGAGATCTTTGAGGTCCTTGAGTGCCCGGATGAGGTGAGGCATGATTGGCAATATACAAGCTTGAGGGAGATACAGATCGTTGGTGGCAGAATATTACCCTAACATTGAGAAACATAAATATGCCACTAACCTGGGAATTGTTCCAGCAACAATTCAACAAGAAGTACTTTCCCAAGTCGGTTCAGCTTGAGAAGGAGACTAAATTCCTTTCCATTAAGAAGGGTTACACGGAGACCTTCGATGACTATGTGTCTCATTTCATCCGGCTATCCAGGTATTCCTCACATCTACAAAAATTGCATGATGAGGAGTAGAGTTCAGACATGTTGATATATGGGTTGAGGCGAGAGTTAAGAAAGAGGTTAGCCACCCACCGATTTATTGAATTTAACAAGGCGGTTGAGGAATGCAAAACCATCGAGAATAATTTGAGAAACTTGTATCTGGCCAAGGCTACCAACAACCGTAATGAACCCAGTAAGGCTAATACTTCCCAAAAGTGGAAGGGTCATGGATTCTCTTTGTTTGAGGAAAGTGGTAAAAAGCCTTATCAGTCTGGTAGTCATGAACAGTAGAGAGCTCCTGCATTATTGATATTGTTAGATCCCAAGTTTTGATGATAACAATAATTCAATTATGTGCAAAACATGTTTTTAGAAGGTTAAGAAAAGTTTTGAAGTTACCAAATGCATATTTGATGTTTGCTGATATCTGCTGTGAAAATGCACTTGAGTGCTCGAGCATGAAATCTGCACTCGAGCACAAATCACTTCTGTACTCGAGCAGGTGTGAGAGAAAGCCAGGAAGTGAGTACCCGAGAAGCATTCTCCCTTTGTAATCAATGGATCACTCGAAGCACAAAGTATGCACTCGAGCAGAGAAGTCATTCTCACTCGAGCACGGATGCGAGTGAGGGTATGCGAGTGCTTGGCCGAGAGCAAGTAATGGTATGCTTCCTATATTCACTCGAGCAAGGGTATGCGAGTGCTTGGCCGAGAGCAAGCAAAGGCATGCTTTCTTCTCTACTCGAGCAAGGCACTGCGAGTACTTGGCCGAGAGTCTTGAAGTTCAGATATGCTTGCGAGTAATATGTCCATCCCTCTCAAGATCAGTTGCGAGTGCTTGTTCAAGAGAGCATATTCCTTGAGAATATGCTTCTCACTCGAGCAGAGGTAAGTGTGCTCGAGTGAGGACCAAAATCACTTGCGAGTGAAAATTCTATCCCTCTGGAATTCTGATGCGAGTGATGGTTTAGAGAGCATATTCCTTGAGAATATGCTTCTCACTCGAGCAGAGGTAAGTGTGCTCGAGTGAGGGTCCATATCACTCGCGAGTGCAAATTCTCACTCTTGTCAAAATGGAATGCGAGTGATGACCCGAGAAGACATTCCCAGTGTAAAGTGCAAAGATCACTCGAGCAGAGATTTTGTGCTCGAGTGAGGCCTCTCTTCACCCGCGAGTGAAGATCTTTTCTCTCTGATTTTCCATGGAAGCACAACCCGATAACAGAGGTATATGAAGGAAAATAGGAGATCACTCGAAGTGAATCTTTCATGCTCGAGTGATGCCCTGTTTGACCACCGAAAATGCTAAGAATCACAACGTTCATTCCGAATATGATTGATTATTGTTTATTCATATCATCACTACTCTTTATCATTGTTTAACATTGTTTTGATTATTTTAAAAGTATAATACAGGAATATAAACGTTGGAAGTGGACCACATGAGGAAAAGTCAAATAACGGCAGACAATATGATTATATACACGCTGTCACCGACCACACTCAGATTATTCAACATGCGCATGTCTGCCAATATTTTCAAATGTCCCGCTCCACAACTGAAGAAATTCCAAACGGGCAAAAGTTGGAGCAACTATATATATACACAGAGACTCACGGAGAAAGATAAGAACATAGCGCAAGAACTCACAAGCTCATATCAATTCTCTGTTATTCATCTGTTTTCTCTGTATACACTTTTGATCTTCAGTGTTTATTCATTTACTCTGTAAGAGAGTCTTCATACAAACTCAAAATTCTATGTTTGTGTAATCTCAAGGTATTGGGATCTTGAGAGGGTAGTTATTCCTTACGAGAGAAGCAGTTGAGAGAATTCCTTGTAGTATCTTTCACTCATAAGCCTTATAAGATACAAGCAGGAGAGAACGTTGTTGTTCATAAGACTTACAGTGGTGTAAGCGGAAGAAAACGTTGCTGCTCATAAGTCTTGTATACATAAGCAAGTGAGAAGAGTCATAGGTTGTTTCTCTGCACATAAGGCTTGTCGTAAGGGGGAGAGAAGTTTCTTGTTGAGAGAATATTTCTGCTCGTAGTCCATTCAAGGACAATTGTTGTCTTGTGGCGTCCTGAGAGCCCATTGAATCTTGGAGATATTGTGAAAAGCTCAGTAGGTCTTGATCTCTGAGGACTGGACGTAGGCATTGTTGTTAGGCCGAACCAGTATAACTCTCTGTGTTCAAATCTTCTCTACTCTACTCTATCCGCTATATTTACATATCACCATCTCAAACGAAAAATTTTATAACATCACCCAATTCACCCCCCTCTTGGGTGAAGCTTGCCTCTTACATTTGGTATCAGAGCCTTGTCTTCTCCGAAGAGCCTAACAGCTTGAGAAGGATCCGTCAAATGGCAACAATGGGTGAAAATATCCTTCCTGATGGAGCCTCAATCACTAGACCTCCTGGTTTTGCTGGAGAACATTTTTCGTTCTGGAAAGCCAAATTCAGAGTGTTCGTGATGGCCAACGAGTATGGATTGTGGAATGTTATACAAGATGGTGACTATGTTCCAATGAAGAAAATCGAAGATAGAACTGTTAAAAAGAGCCCAGATGAGTTTGACGAGAATGACAAGAGGTTAGTAACATTAAATAGCAAAGCCATTTTAATGATACAGAGTGCTCTTAGTCAAAAAGAATATTTTCGTATATGTACTTTACCTACTGCCAAAGATATGTGGGATGCTCTTGAAATTGCTCACGAAGGTACATCTGGAATTAAAGAGAATAGAATCAATACTTTAATTACAGAATATGATTTATTTCGTATGAAATCTGGAGAAAGTATATCAGAATTTGAACTAAGGTATACTCATCTTGTTAATCAATTATCTGCTCTTGGAAAGTCGTTTGATCAAAATTCCCAGGTAAGAAAGATTCTTAATATTCTTACAAAAGAGTGGGAAGCTAAGGTGACAGCCATCGAAGAAGCCAAAGGAGAGTCTATGAGATCCGTAGCTGCTCTCTTTGGAAGTCTTTCTGAATATGAAGGTAAGTTGAGATTCAAAAAGGAACTTGAAGAATTCGATGATAAAAAGAAAAAGGGAGTTGCACTTAAAGCTATCAAAGAACAAGAAGAAACTTCCGAAAATGAAGATGTTCCTAGTGATGATGAAATGGGAATGATAGTGAGAAAGTTCAAGAAATTTTACAGAAGAGGACAAAGGAATTTCAAGAACTATCAAGGTGGACCAAGCAAGAAAGAAAACAAAGAACAACAAATAGTGTGCTATGAATGTGGGAAACCAGGACACATCAAATCTGAATGCTTCAGAAATAAAGACAAAAGGAAGCAGAAAAAGAAAGCATATATATCATCTATTTGGGGTGATAGTTCGTCAGACGAAGAAAATGACAACGACGAAGTAGCCAATCTATGCTTGGTAGCTAAGGAAGAAGAATCAGACTCTGAGGTAAGTGACTCCGAACCCTCTTATAATGAATTATTATTTGAATATAATGCATTGCATACTGAGTTCATTAAAGTTGCTAAAGAAATGGTTAGTTATAAGAAGAAAGTAAAAGAATTAGAAAGTAATGTCATATCATCACATGAAATGTGTAAAGAGAAAGATAAGAAAATAGAAGACTTAACAAAGATTGTTGAAAAATTTACTAAAGGAAGTGAAACTCTCAAGGTTATTTTAAATTCTCAGAAAGTTTCCTTTGATAAATCTGGAATTGGATATAATGCTATGCATAATAAGAATAAGAAGAGTAATAGAGACTATCTTAAATATTTTAGGAACTCTGTGCATACATCAAATCCATTTGTGTCATGCAATTTTTGTAATAGGAAAGGACATTATACTTCATCATGTTACTTCAAAAAGGGAAAGGTTGTTGGAACATATAAATGGGTTCCGAAAGGGACACATATTCCAAATACTAACCACAAAGGACCCAAGAAAGCATGGGTACCTAAAACTTGATCATCTTATTCTAGGTATGTCTCAAGGCATCTCGAGCGAACAAATGGTATATCGATAGTGGATGTTCGAGACACATGACTGGTGACAAAAATAAGTTCACCATGTTTGAACCTAGAGAAGGAGGAAAGGTGACTTTTGGAGGAAATCAATCCGGTCGTATTGCTGGAATTGGTGAAGTGGGAAGAACAGACGGCTTTCAAATCAACGGAGTATATTATGTTGAAGGATTATGCCACAATCTCTTAAGCGTGAGCCAAAGCACTGACAAAGATAACTGGGTGATTTCCGACTCAAAAGAATGCTTGATAGTCAGTAAGAAAGATCTACCTCTAAACAAAGAAACTATCAAGGCAAAAATCCGAGCTCAAAGGGACGGTAATTGTTATACAATTGATTTTAATTCAAATTCTTCTGAAAGTTGTTTTCTGAGTCGATCAGAGGAAAGTTGGTTATGGCATAAGCGTTTGGCTCATGTCAATATGAATCAACTTGACAAATTGATCAGAAAAGATTTAGTTGTTGGCCTTCCTAAGCTAAAATTCAAAGATAACATGATTTGTGAAGCATGTCAAAAAGGCAAACAAACTAAATCTTCTTTTAAAACAAAATATGAAATTTCTACTTCAAAACCTTTACAATTACTTCATATGGATTTGGTAGGACCTGCAAGAGTAAAAAGTTTTGGAGGAAATTTATATACGTTAGTAATTGTAGATGATTTTACTAGATTTGCTTGGACCATATTCATTGGCTCAAAAGATGAAACTTTTGCGGAATTTATTATGTTTGCCAAAAAGGTTCAAAATGAGAAAGGTGTTTCTATTGTTTCTATTAGAACAGATCATGGAGGAGAATTTGATAATCAATTGTTTGAAGATTACTGCAACAACGAGGGGATAGATCACAACTTCTCAGCTCCAAGAACACCTCAACAAAATGGAGTAGTGGAAAGGAAGAACAGAGTGCTTACAGAAATGGCAAGAGCTTTACTTAATGAAAAAGAAATGTCACAAGTGTTCTGGGCAGATGCAATGAGTACTGCATGCTATATCTCAAACAGAGCATATATTCGCAAATCTCTTGGAAAGACACCATATGAACTTTACAAAGGAAGGAAGCCAAACATTGCTCATCTTCATATCTTTGGGTGTAAGTGCTTCATTCATAACAATGGTAAAGAAAATTTAGGTAAATTTGATTCTAAGTCTGATGAAGGTATTTTTCTAGGATATTCTAATAGAAGTAAAGCTTATAGAGTTTTCAATAAAAGAACATGTACTATTGAAGAATCTATTCATGTTGTGTTTGATGAAATTGAATCTCAGACAAAACTTAATGATGAAGAAGAAATGGATTCAATCAAGAAAAACAAATCCATTTCAAATCAGGATGATTTTGAAACAAATGATTTTCAAAATATAGAAGATGTCGATGATCATGCTCAACCTAAAGCATGGAAACATATGAAAGATCATCCAATTGATCAAGTTATAGGAGATATTCATGAAGGTGTCAAAACCAGAAATAGAATCCTTAATGAGGTAACTTTTTCAGCTTTTATTTCTGAAATTGAGCCTTCTAATATAGAAGAAGCTTTATCTGACAATGATTGGGTGATTGCTATGCAAGAAGAACTAAATCAATTTCAAAGAAATCAAGTTTGGGATTTGGTTCCTCGACCTAAAGACCATTCGGTTATAGGGACCAAATGGGTTTTCAAAAACAAACTTGATGAATCAGCAATCATTGTAAGAAATAAAGCAAGATTGGTTGCCAAAGGCTATAATCAAGAAGAAGGTATTGATTATGAGGAAACATATGCTCCAGTGGCAAGATTGGAAGCAATACGAGTACTCTTAGCTTTTGCTTGCATCAAAAGTTTTAAACTTTATCAAATGGATGTAAAAAGCGCTTTTCTAAATGGTTATATTATGGAAGAAGTTTACGTCGAACAGCCTCCGGGTTTTGAAGATAAAACAAAACCTGATTATGTCTTCAAACTTAAGAAAGCATTATATGGTTTGAAACAAGCACCCAGAGCTTGGTATGAAAGACTAAGCAAATTTCTTCTTGATCAAGGTTTTGTCAGAGGTAAAGTTGATACAACTCTATTCATCAAACATAACAAAAGTGATATTCTAATAGTTCAAATTTATGTTGATGATATTATTTTTGGTGCTACTAACGAATCTATGTGTCAAGATTTCTCTAAGATCATGCAGGGAGAATTTGAAATGTCCGTGATGGGAGAATTGAACTTCTTCCTTGGACTTCAGATCAAACAAAAGAAGAATGGCATATTTATATCTCAGACAAAGTATTTGAAAGAGTTGCTGAAGAAATATGGACTAGATAATGCTAATGGAGCTGATACTCCAATGAGTTCTACAACATTGCTGGATACTGATGCAAAGGGACCAAGCTTCAACATCACAAAGTATAGAGGAATGATTGGTTCATTACTCTATCTTACAGCAAGCAGGCCAGATATTCAGTTCAGTGTAGGAATGTGTGCAAGGTATCAATCCAATCCTAAAGTATCTCATGCAGAGACAGTAAAAAGAATTTTCAAATATCTAGGAGATACTTCAGAGCTTGGACTTTGGTATCCAAAGAGAGGGAACGAGTATCTAATGGCATATTCAAATTTAGATCACGGTGGATATAAAACTGACAGAAAAAGTACCAGTGGACAATGTCAATTTCTCGGAGGTTCTCTAGTGTCATGGTTCAGCAAGAAGCAGAACACAGTTTCATTATCTTCGACTGAAGCTGAATATATAGCTGTAGCAAGCTGCTGTTCTCAAGTGCTATGGTTAAAACAACAACTTCAAGATTTGGGAATTTATTTAAAAGAAATCCCAATCTATTGTGATAATACTAGCACGATAAGCTTGGCAAAGAATCCTGTACAACATTCAAGAACCAAGCATATAGACATTCGACATCATTTCATTCGAGATCATGTTCAAAAGAAAGATGTCAAAGTGGAATTCATACCAACTCATCTTCAACTTGCGGATATTTTCACGAAACCGATTGCAAAAGAGCAATTTCTCTATATTCGAAGAGAATTGGGAATGGTTAATCCCAATGAGTTGTAAGTTTTCTTGTTAAAAAGTTTAATTAAATGTTTGTTTTGATGATAATCATACTGACTTTGGCATCGGAGTGGCCAAAATTTGTTCTTGCAGGAGTCTCACTCGAAGCACAGGAGGTACTGCTCGAGTGAGGAGCTGTGTCACTCGAGCACAAGAAGCTCTGCTCGAGCACAGCACTATTCATGATACTCTGTTCTCTTTTAGTTAGAACAGAGGTTAACAGAGGAGTTAAAAACATCAAGGGAATACATCATAAACCACAGTGAGAATTGAGCTCACTCGCGAGTGAGGAATTCTCACTCGAGCATGGGATGAACATGCTTGAGGTGAGGAATGCCTGTACGAGTGAGAAAGAAGAATCTCTGTGCAAAAGCTATCCAAATTATGGTTACTCAAATGATCTTGGAGGATTTGAGTACAAAGATTGAAAAATATGTCAAGAAATTCACAATCCAGGTACGTTTTAATTGTTTCTTTATTTTCCAGAAAATCACTCGAGCACAGATAGAACACTCGCGAGCACAGTATGAACATCACTCGAGCACTAGGGTTCATGCTCGAGCACTGTCACTTATATCAGTTACTGGGGAGCTCAGAACGTCGCACTTCCTTCTCTCACTCGAAGTGCTCTCTCACTCGAAAGACACAACTCTTCACCTTCAACCGTTCTCTCACCATTCAATCACGTCTTTCTGCTTTAAATCACCGTTACAACTCTTCAATCTTCCATAAAAGGTGATTTTTACCTTCTACATTTCTCATTCAAACCCTAATTTATCTTTTCTCTTAACATTCGAAAGTTGCGCGTTTTTATTTTTCTTTCTTGATTCTCCAATGGCAAGAACCAAAACACCTTCTATTCCTCAAAGATCCCATTCTCCATCTCCTACTCAGTCTGCTGGCAGTAAATCGGGTACCCCTGAACCAACACCTCCATCTCCTAAAATTTCATCTTCACCGTCACCTCCTCCTAAACCCAAGACCAAGAAGAGGACTCCGGCTAAGAAACCTCACCCAAAACCTCGTGTTTCAAAGAAAGATCAACCTCCTCAAAAGAAACCCAAGGGTGTGGCATTCAAGGAACCTATAATCACCCGGTCTCAATCCAAAGAAGTGCAAGGAAAAGGGAAGAAGAAGGATTCAGAGCAACCCCAATCATCCTCTTCCTCTGATGATACATTGGGGAGACAACTCAGAGAAGCAATAGAAAAATCCAAATTGGACAAGATAGTTGGGAAGATTGCATCTCAGGTTGGTGCTTCAAGTTCACATAAAGTTAAGCAACCCAGTGTTTCTGCCTCTAGAGCACCTTCGGCCTCCCAAGCACCAGTGGATGACCAACTCACTAGCCCTCCTGAGGGATTCAATGTGACAGAACTTAAGGCAGTATCTCAGCAGGTATATGATGATGAATTCAAACATAGGCATTTCTGTCCAGTAGTATATGTTGATTTGGATTATCTGAAAAAGAATTGTCATTTGGACTTGTATCCTTATCTTCAGTACTATGCTCCCTGGCTAAACATTCATATGCCATATTCCCCCACTGTTGTAAAGACATTTTATTCCAACATGAAAATTCATAATATCATGTCTAGATCCGGTGATTTGATTGAAGAAGCTGTATCTACAACCATTAGAGGGAAATTCATTATGATCTCTGCCAAAATCATAAATGATTTACTTGGTTATGTGGTACCTCTTACTGATCCACCCTTTTTCTCTGCCAATGAAACCTTTAAAATTTTAAGACCTAAAGACCCAATTGGCCCCCTTACTTTCAAGCCTATTGAGATGCCTGATAATCACAGAATCCTTCATTACATTTATTCTCGGAGCATAGTCAATAAATCCAGGAACTTTACTCACTTTGCTCAAAAAGATTATTATCTCTTGGCTTCTTTGGTTGCTAAACAACAAAGGAATGTAGGGGAGATCATTTTTAATGAAATAAGAAGGTTTAGATTCTCTTCAACAAAATCTGCAACCATTCCTTACCCTCAACTTGTTTCCTTCATCTTGATGAAAAACAAAATTTGGTATTTGGAAGGAAAAGAAAGGGTCCTAATCTCACGGTTTGGTAAGACTCAATTAACTCACATGGGTATCAATCTTCCGGTGAGTCGGACCAAAGCCACATCAAAGAGGGAAGCCACTCCATCCAGAGGAGATGAGGCACAATCATCTGCACAAGGGCCTATTCCTCCTCCTTCCTTTCTCAATGCCTCTTTGTCTAATCATCTGACTGAGGTAATTAATCAAGCTGTATCAAGTTTGAAGAAGGAGTTGGTAGATGAATATGAGAAGCTTGTGGAGAAGATGGAAACACAAGTCATTAAATTGGTAGACCAGGCCAATCTTAACTTTGAACTAATGTTCAAAACACAAGATGAGATGTCACAGAGGATCACCAAGATGGAGACTTTCCTGCACTCACATTTTCCCTCCTCGTCTTCCGGGGTGCCTCCAGAGACCACTCATACCTCACCAACTCATCCACAGACTCATGTACTTTTCACTGATCTAGAGTCTAATGTTGATGTTACCTTTGATCGGTCGCCTTTACCACAGCCAACATCTCCTTCTGATCCGCCTATTGACCCTCTCACTGCCATGGTACCCTTTGTTCCACCTCCACAGCCCCCCTTCTGATGTTGACAAAACGGGGGAGAAGGGTGTGTGATGTTTTCTGAGCTTCTGAAGGGTGTATATGGGTGTTTGGGTAGATTTTCTGTAATGGGTAGGATTTTGAGAAATATGTCATGTTACTATTTTGAAGTTATATTCTGGTATTATGTGTTGTTCAAGTTTGTTACAATTAATGACATGGTTCAAGTTTTTCAAAATTTCAATGTTTCAAGTTATTAAATTCTTGTTAAGTTATATACCTCACACTATACTTATCTTGGCTGTTAAGTGTCCAAAGGAAACATTGCAGGAAAACTTGAATTTGGAACTTCACCTTGATATGCATTTTGGAAACTTTGAAGAAATTTCAAAATTTTTCAATTTCATTCAATTTCTTTTAAACCTTCATTACAAAGAGTTTTGTCATCATCAAAAAGGGGGAGAATGTTAGATCCCAAGTTTTGATGATAACAATAATTCAATTATGTGCAAAACATGTTTTTAGAAGGTTAAGAAAAGTTTTGAAGTTACCAAATGCATATTTGATGTTTGCTGATATCTGCTGTGAAAATGCACTTGAGTGCTCGAGCATGAAATCTGCACTCGAGCACAAATCACTTCTGTACTCGAGCAGGTGTGAGAGAAAGCCAGGAAGTGAGTACCCGAGAAGCATTCTCCCTTTGTAATCAATGGATCACTCGAAGCACAAAGTATGCACTCGAGCAGAGAAGTCATTCTCACTCGAGCACGGATGCGAGTGAGGGTGTGCGAGTGCTTGGCCGAGAGCAAGTAATGGTATGCTTCCTATATTCACTCGAGCAAGGGTATGCGAGTGCTTGGCCGAGAGCAAGCAAAGGCATGCTTTCTTCTCTACTCGAGCAAGGCACTGCGAGTACTTGGCCGAGAGTCTTGAAGTTCAGATATGCTTGCGAGTAATATGTCCATCCCTCTCAAGATCAGTTGCGAGTGCTTGTTCAAGAGAGCATATTCCTTGAGAATATGCTTCTCACTCGAGCAGAGGTAAGTGTGCTCGAGTGAGGACCAAAATCACTTGCGAGTGAAAATTCTATCCCTCTGGAATTCTGATGCGAGTGATGGTTTAGAGAGCATATTCCTTGAGAATATGCTTCTCACTCGAGCAGAGGTAAGTGTGCTCGAGTGAGGGTCCATATCACTCGCGAGTGCAAATTCTCACTCTTGTCAAAATGGAATGCGAGTGATGACCCGAGAAGACATTCCCAGTGTAAAGTGCAAAGATCACTCGAGCAGAGATTTTGTGCTCGAGTGAGGCCTCTCTTCACCCGCGAGTGAAGATCTTTTCTCTCTGATTTTCCATGGAAGCACAACCCGATAACAGAGGTATATGAAGGAAAATAGGAGATCACTCGAAGTGAATCTTTCATGCTCGAGTGATGCCCTGTTTGACCACCGAAAATGCTAAGAATCACAACGTTCATTCCGAATATGATTGATTATTGTTTATTCATATCATCACTACTCTTTATCATTGTTTAACATTGTTTTGATTATTTTAAAAGTATAATACAGGAATATAAACGTTGGAAGTGGACCACATGAGGAAAAGTCAAATAACGGCAGACAATATGATTATATACACGCTGTCACCGACCACACTCAGATTATTCAACATGCGCATGTCTGCCAATATTTTCAAATGTCCCGCTCCACAACTGAAGAAATTCCAAACGGGCAAAAGTTGGAGCAACTATATATATACACAGAGACTCACGGAGAAAGATAAGAACATAGCGCAAGAACTCACAAGCTCATATCAATTCTCTGTTATTCATCTGTTTTCTCTGTATACACTTTTGATCTTCAGTATTTATTCATTTACTCTGTAAGAGAGTCTTCATACAAACTCAAAATTCTATGTTTGTGTAATCTCAAGGTATTGGGATCTTGAGAGGGTAGTTATTCCTTACGAGAGAAGCAGTTGAGAGAATTCCTTGTAGTATCTTTCACTCATAAGCCTTATAAGATACAAGCAGGAGAGAACGTTGTTGTTCATAAGACTTACAGTGGTGTAAGCGGAAGAAAACGTTGCTGCTCATAAGTCTTGTATACATAAGCAAGTGAGAAGAGTCATAGGTTGTTTCTCTGCACATAAGGCTTGTCGTAAGGGGGAGAGAAGTTTCTTGTTGAGAGAATATTTCTGCTCGTAGTCCATTCAAGGACAATTGTTGTCTTGTGGCGTCCTGAGAGCCCATTGAATCTTGGAGATATTGTGAAAAGCTCAGTAGGTCTTGATCTCTGAGGACTGGACGTAGGCATTGTTGTTAGGCCGAACCAGTATAACTCTCTGTGTTCAAATCTTCTCTACTCTACTCTATCCGCTATATTTACATATCACCATCTCAAACGAAAAATTTTATAACATCACCCAATTCACCCCCCTCTTGGGTGAAGCTTGCCTCTTACAGATATGCCCTCGTTGTAACCAGCCACATCATGGCAAAACTTGTGAGGGTCTAGTAATATGTTTTAACTTCAAGCAGCCCGGGCATATTTTGAGTGAATGCAAATGGCCCCAATCAGAGCAGAGACCGAGGACTTAGGGAAAAGTATCCATGACATACAAGGAAGCTCGAAAGTCCCCTAATCTGATTCAAGGTAATATAGTTCTCAATGGTAACTTGTTAAAAGCTTTATTTAATTCGGGTGCAAGTCACACTTTCATTGCTTATGATTGTGTGAAACACTTGGGCGTAAGTTGCCATTTGATATGATTCTCTCGACCCTGATGAGTCTCAAAGCCTTGACTACTAAAGCTTGTTTAAATTGTGTTATAACTATGGGGTACCAATCCGTTATGGATTTGATTTGTCTGCCGCTTTATCAATTAGAAGTCATTTTGGGTTTTGATTGGTTAATGAAAAATAATGTACTTCTTGATTATGGAACAAAAGGATAATGTATCCTACTTCTCAAAGTATTGATGATGTGAATGCCAATATTAATTTCCTCTCGATGGCTAAAGTTGAGAAGTACTTGGAGAAAGGTTGCTAGGGGTATATGGTGTTCTTTTCTATGTAATGAGAGACTAGTGAAACTTTGAACAGTATACCCGTGGTAAATGAATTCCCTAAGGTATTTCCTGATGATCTTAGCGGATTACCTCTGGAAAGGGAAGTTCAATTCCCAATTGAGATTGTGCCTGGAGCTGGTTCAATATCAAAGGCCTCATATTGTATGGTCCTAAATGAAATGGTGGAGTTAAAGAAGCAGATTGAAGACTTGCTTAAAAATGGGTTTATTAGACCCAGTGTATTGCCTTGGGGAGCTCCAGTTTTGTTCATTAAAAAGAAAGACTAGTGTCTATGGTTGTTTGTTGACTATAGAGAGTTGAATAAGATTACCGTCAAGAACAAGTACCCTCTCCCGAGAAAAGATGACCTCATAGATCAATTATCTGGTTTGTTTTTATTTTTAAAGATTTTTCTAAGGTCAGGTTATCATCAGCTGTGTGTGAAAGCAAAAGATGTTCTAAAGACTACTTTTAGAACGAGATATGGGCATTATGAGTTTCTGGTGATGCCCTTTGGGCTAACCAATGCACCTCAGGTATTCACGGATTACATGAATTGAGTATGTCGACAATATCTAGATCAGTTTGTTGTGGTGTTTATTGATGACATTTTGATATACTCTAAGAGTAGAAAAGAACATGAGCATTATTTGAGGGTTGTATTGAACATATTACTTGAGAAGCAGCTCTATGCCAAGTTTAGTAAGTGCGAGTTTTGGCTGCCAGAAGTAAAATTCTTAGGCCATGTTATCTCATGAGAAGGGGTCTCTGTGGATCCTAGTAAAGTAGAAGCAGTACTGGACTGGAAGAGTCTAGAAACTGTGGCTGAGATACGCAGTTTACTGGGTCTTGCTTGTTACTACTAGAGATTCATCCAGAATTTCTCTCGTATTGCCTTACAGATGACCAAGCTCACAAGAAAGGATTAGCTATTTGTGTGGGATGAGCATTGTGAACATTGCTTTGTAGAGCTGAAGAAGAGGTTGACTACAGCATATGTGTTGATTATACTTGATCCTATCTTGACTTATGTTGTGTATAGTTATATGAGTAAGCAGGGGTTAGGGTGTGTCCTTATGTAGCAGGGAGGTGTGGTGGCCTATACCTCTCGACAACTCATGTCTCATGAAATAAACTATCCCACCCATGATCTGAAGCTTGCGGTAATTGTGTTTGCTTTGAAAATTTGGCGGCATTATTTGTATGGTGTGATGGTAGAATTGTATTGCGACCACAAGAGTCTCAAGTATTTGTATGACCAGAAAGAATTGAATATAAGACAGCGTCATTAGATTGAGTTGCTGAAAGACTACAACTATGAAATCAAATACCATCTAGGTAAGGAAAATGTAGTAGCGGATACTCTTAGTCGAAAGACGGTGCTTGTGGCAGTAATTGTGATATAAGAGGGGAAATTGATAGAAGATTTTTGAGATCTAAATTTGTCCAACTAGATCGTTTATGCCAATTATACTATTTCGCAAGGGGAAAGTGACTTGAGAGCTCAGATTGAAGAAGCTCAAAGGAAAGATGGTTGGATACAACGTAATCTATCTAGAATTGAACGGGGAGAAGCATAGGGCTATGATTTGTCGACTAGTGGACTAGTTCATTATCAGAAGAGAATTTGGGTTCCACTTAAGGTGAAGTTGAGACAGAGGATTTTGGATGAGGCATACAAGAGCCGGTATACTCTTCACCCTGGAATGACCAAAATATACCAAAACTTACCAAAACTTGAAATCTATGTATTGGTGGCCGGGATTGAAGAGTGATGTCTCACTTGCCAGAGGGTGAAGATTGAGCACCAGAGACTGCCAAGATTACTGTAGAGTCCTAAGATTCCAGAATCGAAATGGGAAAGTGTGACCATAGATCTTGTTGTGAGATTGCCCAGGATCAAGAATTACGATGTGATCTGGGTAACTGTTGACTGGTTAACAAAGTCGGCACACTTTATACCGATCAATACTAGTTACTCTACGGATAAACTGGCAGAGATTTACAAACAGGAGATAGTGAATTTCTATGGCATACCAAAAAAATATCATTTTCGATCGAGATCCCTGATTTACTTCAAGATTTTGGAGGGCTTTGCATGAGGCACTAGGTACCTAGTTGAGATTCACTAGGGCTTATTATCCTCAAATAGATGGACAATCATAAAGGACTATTCAGATGCTGGAGGATATGTTACGAGCTTGGGTCCTTGACTTTAAAGGGAATTGGGATTACTTTCCTCCACTTGCTGATTTTGCCTACAACAATAGCTATAATGCGAGCATCCAGATGGCTCTGTATGAAGCATTGTATGGGAGGATGTGGCAATCACCTTTATATTGGAATGAGTTATCTGAGAGGAATCTTTATGAGCCGGATCTTTTTGATCAATCATCAGCATAGATTCAAGTCATTTGAAAGAGGCTCCTTACAACGTAGAGTTGACAGAAAAGCTATGCTGATAAGAGAAGAAGACCTCTAGAGTTTGAGGTTGGTGATCATGTTTTTTTGAGGGTATCTCAAGTTACTAGTATCGAGAGGGATATTAAGAGAAAGAAGCTAAGCCTGTGGTATATAAGTCTTTTTGATATTCTTGCGAGAATTAGGCCTGTTGCGTATCGAGTAGCCCTACCCCCAAACTTGAGCAGGCTCTACGATGTGTTTCACGTTTCCTAACAGAAGAAGTACCAACCGGATATATCTCACATTGTTGAGTATGAAGAAGTCAAACTACAAGACAATTTCACCTATGCGGTAGAGCTAGAGCAGATCATTGATAGAGAACAATGACAGCTCAGACACCGAAGCATTCCATAGATGAAGGTGATCTAGAAGGGAATGACTCAAAGAGAGGCAACCTAAGAAGCGGAAGCTGATATGTAGAGGCGTTATCTGGAGTTTATGGCTCAAGTGGTGTGACAAATTTTGAGGACAAAATTTATTTTACGGTAGGAGAAATGTAATATCCCAAAAAGTGATTAAGGGCTAATGACTTCAAAAGTGGATGTAATTATTGTTGATTAAACACTTTTGGAGAATGTGTGATGGGAATTTGATGGTTTTAGTGATTTCAATGGTTTCCTTGTGAAAAAATTGTGGGAATAAGTTTGATTATTGATTTTGAAGCTATTAGACACATTGGTTGAAAATTTGATAATCTGTTAAGTGTAATTCTGTGCAGGGCAGTCAGTTTATAGGGACATTTTGAATAGTCAAATGGTGTCTAAATATTCTGAAACTTTCCAGTCTTAAATTTCACATGTCAAGCTTCAAAATGGACATATGATTCATGTTATTTCTTTTTGTGAGCTCGAAGTTATGAATTTTTGAAGTTTGTCCAGCAAAATTGATTATTTTCTGGAACAGCAGGCAAAGATTAAGATTATGGGAATTTCATGATTGCAGATATCACAATTCTATATTTTTCCTTGAATCTAGACTTAATACGGGTTCCACAAGCTTTGGAATCACTCCAATTCAATTTTTCTAGAATTAGTTATGATTTTTCAAACTTTAGGCAGAAATCTGCCAAAATTTCTAAAAAATCCAAAATTGTTGGAAATTAAATCAATAATTAAATATCATATAATATATGATATTAAATATCATCATCCTTCTTTCTCTAGCCATTTTCACACACTCAGATATGAAATTAGAGAGAAGAGTTGAGAGAGTCTAGAGAGAGAAGAGTTGAGAGAACTCGTAACGTAAGTCGATTTCTCCGACGATCTAGTTCCTAACACGTATAACTCTACTCCTAAGCTTCTCTTTCATGTACTTCAAGGTTGTTGGAGCTCAAATTTGCTGTTTAAAGAGAGTTAGGTTTCAGCCAAGAAGAGGAAAAGCTAGTGGGAGCTTGAGGTAACTTCCAAAACATTCATATATTAACTATTCTGGCTGCTGTGGGCAATTTAATTGGTGAAATTTCGCTGGATTGCATTGGTTTTAAATTTTTGAAATTGAGTTGCCTAAGGGTTATGCTGCCCAATTTTGGTTCAAATAGTAGTTATAACCTAATGTAATAGTTAATAAAAAGGCTAGGATTAGAAAGGAACGTGTTTACGAAGCTGAAATCGTAAAACCCCAATATTCCTCGGAGAACACATAAATTTTGGCTAGTTCTAGAAATGGTTCTTAGATATTGATTTTCAATGATTGATGGTTCCATTGTGTTCAGGAGGGAAAATTAGGTTGGGTTACAGTTGGTCACTTTTTCGGAAAGGCCAAAAAAGCATAATTACGAAAATGCCCCTGAAACTCTTAGAGTGGGGCTGCCAAGGGTAAATTTGTAATTTAACATTGAATTTGATAATTCTGAATCCAGAAATGCATCCCTTGGGCAGAAATATGTTAGGATAGCTCCGGTTAGAATTTCAGGAAAAGTGCAATCGGACTGGGTAAGGCGAGGTCGAGCCGGGTCCCCAAGGCCATTTTTTTAACTTTTCATTATAGACGCATATAAACCCCAGAAATACTATGGAAGTCTCTAGATGGTTCGTTTGGAATTGTAGAATTCGATATTTGCCCTGATCGTGAACGACCTGTGCTAGAGCATATTCGGAAAGAAGCAGGTAGTGACTCTTTCTCTTATACTATGTGTAATGCACTATATGTGTGTTGTATCACTATTTTGTGATGATTTATGATGCTGCTGTAGTTATAGCTTGTAATAGCTGTCGTTATACAGTGAAAGCTATAGTTTACAGTGCAAGCTATCCTTATACAATGCAAGCTATCGGTATTGTGATTACAGCGTAAGCTGTCATGATTGTGATTACAGCGAGAGCTGTCACATTATGTATATAGCTGTGAGTGCTATCATTTGTGGTAAAAGCCATGTATCCTTGTTCTGCTGTTGTTGTTGCTGTTTGTGAATCATACTCCATTTTGAATCATACTCTTATGCTTAGCCTAATCCTACACTACTCTTTTCTCATATCCTTATGCCTAATTTCTGACAACTATTTTCACTTATGTCTTGTCCTTCTCTCTTTCCTTGTAACGATGATATGTTGTGGTTCAATCTTGAATTGGACTTCACAACATTCACTTCACCCAACAGATAAGTGCGTCTAGGTTCTTTGTTTTTCTGTATTACATTGAGGGCAATGTAAGGATTAAGTGTGGGGGAGTGTGTTTATTCTCATGAAGGATTTCACTATGATATCATATGCCTCTAACTACTGCTTTTATCCTCTGTTGTTTTTGGTCCAATTCACTGAGATTTTTGAAGCCCTTAGTCATGATCAATTATCTCAATTACTCTTAGTTGGATTCATGGTTGAAACTTGCTTTGAATTAGTGAATTGCCACAAAATTCAAGTGTTTTAATGATGCATGGTTTAATTTTAATGAGTTTGTTAGGAAACAAAAAGCCTAGTTGGAAGGTGTTTTGGGCCTAATTGTTCATTTCATTGTGTGATTTATCCACTTAGATTATTGCTCTCTAGAAGTTGTTTTGTTTCTTACTTGAGGCTATATTTTACAATGGTATGGATAGAGATGACATTGGCATTCATTTTATCACCCATTTACCCAAACACAAACCATTCATCATTCACCTTAGTTTACCCCTTGAGCCCTTCACTTTCATTTCCATTTCATTATACAAATGCAATGTTTTCATCCTTTATCAAGTTCTTCCTAGCACTATTGAAAAAGAGAGAGAGAGAGTACTATTATATATTAGAAAAGGAAAAGAAAAAAAATACCATATGAATAGTCAAAAGAAAGAAAATAGAAAAAAAAAAGAAAAAGAAGAGAAAAAGTGTGAAAAAAAATCAAAGAAAGAAATAAAGTCACAATGGTAAAATATGTGAATTAAGTTTTGTTTTATAGTGCTAAGTGATCTAGCAAATTATTTGGTGTAAGCATAGTGTTTGTTACATTTTCTATCATTTGGCCTGTTCAACATTACAACCCTACAAGGTCCTTTGGATTTATTTATGCCATTGTTGCAAGTGGTGGAGAGCCTAGAAATACTACAAGCCTATGGTAGAGTGTGGTTAAAGTGGATGTGAGTGAAAAACTACCTTATATGAGAGAAGAGTGCAAACACTTATCCTAGTTAAGGTTTCCAATTAAGCTCATTATAATTAAACATTGCATTGCCTAACTACTTCAATTTTTGGTATGTTCATTGAATTTGAATTGGAGGATACCTTGTTATTTGACTAAGTGTGATCCTTGAAACTTGATATTGCCTATTTTTTCAACTTTCATCCCTCTTGGCTTAGTGTTGAGTTTAATGTT
This sequence comes from Inga laurina, assembly GCA_963855925.1. Lineage (NCBI taxonomy): Eukaryota > Viridiplantae > Streptophyta > Magnoliopsida > Fabales > Fabaceae > Inga > Inga laurina. Next base: position 21,224,120 of record OY979712.1, read on the forward strand.
TTTCTCAGGAGTGCAAAAGATTAAGTATGGGGGAATTGATAGAGCTTGATATTTATATATTTTTAGTAATTAATCTTAGGCTTTTGTGGAACTTAATTGAATATTTTAGGCAAAATCAAGTGTTAAAGTGAGAATTTAGTGAAAAGATAATTTGGGAATTAAAGTGGTTAAATTGTTATATTTTTAATTAATATTTGTTATTCCCATTATTCATTAATTGTGAGAAAAAGATGCTACCTTTGTGAATGTAATTTTATAGATAATGATATGGCCCAACTTCTCATTTAACCTAGGTAGAATTGAATGAAGAAAGGAAGTATGGACCATTGAATTGAAGTGGCAGTTGTTGTGAAGGGAAGAAATCAAATTGAAGAATTAAGGGAACAACACCGAAATGGGAAGAAAGGATTTGAGAGCAAGAGGAGATCTGGACCGAGATTGATTGTTGAAGTAAAAAAGCAAGCAGCCGTTTTTGTTGACCATGTTGGAGATGGGCTAAAATGAAAATGAGAGTGGACCAAATTGGAGAGGCGTGAATGGAGCAGCTGGACCGATGGAAATAAATTGAAAAGAAAGAGGGTTGACCGATAGATTAAATAATGAAGCCTTTTGGACCGAGATTGATTAATTAAAAAGGAAAATGAAGAGATGTTTTAGACAGGAGGTAGCAGTGTTAAATAGAGGAGAGCACCGAATTATTGAAGAGAAAAAAAAGAAGCTAGCTGACCAAATAGATGAGCTGGATAAAATTGGAGAAGTGGGCCGAAATAGAGGGAAAAAATGATGAAAGGAGGGAGGTGGACCGAAAGAGAATTAAAAGAGAAAGGGATGAGCTGGGCCAAATTCATTGAATAGAAGAGGTTGACCGTGAATGAGGGGGGACTACGGGAGAATAAACAAGGGTTTGGCGGCTGTGTGTGTGGAGAAAAAAGGAGAGCATCGAATAGAGAGAAGGAACAACACCGTATGAAAAGGAAAAAGAAAAAGTGAAGACCAAGTGTGCAAAGAGGAACCAAGCACCAAATCAATGAAATAGAAGGAGAGAATTGCGGCTATGATAGCAAGACATGGAAGGGTTGTTCGGTGCTTTTCATATGTTCTCCACGGCTAATTCACTCTTTTTTCATCAAGCTTCATCTTCCTCTTCTTCCATGAGTAGCTAAAGTGTTGGTGATTTCCTTGAGTTGGGTGTTTGAGCTTCTAAACTTCAATGGAATTCCTTTAAGCTTTTTTTCTGTTTCATAATTGTATGGCTTTGTAAAGTATATGGTTATGATTTAGATTATTTTATTCCAAGTGATTTAACTTGGTGGTTGAGCTAGGAGTTCATTAATTTAGCTTTGTATGATTCAAAATTGGAGTAGGTTGAGTTGTTTATTCCAACTTGGTTAAATGGATTGTAAATGACTAAACTGAATGTGTTGAACATTTGTAATGGTAATTACAAGCTAGAATTGGAAGTTGATTATTCATCTCCTTGAGTCTGAATTATTTGGTGGTATTTATTTAATTGCTTCGGTGGAATGAATTAAATGATTATTGCAAGTATAGAGCTTGTGGTAGCTTAGTTCCATCCTCTTGACTCTTTATGGAATTCATATCATTAGCAAGGAAGGAAGAATAAAACCTCAACTCAAGGGAATCTTGTTTCATCATTATAATAGTTAATTGAATTTATCTTGTTTCTTTTATTAATTTCAATTACATTTGCTTCTTTGTCTTGAAAACAAAAAAAAGTATAAAAATATTGTTTTAGCTTAGTTTACTTCATTAGTTTAAAAATGAAATTCTCAAAATGATTTCTCATAACTTTAAGGTTTTTTATCACTTAACTTGGAAATTAATCTCCTCACAAGAATGACCTAGGTTGAGCTACTATGCTACATTTTCAAACCTGGTTTTATTTTGTGAACTCACACGACATGGGTTCATCAAGCTGATTTTTGATAAAGTAGCTTTTGGGATGGTACTATAAAAAGACACCACCTAGCCCATAGAACTTACATGTCAAATTAGCCTGGATAACTCATCAATCTCTGTTCAAGCCATATGTCCAACGTTCCCTGACAGCATTCATGATAGCCAGTTGAAATCATCGGACTTCCTTCCCCTAACAAGAAAGTCGACCATATAAGGGAAGGAAAGAGAATGATTATACCTTTACATTTGGCTATTCCCCTGACACCCCTCAGGCAGTCTTTATGAATTACCTGGTGATTATGTTAACCAAGTCAGGGGAAAAGAGCATCAGGTACCCTGTATGCTTAAACACTTGTCAATTAAAACCCTAACACTTCCTTCTCAATATGATTTGTTACTACTTAGATTCTCGCAAATCTTATCCTTTCATAATATATACACACAATAAAGGCAAGTGGCTTAAAGAGTAAAGATGTAAATGATGGCAAGTAAAGGATGATGATAGAGGAATAAGTTCCCATTGGTTATATATGTGTTAAATTCTTTAAGTATTTAGGAATATGTTAGTAGTTGTGATACTATGTGTACTGTATAAAGATGTAAAGACACAACTATACTATCAGTAATAGTATGCAATAAATTTATATTTTCCCCCATCGTGATAAGTGAACTAGGATTGATCAATCTCAGATAAGGGCCTGTAAATTATTAAGCTTAATACCAGTTTATGAGCAAAGAGGCGCACTATAATAATAATGGATAAAGTTAAAAAACTGATGAGTCTTAAGAATATTGTGAACCACTATGCAAATTGTTTTGGAAAAGTTCAAAATTTTTAAAAATAGCCCAATCCAAGGCATATTCAATCCTTATATTGAAGCCTGGATTTTGAGTTATTTTCAAAGGCATATTAGTCCTAGGATTGAAACTGGGCTTAGTGGTTCATCAAATCACATTAAGAATAAGGAAGTCATACTTGTCAGTATCAGAGAAGGGGCTTAGAAAAGTGGATAACATTCTATACTTATATGACTACTATGTATATTAAGATTCTGTTAACCCTTAGTGATATTGTGATTAGGAGGTTATAAGTGATAGACGAATCTAAAATCTCCCCCGTCAGTTAACCAGCTCACCAAAAAAGGGGGCAGGGCCATATACAAAGGGTGATGTGAAGCAATGATGAAGGATAACCTATGGAAAAGGATACAAGCTTCGGTGATAGTGATATGGGCAGTGTCCAATCCTAGTGAGGATTCCTATATTGGCAAGAATGAAAACCTAGAGATAGATAAAGTAATATAGAATTTGGATTACGCTACAACCTCTAGAATTTCTGTAGCTAACTCCAAAGCTTCTGATATTGAGTTAGCACATGATTTGGATTTCCCTCTTTGTTGTGGTAATACGTAAAAGAACTATAACAGGAAGCTAGTACTACTTATATTTCCATACAAGGGCAGTATCTCGTATGTTTGGAGAAGGTTTATATGCTATACTGGGATCGAGATATGTATGGGTTGCCAATGCCTAGTGACATAGATCCGTACTACCTTATGTTTCTTCCCAAATGCTGCCTTCTGAACAAGAAAGAAAAACGAGATCACGGAGCAAGGTCCCTTTAATTTCCTTGCTTTTGTCTAACACAGGAGTGAATATGTAATAGACCATGTGTAAAGGTTGTTCTATTATAAACCATTTTTGTGATGATAAGGTAGTAAAAGTTGCTTTTGATGTATTATGATTTTATAGGCTCGATCATACCAGTACTAATGCACTGGATCCCATCAGAACTCCATAGTTAAGCATGCTTAGGCAAGAGAAGCACTAGGATGTGTGACCTCCTCTGAAATATAGTGTCTTAAGAATTTGAAATCTTTGACTAAAGGTTAGAATGCATAAAAGTATAATGTTCAAGGTTTATAGAATTTAAATCCTATAGTTAGAAGGGTATAGGTACTATATTGCTAAGTTATGAAATTGAATTAAAGTGAAAAAGTAGAAATTTGTATATGCTTATAGTATTGATACTCTTATTTAGAGTTAAGATTGTGTTAAGCTGATGTATTATGTTTAGATGATTAATGAGTGCTTAAAAGCATGGAGATGATGACCTAAGCATTGATCTTTGATTTGAGACATTTCTATTGTAGTGGTTGTTTTGAGGTTCCTCCATGCTAAATAATTGTTGTAGTTAATTGATTTGTGCTTAGAGGCATATAGGTGTAGTACACAGTACTGTATGGAAATTTTTGGAATATGATCTTGTGATATTGAAAGATGAGGTTTAGTTTGAGATTAAGTTGAAATTGTGCTTAAGGCTGCAATATGGTTTTATCATATGATTAGAGGCAGAAGTATGTCCTAGATGCCTAACCCTATATATATATGTGGTCTCAATAGTATTTAGCCACTTGATAGAATTTAGGGTTGGCTATAATACCAATGATATCTATCATATACTTGTTTAAGGAGCTCAGCCCAACATTGAATCTAAAATGTAAGATTCTTGTAGATAAAGATTCAAAGATTATGGGTTAGCAGAAAAGATATGTGTGAGAGTTCTAAAAGTGGTTGATTACCAGACTTGGCGTAAAGAAAGATCTTGATCATAAAGTACTCTTCACAATACAGACAAAAGTAGAAATAATAATAGAAGAGATACTAGTATTTAATGAATTCCCTGAGGTGTTTCCAGAAGATAAAGGTGGATTACCTCTGGAAAGGAAAGTAGACATTGCAATTGAAATTATGCCTAGAGCTAGATTGATGCCTAGAGCCCATATAGAATAGCAATGAATAAAATGGAAGAATTAAAGAAGCTGATTGAAAAGGTACTAGGAAAGGAGTTTATATGACCCAATGTTTCACTATAAGAAGCTCCAGTGTAGTATGATTAAAAAAAGATAGAAACCTGAGGCTATGTGATGAATACAGAGGGCTGATCAGGGTAACCGTCAAGAATGAATATCTACTTCCCATAATTGATGATCTCTTACGTCAATTGTTTGGTTCCTGTGCATTCTCAAAAATTGACCTTAAGTCAGGTTACTATTAGTTGTGAGTGAAAGAAGATGATATGACAAATACTGCTTTCAGAACCAAATATAGGCATTGTTAAATCCTGGTAATACCATTTAGACTTATCAATACACCTATTGTCTTCATGAATTACATGAGTTGAATTTTTTGACAGTATCTAGACCATTGGTAGTATTCTTTAATGACAATATTCTGATATGCTCAAAGAGTATAAAAGAGCATGAAGAGTGTAATATCCTAAATTTCAGGACTGAAAGCTAGAGAATAAGCTTGAATAAAGTAGACTACTTAGCCAGTTTGGAAAGCATTCCAAGAATGTCCAAGAGCCATAATGACTTTTAGAGACTAGTTTGTTGATTTAAGTATGTGATTTAGTTCTAGATAGTCAAAGGAAAATACCCAACCCCTTGGAAAAGCCTAACTTAGATCCAAAAGTGAGGGAATGACATCTTGGAAGAAGATATGAATAGAGACAAAAAGAAAGAAAATAATTAATGGCAACTTAGTGAATATTGCAATAATTAAGGGCAAAAGAGACAATTGCACTTGATCTTGAGGTTAAAGTTGGAAGACAAAATGAAGGGCCAAGATTTGCTCTTCAAAAGTAAGAAGTAGTTATTGGAATAAAAATCAATTTTTCTATCCCTTTAAGCCATTAAAAATGTCCAAGGCAAGAGGAAGACGGAAAGATAATTTATTAATACACTTCTTCACTTTTCCATGTGAAAAGTCAACATTTGGTGCTAGACTTGAAAAGTGAGTTTGCAACAATACTTGGTCAAAATTTTCCTTCCCATTTGTTAAAGCATTTTTATCCAAGTGAAGGGAAAGAAAATGAAAAAAGACTTAAAGCCACTTTATAATCAATCACGAGTTAAAAGCAAAGGAAGAAGAAGAGAAGAAAAGTCAACCAAGCTTTTGATTGGACTTCAACTTGGTATGTTAACCAAAAACAATCTTGAAAGAGCATTTTGGTCAACAATTCCACCCTCTTTTGAGGATGAATTTTGGGTCAAGTGATGAATAGGAGAGGAAAGAGAAACTATCAATGTGAACTAAACCATAGTTAGACAACTAACCATACAACTTGTAAGAAGCCATAGCATTTTGACATATGGATTTTTCTCTTTTTCTTTAAGTGAAATTCGGCCAAGTGATATTAAAGGGCTGAAGTGGATTAATTAAAAAACAATTTCCCTCTCTCTTCAAGCTCACAAAGTCAACTATAAGCAAGAGGAAAGAGAAAACCAAGCTATCTTGAAGACAAGAACAAAAGGTGAGTTTCAACCTTGATTTTTACCTTGAAATCCACCTCTTGAGCTCAAAATCTCTTCATAAACATTGTTCCTCTTGATGAGAGCTTCATTTCTATGATTTTAGATTTTCAAGGAGAGGTGTTTTGGTTTATCTTCCAAGAGCTAAAGTTAAGGAATCAAAGGAAGAGCCTAAGAAAGTGAAAGAGGTAAACAAGAGCTTCATTTGGATGTATTTATTATGTTAATTGGTTGAGAATTTTAGAGAGTGAATTTATGCCCTAATTTTGGTTATATAAGGTATGTTATGGTTCATGAAGCTTTGCTCATATCCATATGAGCTCAGTGTGGTGGTTAAAATGTGAATTGGTAACTTGTTGTGTCAAACCCTAAATTTCTGCCAAAACAGGACATATTGAAGGAATAGGAGTTTGATCATTTTGATGTTACCATTGTGTTCTACACAAAAAACTGTATGGGAATAGCCCCTAGTTATAAATTTTAGGTTATTGAAACACAAATTGAAAAGTTGCAATATTGCTGTCCAGTTAGCGTTTCCCTGCGTGGCAATGGTTTGCAATGAGTTTTGAGTAACTGAATGGTGTTTAATGTCTGTGATATTTTCCATAATTAAAGTGGACTTTGTTAGATCCCATATTTTTTTATGATAACAAAGATTGGATCAATGATATAGAAAGATTTGATAACAAACAAATGAATTTTTGAACAAAGTTGTAAAGCATTACTTGAAGGAAGCATGGAGTAACAAACAAACTTTGTAAAGGCTTACTCGAGTAGCCACTCGAGTAAGGGAAGCTATTACTCGAGTAGCCACTTGAGTAATCATAGAGAATTTCATATAGTGAAGCACTGCCAAAATTTGGACAAAGTTACTCGAGGGACTACTTGAGTAATCTGCAAAGTTATATAGACCATTACTCGAGTAGCCACTCGAGTAACGTTATTTTCACAGGCATCACTCGAGTAACCACTCAAGTAACCAAGTCAAAAATCTTCCAGTGACTCTCGGCCAAGAAAGGGAACACTTTACTCGAGTAACCACTCGAGTAACTAGCGAGAAAAAGCCATTACTCGAGGGACCACTCCGGTAAGATATGAAGAAAATGGAAGACCACTCGAGTAGCCACTCGAATATCCAGAAAGCAAAGTCTCGGCCAAGAATTTGATGCAATTACTTGAGGGAGTAATCGAGTAATCTACTGGATTATTTGAAGTCTACTCGAGGGACCACTCGAGTAAGGTATTGAGAAAAATGAAGGCTACTCGAGTAACCACTCGAGTAACAAGATTACCACAGTCAGCACCTGAGTAACTTATGAAGGTAAAGACATGGCAACTCAAGTAGCCACTTGAGTAATCAGGTATTTTCAAGGTTTGTAATATATCACTCCATGTCTTACCCCAGTAATATCTTATGAAAAATGTTGAATTACGCACTGCCATATTTTTTATAGGTTTACTTGATGGACTACTCGAGTAACAAACTTGATCACTCGAGTAAGGCAATCTTGAAATTATGCTTTTTATCGAATTTTTATTAAATTGTTATCTATATGATTAACTCTTCATTGCATTATTATCCTAAGTACATTTGCAGAGAAACAATAAAGAGATCATGCAAGAAGTGAAAAGTCAAATAAAAGTCCAAATGTTCACCTACCGCTACCTACCTCAAACAGAGAGTTTTCAAATTCGAAGAATAGTCAACTGTTGCTACGCTTCTCTAACGGACATGTTTCAATTGCTTCCAACGGATACTACAAATCATCTATATATATGAAGCAATCAAAGAAAAGAAAACAAGACACAAGAACTGAGAATACATTAATCAACACACTCTTAGTGTTTTGCTTTTCTTATACTTATTCATTGTACTCAGTGATTATATATTTGCTTTGCGAGAGAGTTTTTCACTACAAACTCAATATTTGTTATTGAGATAACTTAAGGATGTGGAACCTTGAGTTGGGGATTTGATTACAATGTGTAAGGGGGACTAAGTGTCCAGGTAAAGTAACTTGTTGTGTACTGAGGTGCCAAGAACCCACTGAATCTTGGAGAATATAGTGAAACTCTCAGAGATGCTCTGAGGATTGGACGTAGGTCAAAGTAGTTGCGGTCGAACCAGTATAACTCCTGGTGTACACTTCAGTAATATTTCTCTTTGGTCTCAACTGCTTTAAATATTCTGTAAATTTTTTATACACAACAAAATTTTTGGTATTACCCAATTCACCCCCCTCTTGGGTGAAATGCTTGCACTAATAGACTTAATAGTCTTTAATTTGATAGGTCTTAAAGGTCATTTGGAGCTGTACGTTAGGAGTTATATATTTTTGAAGTTGGTCATATAAAACTAGCATGATTCTAGACAACGTCCAATAGATGGTAATTCTAGAATGCTATGTTAGAAATTATGCCATAAGGGCCAATCATTGTACTTTAAACATTATTATTTTAATAAAATTTCTCCATTCTGTTATCATAGTATTTGCATGTTAATTGTGATAATTGTATCCTTGGATAATTCATGAAGATTATCTTAAAATGTCCCTCGTCGGTCATCTATGCGGGAGCAGAGATGAAACAAGACCAATATGACTTTGATAAGATATAGAGATACAAATCAAAGTCTTAGGCACTTCTAAGAGTATAAGGTGCTGGACCGACTCATTATGAGAAAGCTACATGGATCAAGTCATAAGCTTTTCTCATGTATAACCACGTCACAATGCCCTTAGACCAGAGGTCATCATGGACTCTTACATGAGAGTTGCTAAGCTTTGAACTAGTCAAAAGTCACTTTTGATCAGGTGATGATAAAGGCTACGATCGGGCTTGGTGGTTTTTCATGCAAAGGAATATGAATAATAGAGATGGAATTTGTCCCTCACATTAGTAGAGAGATATTACTGGGCCCCTCAATGAGTCAGTCTAAGAAATGTATGGCCATACTACCATGGAAAGGAGTTTCCATTTATATTATTAGGCTACTCAGGAATCAAAAAAGTAATGGTCTGGAATAAGAGGATGACATTATCCATGCCTCATCCTTGACCGATATATCATGTGACGAAAGGGACGTGACTTGGTTGTATGATAGGTTGCATTGTGTTAACGATCCTCATATGAATTGGGTAGTCATAATGTCTTGCTAGAGGCTGCTTACGACTTGTGGGTTAGTACAGTTATTAGCCCATTGCCAACTTCATATGGGCCTACAGGGTTGCACACAAGAATGGCCTAACACAAGATAATGTTTAATTTAAGGCGGACGAATTTAATATATATATATATATATATGTAATATAAAAATTCGTTAATAATATTATATAGATATGTATTTTCGAAATACATATTATATATGTGTATATATATTATATGATATTATTTTATTGTGTTAGTTTTAAATTTAATTTCTTAAGATTTATTAAATTTAATAACTAGCATGAACTAACATGATAGAGATATAGTATCTCAGATTTAATTCATGAAGATAAATTAAATCTGATGGCTTTTTATTTGGATTAAATAAATTGGTTAATTTAAAACTATTAGACAGATTTAATTTAAATTGAATTTATTTAATTAGTTTATCAAGATAATTAATTTTTGATTAATTTCAAAATTAATGATGATTAATTTTGAAATTTGAATACAGCCCTCATAGGTTATAAACTTGATAGAGCAGATAGACTTATACATGCATGAGAATTCAGAGCCGCAAGGGAGACCCTAGGAGACATTGGAGGTGCTAGCACGCAGTCTCTGTTGGAGAGCATTCATGTGGATACTGGTAGAGGGAGCGAACCTAACGTGTTGGCTCCTAGAGATCGTGAAAACCCTAAGTTGAAAAAAGGTATGAGTTTTTTCTAACCTGATTTAAACGTCATTGATAGATCCTAGATTAGGATCAATGAAAATTTTTATAATTCTTCCACTGTACCTGCCGATCCTAACATACTATGTGTCCAATTCGCTAAGGGCAATATTTTTTCCTTAGACTATACTTAATAAGGGTCACACAGCCTTTAAAACCACTACAATTGGACTTGTGTACGTAAATATATGAATTTTCAAGGTGGGTTGCAAATTCTAGCAATTATAGTTAATGTGCATAAACCAGAAAGTAACGGCACAATATAATTTCTTTGAACTCTAAGGGTTGAGATTATAGCCCTTTAGGATAGTTTGACCACTTTAATACATTGTTTGACTTAGTGAATTGATCCTAATGATAACCAACATAAGAGTTTGAATTATGAAACAACTGGAATGGGTAATAACTCATCATCAGTAAATTCTAATTTATAGGATTTGATATCTACCCTGAGCGTGAGAAATTAGTACAAGAACAAGACTGGAAAGACCAAGGTAGTAACTCTTTCTCGTATAACTTATGTATTGCTTTGCATGTATTATTTAATCATTGGCATTTTGAGGATGGGTAGGTCCTATGTATGATGTAATGGCTGCATATCGATGAATCTGTTCGATGTGATTATTAAGTATGCCTATGCAATGATTGTTTAACATGCTCTGTGTATTTACATAACATATAAGTGATTGTTGTTATTACTGAGATTCTTTTGAATCTTACCCCTCTCCAATAACTAACCAACAGTAAAAGCAAGAAGCTTGAAGAGCAAGAAGGTAGACACGGACGAGTAAAGGATGTGACCAGAAGATTAAGAATTATTGTTGGCTATCTATTTTGTATCTTGTATATGTTGTATATAACTTAAGATAATAACTACAGTACCTGGAGTAGTAATGGTGACGGTAGCCTCACAGACGTATAGTAAGTGAATAGTTGCCTACTAACTCGGTAAATAAAATAGAATAGGGCATCTATACACCAAACGACCCATAAACAAAATGACGACATAAGGGTAATTAGCAGAGAGATGCTTGAATACTCTGATAAAGGTGAATTAAGAAATGATGAGTTACAAAAAAATTATGAACCACTCTATGATAGTTTTTAAAAAGTTTTAAATTATTTAGAAAAACCTAATCAATTACAGGTTCGAGTCTTGTCTTGAGATTAGGAAATGAAAGATTCTTGGAAAGAATTTGGCTTAGTAGATTGAATTTTCTACATAAAACTCATCATATTGATTACAGTAAGAGGGGTGCTACAAGGAGCACTTGAGAATAGTGCTAGGAACCTTGAAAGAAAAGTAACTCTACACCAAATTGATTAAATGTGACTTTTGGCTTTCAGAAGTTAAATCTTTGGGCCATTAAGGAGTCTATGTGGATCCCAGTATAGTAGGAGAAATACATAATCAAGAAATAGCAGAAACTATTACTGAGATACACATTTTTTTGGGTCTACCAATTGTTATCAGATATTTATTCACAATTTCTTCTGTATCACCTTGCCATTGACAAATCTCCCATAAGAGAGTTTATTGTTTAAGTAGAATGATAAATATGAGAGTAGCTTAATGGAGCTGTGGGAGAGGTTAATATTCATACCAATGTTAATTATTCTAAATCCTAATGTGACCTAAGAGGTCTACCCTGATTATGATGCTAGTAAGCAAGGATTGGATGTCCCCTAATGCAGCAGGTTGAGCGGTGGCATATGCCTCTTGAAAGCTGAAACCTCATAAGATGAATTACCCCACAAATAATATAGAGCTAGAAAAAATTGTGTTTGTTTAAAAATATGATGACATTATTGTGCGATGCGACTGTAAAACTGTACTGCAACCACGAGAGTCTATAATATTTTTATATCAGAAAGAAATGAATGTGTGACAATGTGGACAGATAGAGTTGCTAAATGATTATAACTTGAAAATATAATACCATGTAGGTCAAGTGAATGCCATAGCTACTGTTTTGTGTCAATAATCGTTGAAGGTGGTAGCCATGATGATACAAGAGCCAAAATAGATAGAAAGGTTCAAAGATATGAACTCGATATTACTTACCAGCTATAATGCTAGTTAAGATGAAAGTGATCTGAGAAGTAAAATTGAAGCAGCTCAAATGAAAGATGGATGAGTAAGGTCCATTAAGAGTATAATTGAATGGGGAGAAATCCTAGAATATAACCTTTTCACCAAGTAGACTGGCATATAAGAAGAGAATGTATATGTTCCATAAAAAGTTGATCTGAGATGAAAAATCCTGGCTGAGGCATATAAGGGTAAGTACACCCTTTAGCTAGGAATAGTTAACATGTATTACCAATTGAAATTCATGTACGGGTGGTTAGGAATGAAAAAAATGTAACCAAGTACATTGAACATTGTCTAACCTATAAGTGAAATTTATACATGAAAGACCACCAGGACTTCTACAATGTTATGAGATTCCTAAGTGAAAATAAGAAAGCATTGCTATGGATCTTGTGGTAAAATTTACCCAGATCGAATAAGCTAAGTCTAGATATATTGGTCCTTTTAAAATAATGTAGAGAATCAAACTAATGGCATATCGAATAGCTTTACCCCCGAATTTGAGCTGGTTACCTAATGTGTTCCATAACTCACAACTGAAGAAATACCAACTGGACCTTAAATATGATATTGAGTGCAAAGATACTGGTGTTCAAAATGATCTTACATATAAAGTCGAGTTGGAGCAAATTATTATAGTCAGGAAAGATAGCTTAGGCATAGAAGAATACCATTTGTGAAAGTGGTTTCGAAGGGGTTATTTCCTAGAAATTAACCTAGAAATTAAAAGAAGACATGAAAAAGCAGTATCTGGAATATATGTTGTAAGGCATATAACAAATTTTGAGGACGAAATTTATTGTACGAGGGGATAATTGTAATATACTAAAATTTTGTAACTAACATTCCCATGTGTGTAAATAGCCAAATAAAATATATATGTGCATATGTGTATGAAGACACTTGGCATCTCCTTAAGAGACATACAAATACCGCCATGTTTATGGAACACAGGTAAGCATAGTGCCATCTAATGCCACATACACAAGAACTTGGTGCTTTCCAAGACACACCGACACATACACTTGGCGATTCCTTAACACAAACACAAATATGTGGCACCATCTTGTGGGAGGATGACTTCTTGCCAAATTTAGCCTTTTGGTTGGCCATATGATTAGACTTTACCAAACTTTCCTTTTGTATTAGCTTAGTGACAAGGCACCACCAACCTCCCTCATGAAACATGTGACTAATTGTTGGATAAAATATGTTGCTGTAGGTGTGCACGTTGAATTTTCATGGCAGACACATACACCCTGTGTTTTTTAAGATACACAAGCTTGGCATCGTTTGTCTAGGATATACAGGCATGCATGTGGCAAAATCCTGAGGTACAAGTACGTACATGGCGTCCTTTGAAGCTTATATCGATAAAGTAGATTTTCATAAAGCAACTTTTTAATAAAGTAGATTTTAGGATGGCACTATAATAAGATGTCACATAACTTATGGAACTCATGTCAAATTAGCCTGGATGACTCATCGATCTCTGATCAAGCCACATGTCTGACTTTTCCTGGAGCCACTCATAAAAGTCAGATGAAATTATCAGACTTCCTTCCCCTAACAAGAAAGACGACCAAGTAAAAGAAGGAAAGAGAATGATTACAACCTAACACCACTCAGGCAAGTTCGATGAATTCCATAGTGATTAATGCAGCCAAGTTAGAGGAAGAAAGCATCAAGTACCCTGTACACTTAAGCACTTGTCCATTTAAAACCCTAACACCTCCTAAGTCTTTAAATTCTTCCAAGCAAAAAATAATGGGGAAAATAAGAGAAAATAGAGAGAAAAAGAAAGAAGAGAGAAGGTGAACAAAATCTTAAAGAACACAAGTGAGAGAAAGTGATCTTGAGCGATTTTCAACCCCAAAATCACATTCTTAGCCCTTGGTGACTTCACCAAACTTGTTCCTTTCATCAAGAGTAACATTTCTACAGTTTTAGATTCTTAAAAAGAGGATTTTGGTGCTGTCTAAGTTACGTTGAATTGGGAGAATCAACACAACTTAAAAAGCTTTGTATCGGAATTTGAATCACTTCAATTGGAGTTTTCTAGATAAAGTTATGAATTTTCAAAGTTGATCTGTGAAATCTGGCAGATTAGGAATGATGCTGGAATTTTTAGATTTTGATGGGAATTGTTATTAGTGAAAATGTGAGGACTAGAAGCATAAGTTAGAGACTAATGTTACCATATTGACCACCAAGTCACAAGGATGACTTAGGCTAAATATGCATGAGACATAGCATAAAGAGAAGTGTTAAAGATAACAAAAAAAAAGTTAAGGATAATAATTGGAATGGGTCAAGAATAACATAATCTTTATTATATCAATAGAATTGGAATAAGTAGTAACCCATCTACTCGTGAATTCTAAATTATAGGATTAAACATTTACCTTAGATAGAGAGGAGATCTATTGATAAAGGTCAAGTACTAAGAAAGGCAGCCAGGTAGTAACTCTTTCTCTCATATACTATGTAATGCTCTATATGTATGCTTTACCATCAAGTATGTTGTTTCATGAGCATTTAGATTATGCCATGTAGTGGCTTGAGGTAGTAAGACCCAGTATGCAAGTTTGAATGGGGCAGCATCCCTAGTCTATAAGACTATGATGGCAGTAAGTCCTAATTTCCATACTTTCATGGGGAGAGGCCCTGGGCAGTAAGGCCTTATGAGCATTTGGATGTAGTAAGACCCGGGGTGCAAGGTTGCATGTGGCAGTAACCCTAGGCTATAAGACTTGAGTTGGGCAGTGACCTAAGGCTGTAAGACCTAATATATATCTTGTATAAGGCAGAGACCCTAGGCCGTAAGACCTATCTTACCAAGCATTGTGGTATTGGACTAAGGGGTCCAGTGTTTGATGGTTGTGCTGAATGCTATTGTGATTATTATTATGAAATGATGGTTTATTTTTCATGCTTTGTGAATATTGCACTTTATATGATTGAATATTTGTTACTACTATTATTCTCATGAATCTCATCCTTTCCTTATATATACATATATCAAAGACAAGCGGCTCAAAGGGGAAAGAGGTAAATGATGGCAAGTAAAGGATGATGATGGAGGAATAAGTTCTTGTTGGTTATCTATATGTTAATTTCTTTAAGTCTTTAGGAATATTTTAGTAGTCCTGGTATTATGTGTACTATATAGAGATGTAAAGACAAGACTATACTATTAGTAATGGTATGCCATAAATTTATATTTTCCCCTATTTGTGTTAAGTGAACCAGGATTGGGCAATAATCAGATAAGGGCCCATAAACTAATAAGCTTAATACTAGTTTATGAGCAAAGAGGTGCACTTTGATAATAATGGATAAAGTTAAGAACTTATGAGTCTTAAGAAAATTGCGAACCACTATGCAAAATTGTTTTGGAAAAGTTCAAAAGTTTTTAGAATAGCCCAATCTAAGGCAGATTCAACCTTATGTTGAAGCTGGGATTTTGAGCTATTTTCATAGGCATATTAGTCCTAAGATTGAAACCTGGTTTAGTGGTTCAAATTATTAGTGTAATAACTCATCAGATCACATTGAGAATAGGGGAGTCACATGGATCATGTCCAATCCCTGACTTGTCATTTGTGCACCTGTGTGCCTTCAAGATAACTTTGAACATTTCACTTCCCTTGGTGAATTTCTCTAGTGTCTGGGTAAGGTCAGTGTTCTTTTTCTCCATTTCTTGCCATGTTTGACAAGGATCGTCATATTGCTTCTTGAGTTGGTCTTCAAGAAGTTTTATTTTCTTTTTGGAGCTTACCAACTCCTTAATCACTTTGACGAATTTAAAATTTAAAGCATTATAATCATTGTAATTCATCATAAGTAGGTTGAAAATCCATTACCTCCTCAATGTCTGATTCTTCTTCTTATGCTACCAAATAGATATTAGCAACCTTTTTATCATCACTGTCTTTGTCAGAAGAACTAACTCACTATATTGTAGAGACATAGATTTCTTCTTCATGAACTTGCTTTTCTTCTTTTCTTTGGTCATTAGGTAAAGAAGGAATTTTGACTTGATATGTCCTAGCTTGTTACATTTAAAGCAAATGATTGGATCCCTTTCTTCTCTTCTAGTACTTGGACCTTCTTTATAGAACTTGAATCATTGGTCCTTGTAATAGAATTTTTTGAATCTTTTTACAATAATTCCCATTTCTTTATTATTGACCTCCTCCTCTTCTTCTGGTTTTTTTCCTTGATAGAGTTGAGACTTGACCTTTTTTTTCATCTCATCCATTTCAGTCAACTCCTTTTTGAATCTTAGCTTTCCTTTATATTTGTAGAGGCATTCAAATAGGGCTACTACCAACCTCATAGATTCACCTTCAGCTTCTTTTATGGATGTGACCTTAGCTTCCTACTCACTTGTAATGATATTGAAGATCTTTCTCACTCAAGGCCTCTGATTATTGTTTTGCTAAGGGTACCAAGTTGATTGACAAGGTGATTGTATCTTAACTTAAACTCTAAAATGCTTTCTCCAGCCTTTATTTGAAACAAGTCATACTCAGTGGTGAGAGTATTGACTTTGTTTTCTTTAATTCTTAAGGTTCCTTTATGAGCTATCTCAACAACCTCTCACATATGTCTTTCACAGAAGGATGAGTACAAATTCTGAAGTACTCTTTCTAACTTAAGGTACTCTAAATCATTAGATAGCCTTGTTGTTGAAATTCACCAGCCTTTTGTCATTATCATTGAACTCATCTAGTGTCTTCTCAACCATTCTTTCTCCTTCTTTCTTTATAGGAACATAGTCACCATCTTATGCAACTTGTTAGACACCATATTCATTTTCTATCACGAAAACTTTGAATTTGGCTTTCCAGAAAGAGAAGTGTTCTCTATAAAATCTTGGTAGTCTTGTGAATGAAGCTCTATCAAGAAGATACCTTCACCCATTCTTGCCATAGGATCTTTATTAGGCTATTAAGCCTAAAAACAAGAAGACCTTACTCTGATACCAAATGTTAGTTCAAGCCTTTCACCCAAGATGTAATATCTTGAACTGTGGGCCTAGAGACTTGAGGATAAGCATGTATTAGGCAGATGATTAAGCCCATATTGGGAAGAGTCCCACAAATGATGAGAGATAGAAATACTCTGATAGACTATATGTTTGGCCCTATCAGACAGAGGACTCAATACTAGTAGGCAACATGATTAAACTGTCGATACAGATGTGCAAAGGATACATATACGATACCATTTGGTTGGTAGAAAGATGCCACCCAACTATATCATAAAGTATGGAACAAGTTAATCGAGTAAAGTATGCCGTATATGAGGACATATGGTGTTTTCAGGGTGGATTGGTATGCACTGCGTTTTTGAAGAATACACCGGTATACCTTGCGTTTTGGGAAAAGACATTGACTTGTGGTGCCATATGGGGCCTACAAGTCAACAGTCAATAATTCCCCAATCCAAAGGCCATGTGGCGCTATTTTAGGGTACATGTTGATGAACCCATGTCGTGTAAGTTCACAAAATTAAACTAGGTTAGAAAATGTAGCATAGTAGCTCAACCTAGGTCATTCTTGTAAGGAGATTAATTTCCAAGTTTCTAAGTAGTAAAGTGATAAAAAAAACTTTGAAGTTGTGAGAAATCATTTGGAGGGAATGCAATCTTAAACTAATGAAGTAATCTAAACTAAAGCAATATTTTTTGTATTTTTTCGTTTTCAAAACAAAGAAGAAAAAGGAATTGAAATTAATACTAATAACAAGATAAATTCAATTAACTAATATAATGATAAAATGGGATTCCTTTGAGTTGAGGTTTTAGTCTTCCTTGCTTGTTAATGATATGAATTCCATAATATGAGTCAAAAGGATGGAACTAAGCTACCACTAGCTCCATACTTACAATAATCATTTAATTCATTCAACCGAAGCAATTAAATGAATACCACCAATTAATATTGACTCAAGGAGATGAATAATTAACTTCTAATTCTAAATTGTAATTACCATTACAAAAATTCAAAATATTAGTTTAATCATTTAAATCCACTTAAACAAGTTGAAATAAACAATTCAACCTACTCCTAATATGAATCATACAAAGCTTAATTAATCAACTCCTAGCTCAACCACCAAGTTTATTCACTTGGTATAGAACAATCTAAATCACAATTACATACTTAACCAAGCTACATAATTATGAACTAGAAAGAGAGCTTAAGGAATTCCATTGAAGTTTAGAAGCTCAAACCATTACCTAACTCAAAGAAATCACCAAGGCTTAGCTACTCATGGAGGAGGAGAAGGATGAAGCTTGATTTTAGAAATTAACCATAGATGCTTGTACACGTCTAGAAGCTTGCGTCTCCTCTTTTCAATTCTGCACACATTCGGTCAAGCATCCTTCAAGTGTAGTGCCTCTCTTGTTCTCCCTTTCACATTCAGTTGCTTCTTCTTTTTACTGTCTTAGTCTCTTTTCCACACACCAGCCGCCACCCCTCCCTCCTTTTATTCATTTTGGTGCTGTGTTCTTTGTTCTTCTTCACAGCCGCCAACACTAACTTTTCTCCTCCTTTCATCCGATGCCTAACGCCCCCTTTTATACTCCAGCAGCCAAACCCTTGTAATTATTTCTCACATGGTCCCCTTTTGTCCAGCTGCCACCTCTTCCTTTTAATTTCTCATTTTCGGTCAGCCCATCATCTTCACGCCAATTCTCATATGCTCCCAATCATGGTCCCCACGTCAATTCTTTATGCTCCCTCTTCTTTTCTTATTCCACGTGGTCCCCTTCTTTTCATTTCTCCTTTAATTCATTTAGCCCACTCTCTAATTCCAATCAACTCCCATTCAGTCAAGCCCATCTTCAACTCATGGCTTTCTCATTCTTCCATTCCCTTTGGTCCAGCTTTATTCAAATAAAGCCCTTACTTGCTTCTTTCCCATGTTTCTTAATTCAGCCCAAAAACAGCACCACCTCCTTTCTTTACAATTATCTCAAGGTTAAATAAGTTGTGTCATGTCATCATCTGCAAAATTAAATTCATAAAGGTAATATCTTTTGCTCACAATTAAAGGATAATGGAAATAACAAATATTAATTAAAAATATAACAATTTATCTAATATAATTCCCACATTATTCTTTCACTATAATCTCACATTAACACTTGATTATGCCCAAAATATTCAATTAAGTCCACAAAAGCCTAAGATTAATTAATAAAAATATATAAATATTGAGCTCTATCAATTCCCCCACACTTAAGCTTTTGCACTCATGAGCAAAACATTAAACTCAACATAGGCAAAGAGGGATGAAATTTGGAAGGATAAGCAAGATCAAGCTTCAAGAATTAACTTAGTTGAATAACAAGGTATCCTCCAATTCAAATTCAATGAACATACCAAAAATTGAAATAGTTAATTATAATGAGCTTAATTGGAAACCTTAACTAGGACAAGTGTTTACACTCTTCTCTCATATAAGGTAGTGTTTCACTCACATCCACTTTAACCACACTCTACCATAGGCTTGTAGTATTTCTAGGCTCTCCACTACTTGCAACAATGGCATAAATAAATCCAAAGGACTTTCTAGGATTGTAATGTTGAATAGGTCAAATGATAGAAAATGTAACAAACACTATGCTTGCACCAAATAATTTTCCAGATCTCTTAGCACTATAAAACTAAACTTAATTCACATATTTCACCATTGTGAATTTATTTCTTTCTTTGATTTGATTTTTTTTCTCTTTTTGTTTTCTTTACACTTTTTTTCTTCTTTTTTCTCCTTTCTTTTGACTATTCACATGGTATGTTTTTTTTTTCTTTTCCTTTTCTAATATATAATAGTACTCTTTTTTTTTTCAATAGTGCTATGAAGAACTTGATAAAGGATGCAAACATAGCATTTGTATAATGAAATAGAAATGAAAGTGAAGGGTTCAAGAGGCTGAACAAAGGTAAATGGTAAATGGCTTGTGTTGGGAAAATGGGTGATGAAATGAATGCCAATGTCATCTCCATCCATACCATTGCAAAATGTAGCCTCAACCAAGAAATAAAACAAGTTCTAGAGAGCAATAATCTAAGTAGATGAATTACACAATGAAATGAACAATTAGACCCAAAATACCTTCCAACTAGGCTTTTTGTTTCCTAACAAACTCATTAAAATTAAACCATGCATTATTAAAACACTTGAATTTTATGGCAATTTACTAATTCAAAGCAAGTTTCAACTATGAATCCAACTAAGAGTAATCAAGATCTTGATCATGACTAAAGGCTTCAAAGATCTCAGTGAATTGGACCAAAAACAACAGAGGACACAAGCAGGAGACAGAGGCATATGATATCACAGTGAATTCTCCTGAGAATAACACACACTCCCCTACACTCAATCCTTCCATTGCCCTCAATGTAATGCACAAAAAACAAAGAACCTAGACACACTTATCTCTTAGGTGAAGTGAATGTTGTGAAGTCCAATTCAAGATTGAAGCACAACACATCATCATCACAAGGAGAGAGAGAGAGGACAAGACATAAGTGGAAATAGTTCTCAGAAATTAGGCATAAGGATAAGAGAAAAGGGTAGTGTAGGATATGGCTAAGCACAAGAGTATGATTCAAAATGGAGTTTATTCAATTAAAAAATTCAAAACAAACAAACTACTTTTTACTACTAGTAAGTCCCTCCCCCACACTCGTTCAATAGCATATATCATCAAATAAAACAAGGAACAAGGTAAGGAAAGAGACTACCGTGTAATCATGGTGGCTTGTAGCTAGATAGGAAAATCAAAAGGAAGCTTAATATTTTGCTCCTCAAAGTTGAAGCCCAAGTAGGAGTAAAGGTTCCCAAATCCAAAGATAAAAGGAATAAAGGTAACCACCAAGAGAATTAGCCTGCAAAGAATTAACCAAAACAGCAGTAGTGCCTACTCCAAGGATGCCACATGAATCAAAATACTTAAATCCATGGAAAGCATTGGGACCAATGAAATGACATAATGGTGTATGTAATGTGAGAAGACTAGAGTCGGGTGCATTCGATAACAAGTGCTTCTCACAACCAATAAAATCAACTAGTGGCATACAACAAGCAAATCTAAGTATCAAATAATTCCCTAATCTAAAGGCCATATGGCGCTATTTTAGGGATTACATGTATACTTGGCAGGTTCTGAGGCCATAGGGATATGTGGCGTAAAACCAAGTGACTCTGTATAAAGTAGCATTAATGTTTAAGTAGCCTTTTAAAAAGTAACTTTTGTTTTGGCATCATGAGATGATGCCACCTAGCACTCTTATAAAGTGACTTTTGTGTTGAAACTCTCACAAGGTGCCAACTAGCACAATAGTCAGGGAATTCATTAGTCCCCGACTCTAAGACCAAGGAAAAGGAGCGCCGAGCACCTTGGGATTTTTTTAAACATTGGACATAGCATTAAAAGAGCATCCAACAGCCCCAAGGGCTATTAATTTCCTACAGCCCATATAATTAGAGAGAAAAATGAGAAAAAACATGAGAAAATGAAAAAGAAAAAAGAAATGAAGAATAATGAAAGTTCTTAAGGTCTGGAGCCGATTTCACTACCGATTTGATGTTTCCACCTTCTAGAGTCTTCTTTAATGTCATTACTATAAGTAAGAGCAATATTTATACGGTTTTGGATTTTTGATTAGAGGTGTTTGGTGTCTTCTACTAAGGAGAGGTGCTGATCGAATCAAGAACCGGTTATGGAATTGAGTAGAGGTACATATAAGCTCCAATTTTAATATATTATTCTAAGTTTTGATCAGTTAAATTTAGAGTTAGGGGGCTGCATTATTTTGTCCACACTCTGATTTATGGGGAAGGGGTGTGATTTTTTTCATTCTAATGCTTCCAATAGGTTTAGGATGAAAAATTGTGTGGGATAGCGGTAAGAAACTAGTCCCAGAAGTATTATAATCAAAAATTGAGTTTTTGGTCTACGAACCCTAAGTATTGGCCAGAACCGTGCAGAAAGATATGGTTTTGCAAAAATTTGAGGTTTGCAATAGATTCCTTAGGCAAAATTGTATGGGATTAAGGTGTGATTATGCTTTTAGAAGGGTTGGATTGAAAACCCAAAAAATTGCAATTAAAGGAATAGTGTTACTAGATTTCATTTTCTGGAGGTAGTTTGTTTGTGACATGATTTTGAATGATCATATGTTGACTGGTGATCCTAATATTTTCCAGAATTAAAGTATACATGCTAAGCTTTAATTTGATATATAAATGTGCCATTTGGGTTAGTATATTGGGAGATATGAATTTTTAAAGTTTAGGATCTGAATCTGGAACAAATCCTGGTACAGTTATGTTAATTGAGAATTCTAGAACTCTGGCCATATAACAGACAGTAGGTGATATGTTTTTCTTAAAGTAGATTTAAGGATCTTCACATGGGACTTTTGAACCACCCCATTTGGAGTTCCCTATATTAAGTTATGATTTTTAAAGATAGGTGAAAAATCTGGTAGTCTAGGTTACCATGCGAAAATGTAAGAAGGGATTGTATGGTAAATAAGAGTAGTTGGTAAGCATAGAAATTAGCCTTTGGGATAAGTTGGCCACTTTAATTCATTGTTTGACTTAGTAAAATGACCCTAATGACATGATTATATATCTAGGGCTATGAGAAGTCTAGAAAGGAGTGGAGGAATTCTCAAGAAGCTTTAATGGTTGAAAGAAAAGATACAAAAGGACGACATAAGCGAAAGGTAGTGAACTTTCCTAACTTGTATAACTAGATATTTGTGCTTGTGTATTGATGTGTTAATTGCTTTAATGAATTGATGAAGCATATGTGAATGAGTGAAGCTCTATTTTATTTATACTATGGTCATTAGTGTAATGTGTTAAACATTCAGCATGCATATATGTCATTTTGTTGGCATGAATTTATGTAAACAAGCATGCCATGCACAAAGCATTTCTTGTATGCATTTATTAGCACAGTTTGCTACTGAGATTCCCTTGAATCTTGCCTTCCCCAACTAACCATATAGGTATGATAAAGCATAGATGAGTAATACAGAGAGATGTGTAGGATGAGAATGCGATGGTGAATTGAAGGCTAATACGTGATTAAGGGTTATATGTGATTTGTTGCATGATTAAGTAATTGTAAAAACATGGCATAGGGTGTGTCTGTATGTATGCAAATATATGATCAAAGAAGTACTCTGATAAAGAATATCAACCATGAAAGAAAAGTTAATATAATAAGTTTTGGTTCGGGAACTTTAATTCATAGATATTCCTAAGCCAGAACAAGTGTATTAACGCTTCCATATATGTAATAAGAGGCTAAAAATCAAGGTGTTACACAAGAGGGGGTAAATTAAGTGACATTAAAAAATTTCAACTTAAACACAAACTTAAAGAAGAGAGTAAAGTTGAAGAGATATCACCAAAGATAGACACAATAGATTTATATTGTTTCGGTCTAATCCACTTGAC
This sequence comes from Inga laurina, assembly GCA_963855925.1. NCBI lineage: Eukaryota > Viridiplantae > Streptophyta > Magnoliopsida > Fabales > Fabaceae > Inga > Inga laurina. The sequence goes on from OY979712.1 coordinate 21,247,827, forward strand.
CTACATCCAGTTCTTAGAAGCCTTTCTAAGAGTTCTACTATTGTTCCAAGATTTATAGAGCTATCAGTGCCTCAGTGCAACCAAGTTTGTTTTTAAAGAACACTAACTCCCCCATACACTTTCCAATCAGTGCCTTTTCAAGGTCCCACTACCTTGAGTAACTTAACCACAATAAATGCTCAAGTATAACTTCTCTCACAAGAGTAAATAAATGATCACTAAAGTACAGAATCACACAAAAATAGAGCTTAAGACTTAGCATTTAATGAAATAGTAAATGTGCACAATGTTGGTGGCTGCTTCATCTTTAATGCTATTCTAGTTATAGGGTGAAAAGTTTTGATGACCATTGCTTCTATCTATTGAGTATGTCAGATTATTCCTTTTGTCCTTTGAATTAGCCCTTAGAGACAGTGAGGATTTGAAGAGTTTGAGGTTCGGAGCGTTTAATGCTTCTGAAACATAAGTGCTTTTTGCTAATTTTGCGTTAATCCTTGATTTGGCGTCCGTAATGTGATTAAAGACTGATATAATGATGTGTTAAAATAGTTAGAAGCATAAAGAACAAGTTTATAATAGATTGGAAAAAGTATAAATATTTTTAAGACGCTGCTCTATTCTCTAAAACTGCATCACTCGAGTGATCTTTACTTGGAGATTTTGAAAACAAAATAGATCACTATTTTGCTCACTGCGGTGATGTTGTAGTAATAGGATTAGTCTAGTGGTCACTTAAGTAATTATGCTTCAACTTATTTTAAAAGAAAATAGATCACCAGTTAGTATCACCATGGTGTAGTGGTGTGATACATTTTTCACACATCACAAAAGTGCTCACTCGAGTGATCTTCTTTTCAAGAATATTGAGCTCTACCAAAGTCACTGTGATGTTATGGTAGTTATGCCCTTTCAACACATCACTTGAGTGCTCACTTAAGTGATCTTGTCTTTAAAATAGTTTTAGGGAACTGATCACTAGAATAGATTACTGTGGTGAAGTATTAGTAGTGAAGATTTTGATACATCACTCAAGTAATCAAGCTTGAAATTTCTTTCCAAAAAATTGATCACTAATTAGTTCACTATGGTTGACTAATAGTGATGTAGTTTAAACCTCATTACTCGAGTGGTTTCAAAAAATCATATCACTATCTTGGTTTCCATGGTAAGTTGGAAGTAATAGCAAATGTGTGCATCACTCGAGTGGTCACTCTAGTGATCAAAAGTATGAATATTTTAACACTTCCAGTAAGCACCATGTGATGAGCTCCTTTTTTTACAAAAACACATCACTTGATTGTCCAATTGAAAATTTTCATAAACTACTTTTCACTATTTAAGGGATAAAATAATCAACTTTTACACTATCACTCAAGTAGTGACTCGAGTGATATAGTGATTTTCATAGTAATCATTTACAATGAGCTTCAAAACCTTTTTAACCCAATATATTTTTTGCAATACACTTTCTTAAGCTTTATCATATCTCCTAAATCATAACTCCAGTTGAGGTGAAACTTCTTTCATTTAAAACTAGAATCCAAATTTGACTTAACAACACCAAGATCAAGCTCTGAGATGTTTAAATAAAAGAGATACAAATGTCAAACTTTGATGCTCAAAATTCAATCAATATTCTAGACTAGGTTTAGTAATCTAGACATAGCTCATAAACCATAAATCTAATTAAAGAGAAACTTATTACATATAAAACTACACTTATGATGCATTTCAACAACACAAAAATCAAGCTCCATAAATTTCAAATAGAAGAGATATGAATTTTTGAAGTACACACTCCTATATAGATGTGCCTGGCTATGGATTTGATCAAAAGTTTCATAATACAATGAATTTGGAATTGGTTGTTATTGCATTCGAAAGTAGACCTAAAGAACGTTATATGGATAGATAATTTGCCAGATTTAGAGTTAAAATAAGGTTACCACTGGCAATAATCACTCCAGTGATATGAAAGTGATGCACTATTCACTTTAAATATCATGAAGGGTCACTTATGTGATGAATTATTACTGGCAAGGATCACTCTAGTGATTAGGAAAGGATGAGTCTTCATAGTTTTAATCACTATCTTAGATTTCATGATTCTCTTCCAAACTCATATAAACCTTGATTATGTTTTTCCTAACCATTACTAATGAAGTTTATATGAAGATTACAGGTGATTAAACTTAGATTAGAGCTTAATGGTCAAAAATTAATTTTTGTCAAAACTTCGAATAGCTACTCCAACGGCCATAATTTACAAGTCTCAATGAAATGAATGTATCTAATGGCTAAATACATTTCATCAACTATAAATAAAAGAGCTTTCAAAACCAAATTGCAAGAGATTGTGTTCATAATGCTAAAATACTGAAACTCTAATCTTAGCTGAAGCTTTATAATCATGCTCCCATCTTGGACTTTAGTGTTAATCATTATCTACATCATATAGAGTGAAGTACACTTTCATTGTGATCATTTTATCTTTATGAAAGTAACTCTAGATTAGGGAATCTTGAGTGGTACACAGATTGTAAGGTTACAAGTTGTAAGTAGGAGTGATTCTTAAGTATAGAGATTAAGCTTGAGGTTGATAAGGTTCTCAAGTACTCATGAAACTTGAGGGAATGTGAATGCTTCTCTTGTGCTAAGATTAAACAAGAAGATAGTAGATTAAAAATGTTAGGTAGAGCCTAGAGACATCGTGGATCAGATAGAACAAGTATAAATCTCAATTTGCATACTCTCTTCCCTTATCTTTTAGTATCCAGCATAGCAAACTTAGTTTTTTGATTATGCAGTTATGATATGTTAATTTCATATTTATTGTTTTGAAAAACACCCTTACCACAACAACTACTGGGAGTGATAAAATGTTTTCATTGAAGATCACTCGAGTGACCACTCAGGTGATGCAAAATTTCCTTATCACTTCCAATTCACCATGGAAACTCTAATAGTGATTTTATTTCTAGAATATAGTTTCTAAATAGATTACTTGAGTAATCACTCAAGTGATATGCTTTAAATCTTATCACTTTCAGAACACCAAAGTGACTTTAGCCAATAATCAGTTTTTTGAAAGAAATCATCAAAGTTTATAAAGTTTTTATCTTACATCCAATTCACCCCCGCTTAGGTGTTAGCCGGTTCTAAGACCATAGTCCAATCATGATTAGTTAGGAGCCTTGGCTGGGTAATCCCTCATGAATTGGAATCTTATGTAATCTAGTTAAATGAATAAATCATATGTTAGCTATGGCTCCACTAGGCGGTTATAAGCCTAGTCAAAGGCAATAAGGATGGTTGATGCATTAATCATTTGCTTGGCATGTTATATATGTGAGTTATGATTTGAATAGGATAAAGATTTTGTATAAATATTTTTATGACAGATTGAGACATTTTTGTGAAATTTATTTTGAACAATATTTGGAAAATAAATTATTATTTTCAAAACTTTTGGAACCTATATTGGAAGAGGTGTTTTTGTAACTAAATTGACAATTAGTTTGTGAAAGGTTTTATGTAAAGAATAATATAAACTAAGTATTGTGAGTTAAACTTAATTTTAAAACCATGTGCTCTCAATCTTGATTTCCATGTATATATCTAAATAACCAATCGTTACTGAGATCTTTGGATCTCATGATTGTCATAAACATTTTTCAAATGATATCTAAATAGGGCTGTAGGGAAGTTATAAGAGGGTCAGATTAGTTGTAGGCTCTCGTTAAGGTTCCTTTTACTTGTTTATATTATTATTTGTCATTCATGTTTACATATGTAATGGCATGCATAGAAACTATTTAAGTATGATTTGAGATTTCAATGTATCTCAAATGTTGTGAACTATCTTTTTTGGAAATCATTGGTTTCAGTGTTTGATGGAGGTATTCAATAAATAAGTATTATTGTTAGTGGGCGGAGCCCCTATTTTTATGAATTTGGGATAATGGATTTAGATTAAAGGATTTAATGAGTTGTTGTCTAGGCTTGCATAACAATCATTGTCATGTTATGCTTCAAATGCTCAAGGACCAATTATCTATCATGGATTCTTAGTACTTACTTCCACTGTGCCTAAAAATGGTTTATTAAATTGTTCTAGTTTGCTTTACAAACTTTTTGTTTAAAACTATTCTATTATGGCATATCCTTTTTATACAATAATAGTTCGTTAAAAGCCTTGAAGAAAGTATTTGTTTTGTAAATAACCATGGTGGACATTTCATATACAATTTTGTTCCTCTTTGTCATTATTAGCTCCTCAGATGATAAGTTTAATTCTTTTCTACTATGGTAGAGCTTTCAATTGATTTCATTTCCTTTCTATCAAAGTAATGTCCATTAGTTTGATAGATGTTTTCTAATTGGCTTTTAAACTTTCTATCGTGGTAATTAATCTTTAATGTGTCGTTTAACTCTTTATTACTATGGTAGATTACTTTAACTAATGAGTAAAAATTGGTTTAGAATTTAGAATGTTACATTATATAGAGATATATATTGATAATTGTATTATAATAAAAAAGACGAGTACAACAAGAGCACAATAAATGTAGCTAAAGTGAACATAAAACAAATGTAGCTAAAAAGACAATCTTGTAAGATCTTTTGAGAAAACAACAACATGACTTCCCATGCCAGAACTCTTTTGAATGCCACATCTTCTGGTTATATAAAAAAAATACTGGAGCAAATCTAGAATGACATGCTACTAGCATATGAAGATCAAAAGTCTATAAAGATGGGATAAAAGAGAAGCCCAATTTTCTTGGCCTCCAAAAAGGTTGATGGAGAATTGACTAACCAACAATCCTTACAAGAATATAAAACTTTGTAAAGAACGAAGACACATTGGTCTAGATTTTTAGAATCTAGATAAATGAATAAACCAACCATCAACCTGATAATCAGTAAGCAAAGATAGAGGAGACAAGGAAGATAACCTCTAAAAATGCCTTTGAATACCCCAAGCAGAGAGATATTGATAATACACTAAAGGTCTAAGGAAACCATATGAATAGTCAATTGAGGGTGAACATCTTCATTAGAAGCTAGTCTATTATTTCGAAAGAACTAAATAAGGAAGCACCTAACAAATAGTGCTAGCAACAATTTCATAACTAAAGGAAAATTAGTAGAGAGAAGAGACTTGCATACTAGGGAAACTCCACATATGAATCTTGGAGATATAGTGAAATTCTCAGATGGACTCTAAGGATAAGACGTAAGTCATAGTGGGTATGGCCAAACCCGTATAACTCCTAATGTATACTTTGGAGATATCTTTCTTAGCTCTTAACTTCATTTTAAATTCCATCAATCAATATTTATGGTTTAATTATTATGTGATTACCCAATTCACCCCCTCTTAGTTAAACCACTTGTACTGACATTTGGTATCAGAGCATGGGTCTTCTTATTTAGATATAACAACCTAAGAAAGATCCGATGGCAAGCAAGGGTAAAGGAATACATCCCGATAGAGCTTCTATAACTAAACCACCATGTTTCAATAGCAAACACTTTTCTTTCTAGAAAGTGAAATTCAAAGTGTTCGTGATGGCCACATAATATGGATTATGGGAAGTGATTGAAAGTGGAAACTACGTGCGTGTAAAAATTGAAGAATCACCAAAAATTCCCAAGTCACCAGTACAGTATAGTGATAATGACAAGAAGCTCACAACTCTTAATAGTAAGGCAGTCCTGATGATCTAAAGTACTTTAAGTCAAAAGGAGTATTTCAGGTTTTGCACACTCTTAACTGCTAAGGAAATGTGGCAAGCCTTGTAGATAGCTCATGAGGGAACTTCAAGAATGAGAGAAAACTAGATTACCAATCTGGTTACTGAATTTGATCTGCTTTAAATCAAATCAGGTGAGTCAATAGCTAAATTTAAACTCAGGTATACTAATCTCATAAATCAACTCAGAGCACTTGGGAAAGTCTATGATCCAAATACCCAGTAAGGAAGATACTGAATATTCTCTCCAAAGAAGAGGAGGCCAAAGTCACAATGATAGAAGAAGTAAAAGGTGAATCAATGTGATCGGTAGCTTCTCTATTCAAATGTCTCTCTAAATATAAGAGCAAATTAAACTTCAAAAAGGAACTAGAAGATATCAGTGACAAGAAAAATAAAAGCCTTGCATTGAACATGATAAAGGAGGAAAAGATTCAAACAGTTCTATGAGAAAGGCCAAGGATTCAAAAATCTTCAGAAAGGAGGAACCAGCAGCAAAAGGGAGACTAAGGAACACATCATATGCTATGAATGTAGAAAACCAGGACATAACAAGTCAGAATGTCTAGAGCTAGTTCAGAAGAACAAAGAAAAGAGAAAAGCTAAATTCCTCAACAAAAAGAAAGCATTTGTATATGCTATATGGGGAACAGTTCCTCTGATGAAGATATCGATGAAGAAGAAATTGTCAATATCTGTCTGGTCTCTCAAGAAGAAATGAAAGAGGAAGAGGTAACTGATACAGATCCTACATGATGAATTACTTTGTGAGTATAATACTTTACATTCTAAATTCATCAAAGTAGTTGAAGAACTAGTTGTTTTCAAAAAGAAGAACAAAGTTATTGAAAACAACTTAAGGAAGTTTCAAAAAAATATTGTGAGAATTGTTCTTTTTTTGAAAAAGAAAAATACTAATCTCACAAGACTCTTGAAAAATTCACTAAAGGAAGTGAGATATTAAACATCATTCTAAAAGCTCAATGTTTTGTAAATGATAGATTTGGTATTGGATATGATCTAAAGTCAGATAAAACAAACGAAGAAAGAAAGCAGGTGGAAAAACATATTTGAATTATTTTCAGTATTCTGTACATATATCGAATCCTTTTGTGCATTATAATTTCTGTAATAGGAAGGGTCACAATACATTCTCGTGCCTTCATAAAAGGAAAAGAAAAATAGGAACCCATAAATGGGTGTTTAAAGGTTCATATATTCAAAAATAATTTGTACTAACCTAAAAGGACCCAAAAAGATATGGGTACCTAAGACTTAATTGTCTTTAATTTCCTATATGTCTTAAAGCATCTAGAGCCAACAAATGGTATATAAATAGTGGATGCTCTAGACATATTAAAACACCTTCATTTTAGAAGTGTTTTAATGACTTAAATGCAATAATACCTTTGAAATTGGAGATCAGTAATCTTTTCCAAATAGCGCGGGTCCCAACTTCAAAGTAGAGTACGAACCTGCATTTGAGTGGGTTTTCAAAAATATTTTCAAAAATGTTATCAAATTAACCTCATATTAATTTATGATTCATTTATAAGCCATCTGTTTTATTTTCATTTCCTCATATCAAAGTTTTATCGATACGTTCTCTACTAGACCCAAATTACTATGGCTAATTAACAGCCCTAGATAGACGGTTGTCCACTACCGGTTCAGATGTCATTATATGTTGCCTATATACAGTCACTTTGCTTACATATCTACTAATTTTCTAGTAAGGGATTGACTTTACTTAGATACAGATTAAGTACAATTTCCAAAATTGATAGCCAATAGGAAAATTAACTCCAAGTCATTTGCTTCACTCGCCCGTGATTACCTTCTTGCCTATGGATTGCCTGCCCGAGCTGAAAATTGGTTTTTTGGAAAAATAGGGTGAGATTCAAAAGAATCGCAGTAGTAAAAAAATATCACCTCATATAAAATACATATATGCAGCATGTCATGTCAACCGAAGTTTCAATACAACCAGCATATTCAACATTCAAAGATAAATTCACGATATGCGGAAAGAATAAAGCTACCAATTCATGATATACAACAAATATAAAGTTCAGGTAATTCAAGGACAATCGTCCCTTGCCACAACACTAGGAAATTCCACTAGGCCTGAACCCTACCATCTAAATGCTTTAAATTCACAATGGTACACACATGCATATAACATATCACATAGTATGTGAGGGATAAGTTACTACCTAACAACTTTTCCAAATTTTGACCTCAATTTATGTGCTTCGGGCGTCCCGGGAAAATGTAAAATCCTATAAGTTATAATTGATGGGCAAGTTATTACTTATCTAATTCTTTGATTACTTAAGACACTTAGTTGGTTATCAGTTGGGTTAGTGCCTAGGCCTAATTAAGTAGTTAATGTGGTTACACTAGGCCCAAGTTCTACTATTCACCCTTATAGTTCTCAATCATGACTTTTGGCACAAAGCCCACTAAATTCGTGCTATTCCAGAAAGTTGGCAGATTTTTCTCTTAAATTAGAAAAATCATAATGTCATCTAGGAAACTCCAATTAGGGTGGTTCAAAGTCCTATATGGCCTTTATTAAATCTATTTTAAAGGAAAAATGATTACTTTTGCAATACACACGCAAAAAATCCAAAATTTCATAATTACTCACTTCTATCATAAGACAGCTTTCAGAATCATTACCAAACTTCAAAAATTTGTATCTCCCAATGTACTTATCCAATTAGTACAAATTTCCATCAAATTAAAGTTTGTTGGATCTACTTTATTTCTAAAATATTTCGTGGACATTAGAACTCATTTGACTAGACACAAACATGTCACAATCAATTTGTCTCATATCAACCTCCAGATTCAATCCCAATTTTCAAATATCATAATTAATTTTAAAAACTCCAAATTGGCTTATTCCAAGTACATTATAAACCTATTTAAGTTTATTTTCAACAAAAAATATCATTTTCTAGAAAGCATAGCCACATGAATTCTAGAAATTCATCAAACCTTAACTATTTCAGAATTGATTCTAGAAACATAGTCCAACTCTGAAAAATCATGCCTTTAAATCCACTAGTCCAAAAATTACATTCTACCTATCAAAATGAAGCTTAATGTGTCTACTTTCTTTCTTGAAAGTTTCATAGTATTTAAACTAGGTTTGATTATGCAAAAACATGACAAAATATTACTGCCTCCAGAAAATAAAATCTGGCAACACTACTCTTAAGTTCCAATTTGTAATTTCTCATTTATAAACCTTATTGAACACCATTTACAAGACCAAACCACCATGAGCCCTAAGAATAAACATATAACTGAAAATTAGGCAAAAATACCCATTCCGCAAAGCTCAACCAAATCACACAATACTTAGTTCAAATGGAAGCTTTTACGCACCTCTTGCTTCTTCTAGGCTTTATTATTTGATTCTACCACTTCGGGTCTTGATAAATGCCTTAAAACACCTCATCTTGGAAAGCTAAAATCATATAAATGAAGCTTAGACCAAGAGGAACACTGATCATAAAGACATTTTTGGCTAGAAAGGTGAGTAAGAAGGTGAAAATCTAGAGACACTACTACAAAAAACCAAATCTGTGGCGCTTATAATTGCATTAGCTGTGGCGCTTGCGAAATGCCACCTATCTTAACGCTACTAAAAAAAGTTGTGGCGCTTGGAAGCGCCACAGATTTTTAAATTTTTTTTTAAAAATAACCTCCTGTGGCGCCTGGCCGGCCAGGCGCCACAGGAGGCCTACCCTACTGTGGCGCCTGGCCGGCCAGGAGCCACAGGAGGTAAGCCTCCTGTGGCGCTTGGTTGGTCAGGCGCCACATTAGGTGTTTTTTATTTTTTTTTTAATTTTTCGTTCTGGTTTTTTTAGCATATTTTTTCCTCATATTTTTTTGGGTTTTTCGTATTGGTTTTTTTTAGCATATTTTTTCCTCATGCATATATAATTATCCCATGCATATATAATTATAGTCTGCAAGGTTTAATAAGAACAATAATAGATAACTTTAAAATGATACCAACAAATGATTGATTAGCTAAAGTAGTAATGAAAATTGTTATACAATATACTGTAAACCTAGCTGAATGAAATATAATACAACAAATTCAACTTGAACAAACATGCATGACACAACAATTGGCAATTAGAAACAACACAAAAAAACCAGCTAGTGAATTTAATAGTAAATATAGCTACCTAGGGATTTGCCTAAACACATATTCACACCATTCCTCGATCACTTCATTAACCTGATGGTCTGTCAAAGCGTCACAACGTTGATCTTCATAATACTACAGATATATACAATCAGACACAAGTTAGAACGAATTAAAATCAGTAAAAGATAACTGTCAGGCACTAATTCAATTTCATTACAACACAATATAAAGTGCAACTAAATGACTTACTTTTTGAGGAATAAATAGTAGATCATGCGTAATAACATCCTTCATAAATTTTATGATATAGTACCCACAATCATTGTCATTAGGTTGGAAAGGGCACTGCAATAATATAATGCAATATTTAACTCTGTTCATGAATAAAAAGTGTTTACTAACAAAGTCTAAGTAAAGTCAAATATCAATACCTGTATCTTCTTCCAAGGATAGCTAAGGCGGGGGTCAGTAGCTTTAGAATAGTTTAAAGAGACAGACGACCGATACGCAGTCAATGTGCTAATAAAAGAAACAGAAAGTGATTACTTTTGGTTATTCAATCATGTTCGCAAATATTTATTCATAGGCACGTATACTTACCTACTGATCAATCGCAACATATCAAAAAGGTCTTGTGGAATACCATTTTGTAGAGGATCCACATAATAAATGCGAGGGCCTGAAGGTTCCGCTGGATTGATAACGATCAATATCCAATGGCGTCTAAAATATATTTTAAAAATATTTTTTGAACAATCATGTTATGATAGAAGTTAAACAATAAAAGCAAAAATTGTACCAATAATAACTTACCCCGCATTATACGGCACTAAAAATAATGTATTTGCTGTCGCTTTCTTGCTAAAGTAATCTTTCAGCTCATTAGACTACGCAGTTACATCTACTTTACCCTCATGTTGACCAATGAGAAAAGGGTTAACAAATGCGAATTGGACCCTGTGTGTATCCATTAAAACGTCCTGGTCCAAATGCCTAGTATAAAACATACAGTGTCATGAGAAACAAAAGAAATGGAACGAGATATACTAATAACAGTGATAAACGATGATAGTGAAGTACCTTATCCAAATGTTGATAGCCGAAGCACTAACCCAATCACGAGCACATATGTCCTGCACGATCTCGGCAGTAACATAATCAACTAGACCACCAACACTGTAGATATGTCTTGGAATACGTAATTGCACTATTCCCTCACCGATCAATTGTGGTGCAATCGATATTAATTGATTGAGAAATGAGGTATGTCTTCTTCTGCTCTGTTGGCTAGCCAATGCTTTTGACTTGGGTTGTGTTGTTGAAGACTTTAAAATCTTACCCTGCGCAAATCAGAAAATTAAATCACAGTTTGAGATGGAAGTTCGAAGGAAAAGTGCAGGGAATTTTGAATGAACGACCTTTCCACATGGCTCGATAAGACCTATTGGCCAAGCAACATAGCCACCTACAACATCTGCCACCTTATTTTGCTTATCTTGAGACGGGATCGGTAAGAGGGCGTCTTTGTTCGTGCAGACGTCAACCCTCACCCGGAGTGTGTTATCGGGCAACGGTGAATTGTGCAGTATGTCCTCACCAGTGTTGTAGGCAACACCCACTGCAACCGCGTGCTTGGATGCTTGCTCGACATATAGCTTGCATTGAAATTCGCCCTACGGAAAAAAGAGTTAATATGTTAAATTCGCTTAATTATAATTTAACATAAAGTTAAGTAGAAAAGAAATTAATTACCGAAGGAAAAGGGACTTTAGGCATGGAATTGCAGCTATCTCTGAAACTTGGGCTATCACAGAACGGAACATTTGGTATTGGCCTACCCTGGACCAACTGTTGTATTTGCGTTGTTAACAACGCATTCTGTTCTTGCATCAAACGCATTTGTTCGGTGAATTGTTCTTCTCGTTGTTCCTTGTAGCGCATTTGTTGTTGAAGTTCTTGTATTTGATGCTTAAAGCTAGCCATCTCGTCACGTAGGTGGGAAACATCACTTCTACTCGAGCGCTTCTGACGTCCGAAGTATGCTGATGGGGTGACTGCAAAACCAGTACCCCGAACACGACCATCATACTCGGGTACTTGTAACGCTCTGCTCAATAAATTGTCCCGACCAACATAGGTCGCCAACGTAGGATCCTCCTGTGTCATTTGTTGCTTTCCCAAAAAGAATTACAATGAAAATTAGTTATTATAAATGTAGTTCATTTAAGTAAAGCTAATTATTTATTGTACGCATAATATAATTGAATACTTACACAATATTCGGCTACTCTTCTTGCTTCCTCACTACGAATTTCACCTTTCTTATTTGTGACACCCTGGACTCACAGCTCATGTCGTGGAACCTGTGTAATATCTGAGCCTGATTCTTGTATCTGCACATCGAAGTTAGTCTAAGTTAAATGATATTCATACAATGTTTATTACGAATGAAATAATCATCAGTTCGTACCATTTTTCTTTCTAAAGTTGCATATGAAACAGGTCCTTGTGTGTACCGGTATGGCATGTTGGTCGCGTTAGCTCGATTTTTCTCGCTCAACTCCTAGTTAGATCAAAATAATTCATATAAATATATAAATGTTACTTACAAATACGTACATTACACGTAATAGGGAAAGATAAACAAATCCCCTTACCAGGATATCAGGAATTGTATGTGTTCTGATAAACTCATCCCACATTTCTTGAGTGATGATTCCTTTGTACAATGGATAAGGCGGTGTAGTAATGATATCATCATTATCATCCCTCAAGAAATATTTGACAAGATCAGAACGAAACTTTCGCATAAGTTTTCCAGCTTTTCTCATTACGAAGTTCTTCCGATCATCATCAATAATAAAAATACTCTGTAAACAAGTCAAAAAACATATATAATATGTAAGATTGAAATGAAGTGAAACAAAGCAAACCGAATAAATATATAATTAAGGTGTTACCTGTATTTCAGCCCAGATCACATCCTCATAACTTTTCTTTACCATTTTCCAATTTTGAACTGTAATAGGGACTCTGTCTCGAACCGTAGTCCCGATGAAGTTATTTAAGGAGGTACTGTTCTCGCCAAACGGGTTTCCATTTTCATTCCACTCCAGTTGTAACTTGATTCTGTTACTTCTCAGTCTGATCAACCTCGCCATAATTGTCCTGCCACGTCTGACGTTCGCCTCAAATCTTTGTCTACCAATGTGCCTGGGAACGTCATCAATGTCATCATGTGGTGAGTCCATACTCCTGCAAGTGAAATAAACCAAATCAAAACATCAGTGCACAATGGTCTTGTATGTCAACGAAAGCAAATTATTTTGAACTTTATAAAAACATACGTACAAGTAAATGAGTCAAGGCAATCATTATCTTTTTCTTTTTCTCGTCTGATTTAAAATTTTATTCTTCAGAATTCGCGTTGGATTGAGAATTGTGTTCCTCTTGACCCAAGTTCCCTCTTCATGATCATGTCTCACGTATAGGGGTCCATCTCCATCTTCATCTTCATCTGCATCTCCATCTATATCAATCTCTGCTGATCATAAATTCTCAAATGAAGGATCATCATTATTGATGTTCAAATATTCATTACTTTCAAAATCAACTTCTGCTTGACGATTCTTATTGGATGGAAGTACAATAGACCAATTCTTCTTAGCAGGATCAGGAATGTAAAATGCTTGTTCTGCCTGTGCTGCTAAAATAAAAGGATCATCTTCATACCAAACCTTAGAAAGGTCCACTTGCACAAAGCCTAAGTCATCTATCCGCAATCCACTGTTGTTGTTAACCCACTAACATTTGAAGATAGGGACCCTGAACATAGAGTAATCTAACTCCCATATGCGTTCAATGACACCAAAGTATGACATTGATGCATAGACAGGGTGTGTGTCTTTAGCACTGGATCTATGCCAAGAATCAGCAACAAGTGTTACCCCACTATTCTGCATCGTGCTCTGTTTATCATGATCTTGTGTATAAAATGTGTAACCGTTGATTGCATAACCATTGTAAGATAATACATGTAAGCTTGGTCCCTTCGACAGGCACTTCAATTTTTCGGAAACTGAATCAGGATTCCTCTCCATCTCATCGTTAATACGATTTTTCAACCAGCCTGCAAATTGTATATTGTGTTCTGTTGTTAATAAATTTTCATTCTTATCACCATGTACCAATCGGAGAGCATCCTTGTGTTCTTCTACATACGGTTCGACCTCATAAGTGTTATGTAGGACATACAAGTGGGCTTGATCTCGTTCAGTCGCTGATATCGTTATTACATCACTCCCCGTTGTTCCTTTCCCTGATCATCGGCCATCATGATGGGACTTGGGGATCCTTACAGGGTCAACATTTGATAGAAAATCAGCACAGAAGTCACTTGCTTCTTCAACTATGTAACTTTCAGCGATACAACCCTCTGGACGGTATCTATTTTTCACATACCCCTTTAATATTTTCATGAATCGTTCATTTGGGTACATCCATCTCAAGTACACTGGACCGCACAATTGAGTTTCTTTGACCAAGTGTACAGTTAGATGTACCATAATGTCAAAAAAAGAAGGCGGAAAATACATTTCAAGTTCACACAGAGTACACACAATCAGCCTTTGCAAATCTTGTAACCTGGTTGAATCAACCACTTTACTGAAGATCAACTTGAAAAATACGCAAAGTTTCGTGATAGTGTTCCTTAATTTTTTGGGTAAAATGGATCGTATACCAACCGGTAGGAAATTTTGCATGAGCACATGACAATCATGAGATTTAAGGTTCTTTAACTTCAACTCTTTTACCGATACAAGGTTCTTTATATTTGAAGAGTAGCCCTCGGGAACTTTAATTCCTTGTAGAAACTCACAAAACAATTTCTTCTCTTTCCTTGACAGAGTGTATACCGCTGGCGGTAGATAGGTACGAGACCCTTGCTCAATCGGTGCCAACTCTTCTCTAATTCCCAAGTTCACTAAATCCAACCTCGAATTGACATTGTCCTTGCTTTTTCCTTGGATATTAAGCAACGTGCCAATTATACTATCACAGATATTTTTTTCTATGTGCATCACATCAAGAAAATGGCTCACATATAAAGACTTCCAATATGGAAGTTCAAAGAAAATAGACTTTTTCTTCCAACCGCTTGTCTCGATTTGTTTTGCAAAAGGTTTCCCAAAATTGTTCTCCAACTCTTTTACCTTGGAATACACCTGGGAACCGGTCAACATCTTCGGCGGGCTACCTTCTTCTGCATCACCATTGAAAGGCTTTTTCCACTTCCTCCAACGATGTTGTGATGGTAAGAATCTTCGATGCCCCATGTAAACATTTTTCTTACAATGATGAAGTCGCATTGAATGAGTGTCATCTTCACATATAGGGCATGCACCATATCCTTTGACGCTGTATCCTGACAAATTTCCATAAGCAGGGAAATCATTAATTGTGCCAAACAACATAGCTTTCAAAGTGAAACTTTCTTCCATGTACCCGTCATACACACTAACGCCTTTATCCCAAAGCAGCTTCAAGTCATCAATTAAAGGAGCCAAGTATACATCTATATCATTCCCAGGTTGCCTTGGCCCAGAAATTAACATGGACAACATCATAAACTTGCGTTTCATGATTAAGTGTGGAGGAAGGTTATAAATCATCAATATCACCGGCCACGTGCTATGTGTGCTACTCTAAACACCGTGCGGATTAATTCTATCAGTTGACAGTGCAAGGCGAAGGTTCCTGACTTCATCAGCAAAGTCAGGGTACTCATGATCAATTTTTTTCCATTGAGGAGCGTCTGCAGGGTGCCTAAGCTTCGTGTCTTTAATCCTTTCATCTGCATGCCATGTCAACTGCTTAGCAATCTCTGCATTACTATACAGTCGCCTAAATCTCAGAACAATGGGAAAATACCATAGCACCTTCAAAGGACTTTTTCCTTTCTTCTTCCTATATCGAGATGCATTGCATTTAGGGCACTTCTCCAACGTTGCATACTGATTTCAAAATAATACGCAATCGTTAGGACATACATGTATCTTCTCATATCCCATACCAGTTCTAGAGCAAAGAATTCGCTTTGCCTCGTATGTCTTGGTAGGAAGTACATTTTCTTCTAGAAGCATATCTTGCAACAGTTCAAGCAAAGCGGTGAAACCCGAATCACTTAATCCGTAGCGAGCTTTAAAATTGTACAACTTCAACACTGCTAGCAATCTTGTGTATTTAGTACTTCCGACATATAATGGTTTCTCTGCATCACCTTTCAACTTCTCATATTCATTAGGGCAGTTATGAAGCACCCCTTCAACCATATTTACCATTTCTTCAAGACCATCATCTTCATCAAACATGCTTTGATCAAATTCATCCGAGGCACCACCCGTGGTATGCACCCGATCACTATATGGATCGTTGGTCTCACCATGCCTTGTCCATCGTATATATGTTTGATCAATACCATAACACACTAAATGATCTAGCAAATCAAGTTGACTAATCCGCTTTCCAAAACAACAGGATAAGCAAGGACATAAGATTTTGCCAGGATCTTTTGTGTGCTCAGTTGCAAATGTAATAAAATCCTTCACCCCATCTATATATTCGCTTGAACATCGATTAGATGACATCCATTTACGATCCATCTATGGGCTTCAATCTATTTTTTTTAAAAATTATGTGGTTAGTTGTATGACTATTGCATTTACTAATTACTTTTATATTCTCTTACCAATTTTAATTTAAAATAACATACACCACATGAATCTTCATAATTGAAGCTTTCTAAGTCTTAAACTGAATGTTTAAATTGCCAAATAATTCATTAATTATTCCCAGGCATTATAATAAAATTTTACAACTCATAACAAAAGAAACCATATTTGTCACAATAATATATCATAGTTAAATTAGAAAACATTACAAGTCAATAAATAAAATACAAGTGTTAAGAACATATAAATAATTATTTTGCTTATGCAATTAATCAATAACAATCATTAGAACACCTACAAATTATAACTATTAAATTTAACTAAAATCACATTTGTAAGCTCAAAATTTAAAAAACATATCATAAATAGAAGTTTCAATAGACTGATGAACTGAAACTACAAACACAAATTAAACATAAACAAATCAATAAAATTTTTGAGGTTCTAAGTTATTTTTTTAAATAATAATATGTGTAATAAACATCAATATATAATAAAATCAAATATGATTAGCTTAAATCAAAAAATATGATTCAAAAAAAAAATAAAGAAAATAAAATAAAATGAAAAAGAAAGCATAATCCCAACATTAATTATCTCCTTATTGTATGTTTTTCCCCTTACGGTTTTAGTTAATATATTTAAAGTTAAACAATATAGAAAAATTATATTTTATTTTATTAAATATTAACATTGATATATTAAAGTCATTTTATTCATATTTTAAAATCTTTAAATAAGTTAATGACTCAATTAACGAATTATTCAATTTATTATGTTAATTTCAATTTTTCCTATTTTCATTGGGTTTATATAGGATTTTCTCTATTATAGTTTGATAAGATAATACAAAAAATTATTTTCTTACCTCTACAAAATAGCACTAACACAAATATATATTAAATACATGAAATAATATTAAATAAATGATTTTGATTTTTGGAAAACAAATAATTTGAAGATCTAAGATGGCTAGGTAGCTTGAGATATCCCATGCACCCCAGGCCTTAATATACACAGTACTTAACTAATTTGGATAGATCAACAAAATTAGTTTTTTATTTCAAATATATGTTAGTTTCTCTAAAATACCCTTTCAAGTCATTTGCATTGAAACTATACCTTATTGTAAACTCTTTTAGCATGTGCAATCAATATGGATAGTTAAAGGAAAAAAATATGTATAGGAACAAAATGAATTGAAGTTTTGTATTCAAGACCAAATTCAAATCCTAGCTAGCTCTTATATTAAAAACTAAAAATAGTTTTTTTTATTTTTTTGATACTATGAACAAAGAGTCTAGGTATTAATAATGAACACAAGAAAGCAAGACAATGTATTCCATGGTGGATCGCGCGTGAAAACCCACCCAACCAAAAAAGAAAAAAAAAAGAAAAGGGGGAGACTCTATGTTTTCTTATGGCTTTTATGGTTTTTATAAAGATTGCATTGACTTTAAGATGTGAAAAAAGCCAAATGTTGGATCACTTGATTGGATGTACCTTTATCATAGCCTACTTTCTTAGTTGACGTACACTCATTATATCTATATATATATGTGTGTGTGTATTCCTTTCTCTCTGTCTTTCCCTTTTGAAATATTTGGGGCTTAGAAATTCCATCAAACTCGCAAAAATGCTGAACCAAAAGAGAAGGCCCCATAGCATATGGTTAGCATCCTCAACCAACCACCGAAAAGCGATACCTATTCATGCCTAATAATGACAAAATCTTAATCTAATTCGTTACTGTGTGCTATATAATTTGAGAATAATCCTTATATTAGATTGACGTCCAAATAAATTCAACTGCTATATCTAAAAAATCTCTCAATAAATATAAATATACATGTATGCGTGTCATAACAGGGAAAAAATAAAAAAAAACATCGCTAGCATGCCATAAAGAAAAAAAGAGCACACAAAACAACCTGAAAAAAAAATTAATAAAAAGAAAATGCAAGTTGAACTTACAAGTTGATTAGTGCAGTGGAGTGGGGGACTACGTAATTGCCGTTGGTGACGCAATCTTCAGTGAGGGAAGGAAGAAATTTGAGCGCTAGCTACCAAATGGAGTGGGGACCAAAGAGTTGAAGACAATGGAATAATACGGAAAGAAGTGGGGTTGGTAGTTGGAAAAAATACAAAAACGTGTGCGCGTGTGGGTGTAGTTTTAAGATATGAAGATGAGAAAATGGAGGGACGGGGTGCACGCACAGATGGAAGGGAAAGTGATAGAGGGAATAATTAAAGGTAGAGAGAAAGAGATGGAGGGGGGAGGCGGGAAAACAAAAGGGGATAAGGGGGGGCGGGTTGGGATCTCATTGGTGGGGAAGGGATAGGATATCCAAAAGTTTTTTTTTAAAAAAAAAAGGGTCAGGGGTGGCGCCTGACCGGGCAGGCGCCACTCCTGACAAATTTTTTTTTTTAAAAAAAGGGTCAAGGGTGGCGCCTGGCCAGGCAGGCGCCACACCTGACAAAAACTTTTTTTTTTAAGGGTCAGGGGTGATGCCTGACCAGCCAGGCGCCACACCTGACCATAAGCTAGTGTGGCGCCTGGCGTCTGCTACCACCTTGTCAAGTGTGGAACCTGCCTAGCCAGGCGCCACACTTGACCATACCAGCTGTGGCACCTACCCTCCCAGGCACCACAGCTGGTTAAAAAAAACATATAATATAAAAATAATAATAAATGAGCAACTGTGGCACTTCATTAAGGAAGGGCCACAATATGTGCGCCACCTTTCAACCTTTTTGTAGTAGTGAGAGAATGTGCTTACCACTTCTTGAGTTCTCAAAAATTCCAGATTTGTTTTCTCTCTCTTCCTCCTCCTCTTGGTCATCCAAACTACTAAAAAATAAAGGGAATGATGTATTTTAAAGTCACTTAATGGCCCTCTAAAAGGGCTGCCTGAAAATCTAAGAGAGAGGAGAAAATGATGACATGTCCTTCCCTACTACCTTCTTGCATTCTAGTTTAGTTAGCCTAACCAAGTGTGTTTTAATTGGACTAAAAGCAATTATTTCCTCTTCCATAGGCCTTCTTGACCGAAAATATAGGGTGAGGAGGAGGAAATATTTTACCCAATGGTTCTTGCTTCTTTGTACACAAAGAAGCTTATTTTCCATTAGTTACTTGATTGAACTTCTTGTCTTCTTTTTTTTTCCTTCTCTTCTGGCAGGAAATTATAACCATTTTAAGGGAAATAAGTTTTCTTTCTAGGCCTCATAATTACTTTACTTTTCAAGAGCAAACCCTAGCCCTTAATCTTGGGTTCCAATTTTAACCTCAAGATCAAAAGGCAATTATCTCTTTTGCCCTCGATTATGGTAATATTAATTAATTTGCCATTAGGTATTTTCTTTCATTCTATTGTCTTCTTCCATACACTATAATTTTCTCTTTTTGGATCCAAATTAGGCTTTATATCATTGTTGCCTTTAGATAAAGGAATTGGGCATTTCCTTTACCTATTTGGAATGAAATCCTATACTTTTATTTCCCTAAATTAGTCTCTTAAAGTCATTCTGTCTCTTGGACATTCTTAAGACTCTTACTAACTGGGGTTTAGTAGTCTGCTTGAGTTAGGCTTAATCTTAAGCTTATAATCCTGAAATTTGGGATATTACACATATGACTAGTGATCCTAAAAATTTTACCATATTAAAGCCTAAAGAAGGTGGATAGGCAAAATTTGGAGGAAATTTGTCTGGCAAGATAGCAAGGATTAGTGAAATCAGAAGCGATAAAGACATTCAAGTCAAAGATGTTTATTACGTTGAAGGCTTGTACCATAATCTACTAAGCATGAGTCAAAGCACAGATAAAGACAACTGCGTGATATTTGACTCAGAAGAGTGTCTAATTGTAATCAAGAAGGATTTACAAATAGAGAAGAAAAGTATTAAAGTGAAACTTAAAGAAAAAAGGAAAGGTAACTATTATACCCTTGATATGAGTAAGAATGCTTCTGAAAATTGTTTTCTAAGTAACACTGATGAAAGTTGGTTATGGCATAAGCAACTAGCTCATGTCAATATACACCAACTAGGTAGATTACTTAAAGATGATTTAGCACTAGTTTACCTAAATTAAATTTCAAAAATGACTTACTCTGTGATGCATATCAAAAGGGTAAACAAACAAAATCATCTTTTAGATCAAAAAAGGAAATCATGACAAACAAACCATTACAAGTACTTCATATGGATTTAGTTGGACCAGCAAGAGTTAAAAGTCCTGGCAGCAATTTATATTCATTAGGCATTGTTGATGATTGTTCTAGATTTACATGGACTATTTTCTTATCATTAAAGGATGAAACCTTTAGTGAATTCATTGTTTTTGCCAAGAAAGTGCAAAATGAAAAAGTCATGTCCATTCAGGTATCCGGACAGAACATGTTAGAGAATTTGAGAATCAAGCTTTTGGAGAATAATGTGACACCAATGGCATTGATCACAACTTCCTGCATCAAGAACGCCATAACAAAATGGATTCGTAGAAAGAAAGAACAAACTTCTCATTTGATGTATGCATAGAATGATGAAAATAATTCAAGTATGATTTACCTCTAGCTTTCTTTCTTCCTTTCCTTTTGTCTGATTTTATATCATATCCAATTCCAGATCGATCATTCACAAATCGTTGATCTTTTAAAATTACATTTAGCATTTCACTTTCTTTAGTGAATTTTAGATTTAGTAAGATCAGTGTTTTTCTTTTTCAAAGAAGTACAGTTTTCACAATCCTTTTCAAAATTCTCTTTAAGTTCTACTTCAAGAGCTTTGTTTTTCTTTTTGAAAACAACTAGTTCTTTAACTACTTTGATGAATTCAGAATGTAAAGCTTTATATTCAGAAAGTAATTCATCATAGGTAGGATCAGAATCAATTACCTCTTCTTCTGTTTCTTCTTGAGCAACTAGACAGATATTGGCTACTTGCTCTTTATCGCTTTCTTCTTTAAAAGAACTATCTCCCCATATGGCAGATATAAAGGCTTTCTTCTTGTTGTAAAATTTGCCTTTTCTCGTTTCTTTATTCTTTTGAATCAGTTTTTAACATTTTGATTTGAAATGTCCTGGCTTTCCACATTCATAGCAGATGATGTGTTCTTTATTGCTTGTTCCTCCTTTCTGAAAGTGTTTGAATCCTTAGCCTTTCTTGTAAAACTTTCTGAATCATTTTATGATTAGACCCATTTCATCATCGTCAAGCTCTTTATCTTCATCTTATTCTTCTTCTTTTGCTTTCAGTGCTAGACCTCTTTTCTTCTTGTCACCAATATCATATAGTTCTTGTTTGAACTTTTATTTGCTTTCATATTCAGAAAGGCTTCTGAATAGAGAAGCAACAGATTGCATTGATTCACCTTTTGCTTCCTCAATTGCAGTGACTTTTGCCTCCCAGTCTTTAGAAAGAATATTTAGAATCTTTCGTACTTGGGTATGTTGATCATCGACTTTTCCAAGTGCTACAAGTTTATTAACAAGGTGAGTATATCTAAGTTCAAATTCAGCTATCGACTCACCTAATTTCATTCGAAGTAAATCAAACTCAATAACCAGAGTATTGATCTGGTTTTCTTTTGTTCCCGAAGTTCCTTCGTGAGCTATTTCCAAGGCTTCCCACATTTCTTTAGCTGTTGGAAGTGTGCATATTCTGAAGTACTCATTTTGACTCAAGGCACTTTAAATCATCATAATTGCTTTGTTGTTGAGTGTGATGAGTTTTTTGTCATTCTCATCATATTCTGCTGGTATCTTGAGAACTCTCTGTGAATCTACAATATTTTCAGGTTTGTAGTTTCCACTCTTGATCACATCATATAACCTATATTCAGTAGCCATTAAGAAGACTCTAAACTTTACTTTCAAGAATGAGAAGTGTTCACCATTGAAACCCAGAGGTCTTGTGATAGAAGCTCTGTCGGGAAGAATTCCTTTACCCATGCTTGCCATTGGATCCTTCTTAGGCTGTTAAACCTTAACAAGAAGACCTATGCTCTGATACCAAATGTTAGTGCAAGCATTTCACCCAAGAGGGGGTGACTTGGGTAATACCAAAAATTTCATTGTGTATAAGAAAATTGACAGAATATTTAAAATAGTTGAGGGCAAAGAGAAATATCACCAAAGTGTACACCAGGAGTTATACTGGTTCGGCCACAACCACTTTGACCTACGTCCAGTCCTCAAAGCGTCTCTGAGAGTTTCACTATATTCTCCAAGATTCAGTGGGTTCTTGGCACCTTAGTACACAGGAAGTTCCTTCACCTGGACACTCGCTCCCCCTTACACGTTGCAATCAAATCCCCATTTCAAGATTCCACAACCTTAAGTTGTCTCAATAACAAATATTGAGTTTGTAATGAAAAACTCTCTCACAGAGCAAATATATATTCACTGAAGTACAATGAATGAGTATAAGAAAACAAAGCACAGAGAGTATGTTGATCGATGTATGTTCGTGTGTTCTCAGTTCTTTTTTTTTTATCTTTTAATGCTCCATATATATAGATGATTTTTAGTATCCGTTGGAAGCAATTCAAACATGTCCGTTAGAGTCGCATAGCAACGGTTGACTATTCTTCGAATTTGAAATCTATCTATTTGCGGTAGGTAGCGGTAGGTGAACGTTCAGACTTTTATTTGACTTTTCACTTCTGGCATGATCTCTTTATTGTTTCTATGTAAATGTACTTAGAATACTAGTACAATAAAGATTTAATCATACAGATAATAAACTAATAATCATTCAATTAAAA
The DNA here is from genome assembly GCA_963855925.1 of Inga laurina. Classification (NCBI taxonomy): domain Eukaryota; kingdom Viridiplantae; phylum Streptophyta; class Magnoliopsida; order Fabales; family Fabaceae; genus Inga; species Inga laurina. The sequence continues at coordinate 21,271,260 of OY979712.1, forward strand.
AATGATTTCTGGACTTTATTACTCGAGTGGCTACTCGAGTGATTATGTCTGTTACTCGAGTAGTCCCTCGAGTAAACCTATAAAAAATATGGCAGTGAGTAATTCAACATTTTTCATAACATATTACTATGGTAAGACATGGAGTGCAATACATCACAAACCTTAGAAATACCTGATTACTCGAGTGGCTACTCAAGCGGCCATATCTTTTCTTCACAAGTTACTCTGGTGCTTCCTCCAGTAAGCCTATTACTCGAGTGGTTACTCGAGTGGCCATGTTGTTTCTTCAAACCTTACTTGAGTGACCCCTCGAGTAAATTCCAAATAATTTTACAGATTACTCAATTACTCACTCAAGTAATTGCATTAAATTCTTGGCCGAGAGTACTTGTTCTTTGTTTACCTGATTACTCGAGTGACCCCTCGAGTAATGCTTCAAAAAACTCTGGAGATTACTGGAGTGTTCACTTGAGTAATGCCTTTTTTTCACCTGGTTACTCAAGTGGCTACTCGAGTAAATAGTTGCATTTCTTGGCTGAGAGCTACTGGAAGATTTTTGCCTTGGTTACTCGAGTGGCTACTCATGTAAAGCCTTTTCTCATGTGTTACTCGAGTGGCTACTCGAGTAATGGCTCATATAAGTTTGTAGATTACTCGAGTGGCTACTCCAGTAACGTCATCCAAATTTTGGTAGTACTTTTGAAAACATTTTCTTTCAACATTACTCAAGTACCCACCGAGTAATAGTGTTCCTTACTCGAGTGGTCACTCGAGTAAACATAGACTACTGCCAGTGATGGTTTTTCCTTTGCTCTTTCACTCGGATCTTCTTCATTAATCCAGTGCTTACTTCAAGTAATGCTTTGTCTGCCATTTATTTACTTTGTTCAAATTCATTTGTTATCATATCCTCTTATATCATTAGTCCAATCTTTGTTATCATCAAAACATATGGGATCTAACAAATTTTATACATATATATATATATATATATATATGATATAAAATTTGTGAAAAGCATAATAATATTATTATTATTATGTTGTGTTAGTTCCAGATTTATTTTTATTTGATAAATTAAATGACTAACATTAATAGAGATATAATATCTCATATTTAATTTATAACGATAAATTAAATCTGATTCCATAGGCTCTTTATTCGGATTAAATAAATAGGTTAAATTAAAACTGTTGGATAGAGTTAATTAAACTGAATTTACTTAATTAGCTAATCGAAACATTTAATTGTTAATTCATTTCAAAATTAATTAAGATTAATTTTGAAGATCCAAGATAGCCCTTATTAGTTTTAAAAATGAAGGGGGCAGGTTAATTAGAGCAGGGATGAGAAAATAAGTAGCCGCAAGAAAACCATAAGAGGCGTTAGCACACAGTCCGTGTTAGGATCATATTCGTGTGGGTACTAGTAAAGGGAGCTGATATGAGGTGTTGTATCCTAAAGGCAAAAATGCATAAGTGGTATGATTCCTTCTAACACGATTTAAACACAATTGATAGATCCGCAACTGGGATTGGTGAACCTTTGTAATTTTAAATTTCCATTGTGCCTACTAATCCCAATAGTGATTACAAAGCCAGGTCAATTATGCTTTTAAATTGAGTCTATGTTCTTAATCATGTTAAATATATGTGATATATATGGTTTTCATTAAATCTTTACAATTTACCTTTTCAATTAAATCATGAATGCATTCGAAACTTGATATATGACATGCAATTTTTCTGTTTTCAAATTTTGTTGGATATGTGATATGCTTCATCTATTTTTTTGCTATGGTTATCAAAAGATCTAAAGCTGGATTTGATCATGAAACTAGAATTTGTTGTTTTATTTCAATCTGTTTCTACAATAAGATCTATTTTTGCAATTTCTTTTTGGTTTTGGATTTTGATTATGTGCGAAATCAAGATCCTGATCATTGGATCACCTGAAATTGTCACCTAAAGATCACAACGTACAGGTCATGTTCAGGTCTCTAATTGGATTTTAGGGATATGAAAGGTTGGAGAAGAAGGCTAAGACGATGTCACTTTGTGTGTGCTGCTAAAGTGTTTAGACCACAACACAAAATGATGCCATTTCTCCCTCTACCCAAGACGCATAGTTTCATTAAGTCTAGAAGTGTTCTGGGCCGTTTTTGAAACTGGGCCGAGCTGGCTTTCCTTTTTTCTTACACATTGGCCAGGCAAGTGTTTTAGGCTGAAATTTTAAAAACTAGGCTGAGACAAATTTTTTTAAAAGGAGAGTGTGCCCTTTTTCAAAACCAACTAGTAACTAACAGGACTGCCATGACTAACTCTTCGCAGTACGATATAGCCTAATCACGACATTTATTGCTTTTCATATTGTATGAATTATTTCTTGTTGTGGTTTATTTTCAAACTCTTTTGGGTGTGATGAACAACATGGCTTTAGTTTAACAAGGGTTGTAATATTTAAATACGGCCTGTGTGCCGTCCCTTTCTTTAAATAGTGTCAATGTACATTCCCTTCTTCTCTCACTCCCCTCGTATGCTTAAATGAGGTTTCTCTTAATAAATATCTTTTCTTTATTTAGAGAAGTCATCTTATTAGCTTGAGGGGATTTTAGGTTAGGAAAGCCATGTTGTGTCACATTTAAATTATGCTTTTGATTAGATCATTGCATGTATACTTTTGTGTTTATATGTATTTATTTGTATGAGAAACTACCATGATTACAATCATATAAACAAAAACTAATCGATTGAGCCCTCCAAATCAAATCTTTAGTCATAATGCTATCAATTAATCAATACTTGTCAAAACCTAGATCCCTTAATTGTAGGAACCACCAAAGTAGATGCATTTGAGTTATCTTTGTGAGACAAGTGTGAGTAGTCATGCTACTTATAACCCCCTTCCTTTTAAGCCATTAATATGGTTCGAAAATGTGTTATGAAATAAACGGGAGACCAACAGATAACTTAAAACTCATTAAAAATCTTGACTTCGAGATAGGGTTTGGTCTTGTGATAAAGCAGGTTTTCAAAAACTTTCAAGACCTATTTAATACGATCTCACTGCCACTTTTCGAATCTATTTGGCCTATTCAATTCAGTTCTATTCGTAAATATCAGAGTACTCAACAAAATTTCCTGACTACTCTTGGGTTATATTCAACATCTAGTAGGGTCTACAAGAGTTTCCCATACTGGGAATTACATAGAATACACAAGTTTACATCATATAAAAATATATACAAAGTTCTCGAGAATTGATAACCAACACAAGAAGCTAAATCTCCTAGCTGAGAGTACTAGCTGCCCTTGGTCAGCTACTACTCCTTCGATCCACTTACTCTAGCTGTAGGTTAGCCATTGGAAAGAGGAAGATTCGAATGAATCTCAATAGTTCTTAGTGCAAGTGTTTCACCCAAGAGGGAGTGAATTGGGTGATACCAGTAATTTCATTGCGTATATGAAACTTGACTGGAATTTAAAGCAGTTAAGAGCTAGGAGAAATATCACCGAAGTGTACACCGGGAGTTAAACTGGTTCGGCCACAACCACTTTGACCTACATCCAGTCCTTAGAGCTTTTCTGAGAGTTTCACTATATCTTCCAAGATTCAATGGGTTCTTGACACCTAAGTTTATAGCAAGTTCCTTTACTGGACACTCGCTCCCCCTTACACATTGTAATCAAATCCCCAACTCAAGGATCCATAAACTTAAGTTGTCTTAATAAAACATATTGATTTTGTAATGAAAAAATATCTCACAGAGCAAATATATAATTGCTGAAGTATAAAGAATGAGTAGAAGAAAACAGAGCACAAAGAATGTATTGATCGGTATGAGTTTACTTGTTCTCAGTTTTTGTGTTCTGTTCTTTGAATGCTCCATATATATAGATGATTTGTGGTGTTCATTGAAAGCATTTCAAACATGTCCGGTAGAGTTGCACAGCTACATTTGACTGTTCTTCAAATTTGAAAACTAGCCGTTTACGGTAGGTAAGCGTTTCAGACGTTCATACGATATATTTGACTTCTCTTCTTAATGCATGATTTCTTTATTGTTTATCTGTAAGTATACTCAAGAAACTAGTACAATCAAAGGTTAATCATATAGATAACAAATCAATGAACATCAGATTCAAATCAAGCTTTGTGTACAACATTACTCGAGTGGCTACTCGAGTAATCATGCTTCATTATTTGAGTAGTCCCTCGAGTAACTTCATCAAAAATAAGGTAGAGAGTAAGTCAATGTTGTCTGACTAGAATATACCTTGCTTACTTGAGTAATCCCTCGAGCAAGTGTTCTATTTCTTCTTATTACTCAAGTGGTCCTTCGAGTAATGGTTCAAACAACTTTAGAGATTACTCGAGTGATCCCTCGAGTAATTGCATTAAAATCTTGGCTGAGAGCAACTTCAGTTTTACTTACCTGATTACTCGAGTAATCCCTTGAGTAATTCAATCTTTTCAATTTAGGTTACTCGAGTACCAACTAGAGTAAAGTTTCTTTTCAAAAGAGGTTACTCGAGTAATGCCTGACATTTCTTGGCCGGGAGCTACTACCTAATTTCTGCTCTGGTTACTCGAGTAATCCCTCAAGTAAGCTTCCAAATAACTTTATAGATTACTCGAGTAATCCCTTGAAGTAATCCTATGCAAATTTTGATAGAGAGCAAATCTTGACATATTCCTCGAGTGATCCCTTACGTAATGAAGTCATTACCTAAGGGCTCCCTCGAGTAATTCTTTAAAAAATCTCACAGTGCATATTTCTCCTGTACTCTGTCTTTCATTTCTTCTGTATTACTTAAGGTACATACTCGAGTAATGCTTATGGCCTGTAATAGAACACTTAATTACTTTGTTCAAATCTTTTGAATCTTTAAACTAATCTTTGTTATCATCGAAACATATGGGATCTAACAGTAGTAACATTTCACTCATATGATATATAATAACGAAGCATATAAGCAAATCACAAAATAGCATCCTATAGCATCCACAACAGTAATCACATCCATGACTTATGCCACAATAACGATAACTTTCACAGCTATATACACATTTGTGATGTTCATCACATTAATGACAGCTCTCATGGTTGTATTCATAATAACGATAGCTTTCACAGCTGTATTCTCAATCATGACAGCCTTCACAGCTATACTCATAATGATATTCACATGTGTCACAATACAATGATAAGCATATACATACAAATTATTATACATGATATAAGAGAAAGAGTCAGTACCTTGTTCTTTTCGTTCCAACTTGGATATCGGTTTCTTATGCTTGGGGCAAATATCAAATCCTATAAACCATAATCAAAGGTGACAAGGTATTCCCTATACCAATTCTTCATTCTAAGACACTTAGGGTTGGTTATCATTTCAGACCTTTAGGTAGCTACTGAGCTCAAACAAATGCCTAAAAGTTGGGAAGAACTAGACCAGAGACCTTCTTTCAAAAACTTAGCGATGAAAATCGTGGCCAAGCCACTCTCTGGCTGCGGCCAAAAGATGGTCAGAAAGATTTGGCCTATGGCTAAGAACTGGATAGAAACTTTTCGGCCATGGCCAAGAACCCTTTGGTCGAGGCCAAGAACTGGTCAGACAAGTTTTGGCTGTGGCCAACATGCCTGGTCGGGGCCAAAAACTGGCCTGTTTCTTGGCTGACTTCTAACAACCATAACTTTATGCACATAAATCAAAATGACACAAACTTTATATCATTTTAAAGCTTGTTATATCTACTATACGATTGGAAAGTTTCACAACTTTTAGACATCATTTGCTATTTCAAAACACCATGCAAAGTAGCTCCCCTACACAGAATTCTCACTTGACAAAATTTCCAGAATTTTCAGTTTTTCGACAAATGTTTCCAAAGGTTAAAATTCACAACCGGGGCTACTCCTCACACAATTTTTTACATAGAATCCAATGGAAACATCAAAGCAACCAAATTCACATTCCTTTCTCATGTTTTGTTTTAGGCAGAATTTAACACAAAACTCACTTTTCCAAATTTCACATTCAAGTCCCCAAATCAACTCTATTATCCAAAACACCACACAAGACACCATTTCAACAATCAAAGCACCATGAATCTTTAGAACCCTAATATACATAACAATTAGGGCAATTCTGCTATGCATTTTCTTATATATAGGCGCTTATTTACATGTCTACGGAGTTGCCAATGTGAGACTGACATCATTTAGATACAACTTAGGTACAATCTTCAAAATGGATAACCAACAGAAAATTAAATTTTAAGTCCTTCTCTTCATTCGCCCATATTTACCATCTTGCCTGAGGAACTACTTGCCTGAGCTAAAAGTTGTTTTCAAAAAATAGGGTGAGATTCAATGAATCTCAATAGTAATAGATATCACTCATATAAGATGCATATATATATACATTTTCAACCAAAGTTTCAATACAAACAACATAATCAACATTTAGAGATAAATTCACAATGTGCATAAAGCATAAAGTTACCAATTCAAGGACAACTGTCCCTTTCCACAACGATGGGAAATTCTATTCGGCCTTAGCCCTTCTCATATGAATGTTTTAAATTAACAATGGTACAAACATGCATATAACGTATCACATAGTATATGAAGGAAAAATTACGACCTGACAGTTTTTCCAAATCTTAATCTGGATTGACATGCTTTGGATGTCCTGTGTAACGCCCCAAATTACCTAAATTTCAATTAAGGGCTAATGACTTCAAAAGTGATTGTAATTATTGTTAATTAAACACTTTTGAAGAATAAGATGTGAATTTTGATCTGAATATGCTTTTGATCAATGCCTAAACCCCATATTAAAGTTCAATGATGGATTAACATCTAAATTGAGTTAAATAAGAGGGAGGACGCATGGTTGAGTGATATGAACCCTAAAAATGTGTCGGAGGTAATATGGTAGAGATTGCCTTAATCAGGGGCAAAACAGGTAAAAAGGAAAGTTACCGACTAGTTAGTCAATTACAGAAGAGGAAACTTATTGGTAATTGGAGATCAATAGTTAGGATTGATTAGTCAAGGGGTGGAATCTTGTGCAATTGAGTTCATGTATGACATGGAAAAGGAGAACAAGATCTTGCCAAGTGTCAAGACATGAGCCATAGGATCTAAGTCAAACATTCAACTCATTTTCTCTTCCCTCTCATTTTTTTAGGTCAACAAAATGGGCTTGTAGAGACCAAAAATCTAATTTCTCTTATCTTCATCATCATCTTCACCAACTCATCTCATCTCTCTCCCCTCCTCCATTTTTGTTGAAGCTAAGCAAGAAAGAGAAAGAAGAAGCTTGGGTTTTAGGTAAGAAAATGACTTTGAATGCTCAAGTGTTCTTCATTAATATTGCTCATGGTGTCAAGAGCTTCATTCCTATGGTTTCAGATTTTTGATTAGTGGAGTTTGAGAATTTGTGGGAATTTGAAAGTGGGAGAATCAAACAAATAGCTTTAGGAAGAAGTTGAGGTGAGTATTTGATACCTTTTGGTATAATTATTGTGATAATTGTTTTGGTTTTGATATTTTCAAAATTTTGCCCTGATTTTTGGTCTAATTTGAATGCTTGAATTAGTTAGGGTGTTGTGTAGAATGTGGTGTTAAAATTTTGTCTTTGTGCCATTGGAGTTGGTTTGGAATTTTAGAATGGAAGGAATTACATTGTGCTGGGTTGTGTGTATATTTTGTGTTGACATATTGAGATTTCTATGGAACATGTCTATATTGATGGAATTTGATTGTTTTGATGGCTCCAATGGATTCCTTGGGCAAAATTTGTGTTGGAATGGTGTTAAATGTGAAAATGGGAACCATTGCAAGCAATTGTGAAAAACTAAGAATCTATCCATTGAAAGTCTATACTAGGCAGTATGGTTGTGTTGGCTTTTTGAATAGGCAAATGATGTCAGAAAATCATGAAACTTTCCATTTTTAAATTTCACATCCCAAGATTCAAAATGGACAAATAACTTGTATCATTTCGTTTTGTGCACTGTGAGTTATGGTTATCCAAAGTTTGGGATGGAAACTGAACTCTGTTGTGGGGCAGTGGTGAGTCTTGTGCAATTCTGTACTTTTGTAGTGATTTCCAGTAATGGCCAATAATTTTCCTAGGAAGAGGACTTAAATATCTTTCATTTGGAATCACCTTAGTTCGATTTTTCTTAAATTAGTTATGATTTTTGGAAGTTCAGTCAAGAAACAGAATTTTCTTGGCTGCGGCCTGAAGATAGTGGGCCACGGCCCAAATGTTTCTGACCTCTTTTCGGCTGCAGCCAGTGGATTTGTGAGCTGTGGCCAACCCTTAAAAATCAGTATTTTGCACTTTTGAAAGGTGGTTTTTGGTATAGCCTTTCCCAATCCTTTGGGTATATGTCTAGGCCTCTAATAGCCACCTAAAGAGTCTAAATGATAACCAACTTAAAGTACTATAGAATTAAGAACTTAGAAAAGAGATTAACATGTTGTCCCTAATTTGGTTATAGGATTTGATATTTGCCGCCCTTGTGAGCCCACGGTGCCAAAGAACGTCAGGAAAGGACAAGGTAGTGACTCTTTCTCTTATATTGTGTGTGAAACATTGTATGTATGTTTGTCATGCATTGAGAATACATTGTGATACATTGTGATGCTTTGAGATCGCAGTGAAAGCTGACGTATTGTGATACTTTATGAATACATAGAGATCGCAGCGAAAGCTGACCCATAGAGTTTACAGCCATGAGTGTTGTCATTTGTGGCGTGAGCCATGATACATTGTGATGCTGCTTAACATGATCATATATACTGTGTTTGCGCACTGTATAAGTGATTTGTTACTATTGGGATTCTCTTGAATCTCATTCTTTCCACTCACTAACATTTCAAACAGGGCTAATGGCGCTAAAGAGAAGCGGGCAACCTAAAGCGATTAGGACCCTTTGGGGTATACTTCATTTTGGGATATTGGTTATCTACTTTTGAACTTGGGATTACTGTATATTTTGAGATGTAAATATTACATTTGATTTTGGTCATGCAATCCCCTAGTTGAGACCTATAAACCCTTAGTTTATATATGTACAAACTCAGGAGTTACCGGGGATTTGGTTATACACTCTGATATGTATGAATGTAAATTAATTACACAGGTAATTATATTCAAAATTTGAAATTGAGACTAGGATGGGGAAAAGTTTTTGAAAGATTTTGTGAAAACCCTACGGTAAAGTAGGAAGTTGAAATGAGTTTAAATTATCCGATGATCTCTAATCCAATTTAATTATACGATATCGATTCATAATTACACTAATCAAGGTAGGGGTTACATCCTGGGCAAGTATCAAGTCCTATAAATTATAATTTACGAGCAATAAGTTATTACTTAGTCTAATTCCTTCAATAATTATTCTCTTACGTTGGTTATTATTAGGGTAACTTCATTAGGCCCAATATGAAGCTAATTCATTCAAGCTACTCCAAATGCTTAACTTAATTCTTAAAGGTCCAATTCTATTACAAAAACACTTTACTTTGAATTTTCGCACAACTACTAAAAGCTGGAACTTTGAAAAACCATAACGAATTATAGAAAAATTCAATTGGGATGATCCAAAATTCTATTTGACCTTTATTAAGTCTATTTTAAGGGAAAAATACTTCCCACAGTCGTTTGTCTACACAAAATTCCCAGTTTTTATGTTTTCCCTTGCTGTTAGAAAATCTGATCATTTTTAATAGTATACTTCAAACACTCATAACTCCTAGAGTACTTATTAAAATCCTTCATCATACCTATCAAATTAAAGGGCTTTAAGATTTCTTTAATCTTGAAAAATATCATCATCATCAGATAAATTTTGGGTAGTGAAATTTTTACCACAACAAAACTGCCAGACAAAACGCACACTGGCAGCTTTATTACACTAGCTGACTTAATTTCCAATCTTTGAATCTTTAAACCAGTCTGTCAAAAATTATAGCCAAAGTATATTCCTACACAACGTTTCATGTAGAATCCAATGGAAATCTCAAAAATACCAAAATCAAATTCTTTTTACTAGATTTAGCCGCTAACTGAAATCTACCTCCCTAAACAACAAAAATACAACTTTATGTTTTTAACTACCAACAAGTCTAACACTTCCACAAACATCATATATCACCATAAACATTATTAAAAACATCATATTGCTTCAAAAACTCCCCTTGGTTGAAAATTAAAAGTTGCACAAGATTCAAGATTTACTCAACAAAAACATGAAGTAATCAATTAAAAAGAAAGCATACGCTTACCTCTTCACATTTCTACAGATGGTTCGGTATTCCGGCGGCACTCTGGAAAACTAATTGGCATAAAACACCTCAGATGAGAAATCTAAGAACATATAATTGAAGCTTATAGTGACTAGAGGAAGTTTCCTGAAGGACTTACCAGACGATAACGACAATTCAGGGTCGAAATCGGCTCCGGTTGTCAAGAGAATCACTATTCACTCCTCCTTCTCTCTTCTTGTGCTCTTAAGCTTAAGAAATCATATTTCTATCTCTCTTTCCATGCTTGCATGAAATTTTTGCATTTAATTAGGCATGGATAGTTGTGATTTAATCACATAAAATGATCTCATCTCATCTTGCCAAGTGTCACAAGTTTAAGGCTTAAGAGTGCCACGTGTTGTGCAACCATTATCTTCCATTTTCTCTTTCTTCGATAGGGCATAAATAGTCGAGGTAAAGGGGAGGTCTGACAATTTCCCCAGACTCTTGGGTTCAGTACTCACTCATAAAATAAGCTGAAAAAGCTGAAAAAGGGCAAAGTGGACCTACGAGTTGGAAACAGAGCAAGAGTTGCTGCTTTAGTTGTAGGCACTTATGAATTAATTTTGCCCGGTGGGCTTTTGTTAGTTTTGAACAATTGCTATTATGTTCCTACTTTGAGAAGTAACATTATTTCTCTTTCTTAATTGGATAAGGAAGATTATACTTCTATTACTGGGAATGGTAAATATTCTGTTTATTGTAATATGTTTTATATGCTAATGGTGATTTGGATGTTGGTCATTATATATTGAATTTGAAACATCTTAACACTGGAAATTTCTATAACATAACTACCGAAAAGATCAAGTCAAACGATTTGAATCCGACCTACCTATGGCATTGTTGTCTAGGGCATATAAATGAAAAACACATTTCTAAACTCGATCAAGATGGATTTCTCAACTCATTTGATTATGAATTATATGATGCATGTAAATCTTACTTATTAGGCAAGATAACAAAGACACCTTTTACTGGGCATAGAGAGAGGGCCACTGATTTATTGGGCCTTATACACACAGATGTATATAGACCACTGAATACAACTTTCAGAGGAGGTTATATGTACTTGATTACATTTATAGATGACTTTAGTAGATATAGATACATCTATCAAAATGAAACATAAATCTAAATCTTTTGAAAGGTTTAAAATATTCCAAAAAGAAGTGCAAAACTAACTTAGTAAAATGATTAAAGCACTTCAATCTGATCAAGGTACTGAATATTTGAGCCAAGACTTCATTGACCATCTTAGGAGCTATGGGATAATCTCACAATTGACTCCTCCAGAAACACCGCAATGGAATGACATTTCTAAATGGAGGAATTGAACACTATTAGATATGGTTCATTCTATGATGAGTCTGATAGATCTTCTACTATCCTTTTAGGGCCATTCCCTAAAGAAAGCTACATTCACACTAAATCTTGTTCTATCTAAGGAATTTTAAAAGACACCATATGAGATATGGATTGGAAAGAAACCTAGTTTATCTTTCCTCAAAATTTGGGAAAGTAAGGTATATGTTAAGCAACAAGCCTTAGATATATGCGCCCAAATCCTCAAGTGCCTTTTCATGGGGTATTCTAAAGAAACGAAGGGATACTATTGTTGGAAATTGTGCCTTAATGGCCAATCACTATACTTTAAACAATATTAATTTAATGAATTTTATCCCTTATGTTATCATATTATTCACATGTTCATTGTGATTAATGTGTCCTTTGATAAATTAGAAAGATTTTCCTAAATGTCCTTGGTCGGATATCTTTGTGGGAGTAAAGATGAAATAAGACTAGTATGACTTTGATAAGAAATGGAGATACAAATCAAAGTCTTAAGAACTTGTAAAAGTACAAGGTGCTGACCGACCCTCTATGAGAAAGCTATATGGATAAAGTCATAAGCTTATCACATGGATAACCACGTCACAGTGCCCTTTGACTTAAGGTCAAAAGGATTCCTCTATGAGAGTTGCTAGGCTTTGAACTAGTCAAAGTCACCTTTGACTGAGTGATGGCAAAGGCTACGATCAGGTGTGGTGGTTTTTCATAAAGGGGAATATGAATGGTTAAAATGGAATTTGTCCCTCATATTAGTAGGAGATATTGTTGGGCCCCTCGATGAGTGAGTTTGAAAAATGTATAGTGATACTACAATGGATAAGAGTTTTCATTTATGTTGTCTGAATACTAAGGAATCAAGAAAGTCATGGTGAGGAACAGGAGGATGACATCATCCATGCCTCATCCTTGATCAAAATATCATGTGACAAAAGGAATGTGACATGGTTGTATGATAGGTTGCATCGTGTTAACAATCCTCATATGAATTGGGTAGCCATAATTTCTTGCTAGAGGCCACTTGCAACTTGTAGGTTAGTATAGTTACTGGCCCACTGACAACTTCATATGGGCTTATAGGGTCGTACACAAAAATGTCCCAACGGGAGACAATGTTTAATTTAGGGTGGATGAATTTTATATTTATATATATAATAAAAAATTCATGAAAAGAAAATTAATAATATTATATATATATATATATATGTGTGTGTATTTTCAAAATACATATATATATATATATATATATATATATATATGTATATGTGATAATAATATTATATTGTGTTAGTTTTAAATTTAATTTGATTAGATAAATTAAATTTAATAACTAACATGATAGAGAAATAATATTTTAGATTTAATTTATAAAAGATAAGTTAAATCTATTGGCTCTTTATTCGTATTAAATAAATACGTTAAATTCTTTTGCTACCCCCTCTACTCCAACAAGGGTGCTGCCCTTGACCCCACCCGCTAACCGGCTAGTAAGACCGTCGTGACTAACTATTCATAGCATGATAGAACCTAATCACAATATTTATTGCTTTTCACATTATATGAATTCTTACTTGTTGTGGTTTATTGTTCATGCTTGTTTGGGTATAGTAAACAACATGGCTTTAGTTTTACAAAGGGTTGTAATATTTAAATACGGCCTGCATACCGTGCCTTCCTCTAAATACTCTCAATGTACATTCTCTTCTCATCTCACTCCCCTTGTATGCTTAAACGAGGTTTATCTCAATGTATTTATTTTCTTATTTAGAAAAGTCCTCTCATTAGCTTGGGAGGATTTTAGGCCAGGTAAGCCATGTTGTGTAACATTTAATTATGCTTTTGATTAGATCATTGCATGTATATTTTTGAATTTATATGTAGTTATCTGTATGAGATACAACATTGATTGCATTCATATAAACAAAACTAATAGATTAAGAACTCCAAATCAAATCTTAACTCATAATGCCATCAATTAATGAATACTTGTCAAAACCTAGATCGCTCAATTGTAGAAGCCACCAAGGTGGATGCTTTTGAGTTATCTTGATGAGACAAACATGAGTAATGGTGTACTCACAATATTCATTATTGTTTTGACTTAATTGAGATTAACAAAACAGTTTTGGATCTCAAGGCATTAGATGGGATTAAACATCTAAGAGTTATATGTGATGTAATTGGTAAAGAGGTTACCTACCTAAATAACTTGAATTTAAGTGTCTTGCAAAAGTGAACTTGAATTTAGGCAAAATATGGATCTTAGCCCACTAATTATTATAATTAGGGTTGTTAATTTGGTGGGAGATTACTAACTAAACTTTGTATATTTTATTATAGAATCATGACGACTAGTAATACTATTACACTATCATTGCGATCAGTCCTTGAGAAGGACAAATTTAATTTTATTAGATAAATTAAATTTAATAACTAACATGTTAATAACTAACATGATAGAGGTATAATATCTCAGATTTAATTTATAAAGGATAAGTTAAATCTATTGGCTCTTTATTCATGTTAAATAAATAGGTTAAATTAAAACTGTATGACAGATTTAATTAAACCGAATTTATTTAATTAACTCATCAGGATAATTAAGGGTTAATTAATTTCAAAATTAATCAAGATTAATTTTAAAATTTGAATATAGCAATCATGGGTTATAAAAATGATAGAGCAGAAAACATCATGTATGGATGACAATTTAGAGCCACAAGAAGACCGAAGCAAACGTTGCAGACACTAGCATGCAATCCATGTTGGAGTAACATTCGTGTGGATACCGATAGAGGGAGCCGGTCAGATGTGCTGGTTCCTATCGATCAAAAACCCTAAATTTGAAAAGGTACGATTCTTCCTAACTTTGTTTAAACACCATTGATAGATCCTCGATTGGGATTGGACAATTTAAAATTCTTCCGCTGTGCAAGCCAATTCCAATAACTATGTCTACAATTCCACGATAAAAAAGTGTTGGTTATTTGTAACGGTATGTTTCTAGAAAGAGAGTTCATCTCTAGGACACGACATTAGCCTTAGAGATATGGATTTTTTATTACTAAAAGTCGTGATACATTGCTCATTGAGCAAAATGAGCCAACCACCTATTGAGAAGCCATTATGGGACCAAACTCTGAGAAATGGTTGAATGCCATGAAGTCTGAAATGCAATCCATGTACGATAATTAGGTAAGGACCTTAGTCAATCCACCTAAAGTTGTAAAAACCATCAGGTGCAAATAGGTTCTCAAGGACAAAACTGACTTGGATGAAAATGTAAATATCTTCAAGGCATAACTGATTGCAAAAGGATTCACTCAAACTCATGGTGTAAACAATGATGAAACCTTTTCCACAATTACAATGGTCAAATCAATTAGAGTCATTCTTGCTATTGCAACATATTATGGCTGTGAAATATGGCAGATGGATGTCAAAACAGCCTTCCTTAATGGAAAGCTCCTTAAAGATGTGTACATGATAAGAACTGAAGGCTTTGTGCAACTAGAGCACTCTAGTAACGTATGCAAGCTTTAAAGATCCATTTATGGATTGAAGAAAGCGTCTCGGACATAGAATCATCATTTTGATGAAGTAGTCAAAGAGTTTGAATTCATTCAAAACATTGATGAACATTTTTTTTACAAGAAGGTTAGTAGGAGTATAATTTTACTTCTAGTGCTTTATGTAGATAACATCCTACTCATTAGGAATGACATTCCTACCTTGTATAATGTCAAGTCTTGGTTAGGAAAGTCTTTTTCAATGGAAGACTTTGGTAAAGCCACCTACATCCTAGGGATTAGGATCTATAGAGATAGATCTAAGAGACTAATAGGCCTAAGTCAGAGCACATAGATAGACAAGATACTGCATAAGTTTAGTATACATGATTCAAAAAGGGGTTACATGCCTATGTCTCATGGCATCTATCTTAGCAAGGATTTGTGTCCTAGTACACCTTATCAACGTGATCGCATGATGGTAGATTGGATGATGAGTCTATGTAACAAGTTACACAGATACCAGTTTCCAAACTAACTAAGATGATCTTAGATCACAATCCAGATATATATTCCTTTTGAATGGTAGAGCAATAAGCTAGAAGAGCTCCATGCAAAGCATTGTAGCAGATTCTGCAACAAAAGCTGGGTGTATAGCATTATCGGATGTAGCTAAGGAAGCCATTTGGATCAGAAAGTTCATTACTGAACTAGAGGTGGTGCCTACCATCTCAAATCTAATAGATTTATTCTATGACAACAACGGTGCTATTGCAAAAGCTAAGGAATCTAGGTCACATCAAAAGACCAGGCATATACTCAGGCAGTTTCATCTCATTAGAGAAATCAATGATAAAGGTTACATAAAAATATGCAAAGTAGCAGGAGAAGATAATGTTGATCCTCATACAAAGCCACTTGCACAGGCAAAGCATGAGGGTCATATTAGGACAATGGGAATTAGGCAAATTAATGATTGTACCTAGTGCAAGTAGGAGGATTTTGGGAATTGTGCCCTAGGGGTCAATCATTGTACTTTAAACAATATTATTTAATGAATTTTTCCATTTTTATTCGCATGTTCATTATAATAATTGAATCCTTGGATAAATCATAAAGATTGTCCTAAATGTCCCTTGTCAATCTTTTATGGAGGAGCAAAGATGAAATGAGACCAGTATGACTTTAATAAGGTATGAAGATACGAATCAAGGCCTTAGGCACTTGTAAGAATACAAGGTATTGGACCAACTAGCTATGAGAAAGCTACATGGATTAAGTCATAAGCTTATCTCATTTATAACCATGGCACTATGCCTTTCGACCTGAGATCACATGGATTCCTATATGCGACTCACTAAGCTTCGACCTAGTCAAAAGCGACCTTTGACCAGGTGATGATAAAGGTAACAATCAAGCTTGGTGGTTTGCATGTAGAGGAATGTGAATGGTCAAGATGGAATTTGTCCCTCAAATTAGTAGAGAGATATTACTAGACCCCTCGATGAGTGGGTCTGAGAAATGTATGGCCATACTATGATTGAAAGGAGTTTCCATTTCTATTGTGAGACTACTTAGGAATCAGGAAAGTAATGGTTAGGAATAGGCGGATGACAGTATCTATGCCTCATCGTTGGCAGAAATGTCATGTGACAAAAGGGACATGACATAGTTCTATGATAGGTTTCATGTGCTAACGATCATCTTATGAATTGGGCAGTTGTGATGTCTTACTAAAGGCCGCTTGCAATTACCAACTTCGTATGGCCCTACAGGGTCTCACACAAGAATAGGCCAACACAAGATATAATATCCAAGTTTGTTGAATCTAAGATATATCTAATATTCAATTAATATAATATTTAATCTAGGGTGGGAGAATTTTCTACATATATATATATGATATAAAATTTGTGAAAAGAAAAATACTATTATTATTGTGTAGTGTTAGTTTCATATTTAATTTTATTTTATAAATTAAATGACTAACATTGATAGAGTTATAATATTCCAGATTTAATTTATAAAAATAAATTAAATCTAAGTCTATAGGCTCTTTATTCGGATTAAATAAAAGGTTAAATTAAAATTGTTACACAGATTGAATTAAACCAAATTTATTTAATTATCTCATCAAACCATTTAAGTGTTAATTGATTTCAAAATTAATTAAGATTACTTTTGAAGATCCAAGATTGCCCTTATTAGTTATAAAAATTAAGGGGGCTGGTTAATTAGAGTAGGGATAACAAAATAAGTAGCCACAAGAAAACCCTAGGAGGCGCTAGCACGCAGTCTGTGTTGGGCTCGTATTCATATAGATATCGGTAAAGGGAGCTGATCCAAGGTATTGGCTCCTAGAGACCAAACAGGAAAAAATGCATAAGAGGTACAATTCCTTCTAATTCGATTTAAATGTCGTTGATAGATCCGCAATTAGGATTGGTAAACTTTTACAAATTTAAATTTCCCTTGTACCTACTAATCCCAACAAGCACTGCATGCTATATTTCAAATAGAGCGTATATCAGAACTAAACTTAGAAAAAGACCGTACAAACTCTATAAAGGAAGAAAGCCAAATCTTGCTCATCTGCACATCTTTGGTTGTAAGTGTTTCATTCACAATAATGGTAAAGATAACCTAGGAAAGTTTGATTTTAAAATTGATGAAGGAATATTCCTAGACTATTTTAACTGAAATAAAGCCTATAAGTATTTAATAAAAGAACATGTATTGTTGAATAATCAATTCATGTTGTATTCGATGAAATTGAATCCTTTATCAAAAATATTGATGATAAGCAGGAAATAATTGTTAGTCATGAAAATAACCAGTCTACACCTAATCCTTCTAATCCTAATGTTGAGGAAAATATGATTGAAAGCTAGCCTCTTAGGAAAAGTCAACCTAGAACTTCGAAATATAATAAGAGTCATCCCTTATACCAAGTAATTGGAGAAGTAAGTAGGTGTAAAAACTAGAAACAAGATTCATAATGAAGTTAGCTTCTCTACATTTATTTGTGAGATTCATCCTTCAAACATTGACGAGCCTTATCAAACAATGATTGGGTAATAGTAATGCACGAAGAGCTCAATCAATTTGAAAGAAATCAAGTTTGGGAATTGGTACCCCGGCTTAAAGATCATTCGATCATTGGCACTCATGGGTATTCAAGAACAAACTTGATGAATCTGCAATCATTGTTAGAAATAAGGCATGATTAGTAGCCAAAGGCTATAATCAAGAAGAAGGAAATGATTATAAGGAAACGTATCTCCAGTAGTGAGATTGAAAGCTATATGAGTGCTTTTAGCCTTTGTGTGTATCATGGGATTCAAACTTTATCAAATTCACGTAAAATGTGCATTTTTAAATGGCTATATCATAGAAAAAGTATATGTAGAAAAACTTCCAGAATTTGATTTGGATTTTGTTAAATTCGAGGTTAAAAATATATTCTACAAACAAAATTGTGTGGGAATAGCTTATGGTTATGATTTTAGATGAATTGGGTAGAAAACCCTACTTTAGAACTTAAGGATAGTTGCAGCCAGATTTGTTAGAGCAAGCGTTCCACCCAAGAGGGGGGTGAATTGGGTGATATTAAAACTTTCGTTGCAAATATAAAACTTGATGGTGAAATTAAAACAGTAAAGAGTAGGGAGAAATATCACCGAAGTGTACACCGGGGGTTATACTAGTTCGGCCACAACCACTTTGACCTACGTCCAGTCCTTAGAGCTTTTCTAAGAGTTTCACTATAACTTCCAAGATTCAGTGGGTTCTTGGCACCTCAGTACAAGTAAGTTCCTTCGCCTGGACACTCGCTCCCCCTTACAAGTTGTAATCCAATCCCAACTCAAGGTTCCACAACCTTAAGTTATCTCAATAACAAATATTGAGTTTGAATGAAATACCTCTCTCACAGAGTCAATAAGAATCACTGAAGCATAAATTTACAAGTATAATGTAAAACAGAGTAATGAACTTGACAAAGTGTTCGTGAGTGTGTTCTTGTTGTATTCTCTATTTGGAGGTTCCCATATATATAGATGCATTGGTAATGATTGTTGGAACATTTTTCTTCAGTCTGTTAGAGCGTGCGCGGCCACAGTTGAATTTTCCAGTATTTGAAAAATATCCGTTTACAGTAGGTGGCAATAGGTGACATTTGAACATTGCATTTGACTTTCCTTATTTGGTAAGATCTCTTCATTGTTTATCTGTGGATATGCTAAGAATACTAAAACAATGAAAGGTTAATCATATAGGAAACAAATCAATGAACGTTAGAATGATTTCTGAATTTCTGGACTTGCATACTCGAGTAGCTACTCAAGTATTCATTAAAGTTTACTCGAGTACATACTCGAGTATCATCGGGTAAACATGATAAACTGCAAGTCAATAAGCAAACATAACATTACTCGGCTAGTGCATGGAATAAACAAAATTTCAAACCTTTGGAAATACTTGTTTACTCGGGTACCTACTCGGGTATTGAACTCTTTAATTGATAGGTTACTCGGATACCAACTCGAGTAAACCTTCAAATAAACTTTAGATTACTCGATACTTTACTCTAGTAATGTTGGCAGGATTTCAAGGCCGAGAGCACTTCAAGTTTGATTACCTTGTTACTCGAGTACATACTCGAGTAAACATAATTTTCTGCATAGCTTACTCGGGTAATGACTTAAGGTTTTTCTTCAAAAATAACTCTGGATACTCGATTACTTACTTGAGTTATCCAATTCCAGATCGGTCATTTACAAATCGTTGAGCTTTTAGAATAACATTTAGCATCTCACTTCCTTGTGTAAATTTTTCAAGAGTTTTTGTAAGATCAGTGTTTTTCTTTTTCAAAGAAGAACAATTTTCACAATTCTTTTCTGAACTTTCTTTAAGTTCAATTTCAAGAATTTTGTTTTTCTTTTTGAAAACAATTAATTCTTTAACTACTTTGATGAATTCAGAATGTAAAGCATTATATTCTGAGAGTAATTCATCATAGGTGGGATCAGAATCATTTACCTCTTCTTCTGTTTCTTCTTGAGCAACAAGACATATATTGGCTACTTCTTCCTCATCACTTTCTTCGTTAGAGGAGCTATCACCCCATATAGCAGATACGAAGGCCTTCTTTTTGTTGAAGAATTTGCCTTTTCTCTTTTCTTTGTTCTTTTGGTTCAGCTCTGGACATTCTGATTTGATATGTCCTGGTTTTCCACATTTGTAGCAAATGATATGATCTTTGCTGCTAGGTCCTCCTTTCTGAAAGTGTTTGAATCCTTGACCTTTCTTGTAAGACTTTCTAAATCGTTTTATGATTAGGCCCATTTCATCATCGTCAAATTCCTCATCCTCATCTTGATTCTCTTCTTTTGCTTTTAGTGCTAGAACTTTCTTTTTCTTGTCACCAATGTCATCTAGTTCTCGTTTGAACTTTAGTTTGCTTTCATATTCAGAAAGACTTCCAAATAGAGAAGCAACTGATCTCATTGATTCTCCTTTTGCTTCTTCTATCGCAGTGACTTTGGCCTCCCACTCTTTAGAAAGAATATTCAAAATCTTTCGTACTTGGGTATGCTGATCATAAACTTTCCTGAGTGTTGTAAGTTGATTAACAAGATGAGTATATCTACGTTCAAATTCAGATATTGATTCACCTGATTTCATTCGAAGTAGATCAAATTCAGTGACCAAGGTGTTAATCCATTTCTCCTTTATTCCCGAAGTTCCTTCATGAGCTATTTCCAGAGCTTCCCATATTTCCTTTTTTGTTGGAAGTGTGCAAATTCTAAAATATTCACTTTGACTCAAGGCACTTTGTAACATCAGAATTGCCTACTGTTGAGAGTGATAAGTTTCTTGTCATTCTCATCATATTCCACCGGCGTCTTTGGAATTTTATGAGAATATATAGTCTTTGTAGGTTGATAGTTTCCACTTTCAATCACATCCCATAGCCCATATTCGGTAGCCATCACAAACACTTTGAATTTTGCTTTCCAAAAGGAAAAGTGTTCTCCACTGAAACCAGGAGGTCTAGTGATGGATGCTCTGTCGGGAAGAATTCCTTCACCCATGCTTGCCATTGGATCCTTCTTAGGTTGTTATACCTTGACATTCAGTAGGTTCTTGGCACCTTAGTACAAGTAAGTTCCTTCCCTGGACACTCGCTCCCCCTTACAAGTTGTAACACAATCCCAACTCAAAGTTCCACAACCTTAAGTTATCTCAATAACAAATATTCAGTTTAAATGAAATATCTCTCTCACAGAGTCAATAAGAATCACTGAAGCATAAATTTACAAGTATAATGTAAAACAGAGTAATGAACTTGACAAAGTGTTCGTGAGTGTGTTCTTGTTGTATTCTCTATTTGGAGGTTCCTATATATATAGATGCATTGGTAATGATTGTTGGAACGTTTTTCTTCATGTCCATTAGAGCGTGCGCGGCCACAGTTGACTTTTCCAATATTTGAAAAATATCCATTTGCGGTAGGTGGCGATAGGTGACATTTGAACGTTGCATTTGACTTTCCTTATTTGGTAAGATCTCTTCATTGTTTATCTGTGGATATGCTAAGAATACTAAAACAATGAAAGGTTAATCATATAGGAAACAAATCAATGAACGTTAGAATGATTTCTGAATTTCTGGACTTGCATACTCGAGTAGCTACTCGAGTATTCATTAAAGTTTACTCGAGTACATACTCGAGTATCATCGGGTAAACATGATAAACTGCAAGTCAATAAGCAAACATAACATTACTCGGCTAGTGCATGGAATAAACAAAATTTAAAACCTTTGGAAATACTTGTTTACTCGGGTACCTACTCGGGTATTGAACTCTTTAATTGATAGGTTACTCGGATACCAACTCGAGTAAACCTTCAAATAAACTTTAGATTACTCGATGCTTTACTCTAGTAATGTTGGCAGGATTTCAAGGCCGAGAGCACTTCAAGTTTGATTACCTTGTTACTCGAGTACATACTCGAGTAAACATAATTTTCTGCATAGCTTACTCGGGTAATGACTTGAGGTTTTTCTTCAAAAATAACTCTGGATACTCGAGTACTTACTCGAGTAATCCACTTTAAATAAGTCATTCAATACCTGCATACTTGAGTAGTGCCTCGAGTGAAGTGTGATAAAAACATATCAAGTTATTCGAGTACTACCTTCAGGTTTTGTTTACCATAGTGAGTTACTCGAGTAGCTCCTCGAGTAACGTTGGCAGGGTTGAAAATGCCAAGAGCAACACATTTCTCAAAACTGGGGACTCGAGTACATACTCGAGTATCATTGGCAAGCCGAGAGCAACTCCAAGTGAATTACCTGGTTACTCGAGTAGCTACTCGAGTAACGTTGGCAGGCCGAGAGCAACTAGAAAAATTTTACCTTATTACTCGAGTATCGTTGGCAGGTTACTTGAAGGTCGACTCTGGTTACTTCAAGTTTTAGTCCATTACTCGAGTACCTACTCGACTAACCCTTTAGAAAATTTGCCAATAATGAAGTTTCTTAGCTTTTTCTCTTGGCCTTTCTTCATTACTCCAATGCCTACTTCAAGTGATGATTTTTCCTGTTATTACTTTGTTCAAACTTATTTGTTTATTACTCTTTTTCACACCATCCTTTGTTATCATCAAAACATGAGATCTAACAAGATTGAGTTTTTTGGGAGACAGATTGCTTGTGGCATAATGTTGACCTATCAAACCTTGCCCAATGATCATGATATTTTCCATATTGATAGTAGACATCTTAAGCTTCAAATTGATATATAGAATGTGCCATTTGAATTAGTAGATTGTAAGTTATGATTTGTTAAAGCTTAAGCATTGAATCTATAACAAATCCTGCAACAGTTTGGTTGATTGAGAATTTCTGGACTCTTGTGCATATAATTGGTAGTGGGAGATATTTTTCCTTTAATTAGGACTTAAATATTTACATAGGAACTGGAACCATCCATTTAAGAATTTTCTAGATTAAGTTATAAATTTTCAAAGTTGAGTGACAAATCTGGCAGATTAGGGTTGACCTATGAATTTGTGGCATTTAAGGTACATTGTGGCAAGTATGGGTCCAAAGTGTAGAGACATGTTTTTGGAACCCAATATGACCATAATAGATACCTAAATCACAAGGGTCAACAGACACATAATGTGTCTTAGATTAGACACCCATTTGGCATGACACAAGAGTTTTGAAAGATTATGCAAGAAAAACAAGTCATGAGTAATGACTTGCTTTCATTGATTTAACAAAGTCATGTGGTTATGTATCTAGGGCCATGAAATATCAAGGAAGAGGTAATGGAAAATTCTTCAAGCAACTATAATGGTTGGAAGAAAAGGGAACAAGAAGAGGACATGAATGTTGAAAGGTAGTAAACTTACGTAACTTGCATGTATTTGATATGTATGCTTATGTGTTGATGTGTATGATTGCTTTGCTTGATTAAGTAAAGCATATATGAATGATTGAATCTCTATTTCTATTTATGTTATGGTCATGAGTATGTTGTGTGAAACATTGAGCACACAAATATGTCATTATGTGAGCAAGAATTTAGGTAAGACAAGCATGTCATACACTAAGCATTTATCTTGCATACATTTTGGTATTATTTGCTACTGAGATTCTCCAAAATCTCACCCTCCCTTACCAACCATATAGAAATATTGATCACATAAGAGGAGTGCATGAAGTTGCACCAGAGAGAAATGTCTTGAGAATTGAAGATTGATGTGTATAAGTTATTGAATAATGTATTTAACTGTGTAAGGACTCCAACTTGAGAATGTCTTGTATAAGTATGCGAGATTTAAATTTGGAGGATTAAATATTAATTTCACTTGAGCCATAACAATATTGTTAACACTTCCTATGCATAATAAAGGGGAATAAAATTTAAGGTATTACACAAAACATCATCAAAATTTGGTGCTTGCGATACAAGAAATTCCTCATATCAGATTAGCATCTAAGAACGCCCTTTATGTATCTATAAGCTATATATTTGTTGCCTTATATGACCTAGATTCTCCCATATATATCACTCATGGTATTTCTAATCCCTTTCAAGTTAATATGTTGATTAACTCAGATTGCCTTCTAACACATAGTAGTCGCACTTACAAGCTACACAAATAACTAGTAAAGGGTCAACCCCAGACCCTAGCACAACTCGTATACCTAAGAGTAAATCTTCCTTTCTAACTAAACATCAGTCCTTCTTGACTTAGTCATTTTCCTAGTTTAGACTCGTTTGACTGAATTGTGTGTGATCTTAGAGCTTCAGTTAAAGCATATAGCACCAAAGCAGCTGACATTCAAGATAAATTCTATTTTACCTATGATCTTTCAACTCAGAATTCAAAGATAACTTTGATCAGTTATTCCTTTAACTCCCTTGATAAGTGTAGAATAACACTTTCTTAACATAAATGAGATCTAACTTTGCTTCAAACATATGCAAATTACATATCAAAACAAAACTCTCAAATTTAAGGATTTTTATGAACAAACTATGTCTCAATCAAAGGTCCCACACACTTACATACACCCCAGGAGGTATCTGGATAAAAAATCCTGAAAATTTGAAAAACTCCAACATCTCGAATTCTTGGCGGAGGACACGTGCCACCTTGCAATCACTGAAAGACAACACACACCATTTACCCAGGCTCCATATGCCATCATCTATTATATGGTGTCAGCCACGTGGCAATAGGTAGTCCACACTAGGCCTTCATGCCACTTCACAATTTTTCAAAAACAAAAGTTTAAATATGTTTTCAAACAAGTCAATGGTCAATGTTTGACCATTGACCAGTCAGCGGTCCATGTTTGATCCCTGGCTGTTGGCCCCTTGGCTGACATGATAAGTAACGTGGTATGATGTGGCTATTTAATATATGGCATAGCCTTATGTTGACCAATGATGTGGCATCGTTGGCATGGCATTAAACATGGGTGTGTTGTTCTTTGAATGGCCCACGGTATAGGTTAACTGATGACGTGGTTACTTGATTGCCACATCATCATCATCTACATCCAACCAAGTCGTCTTGATGAGAAAAGGGTGTCCTTACTAACCCCTCTCTCCACTTCTTCTTCACTTAATTTCTCCACCATTTGATTAACTTTTAATGGTTCAGATTTATTCTGTAAAAATATTATAATCATTTAATAGTTAATATTACAATAATATTTTTAAAATATTATCATATCTCAACCATTAAAAGCCAATCCAATGGTTGAGAAATTAAGTGGAGAGGAAGTGGAGACACTCCTTTCCTCAATTGGACTTAGCCAGAGCTCTGACAGGTCATCTCGACGCGCAAACTTTGGAATGTCATATCTTCCTCATTTTGACTCCATTTTTTGCATTCTTGGTGCCATTTACAACATGAGCAATGTAACCCCCTCCTATATAAGGCTGAAATTAAGTTAACAATTACGAATTTCATAGAAATAGAGACCAAAAGATAATTCAAACTCGTTAAAAATTCCATCCCTAAAAATAGGGTTTTCAAAAGTTGTTTCAAAACCTATTCAACATGGTCTTACATTTACATTTCAAGAATACAATTGGCCTGCTCAGTTCGATTTCATTCATACATATCAGAGTGTAACCCAAAATTTCCCGACACACTTGGGTTCTACTAAATCATCTAAAGGTTTACAAGGCACATTCGCTTATTTACAATTTTCCAAATAGGGGATTACATGAAACTATTCCAATATGTACAACATATACACATTTTCCCCAACAAAATAACCAATATGTATTAGCATGATAACCAACTACCAAAAATGTAAAACCCCTAACTAGGAGTTTAATCGCCCTTTGTCACCTACTTCTCCTTGGAACCGCTTGCCCTATTTGAAGATTGTTCAACGGAAAGAATAAGATTCTAAAGAATCCCATTTTTAACATCAAATTTTAGAAATTCATAACTTTTAGCACACACATCAAAATGACAAAAACTTTATGTCATTGGAAAGCTTGAAATGTCTACTACAAATTTAGAGAATTTCATAATTTTTTGACACCATTTGCTAATTCAAAACATCCCTATAAACCAACTGCCCAGCATAGAGTTTCACTTAACAAAATTTTCCAATTTTCAACATGTGTTTCCAATGGTTCCAAAATCCACATCCAATACTACTCCCACAAAAGTTTTCACAAGGAATCCAATGGAAACATCAAAACAACCAAATTCATATTCCTTTAACATGTTCTACTTAGGACATATTTCAAAATAAAGCCCAAAGTTGCCAAATTCCACATTCAATACTTCAAACTAATTTCATTGTTCAAATAACACAACCAAACACCATTTCCATCACAACACATCATGAAATTCTCACAATCCAATATCACACTAAAATCAGGGCAAAATCCCAACAATTCAATGCTCAACCAACAACCACAACCTATATACCAAAAGATAGCTTTCACTTACCTCTTTCACTTTCCCAAGCTTCTTTCTAAATTCTTCAATCTCTAACTTTTCTCAAACACAAAGACACCTCCTCTTGGAACTCTAAAACCATAGAATGAAAGCTCACAACAAGGGGAACAACTTTATAGAAGGAGATTTTAACATTCAAGGTCAAGATCTTACCTAAATCTTGAGCTTTTCTTTTATCTTTCTTCTTCAAAAATGGCGCACAAGAACTTGGAGAGAGAGAGAGAGAGAGAATGTGAGATGATGATGATGAAGATGAGAAGCAGATTTTGCCTCCTCACACACAAAAATCGAAATAGAGAGAGGAAGAGGGAAGAAAAAGAATAAAATATGCTTAAGTTGACTTTTCTTCCACCAACTCTCTCAATGCTTGATCACTAATTGCCACATGTCACCATCTCTTGAAATCTTAACACAAGTAATTCTTCCAGTTAGCCACACTAGCCAAATCCATTACCTGGTAATTAATTTCTTCTTCAATTACTAACTAGTTGGTCAGTAAATTTTCCATTCTTTAAATTTTTCCCCTGATTATAGAAATTCTTACTAAATCTTCACTTAACACATTTTTGTCATTTCTTTCTCTATTTCATGCGCTCTTCGCTCTTCTTGAATTTCATTTTAAGCTTTAACAACACAATTAAGCTTAATTATAGGGTTTGGGCACTGATTACTACTCATTCAAGCCATAACTCATTATATTCTCCAAAAGTGTTATTTAACGTTATTTAGATACACTTTCAATGTCATTACCCCTTAATCAAAATTTGGGGCATTACAATTCTCCCACAATTCAATAAATTTGGTCCTCAAAACTTGTTACACCACTTGGGACTTAAACTCCAGATGCCTCTTCATGACGGCTTCCATTTCTCAATTTGCTTCTCGTTGGAAAAGTCCCTTCAATACCATTTGTACAAATAGTACGCTACAGGTTAGATTCTTGCAAGAATCTCAAGGGACCAATGCGTGGTGGCTCAATTTCTTTCGCTTGATCGCTCTATCGATTCTCGTGACCGAAGACGCTCTCAAGAACACATGATCTCCGACTTTAAACTCTAGAGATCTTTTCTTCACTTGCTCACTATTCAGATGAATTGCACTTATTCATCTCGGCTTTGAGCCTCTTCAATCTCTGACATTAAGTTACTTCCCCCTTAGGATACATCATACTTAACATATACAGTTTGGTTCAAGAGATTTAAATATCAAAAATGCTCTATCAATTATGCAACAATCCACATTGCCTTCAAACTAAACACATCTGCGCCTACATTAACTTTACCCGGATGATACTTGATCTTGAGGATACTTGGGACACTAATGGTCACCATACTATTTTACTGTTACCCCATACAGGCAATGGCACCATAACTTTAACACACATGTCAACACAACACAATTGCCCCAAAGCCGTAATCGCCACTATTCACAACTGCCATAAAACACAATCACTACACAAATACAATCATCACCGAAACATAATCACCGTACAAACACAATCGTCGTAAGTCCCAAATCATAAGTCATTTCATAAGACCTCAACAGTTGGGAGGCATATGCCACCACTCTGCTCGATCTGTCACCCCTTCTGAGAATAACTCAAAGCACCACAGATTCACTATGCACAAATAGTAGCTTCTGCTATATTCACATATACCTCAGCTTTCACTATTTTTACAAGTATGTCAACTTTCGTTGCTTACAAAAATACCTCAGCTTTCACCATTTGCAATAATACCTCAACTTTCATTGTATCCATTTTCACAGCATTACCCTCACTCGTACACTCACCGTGACCCTACTAGTAGTAACCGAGACTTTTGGGCATTAACAACTTTTACAGCGGCTTCTACATAGATGCGTGTCTCGCAAGTCATAAACCAATAGCTTTTTACCGTATGCATTTTCATGGCATTACCCTCACCCGTATACCCATCAGTGGCTCCGTTATTAGTAACCAGGACTTTTGGGCATTAGCAACAATATCACTTCACCATATCAACTTCCATAGTGTTACCCTCACCGTACACCTACAAATGACTATGCTAGTGGTAAACGGGACTTTTGGGCATCAACAACAATATCGAGCCACTCCAGAATCTCAATCTCTTCCATCTGAAACACCCTACTATAACGGCCAACCTAAAGTTTTAGTCTCTTCTATATAGGTGGCCAGCCGGGAGTCTTAATCACCATACCCCACCCTCATCCTCTTTCACCCATCATCACTACAACTTTTGTTAGCTATTGGAGGACTCTTGGCATGGTCACATCCCACCCCCATCCTCTTTTACCTGCTATCACCACGACTATTGTTAGCTACTGGAGGACTCTTGGCATGGTCACTACAAATTCATAGCAGACTCAAGTTTTATGCACAGCCTTTCGGCCTAGGGTCAACACCGGTGCAACCAACTTGGTGGCTAGCCATGCTGGGGTAAGTGCCCTCATAAGTGAGAACTCCTGATCATATAGTCGAATTGGCCATCAGCTAAACTAGCTCTGCTCTACTGCACATAACCATACCCCAATCCTAGCCTATTCACATCACGATACAGGATATGAGTCAAGCTGGGTAGGGCACACCCCTAACCCTTGCTTATTCACATCACATCATAATACACATAAATTCTAGCTGGGATCAAATAAATTCAACATTAGTGTATTCGACAATTTCACCTTCAACTACATAAGCCTTCTTCACAACATACACATCATTCACATCATTCATCCCACTTAACGGTTGATCCTTTCACATGAGCCTGGTCATCGGCAAAATAATCTGGAAGAAATTTTGAGTGAATTATCTGGTATTAACAGCTAGACTTAAAAAGCTATATATCTCGGCCATAGTTTCTATCCTTTCCCAGACTAGTACTGCTTTTACAATACTGGGATCCATCGAATCCCTTCTCACGATATAACATGGCTTAGAAGTTTTCACTTCCAAAAGCCAAACTTGCACTTGTCTTTACCAACTTGAGCCTCAACTCAATGTAATTCTCACACATCATATTTACTATTCTTCCATTATACACTCTAAGGTCTGTCTCCTCATATGTGCTTCAACAATATCAAGTTGATTTATTAGGAGTTCCATAAGAACCTCCCACTGCACTTGATGGCACCCACAATTTCTCTGTGCTAGCTCTTTGCCCGTCTCAACTCAAATTATTCTAGGCCATTGCATATGGTTTCCACCATCAGTTCAACTCCTGACATTGTAACAAACTTTACTGCCCTTATTGGGGTACTCTATCCACATTATACAGGGAATCCGAAAGTCACTCGTGTTTCAATTTTCTATCTCAACCATGAGACCATATGCCATAGCCACTCATTGTTCTATCGAGAACTATTCTCATTCAATATAGGAATATTCTATTATCAACTAGCATCCTCAAGAAATCTCATACACATTTCATTTCATTTTAATATCATGTTCTAGTACCTGAGACCCTTCAGGTTAAATAAAATTCCTAAGAATCAATTCAACTTTTTAGTTTGATCCTTGGATCATAATTCAACTCTTAGAACCTCAACATTAGCTGAGCCGGGAAATCTCTCATTTCCACGAAGCATCACTAACCCAACACAAGCTTAAGTATATTTGCCAACCTAAAGGCACACTGATCCCCTAGGTCTTAGGGCCTTTGGACACACAAGTCCACTATAACATCACTGGCATGTAATATCATACAGCATAAGGTCTCTAATCCAATATTTAGGTTCATCATGAAATCTAGAACCTTAATATCACACACATTGGAAATCATTTTCCTCAATTATACCCAATAGATTCTGTTAAGAATCAAGATCAATAGCCTACTCTACTCTTATGGTATTTAGGTAATAACCTCAAAACATTACTGAAGGTTCAACACTATCCATCAAGTTACTATGGTTTGAGATTTTGTCATGCATCAGAACCATAGTGAAACCAATTCGCATTTAGACCTAAGTACCATTTTAGCTTAGATCTAATTCAGACCTATTCCCAACCTTCAGTATCATCATATCGAATTTTCTAGGATCAACAAACAGTATGGTCACCACTCCTCATATATCATTGTATATCATATCTATATTCCTTTAACCCTACAGTGTTACTAAAGATCATCACTTAGCATGGAGAAACTGCAAAACATTTACTATGCCTCAAATTGCCATAAAACTCACATACCTGCTAATAACAGGAACATTTACGTGTATACAACAATAATCATGGGTTAGCTACCCACTTAATAATAGGGAACTATCACAACTATCCTAGCAAAACTACCCTTGCCAGGAACTTCATCTCTGATACCACAAACGTAGCCCCCTTCCATATAAGGCCAAAATTAAGTTCACAATTACATAATTTCGTAGAATTAGAGACAAAAAGATAATTCGAAACTCGTTAAAAATTCCATCCCCAAAATAGGATTTTCAAAAACTTTTTCAAAACCTGTTCAACATGGTCTCACATTTACATTTCAAGAATACAATTGGCCTGCGCAATTTGATTTTATTCATACATATCAGAGTGTAACCCAAAGTTTCTTGACACACTCGGGTGCCATTAAATCATCTAAAAGTTTACAAGGCACATTCTCCTCTTTACAGTTTCCCAAACAGGGGTTTACATGAAACTATTATAATATGTACAACATATACACATTATCCTCGACAAAATAACCAATAAGTATTAGCATGATAACCAACTACCTAAAATGTAAAACCCCTAACTAGGAGTTTAACCGCCCTTCATTAGGATTGTCTCAACAAGCTTTACACATCTATGGCATCAAATAATGCAAAAACATTTAATTTTGAAAACCTAATTTTTTGAGCTTTAGGCCAACATAACATCACTCCTAGAGGTGTTCAAATCTGGGATCGGGATCCCCCACTCCCGGTTTGGTCTTGGTCCCAGTAATCCAGAGCAGGACCTGAATCAAACTGGGAAATCCTAGTTTTTTAATAAAAAAAATTAAATTTAAAATACATTATTCTATTAGTGAAATTTTTTATAATCTAGTGTTTAAAGTAATTATTTAACACCTAATAAGGCCATAATAATCACACAAATTGATCTAGAATTGAAGAATAACATTTTATTATTATTATTATTATCACCTTCCTCATTTTTGTTATTGTTTTTATACATTATATAGTAGGATTAATATTACAATATGTACAATTTAACTCCAACTAAATATGTGATACACATTTTATCAAATGATAATTTAAATTATGGGATAATAAAAACAAAAATAAAATAATAACTTAGTTTTTAACCAAAAAAATTAAAAAAAAATTAAAAAATCGAGACCAAGATGGGACTAAGATCACAAGGTGTGCGCCTAGTCCTAGTCCCGATCCCAGGTCCAATAGCTCCTAATCCCCATCCCTATCTCGGCTGGGACGGGAAATTCCCGGGATCAAAATGTCTAGGACCGGGACCAAGACCAGATAACTGTAATATCCCAAAAAGTGATTAAGGCTAATGATTTCAAAAGTAGATGTAATTATTGTTGAATAAACACTTTTGGAGAATGTGTGATGGGAATTTGGATATTTTAATGATTCCAATGGATTCCTTGTGAAAATTTATGTGGGAATGATGTTTGGTATGAAAATGGAACCATTGGAAGTAAAGATGCAAAATCTGAAATTCTGTCCAGTGAAACTCTATTCTGGGCAGTCTTCTCGTATGGAAGTTTTAAATAGGCAAATGGTGTCTAAAAATTCTGAAATTTTCCAGTCTTAAATTTCACATGTCAAGCTTCAAAATGGACATATAATTTGTATCATTTTGATTTTTGACCTAAGAGTTTTGGATTTTTGAAGTTTGCACAGCGAAATTAATTATTTTCTGGAACAGTATGCAAAGATTGAAATTCTGGGAATTTTGTGATTCCTTCCAGATAGATTCTATATTTTTCCTTAAAACTAGACTCAATAAGGGTTATATAGGCTTTTGAATCACTCCAATTCAATTTTTCTAGAATTAGTTATGATTTATCAAAGTTCGGTCAGAAAATCTGCCAACAAATCCGAAAATGGGAAAATAAGGAATTATGACATCAACTCATTAAAAGATGATGTCAGCATGGATTATTAATCAAATTGCTCATATTCTTCAGCCATTTCACGCCATTTTCAGCTGAAGCAAGAGGAAAAAACGTGAGAGAGAGCTTGGAGAAAAATAGAGAGAAGGAAGGAGAAATCTCACAAGGTAGGTCGATTTCTTCAATGAATTCGTACCTAATGTGTATAATCCTCCTCCTAAGCTATTCCTCTATGTGAATTAAGGTTTTGAAGCAAGGAATTTCATTGTTCAAATAGGCTAGGGTTCAGCCATATTTGGGAAAAGCTTGTGAGAGCTTGAGGTAACTTTCAAACTTTCGTATATTGCTTATTCTGGCTGCTGTGGGCAATTTAATCGGTGAAATTTCGCCGGATTGCCATTGGTTTTAAAGTTTGGAAATGATGTGGCCTAGGGATTATGCTGCCCAAATTGGGTCTTAATGTTAGTTGTAACCTAATGTAATGGTTAATAAAGTGGTTAGGAGTAGAAAGGAACGCGTTTACGGAGCCGAAATCGTAAAACCCCGATTTTCCAGGAAAACTCATAAATTTCGGCCAGCCCTATAAATGGGTCTTAGAGTTGGATTTTCAATTATTTGATGGTTCCATTGAGTTCAGGGGTGAAAATTAGGTGGGGTTATAGTTGGTCACTTTTTCGGAAAAGGCCGAAAAAGCATAATTACGAAAACGCCCCTAAAACCCTTAAAGTGGGGCTGCCAAGGGTAAATTTGTAATTTTACATTGAATTTGATAATTCTGAGTCCAGAAATGGATTCCTTGCACGGAAATATGTTAGGATAGCCCAGATTAGAATTTTGGGAAAAGTGCAACCGGACCGGGTACGGCGGGCCCTACCCGGGTCCCCAGGGGCATTTTTGTAAATTTTCATTATAGACTCATATAACCTCAAGAAACACTATGGAAGTGTCTAAATGGTGCATTTGGAATTGTAGGATTCGATATTTGCCATGTTCGTGAACGACCCGTGCCAAAGCACGTTCGGAAAGAACCAGGTAGTGACTCCTCTCTTATACTTTGTGTGAAACATTGTATGTATGTTTGTCTTGCATTGAGAATACATTGTGACATTGTGACATTGTGATGCTTTGTGACCGCAGCGAAAGCTGACGCCTAGTGAATACTTTGTGAATACATTGAGATCGCAGCGAAAGCTGACGCTTAGAGTTTACAGCCATGAGTGCTGTTGTTTGTGGCGATAGCCATGATACATTGTGATGCTGCTTAACATGATCATATATGCTATGTGTTTATACACTGTATGAGTGGTTTGTTACTACAGAGATTCTTTTGAATCTCATTCTTTCCATTGACTAACATTTCAGACAGGGCAAGTGGCTCCAAGGAGAAGCGAACCACCTGGAGCGGCTAGGATCTTGTAGAGTATGTTGTTAAGCTATTGGTTAACTATTTTGGACTTGGGATTACTGTTTATTTTTGGAGATGTAAATATTACTGTTGATTTTGGTTATGTAATCCCCTAGTGGAGACTTTTAAACCCTCAGATTATATATGTATAGAACCCGGGAGTTGTCGGGGATTTGGTTATACACTCTGATGTGTGTGAATGTAAATTAACTGCACAGGTAATTATATTCGAATTTTGAAATTGAGACCAGGATAGAGAAGAGTTTTTGAAAGTTTTTGGTGAAAAGCTTACACTATAGTAGGAACTTGAAATGAGTTTAAGCTATCCGACGGTCTCTAAACCAATTTAATTATGTGATATCGACTTATAATTACGTGGTTAAAGGCAGGGGGTTACATTTTGGTATCAGAGCTGTAGTTCCTGGCAAGGGTAGAGGTAGCTGGGATAGATCCCTTAGATAGTAGTAAGGATATCTGTGAATGATTGTTGTGTATGCACATGTATGTTATATTGACATGGATATATATATGAGTTTTGTGACTATATGTGCATACTATCTCTGCTAAATTAATGGGGCAAGTTGTTTGTAGAATGAAGAAAACTAGAGGACGCCCCAATATTCCGCGTGTGGACCCAAAGGTGGAGGTCGTCAATGATAATCCACCAGATCCTATGCAAGAGCTGATGGGTCTAATCCGGGATCAAAGAGATATGATAACTGAGCTGAGAGAAGAGCTCAGAGCAGAGAAAGCGAAGAACAAGGAAGGTCCAGTTCAGTCCACTCCGGAGGAAACTCAAGAAGAAACTCGACATGAGGACACTGCTGAAGGGTCAGCACGACCACTGGAGTCCCCACCTCACACTCTTCCAAACCAAGAGTCTTATGGAGTACCTGTAAGAGAGGGTAAGGATCTTCAGTTTTGGGTTACCAGATTTTGCAAACATCTGCCTCCAGTGTTCAAAGGGAGGTTTGATCCACAAGTGGCGGAAGATTGGTTGAACCGTCTCAAGAAGATATTTGAGGTCCTTGGATGTCCGGATGAGGTGAAGCCACGCTTGGCAGTCTACAAGCTCGAGGGTGATGCGGACCGTTGGTGGAGAAATATCTCTCTCACACTGCGCAGCAGAAACATGCCATTGACTTGGGAATTGTTCCAGCAAGAATTCAATGAGAAATACTTTCCCAAATCAGTACGGCTCGAGAAGGAGACAGAATTCCTTAACATTAGACAAGGGGACACTGAGAGCTTTGATGATTATTTGTCCCGTTTCATCCGTTTGTCCCGATATTCCTCCTATCTCTGATACAAGGATGACGAAGAATGGAGTTCAGATATGCTCATTCGTGGCCTAAGGCGAGAGTTAAGGAAACGGTTGGTCGCTCACCAGTTCACCAAGTTCAACAAAGTGGTGGAACAATGCAGGATTACAGAGAACAACTTAAGAGAAGTATATCCTACTAAAGCTACTGGGCACCGCAGTGAACCTAGTAAGAGTGGTACTTCACAGAAGCGAAAGGGACAGGGACCTTTATCTGGGAGTGGTAAAAAGCCCTACCAGTCTGGGAGCCATGATCAGCAGAGAACTCCTTTTACACCTTGGATCTGTCCTCGTTGTAATCAGTCACATCATGGTAAGACTTGTGAGGGTCGAATAATATGCTTTAATTGTAAACGTGTGGGGCATACTGCTGTCGAATGCAAAAAGCCACGACCCGACCAGAGGCCAAAAACTCAGGGTCGAGTATTCGCTATGACCCACGAGGAGGCCCATAAATCTCCTAAGTTGATACAAGGTAAAATTCTTCTTAGTGGCTATTTATTGCAAGTTCTGTTTGACTCGGGTGCAAGTCACTCCTTCATTGCCTATGATTGCGTGAAGCGCCTGGGATTGCATGTGCATAAATTACCATTTGATCTGATAGTGTCAACTCCGATGGGTGTTAAGGCCTTGACTACAGAAGCTTGTCTAAATTGTGTCATAACTGTAGAAGGGCACCAATCTACTGTGGATTTGATTTGTCTGCCGCTTTACCAATTGGAAGTTATTTTGGGTTTTGATTGGTTAACGGCGAATAATGTGATGCTTGATTGTGTGAACAGGAGGATAGTATATCCTGCTTCTCAGAGGGTCGAAGTTGTAAATGGTAGTATGAATTTCCTTTCTACGGCTAAAGCTGAAAAATATCTTGAAAAGGGTTGCCAGGGGTATATGGTATTCTTCTCTGTGCAAGGGGAGATTAGTGAACCTGTGAGTAGTATACCCGTGGTAAATGTATTCCCTGAGGTATTTCCGGATGATCTTAGTGGATTACCTCCAAAAAGGGAAGTTCAATTTCCCATTGACATTGTGCCTGGAGCTGGTTCTATATCTAAGGCCCCATACCGTATGGCCCCAAATGAAATGGCGGAGTTAAAGAAACAAATAGAAGACTTGCTTGAAAAAGGGTTTATTAGACCCAGTGTGTCACCTTGGGGAGCTCCAGTGTTGTTTGTAAAGAAGAAAGATGGAAGCCTTCGGTTGTGTATCGATTATAGAGAATTGAACAAGGTTACTATTAAGAACAAGTACCCTCTTCCCCGAATCGATGACCTTTTAGATCAACTATCTGGTTCGTGTGTATTTTCGAAGATTGATCTAAGGGCGGAAATTAAAGAAGCTCAGAGTCAAGATGACTGGATACAGTGCAATCTGACTCGAATCGAACAGGGAGAAGTTTCAGGCTACGACATATCGCCTCATGGATTGGTTCGTTACCAGAAAAGAGTCTACGTTCCACTTAAGGCAGAGTTGAGGCAGAAGATTCTGGATGAGGCACACAAGAGCCGATATACTCTTCATCCTGGTATGACCAAGATATATCAGAATCTGAAATCGGTGTATTGGTGGCCGGGTTTGAAGAGTGACGTGACCAAATATGTTGCAAGGTGTCTCACTTGTCAGAAAGTGAAAATCGAGCACCAGAGACCGCCTGGTTTACTTTAGAGTCCTGAGATTCCGGAATGGAAATGGGAAAGCGTGACCATGGATTTGGTTATGGGATTACCCAGGATCAGAAACTATGATGCGATCTAGGTAATTGTGGATCGGTTAACGAAGTCAGCCCACTTCATACCAATCAATGCTGGTTATTCTCCTGATAAACTAGTGGAGATTTATATCCGAGAGATTGTCAAACTTCATGGTGTTCCGAAAAACATCATTTCCGATCGAGATCCACGATTTACTTCGAAGTTTTGGAAAGCATTGCATGAAGCCTTAGGTACTCAACTGAGATTCAGTACGGCTTATCATCCTCAAACGGATGGACAATCTGAGAGAACAATTCAGACGCTGGAAGATATGTTGCGAGCTTGTGTTCTCGACTTTAAAGGAAGTTGGGATCGTTTCCTTCCACTGGCTGAGTTCGCTTACAACAATAGCTATCATGCGAGCATCCAAATGGCTCCGTATGAAGCGTTGTATGGAAGACGGTGTCAATCACCTTTATGCTGGAATGAATTATCCGAAAGGAAGCTTTATGGGCCAGATTTGGTTGATCAAACCTCATCACAGATTTGGATCATTCGTAAGAGGCTCCTTGCAGTGCAGAGTCGACAGAAAAATTACGCTGACAAGAGGAGAAGGCCTCTAGAATTTGAGGTTGGTGATCACATATTTCTGAGAGTATCACCAGTTACTGGCATCGGGAGAGCTATCAAGCGAAAGAAGCTGAGCCCAAGGTACATAGGTCCTTTTGAAATCCTTGAGAGGATTGGGCCTGTTGCTTATCGAGTAGCCCTACCCCCAAACTTGAGTAGACTCCACGATGTGTTTCATGTTTCCCAATTGAAGAAGTATCAACCGGATCCATCTCATATTGTTGAATATGAAGAAATTGAGTTACAAGACAACTTCACATATGCGATAGAGCCAGAACAGATCATTGATAGAGAAGAACGACGGCTCAGACACCGAAGCATTCCATTTGTCAAGGTGATCTGGAAGGGAATGACTCAGAGGGAAGAAACTTGGGAAGCAGAAGCAGATATGCGAAGACGTTATCCAGAGTTTATGGCTCAAGTTGTGTGACAAATTTCGAGGATGAAATTTATTTTACGGGGGGAGAAATGTAATATCCCAAAAAGCGATTAAGGGCTAATGATTTCAAAAGTAGATGTAATTATTGTTGAATAAACACTTTTGGAGAATGTGTGATGGGAATTTGGATATTTTAATGATTCCAATGGATTCCTTGTGAAAATTTATGTGGGAATGATGTTTGGTATGAAAATGGAACCATTGGAAGTAAAGATGCAAAATCTGGAATTCTGTCCAGCGAAACTCTATTCTGGGCAGTCTTCTCGTATGGACGTTTTAAATAGGCAAATGGTGTCTAAAAATTCTGAAAATTTCCAGTCTTAAATTTCACATGTCAAGCTTCAAAATGGACATATAATTTGTATCATTTTGATTTGTGACCTAAGAGTTTTGGATTTTTGAAGTTTGCACAGCGAAATTAATTATTTTCTGGAACAGTATGTAAAGATTGAAATTCTGGGAATTTTGTGATTCCTTCCAGATAGATTCTATATTTTTCCTTAAAACTATACTCAATAAGGGTTATATAGGCTTTGGAATCACTCCAATTCGATTTTTCTAGAATTAGTTATTATTTATCAAAGTTCGGTCAGAAAATCTGCCAACAAATCTGAAAATGGGAAAATAAGGAATTATGACATCAACTCATTAAAAGATGATGTCAGCATGGATTATTAATCAAATTGCTCATCATCTTCAGCCATTTCACACCATTTTCAGCTGAAGCAAGAGGAAAAAACGTGAGAGAGAGCTTGGAGAAAAATAGAGAGAAGGAAGGAGAAATCTCACAAGGTAGGTCGATTTCTTCAGTGAATTCGTACCTAATGTGTATAATCCTCCTCCTAAGCTATTCCTCTATGTGAATTAAGGTTTTGAAGCAAGGAATTTCATTGTTCAAATAGGCTAGGGTTCAGCCATATTTGGGAAAAGCTTGTGGGAGCTTGAGGTAACTTCCAAACTTTCGTATATTGCTTATTCTGGCTGCTGTGGGCAATTTAATCGGTGAAATTTCGCCGGATTGCCATTGGTTTTAAAGTTTGGAAATGATGTGGCCT
Organism: Inga laurina; assembly: GCA_963855925.1. Lineage (NCBI taxonomy): Eukaryota > Viridiplantae > Streptophyta > Magnoliopsida > Fabales > Fabaceae > Inga > Inga laurina. The sequence goes on from OY979712.1 coordinate 21,310,562, forward strand.
AGGAGTTATGCTGCCCAAATTGGGTCTTAATGTTAGTTGTAACCTAATGTAATGGTTAATAAAGTGGTTAGGAGTAGAAAGGAACGCGTTTACGGAGCCGAAATCGGAAAACCCCGATTTTTCCCGGAAAACTCATAAATTTCGGCCAGCCCCAGAAATGGGTCTTAGAGTTGGATTTTCAATTATTTGATGGTTCCATTGAGTTCAGGGGCGAAAATCAGGTGGGGTTACAGTTGGTCACTTTTTCGGAAAAGGCCGAAAAAGTATAATTACGAAAACGCCCCTAAAACCCTTAAAGTGGGGCTGCCAAGGGTAAATTTGTAATTTTACATTGAATTTGATAATTCTGAGTCCAGAAATGGATTCCTTGCACGGAAATATGTTAGGATAGCCTAGATTAGAATTTTGGGAAAAGTGCAACCGGACCGGATACGGCGGGCCCTGGCCGGGTCCCCGGGGGCATTTTTGTAAATTTTCATTATAGACTCATATAACCTCAAGAAACACTATGGAAGTGTCTAAATGGTGCATTTGGAATTGTAGGATTCGATATTTGCCCTGTTCGTGAACGACCCGTGCATGAGCACGTTCGGAAAGAACCAGGTAGTGACTCCTCTCTTATACTTTGTGTGAAACATTGTATGTATGTTTGTCTTGCATTGAGAATACATTGTGACATTGTGACATTGTGATGCTTTGTGACCGCAGCGAAAGCTGACGCCTAGTGAATACTTTGTGAATACATTGAGATCGCAGCGAAAGCTGACGCTTAGAGTTTACAGCCATGAGTGCTGTTGTTTGTGGCGATAGCCATGATACATTGTGATGCTGCTTAACATGATCATATATGCTATGTGTTTATACACTGTATGAGTGGTTTGTTACTACATAGATTCTTTTGAATCTCATTCTTTCCATTGACTAACATTTCAGACAGGGCAAGTGGCTCCAAGGAGAAGCGATTCACCTGGAGCGGCTAGGATCTTGTAGAGTATGTTGTTAAGCTATTGGTTAACTATTTTGGACTTGGGATTACTGTTTATTTTTGGAGATGTAAATATTACTGTTGATTTTGGTTATGTAATCCCCTAGTGGAGACTTTTAAACCCTCAGATTATATATGTATAGAACCCGGGAGTTGTCGGGGATTTGGTTATACACTCTGATGTGTGTGAATGTAAATTAACTGCACAGGTAATTATATTCGAATTTTGAAATTGAGACCAGGATAGAGAAGAGTTTTTGAAAGTTTTTCGTGAAAAGCTTACACTATAGTAGGAACTTGAAATGAGTTTAAGCTATCCGACGGTCTCTAAACCAATTTAATTATGTGATATTGAATTATAATTACGTGGTTAAAGGCAGGGGGTTACAATAACCGGGACCAGGACCAGACAACCAGGACCGGGACATTTTGAACACCTCTAATCACTCCATAATGTGATTTGGATGTGTTTCCTTTATGTTTTATGAGCTCTTCTACCTTTTAGGGTTAAAGTCTCTTATTTTTAATCACACATAGGTTCTTAAAACTCAACTTTAATCCAAAGGCTCATTAAAGAATTATTCTTTAATAAATGCATTCTTTTTTTATCACCTTGGAAACCACAGAAAAAATCAACAATCCACATGTCAATTGCATGAGCACCACACACACACACACATTTTGTTACAAGGAGTACTCTATATTTATTACACATACCTTGTATTCATATCCATTAGTTTATAAGATAGCTTGCATTTGGGACGCCCAATAAAGAAAAGACAAGGGGAAAAAGAACATGGACCTAATTGATTTTTGAGAAGCGAATCTAATGGCCTTAGAAGAAAGTTTAAAGAGATAGAAAAAGGAAAAGAAGATTAAATAAAGGTTAAAACAAAATACAATTCCTCTTTAATAGACAAAAATTACCTTTTAGTCTCGGTATTCTAGTTTTATTACTCCAACGGTGGCCTTCTAATAGACTAATATTGCATGTCTGCATCCCCTGTAATTGTGCATTTTGTTTCATCATTAAGCATGTTGGAATTTGTTGGAGTTCAATGTGACATCTAAAAACAAGTTGATTTAAATAGATTATTGGATGATATAAAGGGAGAAAGAGGCAAAGTATCCCTAAATAAGATTAATTTATGATTTTGATGTAATATCCCAAATTTCAGGACTAGAAGCTTCAGAACAAATCTAAATGAAGTAGATGATTAAGCCTAGTTTAGTAAGAATCCCAAAATGTATTAAAGGGTTAAATGACTCAAAAGCAAGTGTAAATAGGGATACAAACCACACTCGGAATAAAGTATGAATTTCAGTATGGATTAGTTGAAGAAAAATACCTGATTCCTTTAGGTTATGTCAAAATGATATAAGACCTAACTTAGATTCAAAAGAAAAGGGAAATGGCATATGGAAGAGGGAAACGAAGTAAAATAAAAGAATTAATAGCAAAACAATAAATATTTCCATGATCAAGATCAAAAGAGACAATTATCATTTGATCTTGAGACTAAAATTGGAAGACAAAATGAAGTGCCAATATCTCATCTTCAAAAGCAAGAGTGCAAATTAACCCTCCACTTATAAGGGTTAAATTTGGCCAAGAAGGGCAAGAAAGGAAGAAAGAAGAGTTTGGTCAAATTGTCAAACCACTTAGAAGACCAAAGTCAAACTTGAACAAATACATATAAGATCAATTGGTCAACAAGTTTTCCTTTCCATTGGGCTCTTAAATTTCGTCCAAAACCAAGAAAAAGAGGAAAAGAATGTGCAATTGAAGCAATCCCAAATCCATTGACCAAGTCAAAAGAAAAGAAGAAGAAGAAGAAGAACAAGAACAAGAACAAGAGAAGAAAAGTCAAAGTGTCTTTCAATTATTCCAACTTGAAGGATTGACCAAAAGTAAGAAAACAAGAGGACAATTAATCAACCAAAATTATTCCCTTTATGAGTGATAATTTCGGTCAAGAAGAGGGAAGGAAGAGTGGAGTTGAATTAACCAAACCACCTTAGTTAATTAACTATTTAACTTTTTCAAGAAGCCACCAAGTTGTAACACATGGACTTTTCTTGCCTCCCCAGATAAAATTTCTGCCAAGCAGTTCAAGAAGACAAGAATTGGACATTTAAATATACACTCTCTCCCTCATTTACTTAAAAGTCGGCCAAACACCCAAAAAAAATAGAGAAAAGAAGAAAAAGAAAAAGGAAAGAGAAAGAGGAGCTTGAAGAACAAGAAGCAAGGTAATGAGTTCTTGCTTGATTTTCTCCTTGTAATTCTCCTCTCTAAGAGCTTCAATCCTATGGTTTTTTTTCAAGAGGTGTTTTGAGCTTTCAAAGAAGAGCCAAGTTGGAGAATCAAAGAACTAGTTTGGGAAAGTGATAAAGGTGAGACTAAGCTTCGATTTGAACTATACATTGTGTTGATTGGTTGAGTCTTGTGACATTGGTCGGCTGCCCTAATTTTGGTTATCTTAGGGTTTTAGGATTTCATGATGCCATGTCCATATATATGATGTTTGAGAAGCATATAAGACTAGTTTAGTGAGAATCAAATTTGCAAACTTGGTTGATTGTTGTATTGGAAAGTCTTTTTCGATCAAAACAAGACATGTAGAAGGAGTGAGATTTTGGTAAAGTTGATGTCACCAATGAATTATACATGAAAAACTATGTAGAAATAGCCTCTGGCTATAAATTTCTAGATCATTGAAATGAAATACTAAAAATTGGAATTTTACATAGTGCTGCCATTTTAGGTTCCCTACGAGGCAGTTAGAATGTGGCTTGTTTTTTAATAATCAAATGTTATCCAATGAAGGTGATATTTTCTAGAACAAAAGTAGACATATTAAGATCAATTTGATATGTCATTTGTGTCACTTGGATTAGTACATTAGCAGTTATGAATTTTTGAAATTAGACATTTAAAACTAGAATGATTCTATGGCAGGGTGAATTGAATTGTGGTTTTGGAATTCTTTAAGTGTAACTGGCTAAGGGAGATACTTTTTCCTAAAAATAGACTTAATAAGTATCACATAGAACTTTGAACAACTGCAATTGGACATTCCTAGAAAAAGAAATAAATTTTGAAAAATTGGTGAAAATTCTGCCCGTTTTTGAATAACTTGTGAAAATAAGTAAGTTAGGGCAAGATGTAATAAGCTTGACCTTTAAGGGCAAAGTTGAGCATTTTGGGCTAGTGTAAACACATTAACTCTTCATATGACATAGTGCACTAACCCTAAAGATAACAAACTCAAGTGTTTAGAGTTATTAAAGAATTGAAATAAGTAATAACTCGTCCATTCATAAATTCCAGTTTATAGGATTTAGTAGTTGCCCTAAACAACCGGAAGTCGGAAAATCCAGTTATAATATTGGAAAGGCAAAGGCAGTCAAGTAGTAACATATCCCTCACATACTATATATTCTTTTACATATTTGTTTTTACCATCTTGAATACTGCGTGAGAAACACAAGATTGGCAGAATAACCTATTAAGCATTCAATACTAGAAGGGCAGAAGCCCATAGAATATCCAATGCTGTGAGAATGGACCTGTGTGTCCAATGAGAATGTGCTTTGCTGCATAGAATAACTGAATATTGAATGTGTATTGCTTTATTGAACTGATGGTTTGCTTAACATGTTTTATGTATGCATTTTATTTGAGTGATATATGTTACTACTTAGATTCTTTTGAATCTTATCCCTTTCCAACAACCCATTTTTCAGCATGGGCTAGCAGCTCTAAGAGCAAGAAGGTAACTGCGGACGAGTAGGGATCAAGATAGATAGAATTTACCTTCTGTTGGTTATCTGATTTTGGAAAACTGTATAATTTGTATATGAAAACATAGAAAGACTAATACTAGATATAGCAGTAGAAGTATTAATTATACCCCTAAACAATGTACTTAAAAGATGTAAATGAACTAGCAATGGGTGACAAAATAATGTGGGCCCATTAGATAATGAATGGATTGTGGGTTTTCAGCAAAGAACACTTGATTTACACTCTGATATTAATAAATGGAACTAAGAACAAATGGATTATAATGAGACAAACAATTATGAGACCACTTTGAAATATTTTAAAAAGTTTTGAAAAACCCACTCAATGGGAGGTTTGAATCTTGTGTTGAAGTCGGGACTTTAATAGTTTACAATAGAGCACCGTGTCTAGTTTGTAATCATTGCATGTTTAAAATTCATCTAAACGTTTGAGAAGATATGGTGTTACATATGGAATGGCCTAATGATTATAATGTCTATAGGGAATAGTTTGGAATTAAATTTTGTATCAAAATTACCTAAATGTTCTTAATTTAATATTTCGAAACAAACATGACGTACAACACAAAACTAAGTCAGTGACAACTCATTATATAGAAATTTATTGTTGGATATCAATAACAACAACAGTTTAACAAGCAATAATTTTAATTTATCAGATTAACAACAATAACAATTAAGCCGATGACAACAATTTTACTAAGGGCAACATGAGGTCATTTTATAAACAAAAATAAAACTTAATTTCAGAATAGTTCTCAAGAACTTCATTTTGTGCTACCAGACAGGGATTCACATATTTGGGTGAGTTACAATAAAATAAAATATTGTCACCTAAACAGGGCCTTGTACAATTTTCTATGGAGTGCAATTTGTTTATAAGCTGAATTAAATAATCAACTGTTAAATTCTTCTGATGTTTTCTTTTTATACGAATCAATTAAGGGACTATGAACTACACTTAGCTGAATTATACAGGAGAATATTCTCATATGATTCTATTTTGTTTCTCTTCAGTCTCTTTGGTCAGGACCAAAATCCTTGGATGCCTGAACAAAGATGTTGTATTGTACCTTCTCAGGCAATTATTGCATTATATTTTGTAATTTAGCTGACTTTTGAATAATATTACATTAAAAGTTCTTCTCAGTGATAAAAACTTCATCTCCTCAAATAGCTAGGTATCTATTTGCATTATTATTGGACGGTGAATGTTTAGGCCTGTACCACACAGGAGCAGGTTCAATTATTTGGCACACTCAATGGATACACACACACACACACACATATACATGATGCTTCTGGCTCAGTCATGCTTGGTGGGCCATTTTACTAGAGTCAATTGCGCTCTATAATTATGTTCCTTTTTTTATTTGATCAAGGGTTTCTCCTTTTGAGGTTTAAAACGCAAAAAGTTTTCACTTCTTCTAACAAGTGTATTTCTCGAAACTTGAACTTATGTTCTTCTCTTATGGGTTGAGGCAATTTACTACCTCGACCAACAGCTTGTTGGTAATTGTGTGCCTATTTGTTTATGCAAATTCTTGATGCTTCAGTGAGGCTGTATGCAGAATTTTAGGATGATGATGGTAGCAAAACTCCTTCTTACTCACAATTTTTTTTTCCGAAACTTTCTAAGGCATTTTAATTATTAGTTAGAGCTGCCACGGGTGCACTGAACAAGGCCTCTCTAGTCTTGCCACTTACCATTTAGATGGCTTTCAAGACTTTAATTTTATTACAATTATGCCACTTCATAGGCCTAGGGATATTATAGATTCAACTTCTAAGTTTCCTAAATGTCATGAATATGTCCTTTGATACAGGAGTGTGGGAAAATTATGTCACAATCTTGTACAAAGATTCTATATTAAGTTTTTGGGGAAATAACTATATGATCCAAGGAAGGGACTTGATGGCATCACTAGTGGAAAAATGGCTTTTTAGACCGGTTCTGGATCCGGTCTTGATATAGTCAGTCTTAAAAGTATGTCACTTTTGAGACCGGTTTGGTAATCGTTCTTAAAAGTCTCACTTTTAAGATTGGTTCTATTTATAACCGGTCTAAAATCAACAATGTTTAGACCAGTTTTCATGAGCACCGGTCTTAAAAGAACTCTTTTGTAAGGTGACTTATGTAACATTTTTAAGACCGGTTATTATTATAACCGGTCTTAAAAGTTGTTTTAAGACCGGTTATACATACAACCGGTCTTAAAATTTTAATTTTAAGACCGCTTATAAATGTAACCGGTCTTAAAATAACTATTAAGACCGATTATCATTATAACCCATATTAAAAGTGTTATATTTTTTTTAAATTGTTTGTGATTAGGTTAGTTACCATAACGCATCCTTGAATTGCTACCTCCAATGTCATACTTATTAAGTGCTATATGGTGTTCAGTTTGCTTCCACTTACCATTTTCCTTTTGCTTTAACCTTCTCATTGAATTGGGAACTTGTAACATGTTATATATCCTCATGTATAATGTTTTGTTTAAAACCATCATATATATATTCATAAATGGATTCAACCATGACATATCATGCAACCAACAAGTCAATTCATCAAAATATACAAAAACCAAGTTAAAACCAACAAACATGTCAAATCATGCAACCAACAATATTTACAACCAACCAACATGTCAATTCATCAATATATACAAAAAAATTCCTCAGCTTTACAAGAACTCACTGTTGTAAAAGTTCATAAATAAATTCAGCACAACAATTAAATTCACCAAAGCCAGGAAAAACATTAAATTCAATTAAAAAAATAAAAAGTAATACAAAATTTTTGAAATATATATACATTTACCTATTCAGTAAGTTCTGTCGTGCCTAAGGTAATAATATTATACATGTGCCTCAGAATATACAACCCACACAAGTTGAACCCCGGTGGTTGCCTACAAGTCTAAAAAATAATATGATATCGGTAAAACAAGTATAAAATTAAAGCATGGCTTATTATTGAATACATTCTTAAAACAAACCAATATGTAACTAACCTTTGGCAAGATCCATGTAGGGTCTTTTACCTCACGCATAGGCCTACCACAAGTTGTGTGTTGGAATGTCCGCATAGCCCTATATCATTAAAATTAGAAAGGTTAATTATTTTACACAAATTCCATAAATTTTGCACACTAAAGGTAATTAATAATACAAGAAAACTTACGCGTTCAAGCTCTTCTTCAATTCACTAGTTGGATTGCTGAGGTAGAGGGAGCATTAGAGGATGACAGAATAACTCTTCTTGCACAAAATAGCCAATTGCCAATGATCACTGAAAAAAGGGAAAACTTTTAAGCAAATATAAAATATTATGTATACTATGAAATATAAATTTATGTCTTACCCATGCAAATATGGAGCAGAGAAACACTCAATTGAGGTTTCACTAAGCTTGTACGATAAGTATGTGTGTCTGATAGCAGCAGTGGTCCCTTTGTCGTAGAGTTGAACTGGGCATAAGAGTCCAAATTTATCGGTTTTGCCAGAGTCAACCAACCTACGATGCATGCACCTACAATAATTCAAGTAGGGACATTAAATCAAATTTTAACGGCGTAATTTGTAAAATATTTGTAAGATCTCATGTTTTGATGATAAAAAAGAATGATATGAAAAAGACTTGAGTAATAAACAAGATTGAACAAAGTAATAATAAGGAAAAGCATTACTTGAAGTAAGCATTGGAGTAATGAAGAAAGGCTAAGAGAAAAAGCTGAGAAACTTGATGAGAAGCAAGTTTTCTAAGGCATTACTCGAGTATGTACTCTAGTAATGAGACAAAACTTGAAGTTACTAGAGATACCTTCCAGTAACCTGCCAACGTTACTCGAGTAAGTACTCGAGTAATAGTGTAAAAGTTTTCAAGTTGCTCTCAGACTGCCAACGTTACTCGAGTAGTTACTCGAGTAACCAGGTAAAAGTTTCCAAGTTGCTCTCGGCCTGCCAATGATACTCGAGTATGTACTCGAGTTACTCTGTTTCAGAAAATGTGTTGCTCTCGGCACTTTGTACCACTGCCAATGTTACTCGAGTAGCTACTCGAGTAACTCACTGAGGTAAGTAAAAACTTGAAGGTAGTACTCGATAAACTTGATCTCACTTTCCTCGAGTCATTACTCTAGTATGCAAGGATTTAATGACTCTTTTTAAGTGGATTACTCGAGTATGTACTCGAGTATGCAGTGTTATGTTTGAAGAAAAATCTCAAGCCATTACCCGAGTAAGTTATGCACAAAAAGTAAGTTTACTCGAGTAACAAGGTAATCAAACTTGAAGTGCTCTCGGCCTTGAAATCATGCCAACATTACTGGAGTAAAGCATCGAGTAACATAAGTTTATTTGAAGGTTTAATCGAGTTGGTACCCGAGTAACCTATGAAGAAAATAGTGCATTACTCGAGTAGGTACCCGAGTAAACAAGCATTTCCAAATGTTTGATATTTTGTTTATTCCATGCACTACCCGAGTAATCTTATAGTTGTTTCTTGACTTGCAGTTCATCAAACTTTTCACGATGATACTCAAGTAAGTACTAGAGTAAACTTTAATGAATACTCAAGTAGCTACTTGAGTATGGAAACCCAGAAATTTTGAAATCATTCCAACGTTCATTGTTTTGTTTCCTATTTGATTAAATTTTCATTATATTAGTATTCTTAGCATTTCCACAGATAAACAATGAAGAGATCTTACCAAATAAGGAAAGTCAAAAGCAACGCTCAAATGTCACCGACCGCCACCTACCGCAAACGTATGTTTTTTCAATACTGGAAAAGTCAATAGTGGCTACGCACTCTCCAACGGACATGAAGAAATATGTTCCAGCAATCATTATGAACATATCTATATATATGGGAATATCTAAACAGAGAAGAGAACAAGAACACACTCACGAACGTATCATCAAGTTCATTACTCTGTTTTACATTATACTTGTAATTCTATGCTTCAGTGATTCTTATTCACTCTGTGAGAGAGATATTTCATTCAAACTCAATATTTGATATTGAGGTAACTTAAGGTTGTGGAACCTTGAGTTAGGATTGGATTACAACTTGTAAGGGGGAGCGAGTGTCCAGGCGAAGGAACTTGCTTGTACTGAGGTGCCAAGAACCCACTGAATCTTGGAAGTTATAGTGAAACTCTCCGAGAAGCTCTGAGGACTGGACGTAGGTCAAAGTGGTTGTGGCCGAACCAGTATAACTCCCGGTGTACACTTCGGTGATATTTCTCCTTACTCTTTCCTGTTTTAATTTCAACGTCAAATTTTATATTTGCAACAAAATTTTTAAGATCACCCAATTCACCCCCCCCCCCTCTTGGGTGAAATACTTGCTCTAACATTTGTTATCAGAGCGTAGGTCTTCTTGTGAAGGTATAACAACCTAAGAAGGATTCAATGGCAAGCATGGGTGAAGGAATTCTTCCTGACGGTGCATCCATCACTAGACCTCCAGGTTTCAGTGGCGAACACTTTTCTTTCTGGAAAGCAAAGTTCAGAGTATTCGTAATGGCTACTGAATATGGGCTATGGGATGTGATTGAGAGTGTAAACTATCAGCCTACAAAGATTGTAGATTCTCATAAAATTCTCAAGACGCCAGCGGAATATGATGAAAATGACAAGAAACTTATCACTCTCAACAGCAAGGCAATTCTGATGTTACAAAGTGCCTTGAGTCAAAGTGAGTATTTCAGAATTTGCACACTTCCAACAGCAAATGAAATGTGGGAAGCTCTGGAAATAGCTCATGAAGGAACTTCTGGAATAAAGGAGAATCGGATCAACACCTTGGTCACTGAATTCGATTTACTTCGAATGAAATCAGGTGAATCAATATCTGAATTTGAACTTAGATATACTCATCTTGTTAATCAACTTGCAGCTCTTGGGAAAGTCTATGATCAGCATACCCAAGTACGAAAGATTCTAAATATTCTTTCTAAAGAATGGGAGGCCAAAGTCACTGCGATTGAAGAAGCAAAAGGAGAATCAATGAGATCAGTTGCTTCTCTATTTGGAAGTCTTTCTGAATATGAATGCAAACTAAAGTTCAAACGAGAACTAGATGACATTGGTGACAAGAAAAGGAAAGGACTAGCACTAAAAGTAAAAGAAGAGAATCAAGATAAGGATGAGGAGTTTGACAATGATGAAATGGGCTTAATCATAAAACGATTCATAAAGTTCTACAAGAAAGGACAAGGATTCAAACAATTTCAAAAATGTGGAACTAGCAGCAAAGATCATATCATTTGCTACGAATGTGGAAAACCAGGACATATCAAATCAGAATGTCCAGAACTGAATCAAAAGAGCAAAGAAAAGAGAAAAGGCAAATTCATCAACAAAAAGAAGGCCTTTGTATCTGCTATATGGGGTGATAGTTCATCTGACGAAGAAAGTGATAAGGAAGAAGTAGCTAATATATGTCTCATTGCTCAAGAAGAAACAGAAGAGGAGGTAAATGATTCTGATCCTACCTATGATGAATTACTCTCTGAATATAATGCTTTACATTCTGAATTCATCAAAGTAGTTAAAGAATTAATTGTTTTCAAAAAGAAAAACAAAGCTCTTGAAATTAAACTTAAAGAAAGTTCTGAAAAGGATTGTGAAAATTGTTCTTCTTTGAAAAAGAAAAACACTGATCTTATAAAAACTCTTGAAAAATTTACTCAAGGAAGTGAGATGCTAAATGTTATTTTAAAAGCTCAACGATTTGTAAATGACCGATCTGGGATTGGATATGATCCAAAATCAGACAAAAGGAAAGGAAGAAAGAAAGCAGGAGGTAAGTCATATCTGAATTATTTCAAGCATTCTGTGCATACATCGAATCCATTTGCATTTTTTAATTACTGTAATAAAAAAGGTCATTATATATCTTCATGCATTCATAAGAAGAAAGGAACAATAGGAACCTACAAATGGGTACCTAAAGGCTCATATGTTCAGAAAATTATTTGTACTAACCCAACAGGACCCAAAAAGATGTGGGTACCTAAGACTTAGTCATTTGATTGTAGGTATGTCTCAAAGCATCCAAAAATAGCAAGTGGTACATAGATAGTGGATGCTCTAGACATATGACCGGAGATTTTGAAAGTTTTACCACATTGCAACCTAAGGAAGGTGGAAAGGTAAAATTTGGAGGAAATCAATCCGGAAAGATAGCAGGAATTGGTGAAATCAAATATGACAAAGGAATACAAGTCAAAGATGTATATTATGTTGAAGGCTTGTGTCACAATTTGCTGAGTGTAAGTCAAAGTGCAGATAAAGACAACTGGGAAATATTTGACTCAGAAGAATGCTTAATTATCAACAAGAATGACTTACAACTTGATAAGAAGAATATTAAGGCTAAGCTCAGAGCAAAAAGGGAAGGTAACTGCTATACTCTAGATATTAGTAGAAATGAGTCTGAAAACTGTTTTCTGAGTAATACTGATGAAAGTTGGCTATGGCATAAGAGATTGGCTCATGTCAATATGCATCAATTAGGCAAACTACTCAAAAAGGATTTAGTTCTTGGATTACCCAAAGTAACTTTCAAAAATGACTTGATTTGTGTCGCATGTCAAAAGGGTAAACAAACTAAATCATCTTTCAAATTGAAAAATGAGATTTCAACAAATAGACCACTACAATTATTGCATATGGATTTAGTTGGCCCAGCAAGAATAAAGAGTCTTGGTGGAAACTTATATTCATTGGTCATTGTTGATGATTTCTCTAGATTTACATGGGTTATTTTTCTATCATCAAAAGATGAAACCTTTGAAGAGTTTATTGTTTTTGCCAAGAAAGTGCAGAATGAGAAAGGTATGTCTATTGCAGGTACTAGAACTGATTATGGTGGAGAATTTGAAAATCAAGCCTTTGAAAAATATTGTGATACTAATGGCATTGATCACAATTTCTCTGCTCCAAAGACGCCTCAACAAAACGGAGTTGTGGAACGCAAGAATAGAGTGCTCACTGAAATGGCTAGAGCAATGTTGAATGAAAAGAATGTGTCTCAAGTGTTCTGGGCTGATGCTATGAGTACAGCATGCTATATCTCAAATAGGGCCTATATCAGAACAAAACTTGGAAAGACACCTTATGAGTTATACAAAGGAAGGAAGCCAAATATTGCTCATCTACACATCTTCGGTTGTAAGTGTTTCATTCATAATAATGGTAAAGATAACTTAGGAAAATTTGATTCTAAAACAGATGAAGGAATTTTCCTAGGATATTCTAACCGAAGTAAAGCATATAGAGTTTACAATAAAAGAACATGTATTATTGAAGAATCAATTCACGTTGTATTTGATGAATTTGAATCCTTTGATGAAACCATTGATGAAGAACAGGAAGTTGTTTTAAATCAAGAAAATGGTCAATGTATTTCTAAAACTCTTATTCCAGAGGTTGATGAAACCAAGGAAGAAGAGCAATCTCCAGGTCAACCTAAAGCCTGGAAATACAACAAAAGTCATCCCTTAGATCAAGTCATAGGAGATGTGAATGAAGGGATCAAAACTAGAAATAGAATTTTCAATGAAGTAAGTTTTTCTGCATTCATTTCTGAAATTGAACCTTCAAACATTGATGAAGCCCTATCAGACAATGATTGGGTTATAGCAATACAAGAAGAACTAAATCAATTTGAGAGAAATCAAGTTTGGGATTTGGTACCTCGACCCAAGGATCATCCGATCATTGGAACTAAATGGGTATTCAAGAACAAACTTGATGTATCCGCAATTATTGTCAGAAATAAGGCAAGGTTGGTGGCCAAAGCCTATAATCAGGAAGAAGGGATTGGAAGCTATACGCATACTCTTAGCCTTTGCATGCATCAAAGGATTCAAACTCTATCAAATGGATGTAAAGAGTGCTTTTCAAAATGGTTACATCATGGAAGAAGTATATGTAGAACAACCTCTAGGTTTTGAGGATGTTACCAAACCTGACCATGTCTTCAAACTTAAAAAGGCTTTATATGGTTTAAAACAAGCTCCTAGAGCATGGTATGAAAGGCTCAGTAAATTTCTCATTGATCAAGGTTTTGTACGAGGAAAAGTTGATACAACACTTTTTATAAAATGAAAACGTGATGATATTTTAATTGTTCAAAATATGTTGATGACATTGTTTTCGATGCTACTAATGAATCTCTGTGCAAGGAATTTTCTGAGATAATACAGGGAGAGTTTGAGATGTCAATGATGGGAGAATTAAATTTCTTTCTTGGTTTGCAAATCAAACAAAGAAAGAATGGAATCTTCATATCTCAAATAAAGTATTTGAAAGAATTGTTGAAGAAGTATGGAATGAATGAAGCAAATGGCACGGACACTCCTATGAGCTCAACTACGTTGCTTGATGCTGATGTCAAAGGAAAGGACTACAACATCACAAAGTATAGAGGAATGATTGGATCATTACTCTATCTCACGGCAAGTAGACCAGACATCCAATTTAGTGTTGGTATATGTGCAAGATATCAATCGGCACCAAAAGAATCACATGTTGAAACGGTCAAACGAATCTTTAGATACCTTGCTGACACACCCGAATTGGGACTGTGGTATCGCAAAGGAAGAAGTGAATATCTTGTTGCATATTCATATTCAAATCATGAAGGATACAAAACAGATAGAAAGAGCACCAGTGGACAAGGACAATTTCTTGGAGGATCTCTTGTATCATGGTTCAGCAAGAAACAAAATACAGTGTCTCTTTCATCAATGGAAGCCGAATATGTTGCAGTCTCAAGTTGTTGTGCACAAGTAATATAGTTAAAACAACAACTACAAGATCTTGGTATTTATCTCAAAGAAATACCAATCTATTGTGACAATACTAGTACGATAAGCTTGGCAAAGAATTCAGTTCAACACTCTAGAACCAAGTATATCGATGTCAGACATCACTTCATCTGAGATCATGTTCAAAAGAAAGATGTGAAAGTGATATTCATTCCTACTCATCTTCAATTAGCTGATATTTTCACAAAACCCCTTGCAAAAGATCAATTTCTATACATTAAAAGAGAATTGGGAATAGTAAATCCCAATGAGTTGTAAGTTATTTCAGTCTTTCATAATATTAGATGAAGTCATTTGTTAAAGTTTTGATGATTACTAACTTAAGCATCGGAGTATATAGAAACTTGTTTTGCAGGAAGATTGAAACTCTGTTTTGAGAAACAAAAACAGAGGTGATCAGAGGACACCTTTACTAGAGTACCAACTTGAAGTTATGACTAACAGAGAAGCATTACCTGAGGAACAACTTGAAGTAAAGAAGCATCTTACTCGAGTAACTACTCGAGTAATGGCCTTCAAAATTGGAAGTAATGGATCAAGTTACTTGGAATTTGAATAAAATGGTTGAGTTACTAAGAAATGAACAGTCAAAAGTGAAAAGACATGTTACCCGAGGCGAGCCTCGAGTAAACTTGAAGCTTACTCGAGTAAGGACTCGAGTAACTGCAAGTCCAGATTTCTAATTTGATGAAAAATGATCCAAATCTGCTTCAAATTGGTTATAAATGATCGAGGGAACAATCATGGATAATTACAATATTATTCATGCCAGGTATGCAATTTAAATGAATGATTTTAGAGATTTTCTGTATGATCACTCGAGTAAGGCCTCGAGTAAACTTGAAGGTTACTTGAGTAAGGCCTCGAGTAACATTGGGTTTTAGGTCTTTATCTGTCGCAAACTCGGTCATTTCCACAAAATCTCCTCGAGTAAATCACTATACACTCTCACAAAAACTTTTCACAATCGATTCCTTGCATTATTTCCGTCAAAACCCAACAGATTTCAACCCCAGAAACTTCCTATTCTGCTCAGATTCTCTGTGCCCTAACTCGCATCAGTGACTCTGTTTCTCTAAGATTTCCAATTTTCTATTTTTCAAAATGGTTAGAACCAAGAATCTTACTCCCACGGATTCCTCTGAATCCCAACAACATCCTGATCCTCTTTCTTCTCCTCCCAGAAAGAAAAGAAAACTTACCCCAAGATCAAAAGCCAAAGTTCAACCTCAACCTCAATCTCAACCGAAACCAAAAGGGGTTGTGATTAAAGAGCCTATAGTTACAAGGGCTCAATCTAAAAAGAGTACCTCTACCAGGAAAGGCAAGAGTGCCAAATCTCCCTCACCTCCTCCCTCTGATTCCTCTACCCCCTCTTTCACACCAAAGCCTTCTAAAAAGCCTAAGTATGATAAGAATGTGGCTAAGGCTATGGCAAGCATATTAGATCAAATGGAGATGGGGCAGTTTTCCAAGAAATCCAAATTGCCAGAAGAGGAGATCACCGACCCTTCAAAGGGGTTCAATGTCAACAAGCTTGTGGAGTCTCCAAAGTATTTATCTCAGTTCTCCAGGAGGAAAGTGTGCAAGACATACTATATGGATCTTAAGCTACTTCAGGAGGTATTGAAGCATGACCTCAGTTCTTATTTAGAACCTTTTATGCCTTGGATTTTGATTAGATTACCTTTCTGCACAAAAGTGATCACACACTTTTACTGTAATCTTGAGATCCTGGATGAGCCAAACAGAACCTCAGTTGAGGAAGAGATAACCACCATAGTGAGAGGACAAAAGATCCTTATTTCACCCTCTAGGATTAACTTGTGGTTAGGGATTGAGAACCCCCTAGATGACATTTACTCCCAACTTGAACCAAACCAAATATTTTCTGTCCTTAAGCCTGGTGAGTTAGTTGGCCCACTGAATTTCAAACCGAGCGATATGTGTGATCATCACAGGGTTCTATGGTACATCTACTCTAGATCCCTTGTGAACAAAGCCAACAACTATACCCACTTCTCTGATAGGGACTTTAGGTCGTTTGCTTCACTTCTCCTGAAGGAACAGAAGGATTTGGGGGAGTATATCTTTTCTGAAATGAAAAGATACAGAGTGGATGGAAAGGCTACCACACCAATGCCATATCCTCAGATAGTATCACTTATTCTGAAAGAGAATAAGATATGGTATTTGGATAGCAAGGAACCTATTGAGAAGATGACTCCGGTTGGGAGAAATCAAATTGGAAAACTTAATATTGACATCCCTCTCAAAGGCCCTCTGGAGTCTGGGTCGAAGAAGAAGAAGAAGACTGAGACCGAGACCAGCAAGTTGGATGACACTCAGTCATCGGCTCCAGCTGCAACCACATCATCACCCTCCTTCCTCAATGCCACACTTCAGCATTTCATAGAGAATATGCTCCGGGGATTCCATGTTGATATCGCCAACACGAATGCTGAACTGATAACCAATATGAACTACAAGATGACAGAGTTGGTTGAGAAAATGGAAAAAAGGCACGAGGAGTTGCTTACTGAGCAACGTGCTCAGGGTGAGACATTGAGATTAATTCTGGCACGACTGGATTCATTGGGTCTCGAACCTTCTGCCGGTCCCTCCTCTTCTTCTCCAGAGCATATACCTTCTTCTGTACCACCACCACCTCCAGAGAACCCTCCTTCTGATATTCCTCTCTCTGAGGCTGAACCTTCTATTCCTTCGGTCTCTAATCTACCTGAGCAACAAGCCAAAGACATTCTATATACAGTGGATAACCCAGACACCAATGAAACCATACATATCACCATTGATGATTCACCTCCCAAACCTCAGACTGATTCCGCTCCTAAACCTATTCCATCTCCTACCCATACTGAGGAAATATCTCCCTCCTCATCCTCTGATCATCACACTCCAGAGGTTGAGACCACTCCAAAGGTTGAGACCACTACTATGGTTGTCTACCAGTCTCCTCCTATTCCTCCTAGAGATGATATCCAGATCCCTCCACTTCATCTTCCTGAACCTATTTCTTCTAGCGCCATTGACTCTTCCAGTTCAGATGGTGGCTTAGTTCTTCCAGTGAAGCCTATTTCCATAGTCAAGCCTTCCAATTCTCCTCTTGAATGATGAAGACAAAAAGGGGGAGAAGAACTTGAGAGTGATTTTGTGGAAGTTTCTGTGCTTATTTTTGGATATTTGGGTGTATATGGGTTTTAGGGAGTCTTTTGAACTTGTTAAGCTTTTATCTTGTTATCTTGTAATACAATTTTTAAGTTTAATGCAAGTTTATTTCAAGTCTATTCAAGTTTTAAATTACATTGTTGGACTAATGAATTTGTTGTGTATGCAAGGTGTATATTATGATTTCATTCACTTTACACTTTGAATCTAAACTTAATAAGTTTTCCAAAAATACAAGAAGTATTTAATTGAGAATTCACTTTCAAAAATCTTGTTCAAAATCACCAAGTTTTGTCATCATCAAAAAGGGGGAGAATATTAGATCTCATGTTTTGATGATAACAAAGAATGGTATGAAAAAGACTTGAGTAATAAATAAGATTGAACAAAGTAACAATAGGGAAAAGCATTACTTGAAGTAAGCATTGGAGTAATGAAGAAAGGCTAAGAGAAAAGCTGAGAAACTTGATGAGAAGCAAGTTTTCTAAGGCATTACTCGAGTATGTACTCAAGTAATGAGACAAAACTTGAAGTTACCAGAGATACCTTCCAATAACCTAACAACGTTACTGAGTAAGTACTTGAGTAATAGTGTAAAAGTTTTCAAGTTGCTCTTGGACTGCCAACGTTACTCGAGTAGTTACTCGAGTAACCAGGTAAAAGTTTCCAAGTTGCTCTCGGCCTGCCAATGATACCCGAGTATGTACTCGAGTTACTCTATTTCAGAAAATGTGTTGCTCTCGGCACTTTGTATCACTGCCAATGTTACTCGAGTAGCTACTCGAGTAACTCACTGAGGTAATTAAAAACTTGAAGGTAGTACTCGATAAACTTGATCTCACTTTCCTCGAGTCATTACTCTAGTATGCAAGGATTTAATGATTCTTTTTAAGTGGATTACTCGAGTATGTACTCGAGTATGCAGTGTTATGTTTGAAGGAAAACCTCAAGTCATTACCCGAGTAAGTTATGCACAAAAAGTAAGTTTACTCAAGTAACAAGGTAATCAAACTTGAAGTGCTCTCGGCCTTGAAATACTGCCAACATTACTGGAGTAAAGCATCGAGTAACATAAGTTTATTTGAAGGTTTACTCGAGTTGGTACCTGAGTAACCTATGAAGAAAAGAGCGCATTACTCGTATAGGTACTCGAGTAAACAAGCATTTCCAAAGGTTTGATATTTTGTTTATTCCATGCACTACCCGAGTAACCTTATAATTGTTTGGTGACTTGCAGTCCATTTAAGAATTCACGATGATACTCAAGTACTCGAGTAAACTTTAATGAATACTCGAGTAGCTACTCGAGTATGGAAACCCAGAAATTTTGAAATCATTCCAACGTTGATTGTTTTGTTTCCTATTTGATTAACTTTTCATTATATTAGTATTCTTAGCATTTCCACAGATAAACAATGAAGAGATCTTACTAAATAAGGAAAGTCAAAAGCAACGCTCAAATGTCACCGAACGCCACCTACTGCAAACGTATGTTTTTTCAATACTGGAAAAGTCAATAGTGGCTGCGCACTCTCCAACGGACATGAAGAAATATGTTCCAGCAATCATTACGAACGGATCTATATATATGGGAACATCTAAACAGAGAAGAGAACAAGAATACACTCACGAACATATCATCAAGTTCATTACTCTGTTTTAAATTGTACTTGTAATTCTATGCTTCAGTGATTCTTATTTACTCTGTGAGAGAGATATTTCATTCAAACTCAATATTTGTTATTGAGGTAACTTAAGGTTGTGGAACCTTGAGTTGGGATTGGATTACAACTTGTAAGGGGGAGCGAGTGTCCAGGCGAAGGAACTTGCTTGTACTGAGGTGCCAAGAACCCACCGAATCTTGGAAGTTATAGTGAAACTCTCAGAGAATCTCTGAGGACTGGACGTAGGTCAAAGTGGTTGTGGCCGAACCAGTATAACTCCCGGTGTACACTTCGATGATATTTCTCCTTACTCTTTCCTGTTTTAATTTCAACATCAAATTTTATATTTGCAACGAAATTTTTAAGATCACCCAATTCACCCCCCCCCCTCTTGGGTGAAACGCTTGCTCTAACAATATTAACTTCTAATTTGAGAAGATACTTACATCAAAAAGAGCTGGACAATAGAAATCGTAAGCTGTTGTAGAGGAGCTACCAGGGACATTAAATCATCCCTCTCAAGATAGCATTATGCCCCTGACTTGCCAACAGCTGACTCAATAGGCCAATCTCTTGTTCGAAAGGACGTATCATATGCCATCAGAATCACTTTCTGCATGACATTCAATAGAGGCCGTGAAACATCTTGCGTGGAGGAAGGTGGAGGTGGAGGTGGCGGGGATTCCTCAGCTCGATTAGAAACAAGGTTCTTTGGCCACAAGATGAAAGAGTTGATGACATCGCCCACAACCTTGAAGTCATCAACAGGGATAGGGAGAGGTGCATCTGCAGCGATCACCTCTTCAACTGTCACTCTGAGTTGATCATCCTTTATTTCTTGGTGGTAGACAGTTGATCCCAAGTTGAGTACCCTCTCCCGTGCAACCAATCATCTCAGAGGATCCTCCACAAACAAGTCACAAGGCTCACCAATTTCTTTTCCAGGACCCTCTGATGACTGACCAATACAACTCCCTTTAATGCTCTGTTTAGGGTTTAGGGAATGAGCCTAGGGAGCACTGATATCTGCTTGTCTTGTGCTTGTCATAATCATCCATTACTACTTCATCTTACTGAACCTTTCTTCAAATCATGCATCAAATGATACTTCTGCCCTCAGAGTGGTCAATATACTCTCCATCTCCTCCCTAGTCACCATACTACTTGAGGAACGGCGAGGGGGTGCTCCAAAGTAATCCCTTATGCCTACCCCTCATCCAATCCCCCTGACATGACCGGGATGCTCAGGTTTTCTTGTAGCTATGATCAAGATGTCATTCCTCCCATCCGATCTAAATGATCCCTCTGCTTGTTTTTTCTTGAAGCTCCTCTTATAATTAATTGCAATGCACCCTCCACTGTATCAGTTTTGACCTGAGTTGTTCATTGAGTGATTCTAAAAGAACCTTTCTCTTCTCTACTCTCCTCTGTTTCCTCACTTTTTGTTCTTCTCTCTTTCTCTCTTTCTGATTTCTTATCAGGTCAAAACTGATACAATTATGAGTTTGCACTTAAGTCCTTATTTAGACTAATCTAGTTTATTCACTTAGGTCCCTATCAAGCTACCCTTATACATTCCATAACAATGTCAGCACAAGTTGAACAAAGTTGAACATAAATGCATTAGGATGCAAACTTAAAAGCAACACCAAAGTTCATATCAAGGAATATTAGCACTATCTTATCTAGAGTTTTACTATATTGAACATGCAACAATACAGAACCAAAATTGAACCCTTCTCACACACAACCAAAAAAACCCAGGTCCACCGAAGTATAAGGACATTAACCTCAGATATGCATGCATTATGTAAAACTCTTTAGAATAATTAATGGTACCTTCAACATTTGCTTGAGGATTCTCTTCTTTCTTTGGATTTGAACAGTTTTTTGCCACTTTACAAATTGAGTAAGGTCTCTCTTAAAAGGCAATGGACGCTTCTGAAAAGTGGGTTGACAACTTGCAGTAAGAATCAAACAAAGAAAATGGAGATTTCAATGAAATACCCAAAAACGAAACCATTTATTTAATTGAACGCCTGGCAACTGAAACATGAACCTGACAATAAAAACGAGGTTGAGAACAAAACCAATCGGAGGGAACAAATGACGATAGCCTTATGGCAATGTATTTAACCGTAAATCTCGGTTGACGGCGATAAAGCTAAGGATGAAGGAGAGAAGGGGAAAGGAGGAGCTACCGTGAACAGACGCAAGAGTTTCGCTGATGTGCTTGAGTCTTGAAATGAAATTTCAGAGCTAAAATTAGGCGCGTTTTGAAATCCATGTCAGTTTTAAGACCGGTTGTAATTAGAAATCAGTCTTAAAATAAATATTTAAGACCGATTATTAATGGATAACCGGTTTTAAAAATAGAAACTTTTTAAGACTGGTTATTAAATAATAACCGATCTTAAAATTTTTAATATTTAAAACTAGTTTTTATGTACACCCGGTCTTAAAAATAATAACGATTTCATTTTTTTTAAGTGTCTTTAATTCAAACAATATTTTCTAGACCGGTTATATTTAGAACCAGTCTAGAAAATATATTACATGTATTTATTTTTTTAATTGTATATATTTTAAGACCGATTTTTATTACAACTGGTCTTAAAATTATTTTTAAGATTGATTTTAAAAATAACCGATCTTAAAAGTATTTTTAAGACCGGTTATAAATATAACGGGTCTTCATATTTCATCATAATTACAAAAATACCACCGGTCATATTTTTAAGACCTTATCCGATATAACCGGTCTAAATGTTCCGGTCTAAAAATCCTTTTTTGTACTAGTGCATGTAAGTTTAATTTCAGTGTAGAAAATGACAATAGGTTTATGTTACCCATGTCATAGAGACTTTTGGTTATTAAATCTTTCTATTGGGACCTCATGATAATTCTCGCTGAATTTTTTTTTTATCCGTTTGTTGAGTTGTGAGAAGCACTTCATTGTACAGTATTTTGTAAAAAAACAAATCTACCTATTTTGTGTTTTTTAGAAGCGAAAAACACTTTCTCTTGTACTTTTCACATAAAGTGACTTTATTCTTTAAACGAGTATTATAACATAACAAATTATTGTTTCCAACCACTCAAAATTTACCGTTGGATGCCTAAAGACCAAAGGCTATAATAGATGGTCAAGTCACAAGTCACTCTACCTAATCATATTTGTCCTTTTCCGCAAGGCTAGTAACAAAACTCCTTTCATATATTTACTTCGTAAATTATAAAAATTATTTTTCAAAAACTAATTCAAATACACAAATGTCAAAGTTAGAAGGAATCTAAGCTTTGCCATGGTAGGATAGATATTGGTCTTCTTAATATTTCCCACATGCTCCCTTTCATCCTATATATGTGTGTGTGTGTGTGTGAATATATATATATATATATATGAACTAATTAGATAATTTATTTAGTCCTAGATATAAGATGGCAATTCACCATATGGCTCACCAAATTTATAATGTTTTTTTCCAAGCTATCAATATGGATTGCACTTGTTAAGTAGATTTCCGTGAAGGGGTACTGGCTTCTCTCCTTTTCTATTATGGTTCACTGCCCTCCTTTTCATCCAAAACTATGTCCCTTTGGGCAAAAGTATCAATGGTGAACACTTTTTTAAAGAAAATAATAGTAATTTAGTATTATGAAATAGTTTTCCTACTAGCAACCAGTATCCTAAATAATTTTTAGTGCACTCATCACCCTACAATATTTTCTACTAGCTTTCAGTATTTAGCATCCAATATCTTAAAGTATTTTTTAATTGGCACCCAATTTTTAGTGTATCCAAAGCCATAAAATATTTTTCCATTAGCACCCAGTATCTCTTTAAGTAATGTTTAGACTTTAGAGCAATTTTATCCTTAAAATGTTTTTCTCAGTAGCAATGAGCACCCTAAAATTAGAATACTAAGTGTTACTCTATGTTTTCTGAATCTAACGCCTTAAAATATTTTTCAAGTAGCATCTTCTGTTTAAGTGATTTTTAGTACAATTTTACCCTTTAAGTATTTTTCTCAATAGTAACAAGCACACTAAAATTAAATTACTGAGTTCTACATGAAAAATACCTTAGAATACTAGACAATAATAGAAAAATACTAGAGGGTATCGGATGCTAGATACTGGGTTATTTTAGCTTCAGTACTTTGTGGTGCTGGATGTTTTTTTTTTTCAGGGAAAAAAGTTCTGAAGCTAGGCCCAAAGTTGGAAGGAGTTTAAGCTTTGCCATGGTAGGATATTCGTGTACCCAATATTTACTACTAGCTCGTTCCGATCTTAAATATAAAAGCTAATTCTTGAGTCTTAAATAGAAAATTGTGATCCACTTTATCTCATCATATTGATATTTTTTCCAAGCTATCAATATGGATTACGCAGGTTAAGCAAATTTCTATCTAGGTGTACATAGTTCTAATGCAAATGAATACAGAAACTTTTTCAAAAAAAAAAAAAAAAATTAAAACAACCCATATTTTTAAACAAAAAAATAATTTAATTAATGATCTTGATCTTTACAAATTAATTATCTAGCACATTTACTATGATCAAAGGTAATAATGAGTTAAGAATTTGACAATATCAAAGTGAGTCATAGTAGGATAGACGTTTTATTTGTAGCCAGGAAGTTGCAAGTCCTTGGGTCACTTGCTTGACTTGAATAACAACAGTGAGTGATGTTTACTAGTGGATAAAATGGATTTTACAGTAGAGAGAAGAGAGAGAATATTTACTCCTTGAAGTCTACTTCCCCCTCGAAGCTTTTATATGCGTAGTTTCAACAACAAGTAGTTCTAACACAAATGATTAAAAAAAGATAGCTCAAGGAAACCAACAATATTTTTAATAAATAACTAATTTCATGCGCGTCCAGTACCCGAAAATTAACAAGGTTGATTTTACTTACTTTTTTTTTTTTTTTGGGTACTTTGAAGTCTACTTTTCCCGCCTCACTGCTATTTCACAATCACAGTGACATATTGCTGACGTCATTATCGGTAAGTGACATTGTTTGACAGTATTTTTCACGAAGAAACTTCAATTATTCCAACAGTGGGGATGAGGACAAGCTGATCTTTTTGTGATTCCTTAGGCCACATTCTTCTCATCTTCTCTTCTTTCTTTCTTCTGCTTTTGGATTTGTGAGATCCCTTCCCAAATGGGACCCCATCAAAAGAATAATAATTGATGATGAGGCAACTCCCCAACTTTGCTTAAATGACTTTTCATTCACCTGACCTTCTAGTGATCCTACCCACAAAAAATAGTAAATAAATAAATAATACTTGGGGGTCCCTTTGGCATCATCCTGGAAACTTCTTTACCTCTTGTGGAATATTTAAAGCAAGAAAGGAGCCTTCAAGTACAGCAGCTGTTAAAGAGAAAGCTACCACACTAACTCTCCTTTCTTTACACTCATGACCGCCCCCGCCTTCACCACTGCTTCATGGCATTCCACGGCATCTGCATTTGAACCTTAAAGACAAGGGTAAACATTCGGTTTTCGATTTGATTTTCAGTTAAAACTAAAAAACGAAAGAACCGAAGTGAGTATATTTTCCAACACCAAATAGAAACTAAAAGAAGAAAATCATCTAATCAAATTGACCGAATTATTTCAGTTATCTTTAATTGGTTTGTCAGATTCTCATTATATCTGAAATTATTATATTGGATAGGGACAAAAATAGACATCTTTTTTTCACAAAGAACTGTTGTTTTTTTTTCAAACAAAAAAATTTTATTTGATAATAGTTTACAGTTATTCACAAAGAATAATTAAGTATTCTTTAATATAAGAAGATAATATGAAAACTGTCAAATATAAGAAGATAAGATTCTGAAAATATTTTATTTGACAATACTTAACAATTCTTCACAAAGAACTATTAAGCATCATTTTATTTAAAAAGATGGGATTTTGAAAAATGTCAAATATAAGGAAGGGAGATTCTTAAAAACATTTATTTGACAGATCTCTTCCAACTCCTTCTCAAATGTTTTCTAAACTTCCCTTAAAGGTTTCATACTCATTCTTCTATGCATTTTGCTCAGCCATTATGGGTCTCGTCCTCCACCACTACTATGAGCCTTCACTACATGCAACTCATTCCTCTCGTAACTCTTTCTTGTGCAAGCCTTCATTTTTTAAAATAAAGTTTTTATTTTCAATTTATTTTTTATATAACAAGAGGTCGCCAATTGAGGCTCAAGGTCACTTGTCGAGATTATCTAAGACGAAGAACCACAAACAAAAAATGATATTTAATTTCTAATGATAGCTGTAATACCCCGAATTTTGGGATTGGAGGCTTAGAAATAAGCATAAATTGAGTGGACTATTAAGCCCCAGTTTATCATGTGCCCCAAATCTATTCTCTAATGTCTCTAATATCTTTGGGGTATTAAGAAAGTAAAATGGTGAATTTTGGATAATATAATTATGTTTTCGGTGAAATCGCCTATGAGGTAGTAAGTTTGTCATGTGATTTTGAATGATCAAATGATGAGCAAAAATTATTACATTTTACAGGATAAACGTAGACATCCTAAGGTTTAATGGTCATATGACTCAATTAGAGATATATACAAAAAGATATGAATTTTTGAAGTCAACACAGAAAAACTGTGAAATTTCTGGAACAACATGCAAAGATTGAAATTCTTCGAATTTTGTGATTCCATCTAGCAAAAGTCTATATTTTTCTGTGAAACTAGACTCAATGAGGGTCCTATAGGCTTTGGAATCACTTCAATTCAATTTTTCTAGAATTAGTTATGATTTTTCAAAGTTTGGGCTGAAATCTAGCATAATTTTGTAAAAATCCGAAATTGGGAAAATGAATTAATTAAATTGATATATGTTACAAATCAGCTCCTCCTTCCTCCAAGCCTCATTTGCGACGTGAAGTTCAGCATTTAGAGAGAGGAAGTTCAGCAATTTTCTAGAGAGAGAAAGGGAAGAGAAACTTGTACGGTAGGTAGATTCTTCGGTAAATCTCTACCTAACGTGTATAACTCCACTCCTAAGCTATTCTTCTATGTGGATTAAGGTTTTGAAGCTCAAATTTCAGTGTTGGAAAGGTTAGGGTTTCAGCCAAGAAGAGTAAAAGCTAGTGGGAGCTTGAGGTAACTTCCAAACCTTTGTATATTGACTATTCTGGCTGTTGTAGACAATTTAATCGATGAAATTTCACCGTATTATCTTTGGTTCTAAAAATGGAAAATGGGTTTGTGAGGCTGTTATGCTGCCAAAATTTGTACTAAATGGTAGTTGTAACATAATAGAATAGTCAATAAAGTGGTTAGAAGTAGAAAGGAACATGTTTGCGGAGCCGAAACCGAAAAAACCCCGATTTTCCCTGGAAAACCCATATATTTCGGTATGGGCTATAAATGGACCCTAGAGTTGGATTTTCAAAGATTTGATGATTCCATTGAGTTCAGGAGGAAAAATTAGGTGGGGTTACAGTTGGGTACTTTTTCAGAAAAGGCCGAGAAAGCATAATTACGAAAATGCCCCTAAAATACTGAAATAAGGGCTGCCAAGGGCAATTTCATCTTTTGGCAGTGAATTTGGTAATTCTGAGTCTGGAAATAGATTCCTTGGGTGAAAATATGTAATAATAGCCCATGTCAAAATATCGAAAAAAGTACGATCGGACCGAGTATAGCGGGGCCGGGCCGGGTCCCCGGGGGTATTTTAGTAATTTTTCAAGATAGACTCATATAACCCCCAGAAACACTATGTAAGTGTCTAAATAGTACATTTGACATTGTAGAATCAAATATGGAGCCCCGAGCTGTTTACACATAGATCGAGGCACGCGTTTCAAGGCGAAAAAGGGTTAAGAATGGGACTTACCTTACTTGCATGTATTTGATATCTTTGCTTGAGTAATGAAGTATGTGATTGCTTTACTTGATTGTGTAGAGTATATTTGAATAAATGAAGCTCTGTTTCTGTTTTCGTTGTGGCCATCATCTTGTTGTATGAAACATTGAGCATGCAGAAATGCCATTATGGGGCATACATCTAGATAAAGCCAACATGTCATACACAGCATCAATCATGCATGCATTATGGTATCTGTTTCCTACTGAGATTCTCTCAAGTCTTACCCTCCCCTACCAACAATTTAGATAGAAGACGACAGAAGATATGCAAACAACAATATAGAGTACCGTATGAGGGGATTACAATAGTGGAACGAATACGGGAAGAAGTCTCCGTTTCACTGGGATGAGTTTAGACACCCTAGTAGCCTTGTGCGGCTACCTTAATCATCTTGTGCAAACCCCTGTGAGGAATCTATGTAATCATGCATATATTATCAGTATAGTTATGCTATTCCTATGTTGCCTACCGAACCGCATATCGTTTTCCGCAAATACTCTGGTAAAGATGAAATTGTGATAAGGGCGTGACATTTTGGTATAAGAGCAAGGATTCTGCCCACAAAATCGTCTGCTCAGAGTAAGTGCGGTGGTTTTGGCAACAAGATAGTATATCGATATGCTTGATTACACAATGGTAGGAACAGTGAAGTAAATTACTTCGGCTAGTTCACAAGCCCCTGAAAGGTACAGACACGCCTAAAGGAAATAGTGGAATATCCAGAAGGTAGTACATATTACCATACCAGTGAGAGGATAGTACAAGGATGACATAGACACCAAGGTAGCGGATCCAAGTAAGGCCAAAGTGTAGAGCCTCATCCTAAAATAGAATCACCAGTTGGCTGAACAGTGACCAGCCACAGTTGTGGGTAGTTAAGTGACAGGCAGATATGCCACAAATAGACAAGACAGAGACAGATCTGGGTTTCATTACTGATCCCATAGTTAGAGCGGTATATGTGATGCATGGTTTACAACCGGATCGAGGATTAGGGGAGTGGGGATTTCCTTGTGAGTCTACCCTCGACCCTGAGGCAGGTGCCTCCAGGCTAGGTGATCTGATATCAATAAGTGGGGTCCAGTTAGAGATTGGGGGTGTGACACTAGCTCAATGATAGCAAGGTTTGCCACGGCGCTCATCTTAACACCGAGGGTAAGTGTTTGAATCCTGCAAAAAGCAGAAGAAAGGCATCAGAAGGGGGAATGTCGATATCTTTGTGAGTCCATCTCTAGCCCCGACGACTAGGTCATCCAGTCATCAGATTGGGGTCCAGTCAGAAAGAATAGGGATGTGACAATAAAGAGATGAGTGAGGATATTCGATTGAGTCCAGGTACCCAGCTTACCCCGGAAGGGTGCGATGTTGGTGTGATCTGGTGCGACTGTGACAATAAAAAAGAGAAATTGTTGAATCCAGAAGCATGTCCCTTAGGCCTGAATTGGGCTTACTGACAGGGGGTGGATTTACCGAAATTGATGAATAGTACCTATGGGTACATCAAACATAGTGCCTTCAGGTACATCGAACATAATGCCTATGGGTACACTGAGTATGACTGAGCATGGTACCTACGGGTACACTAAACTGCATATTGTTACTCTGATTCAGATCGTTAACAAGTGGTATGTAATAATCAATTATCATCAGGAAGGTTATCCAAGAAAGGCCAATATAGTAACTATAATATCTTATACACT